>LR738711.1:377529677-377603607 GCA_902687465.1 Secale cereale
GGGGGGTGAATAGACTCCTAGCAAAAAAAGTGGCAACTTTTAAATTACTTTGAGTTGATGTGGAGTTTTAGCACATGTTAAGACATTCACCTTTGACTAGTTGACCAAATAATAACCTAGCGTTTTCCCAATTTTTAAGTCTTGGTAGATTTTAGCAATTTTGCACAAGTCAAGCAATCAACCTACACATGCAATTCTAAGCGTATAGAAGCACAATGTATAACAATTACATATGAAGGTAAAGGGAGGAGTTTGAGGGAGGAAACGCAAGGTTTACAAGGAGATTTGTACGCGTGGTTCTGATAGGTGGTGCTATCGTACATCCAGGTTGATGGAGAATTCAACCCACAAAGGGTACGGCTACGCGAGTCCACGGACGGCTCCACCCACGAAGGGTCCACGAAGAAGAAACCTTGTCTATCCCACCATGGCCATTGCCCACGAAGGACTTGCCTCACTAGGGTGGATCTTCACGAAGTAGGCGATCTCCTTACTCGTACAAACTCCTTAGTTCAACTCCATAATCATGCCCGAGGCTCCCAAGTGACACCTAACCAATCTAGGAGACACCACTCTCCAAAAGGTAATATACAGTGTGTTGATGATGAACTCCTTGCTCTTGTGCTTCAAATAATAGTCTCCCCAACACTCAACTCTCTCTCATAGATTTGGATTTGGTGGAAAGATGATTTTAGTGGAAAGCAACTTGGGGAAGGCTAGAAATCAAGATGCATATGGTAGGAATTGAATATCTTGGTCTCAACACATGAGTAGGTGGTTCTCTCTCAGAACAATGAGTAATGGAAGTGTAGGTTTGTTCTGATGGCTCTCTCCACTAATGAAGAGTGGGTGGGGGGGGGGTATATAGCCTCCACACAAAATCTAACTGTTACGCACAATTGACCAAACTCGGTGGGACCGATTCAGAGAACTTGGCCAGACCGATGTAGTTCATAATGTGGCCGTTAGGCATTTTGGTGCGACCGATATGATCAACTCAGTAGGACCGATTTCATTAGGGTTAGGGCATAACATAATCTCGGTGTGACCGATTACACAGACTCGGTAGGACCGATTTTCATAATAGACTAACCAGAGAGTTGGTCATGCAAACTCGATGGGACCTATTTGCTCATTTCGGTGAGACCGAAATGTTACAAGAAAGCAAGAGGGAGTTTGCAATGCTAACTCGCTGAGACTGATTCTCACATCTCGGTTGGACCAAAATGTTTCAAATAGGAAACAGAGAGTTTACATACCCATCTCGGTGAGACCGAGATCCCTATTGATGAGACCGAAATGATTAGGGTTTAGTGGCAGTGGTTATCTCAAATGAACTCGGTGGCGCCAGATAGAACTTTTTGGTGGGGCTGAGTTTGACTTTTGGTTTCGGACATATGTGGATGTGAGAAAGTGGTTGAGGGTTTTCAAGCATATCACTAAGCACTTTGAGCAAGCAAGCCATTAAGCAACACCTCATCCCTTTTTAATAGTATTGGCTTTCTTATGGACTCAATGTGATCTTGGATCACTAAAATAGAAAATGTAGAATCCTGAGCATTGAGCTTGAGCCAATCCTTTGTCCGTATCTTCTTGAAGGGGTTCCACATCCTCTAGTCCATGAAACTCTATTTGTTGAACCTATCTGAAATATACTAGATGAAAACATTAGTCCAACAAGAGATATGTTGACATTAATTACCAAAATCACCCAGGGAGCACTTGTGATTTCATCCTTCCTTACCATTATATGCACCAATATGACTTAAGTTTTGGCCAAGCTGGGTTGCCTCGCTCCTGTGCTTAACCCTACGTTCCCCGATTGCTCGGCTAGGGTGTAAAGGGAGCACCTCTGCGATTGTTATAACCAGGTAATCCGGACTTGTAACTCAGACTGGGTGAAGCCGAAAGCTAGCATTCTTAAGGGAATAATTGGTCGGTAGATAAATGACATATTGCTTTTAATGCATACACTTTATACTATCATAGGATGTGGCATCCTGCAATCCTTCCAATAGGATCAAAAGCCTAGGCACGCACATGTACGTGTGCTGACCCAGGGAAAGGAACCCTTAATGGAACTATTCTCTAAGGAAGATGTTTCTTACGTTAAATAGTAATATAACATAACTCCCCGAACATAGTTTGTCTGTTCAAGCAACTATTATCGGATTGCATGTTTTTCGAACATACCATGTGTTTACCACAGGTACAATATTAAAAAACACTCCAGCCTTTGGGTTTATGGAGGTTAAAGCGGAAGGTCGGCCATGACAATATTTTTATAATTTCGTCCGGAGATAAGTTTGATGTTAAAGTACATCGATACATAGAATCAAACGACTACTCTTTCTCTATTCCCTCTATAAGGCTGTCTAGTTTACAGTCCTGTTGCGAAAACTTGGCAGCTATCTTCACCTGGTCATATACCAAGCTCACGGGAATTTCTTGTCCATCTGATCCTCGAGGTCCCACGCGAGCCATATGATTCAGATCAAGGCTGGTGTAGCGTGTCTTCACCATGACCCAGGCTTCTCGAGCACCCATGCGACATGCTGATGTTTTCCATAGTTCGAAGCGGCGTCGAGCCCCTTTGAACAAGTTCGCCAAGTCCTCCATAGTTTCTGGAGGTGAATCGCCCGGCCATAAGGCGTTGGCCATATTCTTCATGGCCTTCCGAGCTCGTTTTTGTACTCTGGAAAGCTCTTGCAGCACGTCATCCTGAAAACCGGACACTTCCCCTTCGGGCTGCCCAGTTAATAAACCTGCAGGAATATAGTTCTATGAAGAACGTTGAAATCAAGGGACTATAAGGAGAGCTAGATTTAAGGACATAGATAATATTCCGCCTTTAAGCTTCCGGTTCTCTTCCAAGGCATCTGAGAGTTGGGCTCTTACGTCCTTTAGCTCGTGTTCTAGCCTGACATTTTTATCCTGCGCTTGGTTTTTTTATGTATGGCTTGTGTCAATACGTGCTTCCCAGCGACCGTTTCATCTTCGGCATATTTTTTATCCAGCAGCCCTTAGCTTCTTCTCCCATTGGTCGGCTAGCCCTATTGCTGCCTTTTAACCAATATGTACTTAGAGACTATTGATCGGCACATATATCATACAGTCTGAACACTATTGTTCTTACCATCAGTATCTTTTTTGGATTTCTTCAAATTCAAGAATTCGGTGGTGACAGTCGCCAGCTGGGCCCGACATTCTTCCAGCTCCTTGTATAGGATGTTATTCTTTTCTTGGAGTGCCTGCAAAACACAATGATCCTCAAACCAGTTGGACCAACTGCTTTAAGTCTAGGGGGCTACTGGCATGGGAACACTAAAGTATCACTTACCCGCATATCCTTGAAAGCTGGTGAGTGGCTCCAGCGAGTCCATCCTGAGCGGCTCGGATATAAGTATCCGCAAAACTGAGGACGTTAAATGACTCCTCAGAAAAGGCTAGGTCGTGCATGGCGGCTTTTCGGCGCCAGTGAACCATCGCAACCTCCGCTTCGGAATTAGTGACATACATTTCGTCTGAATCCTCTTGAAGAGAAAAATCCGGCGCTGCATCCGCATCGACCCTTGTCCTCGTTGACGGGCCGGATGCTGGATTGGTCGGAGCTTGGTCTGCAGGATTTCCAGACACAGTCCGGTATGTATTCCTCCGAAAAGGAAAAACAAGGCGGAAAGTTGTAATACCGGCTTCACCACCCAGTATATATTAAAACAAACATACCTCTTCGAAGGTTCGGTGGTGTTCACGGTCATCTTTCGCTTCAAGGCCTCACTCGATGTAGGTGTCGCCCTCTGGGATGACGGTCTTCGCACAGTTCGGCGTGAGGAGCGCCGCCCCTTTTGAGCATAAACAAAGTGCGATGGGTAAGGCGTGTTGGGAATCTTATTTTTGAGGAGGTATGTCCTGGGTACTTTCATGAGAGGAAGGAATGAGGCCGGGATAATCAGCTACGATAGCCACCACGACACCATCACGGCTAGCTTGATAGAAGACTCCATCTTCTACCTCTATGCCTATGTCCGGATCTTCATTGTATCCAGGGCCAGCGTTTTGGAAGTGGCCCTCTGGCTATGGATCGGAACTATTAATTCCCTCGACCACCTTCCTCCACTCCTATTGGGAATAACCGAATTCAGTTTGGTCAATACATCATATAATGAGAAATGGGCGAAAATAGCAGGCAAGAGAAAGACTCACCCAGTTAGGAGGATTGTACATAGAGAAACCCTCCCGACACTTCAAGCGAAGAAAGTCTTGCTTCTCTCCCTTATAAAGACCTTCTAGGATGGCGGCTAGAGCAGCAGTGTCATTCGAACCCAGGCGTAAGCAGCATGAGGCATCATTCTGGCCATTATAATTCCACATAGGAAATCCTCTAGCTTGGAACTAGCAAGCAATTATTGAAATCTCCATCACTTCAATTATTGACAGCCCAGAACTGGCAAGCAATCTGATCCTGCTGGCCAGTCTTTTAACCTCCGCACTCTCTCCTTCTGTGGGACTGCGGGGACGCCAGTTGAAAAGCTTCATTGGAGGAGCATTGGAATATTTGGGGAGACCTTGCCGAACTGGATCCGGCAAGGAAACATCCTCGATAAAAAACCACTACGAAGGCCACTCTTCGGATGCTTTCTTTGGAGTGCTGGACAGATAGCCTGTCCCTGCTATGCGCCATACTTCGGCTCCGCCAACCTCAAATATGGATCCCTCCTCAGAGTGAGGGACAAGGCAGAAGAACTTTTGACACAGCTCAAAATGAGGCTCGCAACCCAGAAATAGTTCGCATAAGGCGATGCATCCCGCAACGTGCAGGATAGACCCCGGCGTGAGATCATGCAGTTGAAGACCATAGAACTCCAGGAGCCCCCTAAGGAAGGGGTGGATGGGAAATCCTATGCCTCTTAGAAGGAAGGAGACAAAGCATGCCTCTCTCCGCTGGAGGGGTTGGAAAAACTCTCTGCTAGGGCTTGATTGTCGAGGGAAGTTAATCCGGCCCGGACGAGGACTAGATCCTCAGGAGGGAGATATCTCTGCGCTTGAAGCTTTCTCAGATGCACATGGGAAACGGAGAAACTTTCTCAATCGCCCGTTCGGCGTCGTGAGGGCGCGAGGAAGAGCTGGGAACACCGACAATGTTTGAAGATTATTTGCAAGCACTAGGGATTTTTTCGCGTGGAATGGAATGGAATGGCATCTGAGATCTAGTCTCTTCATATAGGTGCCTTCCCTATACAGTCAAGGGGGTAATTGCAAAAATAGCCTGATGGTTCGCTTTCGTTGGACACGTGGAGGCAAAGGCGACGGCGGCGAGGAATCGATGGGATACAATATTAAATGAAGCCGAACTATCATCCAGAAGGACTCACCTTGCAAGACCGAAGAAATGAAGTCGAACGCAATCTCGTCCTTGAAGGAAAGTTCGGGGGCTACTGAGGGAGGCCTGGATTCAGGGGTCCTCAGGTGTCCGGGTCGATGAAGCTGGGCTTCATTGATGGGCCACGGAGATAGAAGCAGAAGACCTTCCCCCGTATTCGGTCAGGACTCCTATGTACGTAGAATGGCAGGCATGGTGTCCGGATGTAGCTATTTCTTCCTCCCCAAGTCACCTTTGCAACCCTAGGCCCCCTCTGGCATGTATATAAGCCGGAGGGTTTTAGTCTATAGAGGGTAACAACAGAATCATAACATCCTCATAGGCTAGGCTCTAGGGTTTCACCATTACGATCTCAAGGTAGATCAACTCTTGTAATCATATTCATCAAGATCAATCTAGCAGGAAGTAGGGTATTACCTCGATCGAGAGGGCCTGAACCTGGGTAAACATCGTGTCCCCAGTATCTTGTTACCATCGGTCCTTAGATGCATAGCTTGGCCCCCCAACCCGAGATCTGCCGGTTTTGACACCGACACCTGGCCATGCCGGCAATAGCAACGACAGCGATGACACGAGCTCAGATGCTGCTGAACTTTCCTCCAACAACAGAGAAGATGGATGAGTGGAGAGCCACCATTCGTTGTTTGATTGGATTTGCAGAGTCAAGCAAATTGCAATAGGCGGAACCCTCACGGCATTTGCGAATAGGACCAGCAACTGAGACTAATAGCTATGGGGTGGGTGCTGCGCCAAGAGTATAGTCACCTCCGCGACAACAACCTCAGCATCGACGCCAGCAGCCTCGCCAAACCCAAGGAACTATGGAGCCTGACGAGATATTGATGGCCTCCTCAGATCCAAAAGCACGGAAGGATCAGCAGCAGGTACTGCAAGATAGGCAAGCGAAGGACGCCCACACCAGGATAGAAAGACACAAGGAAGCCCGTCATCAAGCTGTCATGCGCAACGGTCCAGTCGTTGATGAGCCTGCCCCCGTTGTTGGTGGGTATATACCTTACAAGGTTGGATTCCCCGGTTCCAGACGTGAGCTGCGGCAAGTCCATTGGTCGTCCGTCCGAGCATTCAAGCCAGAAGTACTAGAGAAATACGATGGCAAGTTAAACCCGACATAATTCTTAGGCATCTACATGATCGTCGTGCAGGCTACTGGGGGAAGAGATGAAAATATCCTCGCCAACTACTTCTCATTGGTTCTCAAGCCCAATGTGAGGTCTTGGTTGATGAATTTATTAGAGAAGTCTATCTCTTCGTGCTCAGATCTACGCAACAAGTTCGTTGGTGCTTTACCGGGGGCCAGAAGGGCCCTGGATGCCCCAACGACTTGCAACTGATCCCACAAAGAGAGGGTGAAAATCTACGCAGATATATATAGATATTCAGCTGTGTGTACCACATTATACCACATGTACACCCAACAACTATGATTTACGCGTTCCACATGAGCATGCACAATCGAAAGATGTGGGAGCAGATGAACATTCGGTTTCCAAGGGCCGTAGATGAGCTGCATACGCTGGCGGATAAATGTGCTCGTGGTGAAGAGGGGAGAAGACTTCCCGAGGAAGACACTAGCACCGAAGTCGATTTTGAGGACGACAACACCGCTAGCTCGAAAGCAAAAAGCCGAAGGTGCAACAGGAAGCGCAAGGGTAAGGCAGTTATGGCTGTGGAAGGCTCCGGTAGTCCCAACGCCGCTAAGAAATCTAAAACAGAGGGCTCCGGCGTGGAAGCTACTTCATGCGCTGATTGCTAGGCAGTCGCAGCTGACGAGAAGGCCGGCAAGGGCCATACTGCAAAATCCATAGCACCAAGGGTCACGATCTCTAGGAGTGCCGACAAGTTGAGAAACTTGCCGAAAGGTAGAAAGCCGAGTACGAAAAAGCGCGACAAGGAGAAGGGCCAGGATGGTGCTAATGGGCTCGGCAAGAAGTGTCGCAGGGGCCGAGGAGGGCGCTGCGGCAAGGCCAAACGATAGAAGGAAAAACCAGTCCAGATGGTGTGTCAAGGCGATAAGAGTTAGTTGGGCAAGCGGTGCAACAACCTTGTCGGGGGCTCCTCCACATGACTCCTAACCGAGCATTTAATGCTTTTTGTCCTAAACTGGTAGAGTCAGGTATGATAGCACTGTTCACTATCTAATCACTAGATAATTACCGTTTTGCCACTATGGTAACCCCTTAAGCTATAAAAGGAGGGCCAGGGAAACTTTTACAGGGATTGACCCTTTGCACAACTACGTGCGTAGCTACTCACACTCCGTACCATGTCAGGGAGCACTCCTTGTACTTCTGCTCTCTCTCACACACACCCAATATAGAAGGTATGTCAGGCCCAAGATGCGATTCTATCCCGATCACGTGACTCATACGTGATTGGGGCACAACCGCATCTCAGGCGCTTATCAAGATGGATATCATTACATCGTACCATTACATAAATACATGGGGAATAGAACACTTCATACAAGTCACATGAATACAACAACATCAATACAAGGCATCCGACTACGGATGCAAACATGAAAAACACAACGACATCCATCTGCTATCCTAGACTGCTGACCAGGAACCTAACCCAAGACTGACGAAGAAGAAGAAGAAAGAACTCCACCAAAAGAACATCTCTCACACGTCAAGTCATCGGAAACCTGCACCTGCAACTGTTGTTCTAGTATCTATGAGCCACTAGGACCCAGCAATCCCATAACCATGGGTAACAAGACTAGCAAAGCTTAATGGGTAGGAAGAGGTTAAGTGGTGAAGTTGCAGCAGCGGTTAAGCAATATATGGTGGCTAACTTACGAGTACAATAATAAGATGAGCATCTACGCAAACGGTCACAAACTAGTAATGATCGCTAAAGATCCTGAACTACCTACGAGTCAAACATAACCCCACCATGTTCTCTTCTCGAAGTGAAAAGAGACAGTCACGGGCACTCACACGGTTGAGTGTTTTATTTCGGATCCTCTGTCAGGTTTTCTAGAACCGGACATTAACAAATTCCAATCTTCCACATAACCACGGGCATGACTTTCGAAAGATCATAACCTGCAGGGGTGTCCCAACTTAGCCCATCACAAGCTCTCATGATCAGCAGAGATAATAATAATGTTACCCCTTATCTTAGGGACAATCCGATCAGCCTCGGAATCCCGGTGCACAGGACATTTCGACAATGGTAAAACAAGTCCAGCAAGACCTCCTGGCGTGCCGACACCCTGATAGTAGGCGTGCGTATCTCGTCTCAGACCACAACCGGATGGGACATCCTACGAGTAAAATCAGACCGCGGGTTTCCCCCAGGTGGCCCCGCAGGCTGCCCATTTGGGACCAACACCATCAGCATTGGCCCCCCTGCTATGTAGAAAGAATCCTCGAGGGCGCGACCCCCTATGCAATTTAATTAATTAATTAGGTTATTATTATTTTGCAAATTAAAACCAATGGTGGGCCTTGCTGGATTAGTTTTATTCAAAGATGAACGGTCAAGGGGTCCCCATATACCCAACCATGTAAGGAACGCAAAATCAAGGAACATAATGCCGGTTTATCGGCTCCTAAGGTGGCATGAGTGGAACAAATCACCGAGCAAAATGCCAAGCCTTCCACCGATTGCCAAGTATATATGTGTGTTAATACATATAAGATATATTGTGATATTCCAACAGCAAGTTCCAACATGGAGCTATCTTCATCTTCACCTGCAACTAGCAACACTATAAGAGGGGCTGAGCAAGCTGGTAACATAGCCAAACAACGGTTTGCTGGGAAGGTGTCAAAGGTTAGAGGTTTCATGGCAACAAGGAGAGGGGCTGACAATAATGATAGGTAGCGCGACATATAACAATAGCATCGAGACATCTAGCATAGCAATGAAAGTAAAGGTATCCAAGGCGATGGTCATCTTGCCTGAGATCCCGCAAGGAAGAAGAACGAATCCATGAATAAGACGAAGAAGAAGCCTTGAAGATGAATCATGTGTAGTCGAACGAATCCTCACGATTGCAACGGAAAAGCACTAACGAGAAGAAAGCACACAACACGGTAAACATACCACTCAAGAACATGACAAGATGCTCGACCAAGTATGATGCAAGACAAGTCTATATGATGCAATTCATGGCAAGGGATGAAGCACACAAGAATAACACAAACCAACAAGTTTAAATGAGGCCGGAATCAACATATAACTATTCCGGTAAGACCTCATATGCACATTTCTAAAATTAGTCCAGATCTGAACAAACCTTAAGTTAAAGTTTTTAAACAGCAGGTTAACATGCACCATGATGATCTACTCGAAATTCTAGTCAAGTTTCATATAGAGTTTATTTAATTCGGTGCTACGACCTAGAAGATATGAGCAAAAAAAGTCAAGCATGGCAATTATGCAAGATGCATCCAAACAACAAGCAAACACACTCCAAGCATGACAACAACATGATATTATGCTTCTACATGCAAAAACACACAAATTTCATACAGGACACACTCCAAACGGAGCAACGGTTCAACACATACACACAAAACAAGATATAACAACAAGCTATCCAAATACAGCAACATAGCAAATTTGGAGCAAGATATATATATGCTACATCACCCAAACATGATAACAAGAGGCATGAATGTGAAATAGAAATGATACTAAACAAGCATGAACATAGAACACACCCAAAAACTTGCTGGAACACAATTAAACAAGCATGACAAGTTGCAATAAATTTATCCAGACTTAGTCAAAATCTGGGAAGGCAAAAACATCATCACGATGCTGCCTTCGGAGGGACAAAACAACAAGCATATCAACTCTAATAAGTATATAAAGATGATGGACATGTAATAGACATATCATACATCAAACAACACCATTGGAACAACTCCATAGGAGGCATGGATCAATAACAACAAGCTCCGCCAAATTGATTATGGTGATAACAGGCTGACAGGTAAATTTATAGCAACTTGAGAGCAAGAAATAAATAAGCTACAGCAGGTTATATATGCAAGTAAGGGCATGGATGGATAGAGCATAACATGGACAACAAGACATGATCATTGGACATACTGAAACAAGCATGGATTTGAGTGGGGCATAAAGGAAACATGGCACCAGGTTTAACAGATTCCAGACTTAGCAGTTTTTTTCACTAAGTATAAAACAACAACAACGACATGGTATGTTTACAAGCTTGTTGCAAACACCTCAAGGCATATCATGAAAAGTGGATTGCACCACAACAAAGACCACATGATTGTGCTTCTAAAACATATTGACATGTGGCATGAAAGACAAACACATCAATAGCTATGAACAAGTCAAAACAGCATCTCATAACAAGTTTCAACACTTAACAGCCACATGCACTTTTACAACAGAGATTAACATGGAAATATGGCACCTAACATGAATGCTACAGCAACCATCACTTAGATCACTTCACAATGAACATTTTGACATATTATATGCTCCATTTGGATAAACATGCACAAAGATATCATCACTACAAGCATGCAACAAATTTACAGTTAACATCAGTTTTAAACATATAGCACTCTTGCAACGATGATTAGGGCATCAAGATGAACTCAAACAATCATACCACAATAGAACAAAATGAAGAGCATATCACAACGATCATTTTGATATATCATTCACTCAATTTGGACATCCACACAAAAAGTTACAGCCACTCAAACATGCAACAAAATTTACAATTTCTGAGGACTTAGTAATTTTCTGGAAAAAAAACAAATGTGCGCAAAATACTAAAAGACGCACGGGGCAGGGTTTAGGGCGGTCACCATGGGCCTGGCCCAGGTCGAAGTAGGAGAGAGGCAGGCCGGGCGCTGCTGGGCCTCGCGGCCCATGCGGCGCTCGAGCTGGAGGGAGGCCGAGCCGGGCCGGCTCGGCTGGGCTTGCCGCGGGGTGTTGCGGGCCGGCCCAACAGGCCGAAGCGAAGGTGCGGCCCCGAAGGGGAGCGACGGCTGCGGTCATCGTCCTCCTTCCAGGAGCACCGCAGGAGGCAGCGGCAAGGCGGCTGCTTTGCCGGTGGCTCAAGTACGGCGGGGAGGCCGCGAGGTGCTGGTGACGACCGGATCCGGTCACCCCGGACCCATTTGTAGGGACCTCGGTCCTAAGTCACACCGATCTAGCATGTAACACATCATATCACTTTGCGGCCTCACGCACGGTATCCCCACGGGTGCCACCTTACGTGGCCCAGGAACGTTTGCATATTTTGGCTCACGTATATGATAGTGTCGCTAGCATCCATATGACAAAGAACCCGGGCCGACATGACTAGTTGTAAACCAAAAGTGGCGCTAAATTACAGGGACATGCATACATGACCCATCAACGAACGTGTCAGTCATCAACGTATGAACCCAAGTCGTAGCAAGCTACAAGGACTTAAAGGAACAACTCGTGACATTTCCCCCAAGGGACAGACACGGGAACGAAGAAGGAGACATGCCGGCCAGCCTAAGTGTTCCAGAGCAGTAGCAATCTACTAAGGCTTAGTGGAAGCACTAGGAGGCATTTCCCCATAAGATAGGCTACCAAGGGTAAACAACTAGGTGTTGGATCCCACACATAGCAATACACATTACACGTACGCATAACATGCAAGTATGTGTTGTACAACATGGCATCACAACATAACTCGACAACTCATATAGACAAGGCCCAGAAGAGCCATCATAGCATTTATTACAAACAGGGGTCACATGCCCAACATACAGAGCATACAGGCAACGGAAGCATAACATGTCTGAGTACAGACAACTACAAATGAAAAAGACTGAGAAGCCTGACTATCTACAAGACCCTCCCAAGGGCACAAGATCGTAGCTGAGGTAACAAGCTAAACGTCGAAGTCCACGCGGAACTACTAGTGAGATTGAAGTCTCTCTTCAAAAACATAAATTAAGCAAACGTGAGTACAAAGGTACTCAGCAAGACTTACATCAGAACTAACTACATATGCATCAGTATCAACAAGGGGTGGTGGAGTTTAACAGCAGCAAGCCAGCTTTGACTCAATGGCTATCCTGAACTACGACTACAAGTAACTCTTTTGAGGTGGCGCACATGAGTCCACATATTCACCAATCAATACACCACTATGGATCCGCTCCCGTCTCCCTACGAGAAGGCCATCCATAGCACTCACGCTTATCTTGCACATTTTAGAGTATCCACTTCCACTTGTCTATGTACCACGTAAGCATCCAAGAAGTCCATAACCGCAGACCCGGCTATTCGAATAGATCATGTTAACCCTGCAGGGGTGTACTTCTTCACACACGCTCTCGCCACTTACCTCCATGTACACGTCGTGTACCTCGGCAACCTTCAAGCGGAAGCCTGGCGAGGGTGTTGGCCACGACCTGACTAACCACATAAGACTCTAGTCCAGGTTTATCGCCTATTTGGGTTCCATCTGTAAGGAGATCCGGCCGGGGTGTCTCTCACGGCCCCAGACGATGTGTACAGGGTTGCCAAGCCCACCAAACGGGCGGCGCTTGGTCCACCCGGCCACGGTGCCTAGTCTGTCCCAAGCCCACCTGTATCGGGTGCCACTTGGTAGACTACTAACACTACCTACAAACAGTAGAAACTAGTTGCAACTCCTGGACAGAGATCCAGTTGATTAATAAGTCGAGAGGGGTCGAGTTACCGGAACCCAATGTGTGGTAGTAGCTAGTCATTGGACAACTTACACAGAACTCGGTTCTTAAGGACGGTTCCAGTGATACAACCCACCATGTACTCCTACATGGCCTCTCACCGCAACCTTTACCAAATTGTGTTCACACACTTAGCTCACACGCAGTAAGACATGTTCATCACCATTCAAATTCATCCCCGATGAATCAGACCTGACACAACTCTAAGCAATAGCAGGCATAACCAGAAAGCATGAATGAGTAGGCACTACATGGCTCAAACAACTCCTACTCATGCTAGTGGGTTTCAAATATTTACTGTGGCAATGACAGGTCATGCAGAGGAAAGGGGTTCAGCTACCGCAGCAAATAGGAGCTCAATCATTGTTGTCCTAATGCAGTAAAGGAGTGCCGGGGCGAGAGAGTGGGATTGTATCAGAATACTCAATAGGGGTTTGCTTGCCTGGCACTTCCGAAGATAGTAATACTCTTCATCGGTGTCATCGAACTCATCGTCGGAGCTACGTCCACTGAGTGGGGACAAAACCGGCAAACAGAGAAAGAACACAATCAATGCAATGCAACAATATGATGCATGATCATGACAGGGCAATATGATGTTGATTGAGCTAATGCAACTAGCAACACAATTAAATGAAGTTGGTTTGAACCGAAGGTTCAAATTCAAACTCCATATGTGGTTATTTAAATGCCATTCATTTGATTTGTCCTAAATAGTAGACAAAAGTTGTTCTAAAATGCATGATAATGCCATAAACATATTCTTCATATTTTTCTGATCATTTTTCATATATAAATTATTTCATTCTCAGTTATAGATTATTTTCTATGATTTTTAGAAGTTTTAACTATTTTCTGAAATAAATAAAACATTTCTGATTTATTTTAAATCCCAGAAATATTTACTGCATCAGCATGACTTCATGATGACGTCAGCAGGTCAACAGGGGCTGGTCCAGGTCAAACCTGATAGTGGGCCCCACCAGTCAGTGTCTCAACTAATTAACTAAGTTAATTAACACTAATTTAAACCTAACACTAATTAGTTAGGGGCCTGGGCCCACACGTAAGTGAGCCAAGGGCTAATCCTACTTTATTTAAACCTAAACTAGGTAATTAGCAGGGACTGGCCCCACACGTCAAAACGGGTCAAAACCGGTCTGTTAGTTAATTATTGGGCCCCACCAGTCAGTGTCTCAACTAATTAACTAAGTTAATTAACACTAATTTAAACCTAACACTAACCAGCTGAGTCTGTTAGTGGTCAAAACGGGTCAAACCCGCCGGCGTTTAGCCACCGGCGAGGCCGAACGCGGAGGAGGGCTGCGGGAACGGGCTGTGGTGCCCCGTTCGCAGTGTGGCTGGGCTCGTTCGAGAGCCCAGACCAACGTGCGTTGGGTGGGGGCGCCAGTCGGGTTTGGGGTGGCCAGAGGCGAGAGCGACGAGCTCGGCCGTGGCGGTCGGAGCTCGGTGATGAGCGGCGCTGCGGGTAGAGCTCACAGGCGAGGGAGCTGAGCAGTGCAACGATGAGAGGAGGCGCTCTGGAGCACGCCTGTTGCACGGCAGCAACAAACGGATCAGGGGGACTACGCGGCTGTGGCCATGGCGGAGCAGAGCTTCGGCCGGATGTGGAGCCGCGGGTAGGGAACGTGGAGAGGTAGGGGAAGAGGGTTAATTGACGGCGGAGCTCACAGTGATCACGAGGAGGGTCTCGGCTTACTTGTGGACGGCCTGGGGCAGACGAATCGACCGGCGGCATCTCGGATGCCCGAGGTTGAAGACGACAACGTAGTCGACGAAGCGGAGCCCTCCGGCTTGTTTCCTTCGGCTTGGGGATGTGGTGCTCGATTGCGGAGCTTCTGGACACGGTCACGGGACGAGCGGTGGCCGGTGGTCATGGCTACGGCGAGCGGCGCTCTCAGGTGTGTTCGGTGACGAGAGGGAGAGATCCAGGGAATGGGGTGAGAGCGAGGCAGAGTGAAAGAGTGAGGCAGGGAGGTGCGTGGCGCCATCTGGGCGCGGCGGGGAGAAGGCGGCAAGTAGGTCGTGGCCCTGCGTGTGCTAGCGCGTGGCGAGCACGCGCCTCTCGTCCGACTGGCTCGAGGTCAGGGACGACTGGCACTTGGGCCAGATGGGCCGCGTAGTGCCAGGCCGCCAGGTTAGTTGGCTCAGGTAGGTTGGGCTGCTACAGGAGCTGGGCCAGCTCCTGGACCGCACTAGTAAGCTATAGGTAAGTCCTTCTCTCTCTCTTTTCTAATTCTTTCTGTTTTCTATTTTCTGTAATTGTTTTGGCTTTATTAAAAATGCCGGAGCATTTTCAAAAATCATGAGACTGATTGTGGCCACTGTTTGGATTATTTCCAACAGCCAACATTTCAGTTCATGAATATTTGGACATTTGAAGTAATATATATAATTTAAATGCCCAAATGCAAATATGGTAAGATTTAATTCAGTGCCCAAAATATTCTTCAAAAATGTTCACTATTTTTGGTTTGGTCTCAAAACCTTGCCAAAATTATCGAACATTGATGAAGGAATTTTGGTTCATTGGAAATGATTTTATTTTTTACCCTAGTTAAATTCATTTGGTGTTAGGGCTTGATCAATCCCCATTTCAACTTTCTGAAAACTTAAACATGATGCAAGCAAGATGCACACACTAGGAAGTACCAGAAGCTAGGGATGTGACAACTTCCGGTCGGATCCGGCGGCGGGGCGCAGATCGGCGGCGTGCGCTGGCGCACGTGGACAAGGCGGCGAGCGGCGGCGAGCGGGCGGAGTGGGCATGGCTACGCGGAAGCCGAGGCGGCGGTGGCGCATGGCGGCGAGGGCGGCGGCGAGCGCACGCCGGCGGCGGGGCCCGGCGAAACTCCGGCGGCGGCGAAGCGGAGTCAGGGCCGAGCCAGGAGGCTCGAGCGGGTGGCGGCGGGATCCGGGCTCGTCGGGCCGGATCTGGGTGGTGCGGGCCCACGGCGGCGCGGGAGGAGACAGGAGGGCTGCGGGGTGACGTGCCGCGCCCTGAGTGGAGGTGGGCGGCGGCGACGCTGATGTGGCGGGCGTTGATTGGCCGGGGTGATGTGGAGGTGGTGGTGGACGCGTCCGGCGGTGGGCGGACATGTTTGGCTGCACGGTGGGAGCGGGGCTAGGGTTTCATCAGCGAAAAATTTCGGGGGGAGACACATAAATATAGGTAGAGGGAGCTAGGAGTGTCCAAATGAAGAGCGGTTTTCAGCCACGCGATCACGATCCAACGACCGAGAGAATGGAGGGGGTTAGGATGGGCTAGTGGGCTGTTGTGAAGGGTGCTGGGCCAAAAGAGAAAGGCTTCCGGCGGTTAACACGGTTTACCATTGGGCTATCAAACGAACTCCGAACGCGACGAAACTTGACAGGCGGTCTACCTATGCTATAATATGACCACACGCCAAGTTTCATCCCATTCCGAGTACATTTTCCGACCACTCATAAAATAAATATTCAGAGGTGCCACGAGTGTGTCTGGGCTCAGAACGAACAACGGAAAGGATGGGCGGACTCGGACGATGCAAGTTTAGAAAACATGAGGATGCAATGCACACAATGACATGGCAAAATGCAAGACGCAAGCAGAAGACATGGCAACGAGGACGAATAACTAGCTGACACCCGGCGCATCGGTCTCGGGTGTGTCAGAAAGTAGGAGCGGGATTTTACACCTCAAGGTGGCCCAAACCTAGGTAAAACACCAGGGTCACCTGCTAATTCTGCTCTTGGCATCTTGTGCATCTGCCTAGCCGAACCAGCAAATGGGCTTGATGGCCCCATGGATGGTCGTCCGACCACAACATCTTTGGTGCACCAGGTAGGGGGATCACTGGCGTGAACCTGAATCTGCAGAGTGCGTGTCAATTTCATCAACTTCACCACACTTTTCATCGTCAATGGCTCCCAAGAAGAAGGATGACACGATGACAAATCTCTCCACTTACAAGGTTCCCTCGCATGCAACCCCATGCGACATAGGGGCGCAACCAATGCTAGTGACGCGAACACCGCGGGAGGCATGGCCGGCGCAAGCGGCGCAATTGCTGCACCCGCCATGGCCGAAGCACAAGGCGGAGGCTCTAGACGTAGCCAAGTTCCTCAACACTTTCGCGAGAACATCCACTAGCGGCAACAGTCAGGGGTACAACCTCGAGACACACGCCGCGTCCTTCCCAGAATGGGAGCGACACAACCGCGAGCAATCGACAGCACCCGCACGGCAAGACGTCTGTCGATCAAGTCCAAGATCCCGAGGTTCCACCTCCATCACACCGACCCGCTCCTGCGCCCGAGCCATGGCGACAACATCACAATGGCTCTCTTGTTGGCTCTACCAGGGGTCGAGCGATGTTGTGCTCTTACACACCTGGCCATGCCGGCGATAGCAACAACAAAGATGACATGAGCTGAGATGCTGCTGAAATTCCCTCCAACAACGGAGAAGATGGATGAGTGGAGAGCCACCATCCATTGTTTGATTGGATTTGCAGAGTCAAGCAAATCGCAATAGGTGGATCCCTCACGGCGTTCGCGAATAGCACCAGCAACTGAGACAAATAGCTATGGGGTGGGTGTTGTGCCAAGAGTATAGTCACATCCGCGACAACAACCTCAGCATCAGTGCCAACAACCTCGCCAAACCCAAGGAACTATGGAGCCCGGCGAGATATTGATGGCCTCCTCAGATCCATAGGCATGGAAGGATCAACACCAGGTGATGCAAGATAGGCAAACAGAGGACGCCCACACAAGGATTGAACGACACCAGGAAGCGCGTCATCAAGTTGTCATGCGCAATGGTCCAGTCGTTGATGAGCCCGCCCCTGTTGTTGGTGCGTATATACCTTACAAGGTTGGATTCCCCGGTTTCACACGTGAGCTGCGGCAAGTCCACTGGTCGTTCGTCCGGGCATTCAAGCCAGAAGTACCAGAGAAATACGATGGCAAGTTAAACCCGACATAATTCTTAGGCATCTACACGATCGTCGTGTAGGCTACTGGGGGAAGAGATAAAAAGATCCTCGCCAACTACTTCCCATTGGTGGTCAAGAAAAATGTGAGATCTTGGTTGATGAATTTACTAGAGAAGTCTATCTCTTCGTGCTCAGATCTATGCAACAAGTTCGTTGGTGACTTTACCGGGGGCTGGAAGGGCCCTAGACGCCCCAGCGACTCGCAACTGATCCCACAAAGAGAGGGTGAAAATCTGCGCAGATATATATAGAGATTCAGCTGTGTGTACCATATTATACCAGATGTACACCCAACAACTATGATTTACGCGTTCCACATGAGCATGCACAATCAAAACTTGTGGGCGGAGATGAACCTCCGGTTTCCAAGGACCGTCAATGAGCTGCATACGCTGGTGGATAAATGTGCTCATGCTGAAGAGGAGAAGAATTCCCGAGGAAGACGCTAGCACAGAAGTCGATTCTCAGGACGACAACAACGCTACCTCGAAAGCAAAAGGCCGAAGGCGCAACAGGAAGCGCAAGGGTAAGGCAGTTATGGCTGTGGCAGGCTTCAGTAGTCCCAACGCCGCTAAGAAATTTAAAACAGAGGGCTCCGGCAAGGAAGCTACTTCATGCGCTGATTGACAGGCAGTCGCAGCAGGCGAGAAGCCCGGCAAGGGACATACTGCAAAATCCATAACACCAAGGGTCACGATCTCCAGGAGTGCCGACAAGTTGAGCAACTTGCCGAAAAGCAGAAAGCCGAGTATGAAAAGCGCGACAAGGTGAAGGGCCAGGATGGTGCTAATGGGCCCGGCAAGAAGTGCCGCGGGGGCCGAGGAGGGCGCCGCGGCAAGGCCAAACGGCAGAAGGAAAAACCTGCTAGAGGTCGTGAACAAAAAGAGGATGATGAAAGTAAAGAGGAGGATGATAGTGAATCCAGTGAGCATGAATTTTAGAAGGCGACTAAAGCCATGTGCATTGATGGGTGTGCATCTTTGCATTCTTCTCACCGCCAACTCAAGCAGTGGGCACGTGAGGTCAACACAACAAAGCTATCAATAGAAGCTCAGAAACCCCTCAACCGGTCACACACTCCTATCATTTTTTATGCTGAGGACCACCTTGACTGCACGACTGCGGTCCGGTGCTTGCCGTTGTGGGTTGCACCAATGATTTGCAACCTTAAGGTCACGACAATGTTAGTTGACGGTGGGGCTAGCTTGAACTTGATTTCTCTAGAAGTAATCGAGGGGTTACAAGTTCCCGACGAAGAGCTCGAGAAAACTGAGACATTGCAAGGAATCAACCTAGGAAGGAGCCAGCCCAAGGGGAAGATCACTTTGCCGGTAACATTTGGTGGGGAACTAACTATATGACAGAGAAGATAGTGTTCGACGTTGTCAAGATCCCTTTGTCGTTTAATGGAATTTTGGCCGCCCTTCCCTGGCTCACTTTATGGCAGCGTCTCATGAAGCCCACCACACCTTGAAGATGCCAGGACCAATGGGTGTCATCTCCATCAATTCATATAAGGAGGACACAGTCATATGTATCGACAAGCTTTACATAGATGCGGTTGTAGCAGAGGCTGCCGAGGAAACATAACCCACCAAGGAAAAGAAAAGCAAGAAGCCGTGTAAGACATCTGGCAAGAATTCCGGGAAGCGCACCTCCTCGTAGTGCTGCACACCCGTTGAAGACTTGTCGGAAAGCTCCACCGGAAAGAAGTCAAAGGCTAATCCACCAACAACAAAGAAGGTCCTGACACGGGAGGACAACACTGGCGGTACCTTCATCATCAGTGCCACCCTTGATAGTAAATAGGAAAGCATGGTCATTGCCTTCATGCGGGCGAATGCTAATGTGTTTGCATGGCAATCGTCTGACATCAACGGAGTTCCCAGGGAGGTAATTGAGCACCACCTTGCTGTCTATCCCCATGCTCAGCCCATCAAGCAGATGGTCAGAAAGCAAGCTTTGGAACAAAAAAAATTCATTGTTGAAGAGATCAAGAAGCTTGAAGCATCAGGGTTAGTTAGAGGTGTACTACATCCAATTTGGTATGCAACCCAGTTGTAGTGTGCAAGGCAAATGGAAAGTGAAGACTTTGCATTGAATACACTGATCTTAACAAAGCATGTATGAAGGATCCTTTCCCTTTACCACACATTGATCAAATTGTAGACTGTACTTCCGATTGTGATTTGCTCTCATTCCTTGATGCATATTATGGGTAGCATTAGATGTTCATGGCTAAGGAGTATCAAGGGAAGACTGCATTTGTTACTCCATTTGGCACATACTGCTTTGTGCGTATGCCTTTCACACTAAAGAGTGCCGGTTCAACATTTGCAAGGGCAGTCCAGATTGGTTTTGAACCTCAACAACACTGAAATGTGGAGGTATATATGGATGATATAGTGGTCAAGACTAAGGACAAAATCAACCCTCATTCAAGATTTGGAGGAAACATTCGCAAACTTGTGCAAAGTTAATTTGAAAATCAACCTCGAGAAGTGCGTGTTTGGTGTTCCATCCGGCAAGCTCCTCGGTTTATTCGTATCTCAGTGTGGAATTGAAGCAAATCCTGACAAGATGAAAGCAACTCAGCATATACAAGCACCAAAGAGCATCAAGGACGTATGGCGTCTTGCTGGCTATGTTGCTGCTTTAAGTAGGTTCATTTCAAGGTCTGCTGAGTGTGCCCTACCGTTTTTCAAGATATTGAAAAAGGCAGGCCCAGTAAAATGGCCTCCCGAAGCGGAGGCTGCGCTACAAGATTTGAAAAGATACCTATCCTCCATGCCAACACTAGTTGCGCCTAAACCACAGGAACCGCTGCTGCTGTATCTTGCAGCAACAAACCAAGTGGCCAGTGCTATGCTAGTGGCGCAGAGGGAAGTCGACAATGATGAAGCAACAACGACAAGCCCATCCAATGACAAAGCCTGAATCTTCTTCGAAAAAGTCTAGTGCTGACAAGGCGGAAACGTCGCAAGCAAATGAACCAGAACAAAAGGTGGTGCCGAAGAAAAGTGGTGTAGTGACCAGTGTACTTTGTTAGCTCCCTTCTGCATGGGGCTAGGTCACAATAATCTGGGGTACAAAAGTTACTTTTTGGCCTCCTCATGACCTCGAGAAAGCGGCGCTGCTACTTTCAAACACATGAGGTCACAGTCATCACTCGCTTCCCATTGGAGCGCATTTTGAGGAATCCAGATGCAACTTGTAGGATCGTAGAGTGGGCGTTGTAATTCTCAAGCTTTGCACTCAAGTTTGAAAGCGCATCAACTATTCAAAGTAGAGCCTTGGCGGTGTTCATCGCGGAGGGGACGCCAACACAAGATGAGGAAATTCAAGAATCCACTCTCCCCGGCAAAGAGTCATCGAAAGCTCATGTACTTTGACAGTGCCTTTTCGTTGCAAGGCGCCGGTGCCGGAGTGTTGCTTGTCGCACCGACCGGAGAGCACCTAAGTATTTTGTTCAAATGCACCTTCTGAGGGGGGGAAGCAACCAATAACAGTACAAAGTATGAATGGCTCCTTGTCAGCCTTAGGATCGCAGTAGAGTTGGGAATATAGAAGATGATAATATGTGGAGATACACAACTTGTAGTAAATAAAGTAAATAAAGATTACTAGAGCCCATTCATGGAAGCATATGTGGAAGAAGTGAGAAATTGGAGGAACACTTTGACGGGTTGCAGACAGAGCACGTCCCCGTTGCGGAAAATGGCATTGCTCATCATCGGTCAAAGTGTGCCGCTCAAAAGATCCTTGTAGAACTAGGAACTTTTGTGCTCCATTTGAATCAACCATCAGTCAATCCTTCAATGCAGGCCAGCAGAAGAAGAAAGTTAAATACCAGCAAGTATTTCTCGGTAGAGCTTCTAAAAGCCGCTGGCAAGAATGTTGTCGGGAACAAAAACACGGTTGTCGGTGAGCAGCGGCTTCGCGCAGAATCTCGGGTTCTCGCCGCTGAGACCATTCCTCCAGCAATCAAAGAGATGCATTTGATCCTTGTCATCGAGCCACAAGCTCCGGCATGGGCACAACACATAGTACATTTCCTCCAAATAGGATAACTTCCTATTGAGCAAATAGAAGTTGAGAAAGTAGCCTGTTCGTCAAGTATGTATCAATTTTTTGGATAAAATTTTGCACAGAAAGACACCAAACAGTGTGAAATTGAAGTGCATTTGCTAAGAAGATGGACTGAAGTTGTTGGTCGATATACATGGAGGAATATGTGCCTCTCACAAATGATCAAGAGCCCTTGTCGGCAAATTTTTCTGGCAGGCTTCTATTGGCCCACTGACCTCCAGGATGCGACTGAGCTAGCAACTTAGTGTGAAGCGTGCCAATTCCATTCAAAGAATATACATCAGCCAAATCAAGCTCTCCAAACAACCCATCTCTCCTGACCTTTTTTGGTATGGGGGCTTGATATTTTAGGCCACTTCTCCCGTGTGACCGGGGGCTTTGAGTTCTGGTATGCCGCCATCAACAAGTTCACAAAGTGGCTCGAAGTAGAGCCATCGAGAAATGTAACAACACAGTCAGGCGTGAAGTTCTTTGGTACTTGTGATCTGCGTTGGTAAATTCCCCAAAGAGGATGGGACGATGTAACACAACAGCGGTAAGTATTTTCCTCAGTTATGAAACAAAGGTTATCAATCCAGTCGGACAACCAGGCAACACTATGTTAACAACACAAACAACAAAACCTCGCAACCCAACGCGTAGATGGGTTGTCAATCCCTCCTAGGTAAGATAAATATATAGATTGATAGATGAAAATAAAATGAAGGCAAATAAAATGCAGCATAGTGTTTTGGATTTTTGGCAAAATAGACCTGAAAATATATGATTGGAAAATAGACCCATGTGTCATAGATTTCACTAGTGGCATCGAGAAAATAGAATACGGTGGGTAAACAAATTACTGTTCGACAATTGATAGAAGATAAAATAATTGTGACGATATCCAAGACAATGATCATGTATATAGGCATCACGCCCAAGATTAGTAGACCGACTCCTGCCGGCATGTACTACTATTCCTCCACACATCGGCCGCTATCCAGCATGCATCTAGTATATTAAGTGCATGGAGAAACGGAGTAATGCTTTAAGAACTATGACATGATGTAGACAAGATCTATTCATGTAGGAATATACCCCATCTTGTTATCCTTAATAGCAATGGTACATGTGTGTCATGTCTCGTTCTGTAACTGAGATTGAGCACCGCAAGATCAAACCCATTACAAAGCACATCTTCCCATTGCAAGATAAATCAATCAAGTTGGCCAAACAAAACTGAAATATCGAAGAAGAAATACGAGGCTACAGTAATCATGTATGGATAGATCTCATTATAAACACGATTCATCAGATCCAAACAAACACATCGCAAAGAGGAGTTATATCAAATAGATATCCAAGAACATCAAGGAGAACATTGTATTGAAGATCAAAAAGAGAGAAGAGGCCATCTAGCTACTAACTACGGACCCGTAGGTCTGTGGTAAACTACCCACGCATCATCGGAGGAGCACCAATGAGGATGATGAACCCCTCCATGAGCGTGTTCCTCTCCGGTACAGTGCCGGAAAAGGCCTCTAGGTTGGGTCTCGTGGTTCTGGAACCTACAGTGGCTGAAACAACTTTTTGTCGACTCCCCAAGGGTTTCTAGAATATTGTGGTATTTATAGAGCTGGAGGTCAGTGGAGAAGGGCACCATGCCCCCCACAAGGAACCATGGCACGCCTGGGCCTCCTGGCACCCCCTGGTGTCTTATGAGACCCACATGCCTCTTCTGCTACACCTCTTGGGCTCTCCGGGTCTCTTTTGGGCAAAAATAAAATCTCCAATAAGTTTTGTTGCATTTGGACTCCGTTTGGCATTGATATTCTGCAAAGTACTAACAAGCAAAAAATAACAACTGACACTGGGCACTATGTCGATAAGTTAGTCCCAAAAATGATATAAAGTTGCTAGAATATGTATGTAAAACGTCCAAGATTGATAATATAACAACATGGAAAAATAAAAAATATTTAGATATGTTGGAGACATATCAACATGCCCAAGCTTAATTCCTGCTCGTACTCAAGTAGGTAGATGATAAAAACAGTTTTTTTGATGTGGAATGCTTCCTAACATATTCATCATATTCTTTTCTCTGTAGCATGGACATTTGGACTTTTATATTATTCATGGCGATAGTCTATAATTTGACATGAATACTTTAATAATCAAGTATATCAATAAGCAACCATGTCTTCCAAAATATCAACACTAAAGAAAGCTATCCCTAGCCCGTTATGCTCAATCATTGATCCAGTCATGAAACACATCCAAATATTAGCTACATCTAATGCTCAAGTATGATAATAGTGATTCCTAGTTGGTGCTTTATAAGAGAACATGAAGACTCAAGAATTTTTTTTGCATAAAAGTAAATAGACAGGCCCTTTGCAGAGGGAAGCAGAGATTTGTAGATGTGCCAGAGCTCTTAAATTAAATGGAAAGATAAAATTATTTTGGGTACCATGCTTTTCCTGTCAACGAAAATGACCAAGAATTCTCAATATCTTCCATGCCGGATAAAACACCAAACATAAAATAAAGTTTATTTCCTTTCCACCATTCTTTCACAATCCATGGCTAGCCATATCCATGGGTGCCTTCCATACCAACACATACCAAGGAATTTATTATAGTATTTTTTGCATTTCGGCACAGGGCATCCCTATTACCGCCACACTTTCGTGCAATGACAAGTGAATAAACGCTTGATAATAACATACATAGCATGGAAAACATCGGCCATCTCCTGCCGCTTCATGAGCAGTACGTGCACACAAAAGAGAAATTTATTTTGAAATTTAGAGTTGGCACATAGGAATTTACTTGGAACGGCATGGAAATACCGCATATAAGTATATATGGTGGACTCATGTGGAACAACTTGGGTTTATGAGTTGGATGCACGAGCAGTATTCTGACTTAGTACAAATGGAGGCTAGCAAATAGATTGAGAAGCGACCAACCATGAAACGAAAATCATCATCAAAGAACATCAAACATAACTAACATTGAATAATGCACCACAAGTAGGATATAAATTCATTGCATAACTATTGACTTAATGTGCATGCATAGGGAATCATAAACCTTAACACCAATATTCTTACTAGAGCATAATTACTCACAAACATAACCCACATATCACTATCTTCATATCTCAAAACTATTGCAAGGAATCAAGTTTAATAGCCAATGATGTCCGTGAAAGTTTTACATCGCTCTTGAATATCTATCACTTTGGGACCAAATTATTTTAAAGCATATTGCGATTGCTAATAAAAACGATATCAAAAAATTTAAGTGAAGTGCGAGAGTGCATATTTCTTCAAACTTTTCAACTCTCAAAATAATCTAAGTGAAGTATGAGAGAATTTCTTCAAAAATTCTACTAACTCTCAGAATGATCTAAGTAAAGCATGAGAGCATATTTCTTTAAAATAATAGCACCACCGTGCTAAAAAATATATAAGTGAAGCACTAGAGCAATTCCATCGCTCATAAAATTTAAGTGAAGCACAAAGAGCAATTCTAACAAATTGTAGCATAATTATGGCTCTCTTAAATAGGTGTGTCTAGCTAGGATGACTGTGACAAACTAAAAAGCAAAACAAGCAAAGACTCATATAATACAAGAAGCTCCAAGAAAAACTCATGATATGTGACGAATAAAAATATAGCTCCAAGTAAAATTACCGATGGTCGTTAGAAGAAACAGGGGATGCCTTCCGGGGCATCCCCAAGCTTAGTTCCTTGGTTCTCTTTGAATATTACCTTGGTGTACCATGGGTCATCCCCAAGCTTAGCCTCTTTTCACTCCTTATTCCTTCATCCGTCGCGATCTCACCCAAAACTTGAAAACTTCAATCACACAAAACTTAACAAAACCTCGTGAGATCCATTAGTATAATAAAACTCATCTTTACTATAAGTACTGTTGAAATCCATTCATATTTTGTTATTAAATTATATCTAAAGTATTCTAACTTTACCATGGCTTATACCCCATGATACAAACCATAGATTCATCAAAATAAGCACATAAAGCACCCAAAACGGAATCTGTCAAAAACAGAATAGTCTGTAAAGACGTAATTTTTAGTCATACTTATGTAACTCTAAAAATCTGGAAAATTAGGATAGCGTGGGAAATTTGTATATCAATGCTGTGTAAAAATTTTAGAAATTGTTCAAGCTCCAAAATTGAAAACAACTGTACTAATGGACGCGCAAGTTTCCGTTAATGCACCGAATCAAATCAACTCTCACCCAAATCAACCCAAAGGCTTTGCTAGATACCAACACTAATAAAGACACCAAAAACACAATCATAACAGTAGTTTAATTATGTGCTTATTGAAAAATAGAAATAAAACCAATAATAAAAAATAACTATTGGGTTTCCTCCTAACAAGTGTTATTGTTTTATGCCCCTAGCTAGGCATAATGCCTAGATCTGACTTCTTATGATCTCTCCTCTCTTTTTTCTTGGATGTGCTGCTAACAATAGATTTTTCAAATAAAACGGGAAACACATCATCCATAAAAAAAATAGCAGTAGCCAATTGTTCCTCGGTATATCGGTTTTGATTACCGGCCACAATCCAAGATTTAAACGTCATAAAAAACTTGCTGGATCATACTCAAAGGAGGAACTTCTTTTTTAAGATTCTCATAAAAAATGCGATTGTCCCCAAGAAAATGTCTTAGCATATAATCACTATTATAAAGGACCTCACATGTGACCGATTTTTCACGGTGTATTCCATAAAAATCAAAGATCTCCGTAGCCTCCCGTATGATATGATCAAATTTAATCATAAGGACAATTGTAGTTATCTTTTTAGCTATAGGATCCTTTACAATGGGCAACTCACAAAACAATCTTTGCAAGGTAGGATGAGTGCGAATAAATCTTCTCTCAAGTTTAAGAACAAGAGTGGAAATGGCTTCTACATAAGTTTTGGTTCTTTTGATTATAGGAACATCATTCCAAGTCAAATTTCCTAGATAATTAAAGAATTCTTGGATGACACTTTTTCTTATAACATTCCCTTGCCCCAGGAAAAAGGTTTTAGCATCAAGATTAGTAGGAGCTCCAATTTTTGGGAGTCCTTCCATCATCCGTTTCTGCCATACCGAAATCATTCATGGTGAAAATTTCGAAGACATGCAAACAAGATCGCAAGCAAACAACAGATCTGACACAAAAAAGTCAAACGGAAAGAAGGAAAATATTTTTGTGTTTTTGTAAAAATGTTTTATAAGTGGGGGAGATGAAAACGAGAGGAAAACGGTAGATAATGTTATTGCAAGTAGATGAGAGTTTATGCGTGGGAACCTGATAGATGTTGATGACGTCGCCCGACAACCACACTAGAGGTTGACGAGAGACTATATTGTGTTGATCCTCCCAGGCAATGGCGCCATAAATTCTACCTGCTACTTGTCGTCTGTGTTGGTAAATTCCTCGGAGAGGAGGGGATCATGCAGCACAACAACGGTAAGTATTTTCCTTAGTTATGAAACCAAGGTTATCAATCCAGTCAGAGAACCAAGCAACACTATGTAAACATCACTTACACACAAACAAAAAAACCTCGCAAGCCAACGCGTAGAGGGGTTGTGAATCCCTCCAAGGTAAGATAAATAGATAGATTGACAAATACAAATAAAATAAAGGCAAATAAAATGCAGCAGAGTGTTTTTGGATTTTTTGCAATACAGATATGAAAATATATTATAGGAAAATAGACCTGGGGGCCATAGATTTCAGTAGTGGCTTCTCTCGAGAAAATAACATATGGTGGGTTAGCAAATTACTATTAGTCAATTGATAGAAGAGCAAATAATTATGACGATATCCAAGACAGTGATCATATATATAGGCATCATGTCTAAGATTAGTAGACCGGCTCCTTCCTGCATCTACTACTATTACTCCACACATCGACCGCTATCCAACATGCATCTAGTGTATTAGGTTCATGGAGAAACAGAGTAGTGCTTTAAGAACGATGACATGATGTAGACAAGATCTATTCATGTAGGAATAGACCCCATCTTGTTATCCTTAATAGCAACGATACATGTGTGGCATGTCTCCTTCTGTCACTGAAATTGAGCACCGCATGATCAAACCCATTACAAAGCACCTCTTCCTATTGCAATATAAATCAATCAAGTTGGCCACACAATACCAAAATATCGAAGAGGAAATACATGGCTATAATAATCATGTAAGAATAGATCCGATCATGAACTCACAATTCCTCGGATCCCAACAAACACACCGCAAAAAAAGTTACATCAAATACATCTCCAAGAACATCAAGGAGAACATTGTATTGAAGACCAAAAAGAGAGAAGATGCCATCTAGCTACTAACTACAAACACGTAGGTCTGTGGTAAACTACTCACGCATCATCGAAGGAGCACCAATTAGGATGATGAACCCCTCCATGACCGTGTTCCTCTCCGATGCAGTGCTGGATAAGGCCTCTAGAGGTATCTCGTGCTTCTGGAACTTGCGACGACTGAAACAATTTTTCGTCGACTCCCCTAGGGCTTCTAGAATATTGTGTATTTATAGAGCTGGAGGTTAGTGGAGAAGGGCACCGTGGGCCCAACAAGGCACCAGAGCGCGCCTGGGCCTTCTGGCATGCCCTAGTGTCTTGTGGACCCTACGGGCCTCCTCTGCCACACCTCTTGGGCTCTTTGGGTCTATTCTGGGCAGAAAAAATCTCCAAAAGGTTTTGTTGCATTTGGAATCCGTTTGGTATTGATATTATACAAAGTAAAAAAACAAGCAAAAAATAGCATCTGGAACTGGGCACTACGTCAATAGGTTAGTCCCCCAAAATGATATAAAGTTGCTAGAAAATATATGTAAAACATCAAAGATTGATAATATAACAACATGGAACAAATAAAGATTATAGATATGTTGGAGATGTATCATTCTTCAAAAGATTAGTTTGCTGTCTCGCGGTCCCTAATAGGATCATCACCGACAATAGTACATAGTTCACGAGCCGCACCTTCATGTAGTATATCCAAGGCCTTGGGACTAAAATCTATTTTGCCTCTCTTGCTCGCCCGAGAAGCAATGGGCAGGTAGATCGGATGAATGCGGAAGTGCTGCATGGGCTCAAGATGAGAACTTTTGACATGCGACACAAGTGTGGAAAACATTTGATTATTGAGCTGTCGATGGTTCTTTGGTCACTCAAGATGACACCAAATCGATCTACCGAACAAACACCTACCCTCTCCCTAGTATATGGTCCAGACGCGGTACTCCCCACGTAGCTCACATACGGGTCGTCTTGAGTGCTCGCCTATGATGAGGCAGAGCAAGAGCAGTTGCGAGAAGGTGACACCCTCCTTGAGGAAGATCGTCTTCCGGCTGTTGTGCGACCTGCATGCTACCAGCAAGCTTTGCACCATTATCATAGCCACAAGGTTCATGCACGACGATTTGAAGAAGGCGACCTTGTTCTTCGATGCGTACAGTCCAGCAAGAGATCAAACAAGTTGATGCCAAAGTGGCAAGTTCTACCCATGAGGCGCAGTTGCCAGGCCTCGTCCCCGGCAACAACTTTTGTACAAGCTTGGTTGGCAAGACTTGTAACCCTTTGTAAGAAGTTAGGCACAGACCATGTGCATATGTGAATAAAGCTAAGTGTTTCACAACTCTTGTCAATTCAAATGTTTAATATATGTGTCTTTCTATGATGTTGTGGTATGCTTGTCTTGGGTATTTGATTAACGAGCCGTGAAGGTTCTATATAGTTATTTCGCCTCTTTCTATCCTCACTAAGGACAAGGATTTACCTTGCGCGCATGTTTGCCGAGGGAGGGAATGACGATGATATGGACACCAGTAAGCGGCGTTCGAATTAGCATTCCATGACAAGATGCTAAGTGCAACAAAGAAGAGATAAGTTAAAAAAAACTTTCAAAAATATATTCTTTGTTGTACAACTGTCCTCCTTGAACATTTTTTGATTTTGTATAGAAAACCTGCGCGCGAGGAAACCTTGTCACGATTAGCTGCACCCTCGTTCTATTTCGAGTCCGCTCAATAGTTTGAGTGGCTGCGCTAAGACCGTAAAAGGGACCTTGCCAGCGGTAGTGTTGCCAATAGGCTGCTAAGGATCTGTTCCTTGAAGTGCTCGTGGCAAGAGCACGCACCAGCAAATTTTCTAAACGCATGGGGAATGATCTATGCAAAAACTAATGGAAATATGCCCTAGAAGCAATAATAGAATGGTTTTTATTATATTTCCTTAATAATGATAGATGTTTATTATTCATGCTAGAATTGTATTGAACTGAAACTTAAATACATGTGTGAATACATAAACAAATACGGTGTCCCTAGTGAGCCTCTACTAGACTAGCTCGTTAATCAAAGATGGTTAAGGTTTCCTAACCATATATATGAGTGGTAAATTGATAACGGGATCACATCATTAGGATAATGATGTGATGGACAAGACCCATCCGTTAGCTTAGCATTATATCGTACATTTTACTACTTATTTCTTGTATGTCAAATACATGTTCCTTAGACCATGAGATCACTCAACTCCCAGATTCCAGAGGAATTCCTTATGTGCTATCAAATGCCACAACGGAACTGGGTGATCATAAAGATGCTCTTAAGGTATCTCCGAAGGTGTTTGTTGAGTTGGCATGGATCGAGATTGGGATTTGTCACTCCAAGTATCAGAGAGGTATCTATGGGACCTCTCGATAATACACACCATAAGAAGCCTTGCAAGCAAATGACTAATGAGTTAATTACGGGATGATGTATTATGGAATGAGTAAAGAGACTTGCCGGTAACAAGATTGAACTAGGTATAAAGATACCGATGATCGAATCTCGAGCAAGTAACACACCAGCAGACAAAGGGAATTATGTATGTTGTCATAACGGCTCGACCGATAAACATCTTTGTAGAATATGTAGGAATCAATATGGGCATCTAGGTTCCGCTATTGGTTATTAACCGAAGAGATGTCTCGGTCTTGTCTACATAGTTCTCGAACCCGTAGGGTCCGCACGTTTAACATTCGATGACAATATAGTATTATATGAGTTATGTGATTTGGTGACCGAATGTTGTTCAGAGTCCCGTATGAGATCACAGACATGACGAGGAGTCTCAAAATGGTCGAGAGGTAAAGATTGATATATAGTACGAGGATATTCGGACACCGGAAAGGTTTCAAAGTGCACTGGGTAGTCATTTGCTCTCCAGAAGGGGTTCCGGACGCACCCCGGTATATGTATGGGCTTAATATGCCAAGGGAGGGACAGGCCAGCCCACAAGGGGGTGGGTGCACCCCTGCCCTGGCCGGCCGGCCCTAGGGGAAGGAAAGTGGAGAGGTGGCCCCTCCTGCCTTTCCCTCCTCAGGTGAGAAAGGAAAGGGGGGCGCCACCCTCCCCTGCCTTCCTCCCGCACACATATATGGCAGGGGGCGCAGCCTCGGGCAGGACCCCAAGTGGGATTTGGCCCCACTTGAGGCGCCTCCAGGCTGCCTCATCCCTCCCCCACCTATATATATGTGGGAATGGGGCGCCTAGCAAAACTACAACATTGTCTTAGCTGTGTGTGGCGCCCCTATCCACCGTTTACTCCCTCAGTCATATTTTTGTAGTGCTTAGGCAAAGCCCTGCGGAGATCACATCACCATCACCGTCACCACGCCGTCGTGCTGCCGGAACTCATCTACTACTTCGCTCGCCTTGCTGGACCAAGAAGGTGAGGACGTCACCGAGCTGAACGTGTGCTGAACGCGGAGGTGTCGTATGTTCGGTACTTGATTGGTTGGATCGCAAAGAAATTCGACTACATCAACCGCGTTGCCTAATGCTTTCGCTTTCAATCTATGTGGGTACACAGACACACTCTCCCCCTCGTTGCTATGCATCTCCATGGATAGATCATTGCGTGTGTGTATATATTTTTTGTTTTCCATGCAACGTTTCCCAACAGTGGCATCATGAGCCAGGTCTATGCGTAGATGATATACATGAGTAGAACACAAAGAATTGTGGGCGGTGATTGTCATATTGCTTACCATCAAAGTCTTATTTCGATTCGACGGTATTGTAAGATGAAGTGGCCCTGACCAACCTCACATGTCCTCGTACATGAGACCGGTTACACCAACAGACCTGCAACTTGTTTTGCATAAAGGTGGCTCGCGGGTGTAGTTTCTCCTACTTTAGTTGAATGGAATTTGACTACGGCCGGTCCTTGTTGAATGTTAAAACAACAAACTCGATAAATCACCATTGTGGTTTTGTGACGTAGGTAAGAACGGTTCTTGCTAGAAGCCCGCAACAGCCAAGTAAAACTTGCAACAACAAAGTAGAGGACGTCTAACTTGTTTTTGTAGGGCATGTTGTGATATGATATGGTCAAGATGTGATGAGTTATACGTTACTGTATGAGATGATCATGTTTTTAATATCGACAACAGGCAGGAGCCTTATGGCTATCTCTAAATTATTGTATGAAATGCAAGCGCCATGCAATTGCTTTACTTTATCACCATGAGTTGGCAATAGTCGTAGAAGCAATAGTTGGCGAGATGACCACGACGCAACGATGGTGATCAAGGTGTCGAGCCGGTGACGATGGAGATCATGATGATGCTTTGGAGATGGAGATCAAAAGCACAAGATGATGATGGCCATATCATGTCACATATTTTGATTGCATGTGATGTTTATCCTTTATGCATCTTATTTTGCTTAGTACAACGGTAGCATTATAAGATAATCCCTTCACTAAATTTCAAGATAAAAGTGTTGTCCCCGAGTATGCATAGTTGCTACAGTTCATCGTTTCGAGTCACCACGTGATGATAGGGTGTGATAGACTATACGTTCACATACGACGGGTGTAAGACATTTTTACACACGTGGAATACTTGGGTTAAACTTGACGAGCCTAGCATGTACAAACATGGCCTTAGAACACTAGAGAACTACAAGGTCGAACATGAGTCATATACTCCCTCTGACCCATAATGTAAGACGTATTTTGACACTACACTAGTATAAAAAACATCTTACATTATTGGACGGAGGGAGTAGTAGATATGATCAACATAGAGATGTTCACCATTGATGACTACCCCATTTCACATGATGATCGGACATGGGTTAGTTTATTTGGATCATATATCACTTAAATGACTTGAGGGCTTTTTATTTAAGTGAGATTCATTAGTAATTTGATTAATTGAACTTAATTTATCATTAACTTAGTCAAAATGTTTTTGCATATTATGTTGTAGATCAATAGCTCACGATGTATCTCCCATGTTTTTGATATGGTCCTAGAGAAAACTAAGTTGAAAGATGATGGTAGCAATAATGCGGACTCAGTCCGTGATCTGAGGATTTTCCTCATTGCTGCATAGAAGAATTATGTCTTTGATGCACCACTAGGTGACAGACCAATTGCAGGAGCAGATATAGACATTATGAATATTTGGCAAGCTCGATATGATGACTACTTAATAGTCTAGTGCGCTATGCTGTACGGCTTAGAACCGGGACATCAAAAGACGTTTTGAACGCCATAGAACATATGAGATGTTCCAAGAGCTGAAATTGGTATTTCAGACTCATGCCCGTGTTGAGAGGTATGAGACCTCTGACAAGTACTTTGCCTACAATATCGAGGAGAATGGCTCAGGCAGTGAGCATGTGCTCAGAATGTCTTAGTATTACAATCACTTGAATCAAGTGGGAGTTAATCTTCTAGATACGATAGTGATTGACAGATTTCTCCAGTCACTATCACCAAGCTACTAGAGCTTCGTGATGAACTATAAATATGCAAGGGATGAAAAAATGATTCTCAAATCTCTTTGCGATGTTGAAATCGGCAGAGGTAGAAATCAAGAAGGAGCATCAAGTGTTGATGGTTAACAAGACCACTAGTTTCAACAAAAAGGGCAAGGGAAAGAAAGGGAACATCAAGAAGAACAGCAAGCAAGTTGCCACTCCCAAGAAAAAGCCCAAAGCTAGACCGAAGCCTGAAACTGAGTGCTTCTAATGCAAAGGAAATGGTCACTCGAAGCAGAAGTTCCCCAAATATTTGGTGGATAAGAAGGATGGCAAAGTGAACAAAGGTATATTTGATATACATGTTATTGATGTGTTCCTTACTAGTGCTCGTAGTAGCCCCTGAGTATTTGATACCGTTCAGTTGCTAAGATTAGTAACTCGAAACATGAGTTGCAGAATGAACAGAGACTAGTTAAGGGCAAGGTGACGATGGGTGTTGGATGTGGTTCCAAGATTGATAGGATCATCATTGCACACTCCCTATACTTTTGGGATTAGTGTTGAACCTAAATAAATGTTATTTGCAGTTTGCGTTGAGAATATACAAGATTGGATCATGTTTATTGCAATATGATTATTCATTTAAGTCAGAGAATAATTGTTATTCTATTTACATGAATAAAACCTTCTATGGTCATACACCTAATGTAAATGGTTTATTGAATCTCGATCGTTGTGATACAAATATTCATAATATTGATGCCAAAAGATGCAAAGTTGATAATGGACTTTTGGAATCACTTGATTATGAATCATTTGATACTTGTGAACAGTTGGTGTGACAGTCCTTGAAGATTTCTAGAACAGTTGGTGTGACAGAACAACGGCTTTGACTGGTGTAGTCACGCCCTTCTTCTTGCTGGTGTGACAGTCCTTGAAGATTTCCACAACATTTGGTTCAGGTACGTTTTGGTCCTTATGGGCTTTCCTCTGCATTTGGAAAAAGTCAATAAAGATATGATAATATGGTACAACAAAAAGAGTGAAACATCAGCTCATTACAAGAGCCTCGCGGTGTGCAATATAGCTACGAGATCATGTCGTCTGTTGAATTTCACTTTCGTACTGTTGGCCTTGTTCTTTGAACAGTTCACCTACAAGAAGATAGATATGTGTGGCACATGCGTAAATAGGAATTCAACATGTGATCTGATCACATATATATAATGTACCTGATACTTCGGATCGGACCAGTGTTTAACAAGGCCTCTCCAGTCTTCATCAGATATATTTTCCACTGGAGATGTTTGGGCAAGTTCACTGTTAGCCTTGCCTTCAAAGTGAGTTTTCCTCAAGTTATACCGATATTGTCGTAGAGAAGACTTGAAAACATGGGTGCAAGCTTGTCTGGTTGCATCATCTTGGCTATCCAACTTGAACCTCATATGTTGATAATTATGACAGTCTCATTATCAGCTGAAAGTGCAGTATATCGACCAGAGGGGGGGTGAATAGGCGATTTTCAGGAAAGTCTTCAAAACACGGAAGTTTCGAAGACAAACGATAAAACCAATCCTATTTATGTGCAGTGGAAGGTAGACTACACTAGACAAGCCATAGTCAAGTATTCAATTAAGTGAAAGCATGAAGACTAATAGCAGCTAGGCAGTATGGATCAGGATGGAAGATTGTATGAAGCCAAACAGAACAAGTGGTCACACAATGAAGTCAAACAGATAAGGCAAGCAGGCAATGACTTCACAATGAAAGACAATAAGTAAAGAGAAGGAAAGGATAGAACCAGTAGCTTGGGGAAGACAGTGATTTGTTTGACCAGTTCCAGTTGCTGTGTCAACTGTACATCTGGTTAGGGAGGCTGAGATTTAACTCAGAAGACCGCGTCTTCACCTTATTCCCCTTGAGCTAAGGACACCTAGTCCTCGCCTAATCACCCTGGTAAGTCTTCAAGGTAGACTTCCAAACCTTCACAGACTTTGTTCACCAGCAATCCATAATGACTCTTGGATGCTCAGAACGCGACTCCTAACCGGCTGGAGGAAACACAACCCTCAAGTGTAACAAGTCTTCAGGTCACACAGACAGAAAGACTTCAGTGATGCCTAGCACTCTTTGGCTCTGGGTGTTAGGGCTTTGTCCTCGCAAGGATCTCTCTCTCAAATGCTTCGGAGGTGGGTTGTTCTCAAATGACAAAAGCCGTGTAATAACCCTGAGTAGCCACCAATTTATGGTGTAGGGGGTGGGCTATTTATAGCCACTGGGCAACCCGACCTGATTTGTCCGAAGTGACCCTGGGTCACTAAGGAACTGACACGTGTTCCAAAGGTTAGATTTCAAACACACGCGGCAACTTTACTTGGGCTACAAGCAAAGCTGACTCATCCAGCTCTGGATAAGATTTGCTCTCATTGTCTTCGCCCGAAGACATAGGATTTGGTTGAGCATCACTTCAGTCACTCTGACTTAGTTCACTTGGACCCTACTTAACAGTACGGTGGTTCCTATGACTCAACAAAAGAAGAAAAGGAAACAACGAAACGTCTGCGTCTTCGCGCTCCATAGTCTTCACACAAAGTCTTCTCTTGTCATAGTCTTCAATATGATTATCTTCATATACCACCATTGTCGTCAATGTCTTCATACATTTTAGGGGTCATCTCCGGTAGGTAAACCGAATCAATAAGGGACCACTACCTGTGTTATCCTGCAATTATCACAAACACATCAGTCCCTCAACCAGCCTTGTCGTCAATACTCCAAAACCAACTAGGGGTGGCACTAGATGCACTTACAATCTCCCCCTTTTTGGTGATTGATGACAAACAGGTTGAAGTTTTCAACGGGGATAAAAGTATGTGAAATTGTAAAGGATAAGGTATTGTCTTCATGTCACGCCCCGGACACACCCGCCGGTGGTCGTTACTCCTGGTGGGATCTAGACTGGCCTCACATATCAATACTAGTCTTTTCTGTGCACTTTGTCCTCACTCGTGCGCACCCGGGAGCAGCTTCCCGGTCGGTCACCCATCCTGAAACTACTCCAAGCTGAGCACGCTTAACTTTGGAGTTCTATCCGAATGGGCTCCCGGAAAAGAAGGAATTCCTTATTGATATGAGTAGTCTATCATCCCTATTAAGCCAGGCTATCACATACACCCCCACTCAGAGGAACCGATGTCCTCGTCGGGCCACAGGAATTTTCCCTATTGGCACAAACGTCTGTGCTTCCAGGACAGCACATTTGCCATGCCGTGTGCCACGACGGGTCACAAACGTCATGCACAACATGACTGAAAACTGTCTGCAAACATCCGTGTAACCGTGAGGGTCGGCTCTGATACCAACTTGTCACGCCCCGGACACACCCGCCGGTGGTCGTTACTCCTGGCGGGATCTAGACTGGCCTCACATATCAATACTATCTTTTCTGCGCACTTTGTCCTCACTCGTGCGCACCCGGGAGCAACTTCCCGGTCGGTCACCCATCCTGAAACTACTCCAAGCTGAGCATGCTTAACTTTGGAGTTCTATCCGAATGGGCTCCCGGAAAAGAAGGAATTCCTTATTGATATGAGTAGTCTATCATCCCTATTAAGCCAGGCTATCACACTTCATAAGTAGCAAAAGGCTCCCCCTGAAGATGTGCATATAGTTGATTTGCTTTTGAATGCAAATGCACATGGCAGGTTGTACTTGTGGAGATCCTCTTCAACTTATGAAGACAATTCATCATGCACAATTGATATGTCGAATGTAATGATATGCATAATGAGAAACGGACGTCTGCAAAATGACTAAGTGCGGCAAATATCGTAGCACATGCAGAATTTATCATCACATTACAGAGTATCAGAAAACATAGCAGACGACCATCAAGTTTAAGTGTTACAACTCAAAGAACCAAATGTAGCAAAAGCGAGAGTTGTAAACACTAGGCAAAATATAAAGCACCCGCCCATATGGACCCGCTTGAAGACTATCAACTCATATGCTTCTCCCCATTTTGTCAGTAAGGACCAAAAAGGTTTGAAGACATAGAGCCTCTACTCGTTCCCAGTTGGAGCAGGAGAGGATGCAGGGTCGGCATTGGCGTTTGGCGGTGCAGAAGTAGTTGGTGCAGTGGCGACACGCGCTGAGGGAGGAGGTGGTGAGGTAGCATCATCTTGATCATCTATCACCCTGGCGTCAACCGTTGAAGTGGAGGAGGAGTAGTCAGAGTCTTCAAGAGACGGAGTTCGACGCAGAACAACATTCCTTGGAGGAGTGTGCTCAAATTTGAATCTTTCAGTGAAGCCATCGTCTTGAAGATCTGCTTCAGCACTCAGCAAAGTCAAACTCTTCCATGACCTCCGACAGTTTTCATGAGCAACAAAGGCATTCTTGGTGGCAAGGTTGTGAATGCGATTGACGTCCACCAAGAGGCTTTGCATCTGACGCTTCAGCCAGTAGTGATGCTTATCTTGTTTCTGATGTAAGGCAACGAGAAGCTCTCGGTCATTAAGAACACGAGAACGCTTCCGAGGCCTTTGAGCAATGGTGCTTTCAGTAGCTTTAGTCTTTGCATGGCGAGGTAGGCGAGAACGGCCAGCCAGAGGATAAACGCGAGAGACTGCTAGAATTCCTTCAATTGGCTGAGTGAAGCTTTGGTGATCGGCGTTGTGAAGACTAACAGGCTCTTTGGCAGGCTCTTGGTATATGGCTTCAGCTGACATATCAACCTCTGGCAAGAATATATGATGGTTGTGAGCAGAAGGCTGATAGTTGATAGCAGAATGAATCTTGATGAGGCGCATGATCCATGGAGCGTAGAACTTGAGTCCAAAGATATCAGAGCCTGACACAGCGAACTGCCTGATAAAGAAGTCTTAAGCATTGAAGTTGATGCCATTGAAGATATAGAAGACCAATGTCTTCATTGTGCCTTCAAGCTTGGCAGATGAAGAATGTCCTTTGACAGGCCATAGAGTTCGCCTGATGATATGATATATGGTGCGTGGCAGATACTCAAGGTCTTCAACAAAGAACTCCTTTGGATATTTAGCATCAATTGGCAAAGGCTTCATCATGCTCAGCATTTGGCTCATGTTGGGCCTGGGCTTCTGAAAGATACTCTCCGAAGCTTCGCTGTGTAGTTGACAGTCAGGTTCGTATAGTTCTCCTGGAGTGGGCAGGTCAGTTAGCTCAATGAGATCAAAGGCTTTGGCTTCATGATGGACATTGTCTGTCATCCACTCAAGGATCCATGTCTTCGGATCCCTGCTGTAACCTCGAATGTGGAGGGTTGCATAGAATTGTAGAAGCAGCTCTTCATTCCAGTGCTCTTTGTCAGTCACAAAATTCAGAAGGCCAGCATCACGGAAGTAGTCAAGAGCTTCCTCAAGACAGGGCAGTCCAGTAATGGCTTCAGTATCAAGACGCATATGAGGGAAAATGCGCCCTTGATCATAGAGAACTCTTGAGTAATAACTGCGCTGTTGATGGCTCCAGAACCTATCTGATGATATCCTTGGCTTGGAATAGGTGTTCTTGGCGCTGTCAAAGAAAGTGTTGTGCGCAGTGAAGCCATTGGCATTGAAGGACCCTGGTGAAGTGGCAGTACCTGGGAACCTTGGCAGTCTTGGCTTAGGCTTCTGAGCCTGAGGCCTGTGCTCAACATGGTAGTCAAATTGAGGACCAACAGCAGGCGTTCCAGCAGCAGGCGGAGGAACCAGAATGGGCCATCTGACATAGATGAGCTGGTCATCTTTGTCGCATGCTTGCTCGATGGTGTGTGGCCTTGGAGGCGGAACAGGAGCAGAGGCATTTGCTTCGGGCTGTTGAGTGGCGTCAGGTGCAGTACTAGCTTCAGGCGCCATCACTTCAGGAACCACATTGACTTCAAGTGCCATATTAGCTTCAGCCATGACAACGTCATTGGCTTCAGTGGTGATGTTGGTGGCAGCCTTAGAATTTGTAGCCTCCACTACAGGAGCTGGAGGGTCAGACACGTTCTGCTCGAGAACAGGGGGTGTGGCAGCACGTGCTTCTTCTTCTTCGGGTTGTTCTTCATCGGCTGATGCAGCCGGAATATCTTCTGCCGCTTTGGCTTCAGACTCTAGGACGTTCACAGTTGGAGAGGCTTCAGGAAACACATGTTGTGAAGCAGTTTGGTGCACATCTCCTTCTGGAATGCTGGGGGAATCAACTTGAGGCCTTGGTCCTTTGCGAAGCCTGCGGAATGCTGGCGACGCTTTTGGAGATGGAGTTGGTTGGGCCTCAAAGTCTTCATCTTCAAGCACCGAACTGGTGACTTGAGTAAAGGGTGTTGCTGGCGATTGTTGTGGGTGATCAGCCCATGAGTCATCCTGAGCAATTGGCGTCAATGGACGACCAATGTTGATGCGTTTGCTGTTCGTGAGAACAGGCGATGATACCACATTATACTCGATCTGAGGAAGGACTTCATCATCTTCAACATTGTCGTGAGGACCATTGTCTTCAGCTGCAGTGGGGTCAACAACTGGAATATCTTCACTAGCCTCTGTGGGAGTAGGCTCATGAACAGTCAGACGACGTTCTTGGTTTGCAGACGCAGGACGAGCGACAGAAATGGGCTCGACGACAAGGGGCTCTGTGGGAGCAGCCCGGACCTTCTTGGTCTTGCGCTTCTTTGTGGGTGGAGCATCATCAGTGGTGTTCTTGCGCTTGTGAGCTTCAGCTTCAGCCACTTTCGTCTTCTTGCGCTCTGAAGAAACTGTGGAGACCTGAGGCTTCGTACCTGCATGCTGGCAGGGAAGACAATGCGCGGTTCTTCCTGCCTTGATTCTTCAGCTTGGGCCATAGTTGGCTTCTTCTTCTTTGTAGCCATTCTGTGGTCGGTGCCAGGACGCCCAAGGGCCTTGCGCTTCTCAGCTTCATTGTAGGCTTGGACGCACTTGGCAGCCAAGGCCTTGATGCGCTCTCGAGAACCTTTGGCATCTTCACGCCGCTTGTGAAAGGCTTCCTTGAGCTCATGCATCATGACATTGAAGTTTTGGATTTCTTGGACGCTGATCTTGGCCATGTGCTTCTTGAACTGAGCCTTTTCATAGTCTATCTTTTGCTTCAGCTCAACAATTCTCTGAGCAAGAGCTAGTTCAGAAGCAATGGCGCCATTGAAGGAGATGCTTAGGCCAACGGGAAGTTGCAGATCGTCAAAGCTGAGGTTGGGGGTGTCAAACCACTCATCAATGAAGTTGTTCAATACTTCCACGTCAAAGAGGGGCAGATCATTGGAGATTTCTGCATCTTGCTTGCTCTTGATCAATTGCTCAAGAGCGTCATCAGCTAGATCTTCATCGCTTGACAGATCAATGGCTTCATTGGCGTTCTTCAGAACAGCATCAGGAGACAGAGCTGAACTGGGGTTGTGCATGGGCTTCTTCCTTAGTTGCTTGCTCTTGGATATTCAAGACTGCTCCTAAGATTTCACACTTGGTGCTGGTGGAGCAGTGGCCAAAGGCTTCACTCTCAAAGCAATTGGTGGAGTGGTCTTCGAAGCCTTGGATTTCTTCTTCTTAGGCTTCGGTGATGCAGGCGCTTCATTAGAATCAGCATCATCTGTAGGTTGATCCACATCCGCTCCTTGAACCCTTATATGACTGATGAGTCCTTCTAAGTTGTAGAAGGGCCCAACAAGGTTAGGTTCAGCTTCGCGCATACCATCGGTACGGGGCGCAGAGGGGCCAGGATTGAAGTCTAATCCCCAATTCTTCTTGTTTTCTTTGGCCGAGTTCTTGGCATACTGAAGATTTCGCTTGGACAAATTGTCGTCGCGACACCATAGCAGTGACGATGGGTCGGCATCTGCTGGTTGTGGCCCTCTGACCATACAAGGATAGAAGCCTTGAGCAATGGCTTCACCTTGAGTCCTGGGTGGAAGATTTTTATATAGACTGTCTCCCCAGGGTGGCTTGATGGCATTCTTCTCAGCATATTCTTGGGTCACAAATTTGTACTTGAACCATTGTTCTGCCCAATATCTTTGAATCCATTGGATTCGAGTCTTTCTCTAATTGTAATCCTCCTCTGGATCAGTCTTGTACATTTCAATGAGGTTAGGAGGCAAATCCTTGGAGGTGTTTCCACGGCGCTGTCTGCCACCCTTCCTAACAGATTTTTCAGTAGCCATTGGGTTCAACCTGAAAGGCTTCAAACTGAAAGGCTTCAACACGGGCAAATGCTTCGGTCTGCTGGTCAGACAGGAATTGGCTTCAGGAGAATGAATGTGACGCTGCAAAAATTCTGCAAATGAATGCAGACTATGAGAACCAAGGGATTCTCCCACGGACATGTACCTGTGACAGCATTAGATTTGTGAGGGAACGGGAAGAGGTCATATGCATTCTCAGAAGATTTTGAAGATAAATCAGTTCAGAAGACATTGACCTCATAGCGCGAAGACATTCACTTATATGTTGAGAGTTGGTTCCAGATTTGTACGAATCCATGAATAGGTACAAGTGAGGAATCTAACTACGTGTGAAGCATAAGTGAATATTCTAGGCACAGTATGAGATGCAGACAGGATAGATCCAAATATGTGGAGGCAGAAACTTCTTATGGTAAAAAGTGATGAATCTATTGGATCAAGAAGATGGTAAAAAGAGAGTTTTAATTTACCACACGATGAACTGCTAGACGAAGAAGAAGTGGATGCCAAGCAGTTCGATCTTCCTTGCCCTAACTTGGCGATGGAAGACACCTACGGCGGCGGCGGAGAAGACGATGCATGCGGCCAGCATGAAGACGGCGTCGACGAGGTCGCGGCAGCGAAGCGGTTCGACGCCGGCGTCATCGGGAGCTAGCGGAGGCGCTAGGGTTTGTCAAGGTGGAGAGGTGGTAGAAGAGTTTATGACCGTGATGGGACGTGCATTTATAAGCATGGGAGATGGCACAACGCAATTATGCAGGTGCCCCTGGCGGTTCACATCTAAGGGACACGTGGCGGACATGTAACACATTGGGAGTTATCCCACGATTCCACGTACTCCTGGACTGTCGGGGTGGTCGTTCCGGCTTCTCCGGGTTTCAGGCATAAAGGATTGAGCATTAAAAACATATTTAAAGTTTGTCTCTGTATCTTCTGCTGACAAGGATGCAGAGAAGACATTCGACTATTCCAACAGAATGCATATGATTTGGATCGATAGAGTTTGAGGTGAGAAAGCATAGAGAGGTTAGGGTCCGATCACATTCACTTAGTTCAAAAGATTCAAATAAGACGACATAGCTATAATTGAATGCTGTAGAGGACAGAACACCAGTCTATATTTGTCCTATATGAAGATAAACCAAATGCGAAGACTTTGCAAATGTAACGCCAGGAGAAACACTTCAAGCAAAGATTTGGTGGTGGCATTACCCACCGTATAGGAAGTATTAGACCCAGACACGGCGCACAATTATCGTGGCGCTCCGAAGTCAAATTCCACGTTAATGTATTCACACTAGAGTGTAAGTCTTCATTGATTGAAGATATACCTTACTTCGTGTGTTGCACATCTAAGTCATCAATATGTATAAGTGTTAGGATGTGTGCCTGATCAGAGGACATTTGAGGATTCTAAGATATTTAGCTCACACCGCAACTTGCAAAACCTTTTCTCATCCAAGGGCTTTGTGAAGATATCTGCCAGCTGCTCTTCAGTGTCGACATGTATGATATCAATATCTTCCTTCATGACATGGTCTTTGAGAAAGTGATGACGAATTTCAATGTGCTTTGTCTTCGAGTGCTGAACTGGGTTGTTGGCAATCTTGATGGCGCTTTCATTGTCGCAATAGAGTGGCACATGCTTCAGATGGACACCGTAGTCCTTGAGTGTTTGCTTCATCTAGAGAAGCTGAGCACAGCAAGATCCAGCAGCAATTTATTCAGATTCAGTATTGGAGAGTGATACACGGTACTGCTTCTTTGAAGACCAACAGACAAGTGATCGTCCCAGAAAGTGACATGTGCCTGATGTAGACTTGCGATCAACTTTTTCACCAGCATAATCAGCATCTGGGAATCCAACTAGATCAAACTCTGAGCCCTTTGGATACCATAATCCTAGTGTTGGGGTGTAAGCCAAATATCGAAGAATTCGCTTCACAGCAAAGTGATGCGATTCCTTTGGTGCCGCTTGATATCGAGCACACATGCAAACACTAAGCATAATATCTGTCCTAGATGCACATAAATAAAGTAAAGAACCAATCATGGAGCGGTATACCTTTTGATCGAAATCTTTACCATTGGCGTCGGGACTCAGATGACTTTTAGTTGTCATAGGCGTCGTGTATCCTTTGCAGTCTTGCATTCCAAACTTCTTCAGGCCATCTTTGAGGTATTTCTCTTGAGATATGAATATGCCGTTGCTTTGCTGGCGAATTTGAAGACCAAGGAAGAACTTCAGCTCACCCATCATGGACATCTGATATTGCTCTTGCATCATGTGACCAAACTCATCACTATATCTTTTGTCAGTCCAGCCGAAGATAATGTCGTCCACATAGATTTGGCAGACAAACAATTCATCATCATATGTCTTCGTGAAGAGTGTGGGATCCAGGGAACCAGGTTTGAAGCCTTTGCTCTTCAGGAAGTCTTTGAGTGTGTCATACCAAGCTCGAGGGGCTTGTTTGAGGCCATACAGTGCCTTGTTGAGCTTGTATACCATATCAGGACATTTTGGATCTTCAAAGCCAGGTGGTTGTGCAACATACACTTCTTCTTCAATCTTCCCATTAAGAAAAGCACTTTTCACATCCATTTGATATAGAAGGATGTTGTGATGGTTTTCATAGGCTAGCAGTATGCGAATAGCTTCAAGCCTAGCGACAGGAGCCAACGTTTCATCAAAGTCAATCCCTTCAACTTGAGTGTATCATTGAGCAACGAGACGAGCTTTGTTTCTGACAACTTAACCATGCTCATCTTGCTTGTTGTGATATATCCATTTCGTGCCTATTATGTTGTGCTTGCGGGGGTCAGGACGCTTGACAAGTTCCCATACGCTGTTCAGCTCAAACTGTTGAAGCTCTTCTTGCACTTCTTGAATCCATTCAGGTTCCATAAAGGCTTCAGCCACTTGCTTGGGTTCAGATATTGGGACAAATGCAAAGTGCCCACAGAAATTTGCTAGCTGTGTTGCTCTTGAATGAGTGAGTGGACCAGGTGCATTTATGCTGTCAATTATCTTCTCAACTTGTACTTCATTTGCAACATGAGGATGAGCTAGACGTAGATTTTGCTCTTGCTGTTCATTATCATCATCAGAAGGATTGTCTTCAGGCTAAGCATTGTCTTCAGGTTGATTTGGAGTAGAAATGATGAGTTCCTCGTCAGGCTGTGCTTCAGAAGGCATGATTTCACCTGTTCCCATTAGCTTGATAGATTCACTAGGTGAAGCTTCATCCAACACATTTGGCAGGAACTCTCTTTGTGAGCCATTCATTTCATCAAACCGCACATCCATAGTTTCAACCAGTTTATAGAGAAAGATGTTGAAGACCCGTAGGAGTGTGAGTCCTTTCCATAGCCGAGCATGAAACCTTCATGTGCTTTTGGTGCAAATTTTACCTTGTGATGTGGATCCTTGATCTAGCACTTAGCTCCAAATACCTTGAAGTAACTGGCATTTGGCTTCTTGCCAGTAAGGAGTTCATAGGACGTTTTCTTCAGAAGCTTGTGAAGATAAACACGGTTGATGATATGGCATGCAATATCAATAGCTTCGGGCCAGAACTTTCTTGGTGTCTTGTATTCATCGAGCATCGTTCGAGCCATCTCAATTAGGGTTCTGCTCTTGCGCTCTACGATGCCATTCTGCTGAGGTGTGTATGGAGCTGAGAACTCATGAGTGATTCCCATTGTATCCAGATAAAGATCAAGTCCAGTACTCAGTTCCATTGTCACTTCTGATATGCTTGATCTTGACGCCATAGTTGTTCATGGCACGGTTGGCGAAGCGTCTGAAGACATCTTGCACTTCAGTCTTGTAGAGAATTATATGCACCCATGTGTATCTTGAATAATCATCAACAATGACGAAGCCATAGAGACAAGCTGTGGTAGTGAACATGGAGTAGTGATTAGGGCCAAATAAGTCCATGTGAAGCAGCTCGAAGGGTTTGGATGTCGTCATGATTGTCTTCGAGGGATGCTTGGCCCTAGTCATCTTCCCACCTTCGCAGGCACCGCACATATGATCTTTCTTGAACTTGACGCCCTCGATGCCTACGACGTGCTTCTTCGCAAGCGTGTGCAAGTTCCTCATGCTGGCATGTCCTAGCCTCCGATGCCAGAGCCAGCACTCTGAAGCTTTTGCTAGAAGACATACTGCCATATGCGGTCCAGCGGAGAAATCTACCATATATAGATCACCTTTTCTGTATCCTTCAAAGACTAGAGACTTGTCAGACTAAATTATATTTTCCAAATATCACAATCATGTTTAAGTCACAAAGCATTGAGACAAACATTAAGTTGAAACCAAGGGATTCAACAAGCAGGACTTTATCCATGTGCTGATCCCTCGAGATTGCAACTCTACCTAGACCCAATACTTTGCTTTTACCAGTATCAACAAATGTGATGTGACTCTTGTTAGATGGATGTAAGGTTGAGTCCATAAGAAGACTTCGATCTCCAGTCATATGATTTGTGCATCTGCTGTCCATAATCCATTCTGAAGTCTTTGGTGTCACTCCCTACAATGCAGTTAGGGGGATAGGCTTCACCAATAGTTAATGTGAAGCATAAACATTTGACGTATAAGTGGATTATGAAAGCTTATATCCAAGTTAGGACTGATAAGATGATCAGCAAGCGATTCAGGAACAAAATAGATAGTAAGATCATTTGGGCATTTGATCTTGTTCCCTACAAGATGTTTTAGGTCCCCAGCAATAGCATCGGACGCCTTAAATTTTCGGCTGGAGACCTTTCCTGCAAGAGAAGGTTAGTTCTTCTTAACCACCCACATCTTCAGGGGTGGCTTAGAAGCAATGAGTCTAAGAGCAGCATCTGAGAATTTTGGCTTTGAAGCCCTAGCAAATAGTTTTGTAGTAGGAGAATGATACTCATAGGAATAAGTGATAACCCTCAACCGTAAGGGATCGAGATAGTCTTCGCGGGTAAGAATAACCCAATTTATTGATTTGACACACGGGGAGCCAAAGAGTATTTATAAGCTTTGACAGTTGAGTTGTCAATTCAACCGCACCTGAAATATACTTACTTGCAACAAAAGATAAGTGGTAATGATGATATGATAGTGATGGTGGTGACAGCAAAAGTAACAACTAATAACCAGCAAGATTGAAACACTGTAGGCTAGGGAGATGGATGGTTGGGCGCTGCATGGATGAGATACATCATGAATCTAACTTGGGGCAAGGCACATAGAAATGTAATGATCATCTAGGCAAATATCAAACATTAGGCATGTATCCCATAGGTAGTTGTACGTGCTTGCAATAAGAACTTGCACAACATCTTTTGTCCTACCATCCTGCTACGAATGGGGCCAAAAGGAACTTATGGAGATTAAGGTGCTCCTGTCAAAGAGCACCGGAACAAAGCAATAAACTCAATGGATACATGGAATCCTCAAATTATGGACCATCCCCTTTGGTGTCCCAAGCTGTCACCTTTGGGATCGCCGGTTCCGGACCATAATAGGTGCAAGCAACTCATAGATAGGATCAAGAACACAAATATATTCATGCAAACACATAGGGTTCAGATCTGAAAACCACTCGGGCCCAAAGTGACAACCATTAAGAGCAACAAGTTGAAGCAAAGATGATAAACACCAAAGTAGATGATAGGCAACATGCCCCCAATAATCTGATAAACTATTACATGATCTAACTCATCCAATCCCTACCATCCCCTTTGCCTACAGCAGGGAATTACTCACACATGGAAGGATAAGTCATGGAGGGAGGATGGAGTGGTGATGATGATGACGATGGCGACGGTCTCCCCTCTCCGGAGGCCAAATCAGCCTCCAGATTAGCCCTCCCGAAGAAGAACAGAGGGTGGCGGCGGCTCCGCGACGGAAACTGGAAAAACGACTTCTGTTCTGGGGTTTCCTCGCCACGGGAATAAATAGGAGCCAAGGTAGGGCACCAGAAGGGGGAGGACCCTCCCAGGCGGCCTCCTGGCGCGGCCAGGGGTGGGGCCGCGCCAGCAGGGCGCCTGGGGCCCCCCTGGCTGCCCTCTGGCCCCACTTCTGGCACAATGGCCCTTCGGGTGCGTGGATTTTCAGTGTTTTTTCTTGAAATTTTCTGAGACACCTAAAAATCCATTTTCCTGCACACAATAAAACCATACTGGCAGCTCTGCTGAAAACAGTGTCAGTCCGGGTTAGTTTAGTTCAAATCATGCAAGAATGAGGGCAAAACAATAGCAAAAGTGTTTGGAAAAGTAGATACGTTTGAGACGTATCAACTCCCCCAAGCTTAGCATATTGCTTGTCCTTAAGCAATTCAGTTCAACGAACTGGACGTGACAAAGAAAACTTTGACAAACCCTTTTGCTTCATTAGATGTATATAAGCATGTACTACGAAAAGAGTCTAGCAAGTATTGAAACAATGCTATGAGGACAATGCACGAAGCAATCCTTCTTTCAAGTGACCAATCACAAATAACTAAAAGTAAATAATATGCTACTGAAATTCAAGACAAGATTATATTGCACATAGCTTGAACATACTAGAGTGGTATCTCGCTAGCCTCCATGAGTGAAGCAAAACATAAATGCAGAAACTCCTCCAGAGTTTTAAAGGAGACTAGAACTAAGAATTTCAGAATAAATAATACCACAAGCATGCAGAAGACAATGTAATACTTTGGGACAATGCACATTACACTCAGAATGACAATTATGCTCTCCTAGTTGGTGCTTTGAAAAAAGAAGGTGGAGACTCTCGAACCGTGGAATTTGATGGTGAGGTTGAAAACCCGTGGTTGGAAGCAAAGACTAAACATGTACCAGAGCTCTTGGTTTTGAAAACAAAGGTAAAAATGATTTTGGGAGGTGCATATTTCATCAACGAATGCTAGTAGACAACCCAATCACTTCTTATGCTAGACATGTTTCAAGGAACGGCTCCCAAGATGGGGACGATCGCATCCCCTTAATCTCCTTTGTTTATCACTACCAAAGTTTTCTGATTTCTCATAAACAAAGCGTGAAGGAGGGTTTGTTGGTTGTGATTATCTTTTGTGAGCTGGGCGCACTCATGCCAGTCCCTCCTCTTATTAGGGGTTTGCAGATTAGACATGCAATCCCGGGATAAAACATGTCCAACATAAGAAGATCATGAATTACCTACTACTTCCTCATGAGCTAAAACAGCGGCACAAAACAAGAGTAAATTTGAATAATTTCGAGATGGTACAAGAAAGTCTTCGTTAGGATGGCCGGTAAATACCACATAGGAAGGTATGGTGGACTCATATGGAATAACTAGTTTGAAAGGATTTGGATGCACAAGCAGAATTCCGCTTAGTGCGAGCGAAGGCTAGCAAGAGACTGGGAAGTGACCAACTAGAGAGCAATAACGGTCATAATCATGCAGAGCGACAAAGCAACATTGAATTGGTCATGAAAGTGATATAACTATTCTGAAACTCAAAGATCATCAAGGCAAAGCAGACTTTTTAGTCTTAGACATGTGTAAACATGTGCCAAGTCAATCCAAGAATTCTCCAAAGGGAAATACCACCTTAGTATACCAAACTATGAACAATGCAATGCATGTAAATCATTTCAATAACACATTATATACTCTAGCTATTTGAGATTAGCCAAAAGGAAAGCATGAACCACTTGGAAAGCATTGTAAACATAGCACTATGTCGCTACAAGCTGGTCTCTAGATCATAAGTACATGCATATGTACAAAAGTAGAAACAAGAAGAGTTCATACCGGTTTTCCTTGTTACTTCCCTTCCGTCGATCTTCGTCATTACTGCCTTGTCACTTGCACGATCGAATGTAGGAAATATAATTAAATGCCATCACGGACTCGAGCTGAACTCTGAAAACAAAGCAAACTAAAGAGAGAAAGGAAATCTTTTTGGGTTTTTTCAAAGGTTGAACGAAAGCAAAAGAACGAGAAAATCTTTTTGTTGGTTTTGCAAAGAAAGAAACAAAGAAGAAAGGGCAAAAACTTCAAAAAGATCAAAGCGAACAAAAATAAAACGGATAATACAATGGAAAAGTGAGAAGGGCACGTACTCCCCCAAGCTTAGGCTTTTGGCCTAAGTTGGTAGTAGCTACTGCCCCCAGGAGCCTCCTGCTCCGGGGTGGTACTGGTGAGTCCAAGGGTCGTATAAGGATTCCGACGCGTACACCGAAGTCCTCGGATCCTCCCACGAAGAAGGGTCCGCACTCCAAGCAGAGGAAGACCCTTCACCAAACTGGGTGACGGTCTCCCCCTGAAAAGGTGGTAACTCACTGTGCTCCTCCTCGTCGGGCACAACCCCCTCCATGGGGTTATGAAACTGATGCTGGACCATGAACTCATCGAACTGGATAACATCAAAGGACCATCCGCTCCTGCGAGAAAAATCAAACAAAAGAGGTGCAGGTAGACGGATCTTGCGTTCCGCGGTAGTTCCGAAACGCAAGATATAAACAAGGTTACCAAACTCAGAAGTCATGGTAACAAACTTATGCCTTTTCATAGCAGCAAGATCAAAACTTAAATAAGTAAAAGGCTTATCATCAGGGTGTGGGGTGCCTTTAAGATACTCTAAGATAAGTGTGGCATAAACGCCACCAAATAAATCTCCCTTGTTACCGTTCATAGCAAGGCGTCGAGCAATTAAGGCACCCACATTATAATCAAACCTCCCTGAGAGGGCGGTTGCCAGGATAGCAATATCCGGCGCAGAAATGTTGCTCGTGTTGTCACGAGCTAACACCCCTCTAGCAACATAATACGCAAAATACCTGAGGTGAGGGAATAAGATGCTGGAGATTTTTGACCGATGAATATCCCTCGTTTCCATGCTGCAGAGAGAGTTGAAGACGGTTCTCAGCTCGGAGGGCTGAGAGGTCATCTGCGCCGTCCGCCCAACGTTTGGCACACCTATTATTTCACAAAACTTTTCCAAGGGCATGGTCAAAAGATTATTGTAAATTTGAAACTCAATAGAACCAGTATCAAGGTTATATCTAAAACTATTAATGAAACCGGAGGTGAGTTTTTTGATACTGAGCAACACGGCACGTGACGAGCCGTGTCAGACCTGCATTAGCACAAAGGTTATAAAACTCATCCTTAATTCCTGCAGCTTCAAGGAATTCATCACATGGGAACATCATCGCACGTGCTGGATTTGTGTCTTCCAACAACTCTAGGGGCACATAATCTTCATTGTAGCTCACCCTAGCAGTCGAGGGTGAAGCTGCAGCTCTAGTAACTCGATCGGAGCGCGCGGGCTTCTTCTTCTCAAGCCACCCCTTTGCCCTTCCTAACAAACTCATTTCTGAAATTTTTGACAAATTACAAAAACAAGGATTTAAACAAAGTGGGTTAAGGCAAACTACTCAACTTACTTACCTAAGGCATAAACTTGCATCAAAGCTTGGAAAATAAATTTCTACACATGCATGCAAGCTCATCTACACAACACCAAGAACTACTAAATACTCACAAATGAAGCCACCAACCAAAAATCTAATTGGAGGGGTGGAGGAGTTACATACCAGGGAGTATTTGTTCAAAATCTCAGCTCGAACGATAGGCTGTAGAGAGAGATCGAAAATTGCCTCCAAGAACAGAAAGAACGCAAGAACAGGTGCAGAACTCGTGTTTTCGGAGAGAAAGAGAGAGAGAGAGGAAGAAGACTCACCTGGAGGCGGGACCTGTGGGCCCCAGGCGCCCTATTGGCGCGGCCAGGGGGCAGGCCACGCCAGCTAGCCGCCTGGGCCACTGGTGGCCCCCCTGGTCAGCCCCAGGTGCCTCTGGGTCACTCCCGGCATGGAAATTTTTATTTTTATTTTTCTGGAATTTTTCTGAAAACTTCACTGTTGAAATTTTTTCGAAGTTCAAAAAGCTGCAAAACTTTCTGAAAACTTAAAGCAGTGATTAGAATTGTGAATCTTCAGAAACACAAACACTTGGTACAGCAAGGAGAACAAAAGCTAAAATAAATGAAAACATAACAAGCTCAACTTTTTACCTATATAAAACATGCTCACTAGTAAGGTTGATCAAGTCTTACCAACAAACAGACGATATATAGAGCAAAAAGTCCCACCTCTTACGAAGTGATGATTGCACCTTTACTTTAATGGACATTGTCCCCACCATAATAGTTTTGTATTTGTGGTGCACATGTAGTGGACAGTCCCATTCTCCAATCTTCACGGTCTCGATATTTTCTATAGAGTTGAGGCCATGCCTCTTGTCGGTCTTCTTTGGAAAATACACCGTGTGTTCATTATCATTCACATTGAAGATAACCTTTCCTTTATTGCAATCAATAATAGCACCTACGGTGTTAAGAAAAGGTCTACCAAGAATAATGGACATGCTCCCATCCTCGGGCATGTCAAGCACGACAAAATCAGTAAGGATCAAACTATTAGCAACTTCTACGGGAACATCCTCACAAATACCTATCGGGACGGCGGTTGACTTGTCAGCCATCTGAAGAGAGATATCTGTAGGGATTAGCTTCTCTAAACAAAGCCTCTTGTAAAGAGAGAAAGGCATAACACTCACTCCTGCTCCAAGATCACATAAAGCAGTTTTGACATAATTATTCATTATGGAGCAAGGAATGGTGGGTATACCTGGATCACCAAGCTTCTCAGGAATCTTGCCACTGAAAGAGTAGTTAGCAAGCATAGTAGATATTGCTTCATTAGGAACTTTTCTTTTATTAGTAACAATATCTTTCATATATTTTGAATAGGGAGGTAACTTAATAGCATCAGTCAAAGGGATTTGAAGAAAAAGAGGTTTCATCCACTCACAAAACTTATTGTAATACTCTTCTTCTTTAGATTTGAGAGACTTACCTGGAAAGGGCATGGGTTTCTGTATCCATGGTTCTCTTTCCTTCCCATGCCTTCTTGCGACGAAGTCTTCTCTAGTGTACTTCTTGCGTTTGTCAGGTGCTTCTTCTTCTTGAACTTCAGGCGGATCATTCTTCTCCTTATCCTTATCTTCAGGTTCGGCACCATCTTCAGTCTCAGCATCGGAGGTAGATATACTGTTGGGATCAACAGCTGGCTCTTCACTTGTAATAGGATCATTGGAATTGTCAGCCTCTTTGTGTTTCTTCTTCTTCTTCTTTGGAGAGCCAACAATTTCTTCTTCCTGTATTTGAGAATCTTGCTCGATTCTCCTCGGATGCCCCTCTGGATAGAGAGGATCTAGAGTGCTAGTTCCTCCTCGGGTCTTAATCCCGAAGGCCTGTAAATCATCTTGTTTGGTATTGTTAGAAAGCAAATCTTTTTGCACATTAGAAATTTGTTCAAGCTGAGTTTGAACCGTATGAAAATGCTTCACAAGACATTTAACATCATTAACTGTTCTACCTAGAACATCAAGCAAACTTTTGATAGCAAGGGAATTATCATGCAATTGACTTTGTATCCTCTCATTAAAATTACTTTGCTTCATAATAAAATTATCAAGCTCATCTAAACATTGATCAGGAGGCTTACCATGAGGGATGTCACTTGCGTTGAAATCTAAAAGAGAGTGTACCTCTACCATAGGAGGGTGAGTGGTAGGCTCACACAACTTCTCAATAGGGGGTAGATTCTTCACGTCTTCAGTTTTAATACCCTTCTCTTTAATAGAATTCTTTGCTTCTTGCATATCTTCGGGGCTTAGAACAAGCATGCCCCTCTTCTTTGGTGGTGGAGGTGGTTCAAGGACGGACCAATCTTCATGGTTTTTGGCAATCCTGCCCATCAATTCTTCTACATCGTCTGGTGTTCTTTTCCTAAAAACACAACCGGCACAACTATCCAAATAGGACCTGGATTCATCTGTTAGACCAGCATAAAATATATTGATTAATTCATTCTTAGGGACTCCATGTCCTGTTCTAGCCTGGATCAGACTACAGTACCTCCCCCAAGCTTTAGGGAGGTTCTCATCCTGCAACTGTTTAAAGTTACAAATTCTTTGTAAAGCAGCATGTTGCATATGAGCAGGAAAGTACTTATCAACAAAAGAGTGAGCTAAGTCTTGAGGACTCTTAATGGAACCACATGGTAGTACATCATACCATGTTTTAGCACCTTCCTTCAAAGAGAAAGGAAGAAGCTTAGTCACATAAAAGTTTCGTATCTTTTCATTCGTGGTAAACAAGCCACCCAACTCAGTGAGTTTGGTCAGGTGTGCAATAGCATCATCATTTTCTCTGCCATAAAAGGGGTCAGCTTCAACCATAGATATAAGTGAAAGATACATAGAGAGATCATAATCAGGATCATTGATGCATATAGGAGATGTAGCAAATTCAGGATCAGGAACAGTCTTGTTCTTCAAGGAGTGTTTTTCAAGCAGCTTCTTAATAGCTTCAGGGTCAGAGTCGGCAAACTCTGTCAGTTCCCTGCATAAATCATCATCAAGCATAATGTAATCATCATCAAGGAGTCTCTCCTTGAGTTTACTCAAATCAGGATAATCATAAGTTCCACCAATAGGGTAGCGAGTAACAGGAATTTCAATTCCAGATTTTTTTGCAGCAGCAGCGATCTGTTTCTCAAGAGCATAACCAAGTGAACCAATATCATCAAGAGTAGTAGAAGCATCATCAAAATTATCGGACATAGTAACAGATTCAGTAGAAGCATCTTGTGGTGGTGGTGAGGCAAACCTACTCATAACAGAAGGTGAATCAAGTGTAGCACTAGTGTTCAGAACAGTACCTCTTCTTGTAGTGGATAGTAAGATCGGAACCTTGGGGTCTCCTTTCTTACCCATAGCGGATGAAGTGCAGCAGGAAGAATACTTCAAGTAGACTTGTGAATATTTCTATGCTCCCCGGCAACGGCGCCAGAAAACGATACTTGATAACCCTCAACCGTAAGGGATCGAGATAGTCTTCGCGGGTAAGAATAACCCAATTTATAGATTCGACACACGGGGAGCCAAAGAGTATTTATAAGCTTTGATAGTTAAGTTGTCAATTCATCCGCACCTGAAATATACTTATTTGCAACAAAAGATAAGTGGTAACGGTGATATGATAGTAATGGTGGTGACAACAAAAGTAAACAACAAAAGTAACAACTAATAACCAGCAGGATTGAAACATTGTAGGCTAGGGAGATGGATGGTTGGGCGCTGTATGGATGAGATACATCATGAATCTAACTTGGCGCAAGGCACACAGAAAAGTAATGATCATCTAGGCAAATATCAAACATTAGGCATGTATCGCACAGGTAGTTGTACGTGCTTGCAATAAGAACTTACACAACATATTTTGTCCTACCATCCCGCTACGAACGAGGCCAAAAGGAACTTATGGAGATTAAGGTGCTCCTGTCAAAGAGCACCGGAACAAAGCAATAAACTCAATGGATACATGGAATCCTCAAATTATGGACCATCCCCTTTGGTGTCCCAAGCTGTCACCTTTGGGATCACCGATTCCGGACCATAATAGGTGCAAACAACTCATAGATAGGATCAAGAACAAAAATATATTCATGTAAACACATAGGGTTCAGATCTGAAAACATGGCACTCGGGCCCAAAGTGACAATCATTAAGAGCAACAAGTTGAAGCAAAGATGATAAACACCAAAGTAGTTGATAGGCAACATGCCCCCAATAATCTGATAAACTATTACATGATCTAACTCATCCAATCCCTACCACCCCCTTTCCCTACAGCAGGGAATTACTCACACATGGAAGGAGAAGTCATGGAGGGAGGATGGAGTGGTGATGATGATGACGATGGCGACGATCTCCCCTCTCCGGAGGCCAAATCAGCCTCCAGATTAGCCCTCCCGAAGAAGAACAGAGGGTGGCGGCGGCTCCGCGACGGAAACTGGAAAAACGACTTCTGTTCTGGGGTTTCCTCGCCACGGGAATAAATAGGAGCCAAGGTAGGGCACCAGACGGGGGAGGACCCTCCCAGGCGGCCTCCTGGCGCGGCCAGGGGTGGGGCCGCGCCAGCAGGGCGCCTGGGGCCCCCCTGGCTGCCCTCTGGCCCCACTTCTGGCACAATGGCCCTTCGGGTGCGTGGATTTTCAGTGATTTTTCTTGGAATTTTCTGAGACACCTAAAAATCCATTTTCCTGCACACAATAAAACCATACAGGCAGCTCTTCTGAAAACAACGTCAGTCCGGGTTAGTTTAGTTCAAATCATGCAAGAATGAGGGCAAAACAATAGCAAAAGTGTTTGGAAAAGTAGATTCGTTTGAGACGTATCAATAAGCAGAAAAATTCTTTGTTTTGTGACTATAGCGGTTTGAGGAAACACGCTCATATTCATGGGTCTGAGTATAATTTCCCTGCACAACATTGGCGTTAGGGTGACTCAGGTGAGTCCTTTGCCTGTATGAAGCCTTATGACCATATGAAGCCTTTGGTCTGGGGTTTGTCTTCTTCCCAGGTGGTGTCATGATGACATTTACTGGAAGATTCTCAAGACAACTTTGGGAACCCAGATCTTCTTCATAGGTGGCCCGTTCCTGTAGTTAGTACCAATATACATGTCAAACACTTCACCATTCTGATTCTTAAACAGTTTATAGTTTGCATCAAAGGATTCATCAATGATACTAGGATTAGCACAAGTGAAACTAGATAGGGTAAACGGATCCACTAAAGGTTCCTTTTCAGCAACCCATGTGGTTTTGGGGTACTGTTCAGTCTTCCAGTATGAACCATCAACATTCATTTTCCTCTCGAACCCTAAACCCTCTTTCCTAGGGTTTCGGTTCAGTATCTGCTTTTTGAGGACATCACATAAAGTCTGAGGCCCTTTGAGGCTTTTGTACATCCCTGTTTCAAGCAAAGTCTTCAACCTAGCATTTTCATCAGCAATAGTAGTGGTATCCTCAGCAGAGGGGTTAGTTACCACATTAGCAGTTGAAGATATTGCAACAATGGTAGAAGTAGAACATTCATCAACAGATGTAGCGTTATCACGCTCAATGCATTTTAGACACGGTGGTTCAAATCCTTCCTAAGCGAAGCTCATCAGTTGTGCGTGGAGTGACTCATTTTCTTTTTGAAGATCTTCATGAGCCGCTTTCAATTTCTCAAGTTCTCGCTTCCTTTGAAGGTACTCGTGGGAAAGCTTTTCATGAGTTTTTGAGAGCAATTCATAAAGACTTTCAAGTTCCTCGTACTTAACATGAAGATTTTTTATGTCTTCAATTAAGGACCGAGAACGGGTCATTTCCGTGTCCAACAGATCATCGCTTTTTTCTAACAGTTTTTGAATATGTTCCGTAGCTTTCTGCTGTTCAGTGGAAATTTTAGCAAGTGTTTTGTAGCTAGGTTTTGATTCACAATCAGAATCATCTTCACTGGATGTTTGAAAGTAAGCATCGCGTGATTTTACCTTGGCACCGCGTGCCATGAAGCAGTAGGTGGGAGCAGAGTCGTCTTCCTCATCATCAGTGTTGGTGACGGGGCCATTGTCTTCAATGTTGAAGATGGACTTGGCAACGTAGGCTGTGGCTAGAGCCAGACTTGCAGCACCAGAATCGGACTCCTCCTCAGACTCCACCTCCGCTTCTTCTGAAGCGGACTCCTCCTCTGAATCCATCTCTTTGCCAACAAACGCACGAGCCTTGCCAGATGAATTTTTCTTGTGTGATGAAGACTTCGATGAAGACTTGGAAGAAAACCTTGAGAATTTCTTCTTCTTCTTGTCATCAGAATCATATTCCTTGCTCTTCTTTTTCTTCTTCTCATTGTCCCATTGAGGACACTCAGAGATGTAGTGACCAGGTTTCTTGCATTTATGACATGTTCTCTTCTTGTAGTCATGGGTAGAAGCTTCATCATTTCTTGAGCTGGATCGTGAAGACTTTCTGAAGCCTTTCTTCCTGGTGAATTTCTGGAACTTCTTCACAAGAATGGCAAGCTCCTTTCCAATGTCTTCAGGATCATCAGAACTGCAGTCAGATTCTTCTACAGATGAGGAAGCAGCTTTGCCTTCAAAGCGCGAGTTCGGCCATAGTTGGGACCATAGATGTCATGTTTCTCAGATAGCTGGAACTCATGTGTGTTGAGCCTCTCAAGTATGTCAGACGGATCGAGAGTCTTGAAGTCAGGGCGTTCTTGAATCATCAGGGCAAGGATGTCAAATGAGCTGTCAAGTGATCTCAGTAGTGTCTTGACGATTTCATGCTTGGTGATCTCAGTGGCTCCAAGTGCCTGAAGCTCATTTGTGATGTCAGTGAGGCAATCGAATGTATGTCGTACATTCTCATTGTCATGTCTCTTGAAGCGATTGAAGAGGTTGCGAAGGACACTGATTCTTTGATCTCTCTGGGTTGAGACGCCTTCGTTGACCTTAGAGAGCCAGTCCCGGACTTCCTTCGACGTTTCCAGAGCACTCACACGGCCATACTGTCCTTTGGTCAGATGACCACAGATGATATTCTTGGCAGTGGAATCTAGTTGGACAAGCTTCTTGACATCAGCAAGGGTGAGACCTTCACCAATCTTGGGAACGCCGTTCTTGACGACAGACCAGAGGTCCGTGTCAATGGCTTCAAGATGCATGCGCATCTTGTTCTTCCAGTAGGGGTATTCAGTGCCATCGAAGACGGGGCAAGCAGCGGAGACTTTGATTATCCCTGCAGTCGACATAGCTAAAACTCCAGGTGGTTAAACCGAATCACACAGAACAAGGGAGTACCTCGCTCTGATACCAATTGAAAGTGCAGTATATCGACTAGAGGGGGGTGAATAGGCGATTTTCAGGAAAGTCTTCAAAACACGGAAGTTTGAAAGACAAACGATAAAACCAATCCTATTTATGTGCAGCGGAAGGTAGACTACACTAGACAAGCCATAGTCAAGTATTCAATGAAGTGAAAGCATGAAGACTAATAGCAGCTAGGTAGTATGGATCAGGATGGAAGATTGTATGAAGCCAAACAGAACAAGTGGTCACACAGTGAAGTCAAACAGATAAGGCAAGTAGGCAATGACTTCACAATGAAAGACAGTAAGTAAAGAGAAGGAAAGGATAGAACCAGTAGCTTGGGGAAGACAGTGATTTGTTTGACCAGTTCCAGTTGCTGTGTCAACTGTACATCTGGTTAGGGAGGCTAAAATTTAACTCAGAAGACCGCTTCTTCACCTTATTCCCCTTGAGCTAAGGACACCTAGTCCTTGCCCAATCACTCTGGTAAGTCTTCAAGGTAGACTTCCAAACCTTCACAGACTTCGTTCACCGGCAATCCACAATGACTCTTAGATGCTTAGAACGCGACGCCTAACCGGCTGGAGGAAACACAGTCCTCATGTGTAACAAGTCTTCAGGTCACACAGACAGAAAGACTTCAGTGATGCCTAACACTCTTTGGCTCTGGGTGTTTGGGCTTTGTCCTCGCAAGGATCTCTCTCTCTCAAATGCTTCGGAGGTGGGTTGCTCTCAAACGACAAAAGCCGTGTAATAACTTTGAGCAGCCACCAATTTTTGGTGCAGGGGGTGGGCTATTTATAGCCACTGGGCAACCCTACCTAATTTGTCCGAAGTGACCCTGGGTCACTAAGGAACTGACACGTGTTCCAACGGTCAGATTTCAAACACACGCGGCAACTTTACTTGGGCTACAAGCAAAGCTGACTCATCCATCTCTGGATAAGATTTGCTCTCATTGTCTTCCCTCGAAGACATAGGATTTGGTTGAGCATAACTTCAGTCACTCTGACTTAATTCACTTGGAACCCACTTAACAGTACGGTGGTTCCTATGACTCAACAAAAGAAGAAAAGGAAACAATGAAACGTCTACGTCTTCGCGCTCCATAGTCTTCACACAAAGTCTTCTCTTGTCATAGTCTTCAATATGATTATCTTCATATACCACCATTGTCATCAATGTCTTCATACATTTTTAGGGGTCATCTCCGGTAGGTAAACCGAATCAATGAGGGACTACTACCTGTGTTATCCTGCAATTCTCACAAACACATTAGTCCCTCAACCAGGTTTGTCATCAATACTCCAAAACCAACTAGGGGTGGCACTAGATGCACTTACATCAGCAACCTAGAAAGTATTGGACAGAGCAAGACGATATTACTAGTTTCCATACATAACCATACTTACAGATAGATGGTCGAGGAAGGTGTTGAACTGGGTTTTGTCTTTGTCATTCCTGTACTGAATCCATGTTGGGAGGATACGTACATGACACCTAACAGCAACTTCTGCCTCTGATACTAACTTGGCTGACTCTGTAGCAGCACGTGGCCTTTTTAAACCTGCCTCAAAATGGATCTCCATTCTACCTCCTCTAGATTTAGTTAACCTATCGAGCATTATCCCTGATGTTTGTTTCCTGTTGCGCCTAGGTGCTAGTCCAACAAAAAACATAGGAAGTGTTAGTGTACATCAGACTGTGAGACTACATATAAAGAAGCATGCAACTGTAACTTGACTCCAGCAACTACCTTCTTGATGTTGAAGATCACAAAGTTCATCTGATATTACCAACTCATCTTGTGTCAAGAGTGCTTCGGAAGTATTATCATGTGGCAAGGGAGCTTGGGAACGTGCTGCTAGCTGAGTTGACCGATGAGTAAATCGTGCAGCTAGTGGTACTGTGAAGGTGTTGCAACAACTAGGGTTGTCTCTGCTTGTTTGGTGGCGGCTATTTTTTTCTGTTTGGCTTGTTCTGCAGCTCGTGTAGCACGGGATACCCTGTCGGTACAATTTTACACTGGACTTTGACCTTCTATTGCACCATCAGTACCAGCAAAATCTGCAGGATTGTTCCGCTTCCATTTCCCTGTCATTCTGTCTTGCTTCCTCTTGCTCTGTGCCATGTTAAGTCAAGCCAACAAGAAAAACGAATATAATTTTAGTTCTTCAGAACAAATGTACTTTGATGTAAGAACATGGTGTGATAGATAGATATTGTATGTTCTAGAAACAGGAACACGTGTCTTAGTCACAAGTATAATGTGTAAAGTAAGAAGATGAAATTCAATAAAATTAGAAGCAATACAAGCTAGACATCATACATAACATGCAACCACATATAACAATGCCGAGTTAGAGGGAGCACCTGTGATGGTGCACTAGGGAGACGTGCTCATCACCAACACACCTACGTTGAGTGTTTATGCATGTGTTGTCTTAGAAATCATCTAGGGAGATGGAGGAGTAGAATCTGTAGAGGCCCTCCATTTGGAAGGAGCACCTTCATCCGCTGCCTTGCTAACTTCCTTCCGCTTTATTGATTTTGAATTGTCAAGTAAAACCGACAAGAAAAAGGAATAAAATTCATTCTTCATAACTCATTCGTGCATGATACTGACAATACTACTTTTGTGTAAGGCAAACACATGATTCTAGGATGGAATAACACAAAAAACAGGACGGTATGGCATATTCACAACTGTTTGTGTAAACTAAGAAGAAACCATTTCACCAAATAAGAAGCAATGCAAGCTAGACACCACGTGAAAGATGCAACCAATATGAGTCTGCCAAGTTAAAAGTGTCCCATCATAAATGGCATTTCAACAAATTAGAAGCAGCGCATGCTATAAATCATATCAAAGATGCAACTAATATCACACTACATATACTGAAGGTGTCTCGTCATATTGATTTATGCGGGATACAAAAAAACAATAGTTTTATGTGAGGACATGCTTAATAGACAGATGTACTATGTACTAAATATAGGAAGGCATGTCACATTAACAGGTATAATGTACAAGCTAAGCAGAATAGCACATGCAGTTTAACCAGATTGGAAAAATTACAATCTAGACACCATATGCAACATGCAACCACATATCACGCTGCCAAGTTGGAGCAAGCACCTGCGATGCTAGTGTAGGGGAAATGCGGCAATCAACTACAGAGCTACATTAATTATCTTCATCTTGCCTTGGTGTTTCTTGAGAATCATGTCGGAAGGCTGACTTTGCATTCTTTAAATGAGGAGTAATCGACTTGCCTGACTGCCTCATCATAAGTGACTGATGAGGGATACACAAGAACAGTTTGATGTAAGAATATGGTTAATACACAGATGTACTAGTATGTACCAAAAATAGAAAGGCATTTCATATTTAAAGGTATAATGTGTAAGCTAAGCAGATGCAATTTAACCAAATTGGAAGCAATACAAGCTAGACATCCGGTTGGAGTGGTGAGCATGATCATCTAGGACCTAAGAGCCTGGTGGGAGGCGGGCTGCTTCGCCACCATCGCGGCTTTTTAGTTGGCTTCCAGGTGATGCCTCTCTTTGCTGGGCTTGTCATTGGCTCGGCCAGTGCCCTGACTAGCTATTTGTCTTCTGGTGCTCACGGGATAATGGTTCATGTAAAAAATATCTTTCCTTATCTTAATAAAGACCGACTTCGGCCTTTCGAATACAAGCTAGACACCATATGGAACATGCAACCACATATGACACCGCGAAGTTAAAGCAAGCACCTGGGATGGTGGTTCATTGCGAGCGAGGTCATCAACTTCAGAGCTACGTTTACCCTCTCCATCTGCTGACACTGCACCCATTATAAGGCTGAAACGTGTATGGCATATCTGGCTAGCATGCTGGAGCGACTTCTCTCTTTTCTTTTTTGTTTCTCTCATAGCAGCAGTGTCTGAAACACCCTTGCATAAAAACACAATAGTGAGAGTATGGGTGAAGTGTGTGCAGAACTAGTGCACTGTAAAAGTAGCAGATAGCAGGTGGCTGAAAAATAAATGACATGAGACATATGATAGCTCTACAACATTGCATGGCAAACAAAATTAGATTCTAATCCGTATGATTATTTAATATATGAGCACAGGAAATGCAGGTACTCCTCCAGCACACCACCACATGTGGTCATATCAAGATAACAGTCGACTAAAAATAAATAGGTCAGTCAATTTTTTTAATGAACCTTCCGATATAAAAGGAACGGGCAGATGGCCTTCATCTACCTCCCGCCAATCACTGTTGACGATCTTTCTCGAACCGCCAGCGACCACCGGCCCAGACCCCTGCCTCTGCTGCCCCGCCCTCCCCTCAACCTCACACCACCGCCGTGCTTGGCAGCGCCCCTAGGCCATCCCTTTAATCCCGGCCGACCTCCAGATCGGGCGCCAGTAGCTCTAGACCCCACACGCCCCCAAGATAAACACTAAGGCGCTGCTTCCCCGGCGTAATAGGCGGACTAGCGCCTGTTACGCAGGGGAATGCTTCCGTTAATTGGGAATGAACTGACCAGGAATTGAAATTCAGGGGGGCGACGGACCTCTAGCTAAGGTGAAATAGTATATGAGGATAAACCTTGTGCATCGCGCGTTACTAGGAACATCTAGTATCAAGAAGAAGCGGTCAACTAGTGTCTTCCGTGGGATGAATACCGTGCAAGCAGACACATAAGATTTGCACGAATAAGGGAAGAGGAGTACCATTTTAGGTTGCCGGTGTGGTCGCCTCCACATGTCGCGCCGATCTTCCTCTTTCTACCGAGGAAACCGATGTTCTAGAGGAGGGTGTAGGCTTGGACGAACCCATGGCCAAATTGTTGACTGTGTTGCTATGGTCGTATGTCAGCGGAGGGGAAGCAGATCCGAGGTGGCGAAGGACAACGTAGCAGGAACAACTCCGGCGTGGTGGAGGGTGGCGAAGTTGGAGCGGCAGCGGTGAGGCGCAGGACGGCGTGGTCGAACTGGCTCAGGTACGGACGGCTCGGCCTCGGCTTCAACTACTAGCCGTGGAGGGCATTGCGGTTGAGGTTGCGGTGGACGACGACGTTGGGGTATCGGCTCCGGTGTGATGGAGGAGGGCAGCGGTTGATGGGTGGAATGGGGTGGCGGACGGAGGACGCCGGGGTTTCGCGGCTGGTGGAGAGGTAGTTTTCGCGCCCACGGAGTACGAATGGGGAATCGGACGGGTGGGCGGGGGGAGGGAGGAGAACCATGTATCGGGTCTGGGACGCGCTTGTTTTTGGCTTTTTTGAAGAGAAGAAGGGACGTGCTTGTTTGAAATTTGGGGAAAGTACAAACTTTGCCCCCTCTTAAATTTCAGACCTACCGTGGGTTGGGGGTAGGATGGTAATCCCAGGTGTCCCAAATTGTGGGCGGGAGCGATTTTGGCCGCGCGCATGTGTGCTTAGGCGGCCATTGTGTATGAATGTTTTTCGGAGGCGGTTGTGTGGCGTCTAGATGAAGCTACGAACCTACCCCGGTTTAGACCTTTGGACGTCGGGCCGGTAGGTTTCACGGGTCAAAGTTATTAGAAAAGTAATTTCCTTGTACTACCAAACATTTGTCTCACGCGGTTTCGGGCGAGTAGAGGCTCTTTTGGCGCTTAGTTCGAAATTATGAAACACAAGCATTCACGTTTATAGTACTCTTGAACTTTCAGGATTGACCTAAATAGACAACGTTAAATTTGACCTTGTATGTTTGAAAACCTCATTAAATTTTCCGCTTCTTTTTTAAATTTTAACACTTGAAAATCCTATAACTACGATTATTTTGGAATGGAGGAGCTAAATTAGAATCTATTTTGTACACGACTACATATGCTATTATGTACAAAATCAGAGCAAAGATTGGTGCCCCCATAATTTAGGTATGATTTACAAATGACATGATATCAAATTCAAATAATTGAATGGACTTCATGTTGAATTCGATTTTTTAAACCACCTTAAGTTGAATTCAAATGTATGCTAGTCCATAGGTAGCTATTTATAATGTTCATTGTGTAACTTTCGTATGTATAATGTGCTTTACACACATAACATGAACTATACTCACATTTATATTTGATTTCTAAAGCGATGCATTGTCTGGAGTTCAAAATACTAACTATGTGAATCAATTGTGTCGAATAATAACATAGACATGCTCAAATTCGATAGAATCTAGATGTCTGATGGATCAATGACCATTCCTTACACGAATTGCAAATATCATGATCCCATCCTAATATTTGGATACAATTTATATCTTTAATCAATGTGTACAACAGTCTTGTACGTGTAATTTCACTCTCCATCGGTGGTATCACACACATGCTCACACACTCTCTCCCGAGGTGTCTTTCTCGCACACATGCTCTCGATATAACCCTCCCTCCCTCTCGTAACCATTTATGACTGTTTTCACTAACCTTTATCTCAAGCACTCGCCCTCTCGCAAGCATACACACGCACAATCCCCATCGACCCTTTCTATATACATAGACCTGCCTACGTGTCTCCTGTACGCACATTATCTTTAGGCTTGTCTCTCACTCATTGTCTCACACCTCTCTTCTTAATCGACGAGTATGATTCTAGCAGAGCATTCTGTAGGATGCCCCTTAAAGTTAGGTTGGATGAATAGTAATAACATAGATAAAGGGGTTACCTTAGTCCGAGAACCTAGGGTTACAAAACCTAGCCGGCTTTGTCAGTGGACATAGAGTCCTTCACAATTATGCTATCTCTTTCTTGTACGACTAGTCATCCATGGGTCTCCCTAAATGCGTCACGAGCCAACCAATGTGGCGCGGGACGGAACCAAACGAAGGGCCTCACCTCGACCCACCGGACCTCACGCAGTGACACACCCTCTGCCCCCACGTCTCGTTATCTTCTCACGCCCACACATACCAACATAGACACCACACACAAAAAAATGCTCCCGGTGCCTCTATCCACTCCCCCTTGCATATACACACTCAAGGGAATCTCTCGCTGTGACGTCATATTCATCTCTCTCTAGACCACTCTCATTTCTCGTGCTATCTCTCCCACGCCCCCCCTGCCGGCCCCTCTATCCATGCCTCTCTCGAATACGTAATACACACACATACCTCTCTAGGCCCTACCAAATGCATCAACTACACATTCACACATGTTACATCACCTACCCCATTGATCTAAAAAGCCCTCTCTTCACGTCTATTTCGCATACAACATTCCTTTTGAATAAAGTGTGGACAAAAAATATTTTAGAATTTCTACATATATACAACATTACAAAGTTGTATGGAGTATGAACACTTGCATTGCATGGTGCCCACAATGATATTTATTACGCACTATGAATTTGTATATTTTTATACTATATATAAAGTTAGTCATAGTAAAGAGAAACGAAGAGCATCTCTCTCTATCCATCGCATAGCCCCCCCCCCCTCTACGCCCCTTTCACATACGCACACAAACTATCTCCAGGTCCTCTAAAAGTAAGCCCCCAGCACATTCACGCATGTTTCATCTTTCTCTCATGATATATACAATGACGATCATTGTATTTGAAGCGAAAGCACGATACGTACATTGGACTTCAGAATCCACTCATTACGGTCACCATTTACATTTTGTGGTTATTATACAGTCACGGGCTCACCGTACAACACTGTATTTGCTCAAGAGACAAATAGTTGACCAGTTAAACGCTCCACGTGGCACCTCTAGTGTTGCATCACATTATCTCACTACCATCGGGCCCACCTATCGGCTTGTATCTACTCTACATGTACGCTCTTATTAAATACTAGCAAGATGTCCATGCGTTGCACGGAACATCAAGATGCATTTGTATGAGTAGTTTATCTTGTGGGAGAAAAGGATGAACAAGGGAAGTCCTTATTTGAAAGTGTGGAGAGGGGTGTGGGTATCTTTTTGCAAAATTACCATATTTTCCTTCCTATCCGTCAGATATAGATTGGACGGCCTATATTGCAGGATGGCAGGCACACGATCATCACCGACTATGTTTTTTTATAAGAGTAGGGATAAAATACACTCTTATAAAAATAGAGTTGGTGATGATGGTGTGCATGCCATCCTGCAATATAGGCCGTCCGGTGTATATCTGACGGATAGGAAAGAAACTATGACAATTTTGCAACAAGGTACCCACACACCTCACCACATTTGCAAATAAGGCCTTCCCTCGTTCATCCTTTTCTCTCACAAGATAAACTAGTCATACAAATGCATCTTGATGTTACGTGCAACGCACGGGCATCTTGCTAGTAAGAATGAAAACAAATGACAACAAAATATTGGACGGTGGTTCGAAGTCATGACCGCGGGCACAACGGAGAAGGTGGCCTTGTATTGGTATGCTGAGCCGTCTATTTTAACACACATGACCTGGTGTGGTGATTATACACACACGCACGCATGCACGCGAACTGCATGCACGCAACAGTCACACGAACACACGCACGCACGCAGCACTCACACGTACACACACAGCCATGCACGCATGCAACACTCACAAGCACACACGCACGCATGCATGCACACACCAGTACACCACACGACCAACACACACTCTCATGCTCAAGTGCTCAACCTACACGTGCATGCGCACACACCAGGCCGTGACAGACACATTCACAACCAGGTGATTCCCGCACACGGGGTGGAGTCTTGTCGCGCCTGCATAAATTTGTGTTTATCTGACCTTTTCCCTATGCGAACTGACGGGTTGGACCCACTAGGAACGTGTTCAATTTAACTAGTCAACATGGTGCCACACAGACTATTTGGCCGGTCAAAATAGTGCAATCCGATGCCGAACCGTGAGCAAGTGACCGTATAATCACCGCAAAACGTATATAGTGACCGTAATCAGCTTATTCTGAAGTTCGGTGAACGTATTACACTTTTCTCTCTGTAGGCCCTCCAAAACTACATCTCTACACGTTCTCGCATGTTACATCTAACAACTATGCAATACAGCACCACTACTACACTCTAACACAATAAATCATATGTGTTTTTAGTTTTACTAGATATCATATTGTTACTTAATTATTCAATTTGCATACATTAAAATTGCCTTTCAAATGTATGGCCAGTATCATATACCGCGTGGGAAAAATCCCGCGCTTTCCTGTTTAATCGGGTTTGTATCGATGGATCGTGCGAAACAGCAAAACTATAGTACTATATACAATACAAGTGACAGTTCACTGGGCCGTCGTGTCGTGTACTCCTCCGTCGTAAGAGTGGAGCGCTCGCTTTCATAAATCTTCTAGTCCCTTTCGCTGACATGTGGGGCATCAAGCTACCGGGTCCACGTGCCATACCGGAATACAGTGCAGAGCAGCCGGGGTGAAGCACCCAGTCATGGCGCCGGCGTAGTAATGAGCAATGAGGCGTCAAATCACAAAGCCGCACCTTTCCCGCAATTAAGTTGGAGGGACGGAAGTAATAATTCTAAAAGAGAAGAAGTTGAAGGGACGAAGCATCCATCATTTCACTCGTTGCTGAATTCGCTTCTCCCTCATCATCTTCAAGTTAACCACGTGTTGCTTCTGTCGTTGTTCTGCCTCATGTGGGAAGCGGATCGGCTTGGTGAAGCACTGACACGTGGGATCGCATGTTAGCAAACCGCCAGGACAACGTCCTCTAAAAATTAGAAACCAAGTGGCAAAATCACCTCCTTTTTACTAATCTTGATTCTATAATTTTTAGATCAATATAATTGAGATTTGTATAGATAGCACACGAGAGCAAAACCAAGTGGTACGGTTAAGGGCATCCACAATGTGTAGCCAAATGTTAAAATAGCTTTTGGCATCGTGGGAACCACTGTGGATGGTGTTGCCAAAGCCAAAAGGATGGAACCGAAGCTCCCTGATTGATTGATTGAAGGAATAGAAAAATGCAACGTCTCTCCTCTTTCTCCCGTGCTTGGACGCATGTACAGTATAGAGGATAGAGTCTACTCCCCTGTTCCTTCTATCACAAATCACAAAGCAGTGAGGCGTCAAATCACAAAGCACGGACGAAGCAACCATCATTTCACTCTTCGCCGACTCCGCTTCTCCATCGTCTTCTTCGAGAAACCATCTCACCGCACTAAGCTGGACGGACGACGCTATTGTGTACGAGTAGTACTAGTACATTTACGCGTCATTTGGTTCAACGGACTTCCTGGATGCAAATAAGGCAGTTGTCTCGGCTGGCTGGTGGCACTTGCGAACGACTTACCGTGGTCTCCCTCAATGGTGTTCTCCGTCGAACTCACTTCGCCAAACCACAACGTTCGAGATATCGTCGACATCACCGCAATGGGGAAGGAAGTCCAATATAGTTACTACCTCCATTTCTTTGTACACAAGGCCAATATATCAAAATTACAATTTGCAAAAGGCCACTAACACTAATCGAGGCAAAATTGATTGGGTTTGCCTCGTACTAGCAACCAAGGACATTAATATCCCCTGCATGCATGCGGAAGTGAGAAGGTTGATTTGCATGGCGCTGCATTAATCAAGCGACGAGGAGTGAGATGGTTAGCTCTTTGGGCTTTGGAGAAAAAAATACGCATTAATTGACACGTGAAACGAGGATTTGTATCGATTAATCCCGTGAAGGAAAACCCTGCCTTTCTTTTTTAACACTAGTACTCCTACTACGTAGTACTACTACGTAATTATCCTGTTTGGGTCTAGGCCTTGCATTACCATACTTCGCCACACATTTTTTCCAAGCTTGCCTAAAGTTTTCAAAATGAAACGGAGGTACACTGGCGCACGGCTGTCGCGGTCGCACCGCACCGTCACACGGTCGCTCCTGCACGCCGCGGTTGCACCGCACGCTCACATGCACCGTCGCTCCTGCACGCCCCGCAAACCCAACCAAGGGAACGCACGCTCACTCTCACGTGTTGTCGCATGTGAACAAACCAAACTCAGCCATCCTACCGCTGACACATAATTTTCATTCATAGAGTATGTTTATCCAACCGCATGTTGGGGAGTATCCATACGGCCCGTGCGGTGGTCTGTTGGGGAAGAAGAAGAGGTGAGGAAGAAGGGTTAGGAGACGTAGGATATTCATCCAACCGCTTGAAATGGTAGATTGACCCAAGTCAAGCGACTTGCATAACAATATATGTTTTTACACAGCAAAACATCCATAAAACAACAACATAAAGAAAAACTATCACTGCTCACGGAACGAGATGGCCTCGTCGTCTTTGGCTGCCGGCCCGAACCAGCCGTAGCTGCCGACGTGTGTCTCCGCACCGTGGTTGTCCTCGACCTCCAGCTACTCGTTCACGCAGAGCGTGCGGGTGCTCTGCACGGACGAGAGCACCGACCGGTTCAAGTCGAGGACGTCCGGTTCCGCCTGCAGGAGGGCCTCGACGGCAGCAGCATCCGCGCGCTCTGCGTCGAGTCGAGCCTCCGCCACCTGGTTCAAGTCCAGGACGTCCGGTTCCGCCTGCAGGAGGGCCTCGATGAGAGCGGCATCCGCGCGCTCCGCGTCGAGTTGAGCCTCTGCCACCCGGTTCAAGTCCAGGATGTCCGGTTCCGCCTGCAGGAGTGCCTCGATGGCAGCGGCATCTCCACGCTCCGCCTCAAGTTGAGCCTCCGCCGCCCGGTTCACATCCATGACATCCGATTCTGCCCGAAGGAGAGCCTCGATGGCAGCGGCATGCGCGCGCTCCGCGTCGAGTAGAGCCTCTGCCTCCCGGTCCTCCTTTAGTATCGCCAGGTTGATCCGCTGGTCTGCCTGCACCATGGGGGACTCGAACGCCGGCACGAAGTCGACGTCCATCGTCTCATACCCATCGGGGGCCTTCTACGCCGCGACCTCCGCTATGAACATTGGATCAGCTTCCTCCTCCTCGTAGCTTGGCTCCAGAGAATTCAGGAATTGGCCCGCCACAAAGTGAGCTTGGGAACGGAGGTCTCTGGCGTCGAGCGCCGCCACGATTTCTGCGCGGCGCTTCGGCGTCAGCATCTTGTAGTACGTGATCTCGCGACGCACCATGGCTTTCCTGTGAACTAAGGGACGCTTGATGCGGGCTAGGGGATCGAAAGGTGGGGGAAGGGGCTGGAGTAGGCCGAGCAGCGAAGGTTCTGGTGTGAATAGTGGTTCCGGTGATGACCGGTCAATCGGTTTTGACTGTACATCGCTCTTGTCGTGTTCACGTTGCAGCCCGACATGCTGGACCCTCCACGTCTCTCACCGAATGGAACGCGCTTCGCCTTGCGTTTTCACTCGCTTGTGGGACCGCAGTTGAGAGCAAACCAACGTCCCTCCCCCTCCCCCGCCCGCGTCATTTTATGCGCAGTAAATAAAAATAGAGGGAGTATACTACGGATGAGGATCCCCTGACATGGCCGAACCCATTGAGTAACTGACATGCGGGGCCTAGCAAGCATGGGGTCCGCAATTAAGTGATCAAAAGGGAGGGTAAGGCATGGATACATATGTGAAAGGAGCTTCCAATGATATAATTTTCACATTATACATCTCATGTACTATTAATCTTGTCAATAGTCAAATGCGGTTATGAAAAACGCATTAGAGCATGGTTAATAATATAGCCAGTCGATGGCTATAAGGAACTGCCATGTCATCTATAGATCTCGTCAACATGAATCGAATGGGATATCAAAACTAAGATGCGAAGCGACACGTAGTGGAGGCAAAGTGAAACTTCAAACGAACCGTTTGTTTGTATGCATGTCAGACAAATTACAAATAAACATTGGAAATACAAGCATGGTCTAGGCCCACATGCGAATGATACTTGGCGGAATGTTCAAATGAGGCATGCGGGAGGATGGACTCAACCGGAGGGCGACATGATCGATGGAGAGGAATGAGAAATAAGCAAATGCCACATGATTATACTTGAATGGCTCAAATGAACAATAAGTTGTCTCGCTTGGCCTACATAGTGAAAGGCCTAATGCGCAACGCGGAGCATTGACGCTCGAATATGGTCGGGAAAACAATGAAATCGACATGTGGGGCACACCTGTCGGGATGACGTAGTGCAATCTAGTCCGATGGAGGAGCTGGCCCACGACCTCTTTGCCACCGGCAACCGTTCATGTGGGTCGTGGGGGCCAACAATGTGGCGTAGCTCCAGCACCGCCTCTGGACACGGCGACCGCGGTGAGCGACACACTCATCCTCGCTAGAAACGGTCGGTTTCAGTGTGCCGAGGGTGGCGTTAGTGCTGTGGCACGACCAACAGTATGTTTGGTTTGTGCCCAAGGTTGCCCCATCAAACCATCGGGTAGCCAAAATTTTGGTTGAGGTTTTGGTTACCCATGATTTGGCCGACATCAGCAAGAAAAATGAACTAGAGTTGGCTAGAGTTCATTGGCATGCCAAAAAAATGGCAACCATCCAAACAAAGACCAATCTTTGGGTCATGACCAAAATTTTGGTAAGGTGCACTTTGTCCGCAATCCAAACACACGCCAACACCCGACTCGTCGAGGATGCACGGGGCGCCGGGACGCATCCGCGGAGTGGTGTAGCGCGGCCAACTGCATCCTCAGGACCTGAGACCATGCCGGGTCGTCTTGCTTTTTCAATGACATGCGTCGATTGCATGTGAGCAATGGGCATCTCCAACGTTGCCACGACCGCAGTTGACTCCCCTATCACACCAAAAATCCTCATCCCTCGCGCTGTTGCGCGGTATGTTCCCAGCCGGCTCCAGCTGCCCACATTCATGTCGTCTGTCCATATGCCGTCGTTAAGAGGCTCGGTGCCCGAGGAACCAACTCCGGTGACTTAATGACGCACCAGGACGCTTGGCCTCACTGGAATGCGCAACTTAAAGCGGCAACGCCTAGCTAACCTCCACACCATAGCGCATTGTCCTCCTACCAGGCACCACATCCGCCTTGACCACAAGCGCGAACGCTCTGCGGGAGAGCTTGTCTTCCGGGATGGAGCTCGAGGTCGCCGACCTTGCTCAAGTCGTCGCACAAGCGGTGGCCATGCTGGCGGCCGACGACGGGAGCACCGTCAGCCACGTGTCCTACTTGCCGCCGTCCAACGTCCAGCATCGCCGAGGTCGGGGACTCCTCCGAGGATGAGTAGGGCATGGGAGGCGGCAGGGCATGGTGTTCCAACTGGCCGGTCCGTCTCCCGTGTTCTACTTTTCCTCGCCGGAGACCGCACCTTCACTTCACGGGTCTTGAACCCCGCCCCCATACATGGAGATTGCAGATGGAGGACGTCGGTCGCCGCCGTAGAATAGGTTTAGGGTTGGGTTTCTTTTATTTTTCTGTGCTATAAAAGTTCAAAATGTTATGAAAATCTGTCGTGTTTGCATTAATCTCGGCCGGTGTATATGAACTTTCACAATAATATAGTATATTGTAGGAGTACTAGCAAGATGCTCGTGCGTTGCACGGAAGATCAAGATCTTGTGGGAGAAAAGGATGAACGAGGGATGGCCTTATCTGCAAATGCACATTCACGCATTTCACATCTACGGGAACCTACGAAAGGGTTAACCTAAATTGCCTCTCTCCCCCCTGATTTTCATGGTGGTGGGCCCCTCCCTCCCCCCAATCTACAATCAACAGCTCACACGTTTCACATTATGTTAATTACGTAACTGGGACTACGTAGGTGTAGCATTACTCGTCCTAAAAAACCCAACTAAGCCAACCTCCCAGCATATCGCGCGGGAAAAGACCCGGCCACGCCGTTTTAGTCGGGATTACCCGATTACTAGTAGTAGTATCGATGGATAGCGCGAAGCAACAAGTGATTTTTGAGGGGGCGAAGCACCTAGTTTAAAAGGAAAAAGGCGGTAAACTCACAGCACCCCTGTCACGGTCGCATTGCACCCCACACACGTTCGGTCCTACACACGGCTCACGCAAACGGAACGCGCTTCGGCTTGCCTCTTCACTGACACGTGGGACTGCACTTGGAGAAACCGACCATGCGCCAAACTCCCCCCGCCCA
>LR738711.1:377604772-377719773 GCA_902687465.1 Secale cereale
CCCAAACCCCCCTCCCCCCGTCCCCCTCCACTCCATTCGCTCCACCAAAGCCGCCCTCCCCGCCACGCCGATACTTCGGTGCCGCGGTTCGTCGAGGGGACGCACGGCGATCCTCTCGCTCCCACAGTACACTCTCGTAGACTGTCGTCCTCTAGCCGCGCCGCCACCGCTGGCGACGTTCTTGTGGAGGCGCACGGCGGTCAGCGCCACCACTGCTGGCGACGTTTGTGTGGAGACGCACGGCGGTCAGCTTCACCCACGGTATGCACATGCTAGACTGAGGCCCCGTGCATGTCGGTGTAGCACTGAATGTTAGCTGATAGACGCTGTTAATCTCACTGTTTGCCGAAGTAGTTTACAATCAATATGCTCTGCTTATGAAGCTTCCTTGCCCTGTTCTGCACTCAATCTGCTTAGCTGAGATGGCATGCCAAGGCCGATTAGTTGCTAAAATATCCTGCCATATATTTATTGTGACGTAGATTGCCATGGTCTAGTAGCAAATCTGTTAGGTGAAATAGCTCTACACCGTTTTATACTCGATCTTTGTTGCCGCGATGGCCTTCGATAGTTCGATGGCTGTGTGCTCTGTTGGTAATACATAATCCATCATGCTCGGCCTCATTGACTGCTGAAATAGCCTGCCATAATTTAGCACTCAAATCTGTTTGCTGAATTAGCTATACATATATTTCGTTACTTAGATCTACTCGTCCAAATATCTTGCCATAGCTTTAGACATCGACCTAGGTATTTTCTTCTGGACTTCATAAAAAAGCATATATGTTTTTCCTGTAATATCTAGTAGAAGAACTAATTTGTATGTCTAACAAATGGACATGACTTGGATAACTTCTGCTCGAAGATTCTCCGCTGCATATGTCGAGGGGGTTGAAAACTTCATGAACTTTATCAGAGCTGAGTACGGTGGCCCGAAATCATATGTGCTCTGCCCATGTAGCAGTTGTATGATTTCAATTACAAGACCCCAGTCAACTATGCAAAATCATCTACACTTGTATGGGATGTCGGTCACATATACTAGGTGGGTTCATCATGGTGAAGCTGTGAACGTCAATGTTATTGACTACGTGGAAGCAACAGATCACCATCTTGATCTGCCTGATGCTCAGGTGGAAGAGGAGGAGGAGGAGGTGGTGGCGGAGCGAGTGAGTTTGACCAACATTGAAACAATGCTAGGAAATGCTCGTGCATTCCATGAACTTTCACCTGCAGAAGAAAAACGGTGGGACTGCATGTTGGAACAATGCAACGTGGCTGTCACCCCAGGAAATAAGCTATCAGTATTCTCAGCTATGGTCACCTTTCTTCAGGTGTAGACATCTGAGTGGATGACCAACAAATCATTCGATGCGATGTTGGCTGCATTCCGCAAAGCTTTCCCAGATGCGTCGGAGTTGCCACTGACCTACAGTAAAATGAAGAATTTCCTTTGTGCAGTTGGAATTGGATATGCTATGATCCATGTTTGTAAGAATAATTGTATTCTGTTCCGGAAGGATTATGCCAACTTAAGTGAATGCCCGAAATGCAAATCATCAAGATGGAAAGATGGCGAATCTGTGAAGAGGATTCCTCATAATGTTCTGAGACATTTTCAAATTACTCCAAGATTGCAGAGGTTGTTACATGATGCTGAAACAAGAGAGGATGTACTGTGGCATTCTAGGAACCAGGAGTACAGAGATCAGATTGTAATGAGCCATCCATCACATGGTAGTGAGTGGAAAAGCTTCAATTAGAAGCACGAAAAGTTTGCTGCTGACCCGAGAAACATTAGACTTGGCTTAGCTTCAGATGGATTTAACCCATTTGGCCTCAGAGCGCCACATATAGCATGTGGCCAGTGCTTGTTATCCCTTACAACATGCCTCCTAATGTTTGCACCAAAGAATCAAACTACATGATGGCCTTGCTCATCCCAGGTCCAAAAAGTCCTTGAAAGATTTTGATTTGTTCATGGAGCCTCTTGTGGAGGAACTTCAACAGCTTTGGAGGGATGTTCTCACTCGAGACCTATATAGCATCCCACCAGCTGATTTCTTTCCGCGTGCTGTTATAATTTGGTGCATCCATGATTATCTGGCTTTGGGCACTATGTCAGGGCAAACGACACATGGTTACAATGCATGTATTCGCTGTGACTGGAATCCGCTGTCATACGCAATACTTAGCAAGATCTGTTACATTGGACACTGCCGTCTCCTTGCCAAGGACAAGCCGCATCCTAGAAAATACCAAAGACATGTGTTCAATGCAAAGCATGAAAACCATGATGCGCCAAAGAGGCTCACCGCCGATGAGTTGCAAGTGGAATTAGAGAAGGTCAGGCATATTACACCAGGAAACCATCCTGATAATGGTAGCGGGAAAAGGAAGCGTGGCAGGGCAGAAGAGAGATTATTGTTTACCCGCAGGTCCACTTTGTGGGACTTGGAGTATTGGAAAGATTTGGATCTGCGGCATAATCTTGATGTGATGCACATCGAGAAAAATATATGTGACATCATTATTGGCACACTTCTTAATATTGAAGGCAAGAGGAAAGATACCTTAAAATCTAGGATTGATTTGACACACCTGGGTATCAGAGAGAATTTGCAGGTGCAAGATGAAGGTAAACCACAGGATATGGCACCGGCTGTGTACGTCTTGGACAAGGTAAAAAGAAAAGAATTATGCGAGGTCCTGTCACGTGTGAGATTCCCACATGGATTTGCTTCCAACCCTAAAAGGAGAGTCGGTGCAGATGGAAACAAGGTACAAGGGTTGAAAACTCATGACTGCCACGTCCTACTTAAAAGGGTTTTACCTGTTATCCTTAGAGGATTGGGCCGCCCTGACTTATACAGAGCAGTTGAAGAGTTGGGACAATTCTTCAGGGAACTCTGAAGTAGAAATATCAGGATAGATGTTTTGGAGCGTCTTAGAGACAAGATACCAACTATCCTATGCGACCTTGAGAAGATATATCATCCAGCCTTCTTTGATGTGATGGTGCATTTGGCTGTTCATCTACGTGATGAGGCACTACTTAGAGGTCTAGTACAGTATGGCTGGATGAACCCTATTGAAAGGCGGCTAGGCACTTTCAAGGGCTATGTTAGGAACAGAGCTAGACCCGAGGGTTCCATTGCAGAGGCCTACATTGCTACAGAAGTGTTGACATTCTGCTCAAAATACATTGAAATAGCTGATCAGCTTTGCAAAGAGGTGGATGAAGACAATCCCGGGCTCAATGTTTTCGATTATTCTGTTAGAGTTACAGGGAAGAGTCGACAAGAGGACAAACCTAAAGATTTGGATAAAATGGTTTGATATGTGTTGAATAACTGTCCTGAGATACTACCTTATATCAAGTAAGTGCTAAGTACTTCAGCTTATACATCGTAATCTACTAAACTTGTAGCACATTCTTATATATTTAGATATTTGACATGGTCACTATGTTGTGCAACATCTACAAAACGGAGTTACTGCCGCAAAATCCAAGAAACATTGACAAACTGGTTATGGCAGGATTTGCGAAATGGTTCAAGAGCCATGTAAGCTTTTGGATTGCACTATCAGTTTTTTTAATATATTGAGTACATAAGATGATCAGCATGTCTATTTTCTAACCATAGGTTAAGAAGATGCGGGAGGATGGGCAGGCAGTTGATGATGCCCTTTACTCACTAGCAATGGGTCCTGATACTCGGGTAAGACATTATGAATGTTACGTTGTTGGAGATGTGCGCTACAGCACCCTTGCACGAGACGAAGGCAGGAAGACACAAAACAGTGCCATCATGAGCACAGATACGTATGACAAAGAGACAACTGAAATGTATGCTAACATAACAGACATTGTTCAGTTGCAGTATATCTCCAGTTTCGAGGATCATCAGTGTGTGGTTCTGTTGTGCTGTCGTTGGTATAACCTGTTTTCCAGGACCGCAAAACCCAGAGTTGATGATGATTTCAAATCTATCAATGTCAAGGTGGCATACCATACCAACGAGCCTTTTATTTTGGCAAATCAAGCAACACATATATTTTTCTTGGAAGACACATTTGCACGTAGCGATGTCGGGAGAGTATTGCAAAGGTTTGAGCAGAGGAATTCATTTAATGAAGTTGCACAACAAGATGATGCTTACACTGCTCCTGATGTACAAGATAACACATATGTTCCTAATATCTTTGAGAACCATCACGTCAATGACGCCAGCGAAAAGATTGCCTGTCATGCTATGGACATACAAGAGTTGATCAAGAAGAAGCCAACATTCGAGGACGTTGAGGACGAAGAAGAAGATGACACCATGGGGAATTAAAATTCAGACTGATACACATGACGAAGATGTTGACGCTGCTGTTGTGAATGATGATTACATTGCTTTTGTTGTATTTGCCTGTCAGAAGAGGATTTTTATCTAGTATGTGAAATTGTGTTTGCTATGACAACTGAAACCTGATGAACATGTTGTTTAGTATTTTCCTGTGAGAACATCACTTGTTATGTATGATGATTTGTGTTTGGTGATTGTATGATGACTAAAACATGATGACATTGTTGTTTAGTTGTACTCATATTTGGATGTGAAACTTGAATTTGATGACATAGTTTGGTGTTGGACTGCAATTTTCTCTACGTCTTTGAATGAGAACAAAGCTAACCCGACAAGGCCTCTGCTAATTTATTTATTTATTACCAAAAGGGCCTCTGCTATTTATTTATATATGAGAAAAAGGGGATACCCCCTGATTTTTGTTAATAGAAATCATTAGATGTTCACAGCACTACGCCCAGCCTGCTACACATGTTTCATTCATTACTAGTTTCAGCAAAGTGCTCATGTCATAGCCACTGAATACATCAGGAGTGCTACATACACTGCAAATAAAGAGACAATCATCCTACAGAGCACATCGATTTTTCCCATTATTTTCACAATCTCTTTCATCTCCTCATTGCTGTCAAGGCCGTTCAGCAGCTGTTGCTTGGCAATGATCATAGGAACTTTATCTTTAACCTTCTGCTCTAAATCTTCCTCTTCTGGCGTTCCTTCAGTTACTTGTCCAACACCCCAACCTGCTGGTATTGGGATTCCTCGGCTAACCAAATAATCAACGTAGTTGCACTCCCCCACATCAGCAACTTCCCAGAAATACAGATCACACGAATCTTCCCTTTTCTGCACGAATCAAATTGGAAGATCATCAACCAAACTATTAAAAAAATCAGCAACTGAAAGAAGCAGACCAACACTTAAACATATCATTACCCCATGATTCGGGCATTTCTAGAAGACTCGGCCAGGGTTGAGGCTTGTGGTTGAGATGCGACATATGACTTTGTGTGATTTGCAGCAGTGGCACCACACCAACGGCAGCGGGTTGCGATGAGCAACCGGCTGTGTTGCGCATGCCGATGGGGGTGTGATGAGACCCACAGGCGATGGTACGGGTGGCGACTTGGCGCATATTTGGTTGTTGCCTGCTGAAGAGCAGGTGGACGAGCAGCCAGCGGACATGGTTGATGCGGCCAGAGCTTCTGATGCTAGGCAGAGTAAGTAGAGAAGAGGAGAAGCGAACGTTGGATATGTCAGTTTCATTACTTGCAGAGTAGCATAGCACCATATATAGTCATAGTCTAGGTTTGGATTCGAACCAGCTAGAGTAGCATGTCTCTCTTTTTTCTAAAACTCAGCAACGTCTCTTTACTGGTACACTAGCTTGTTCTGTACGCCTTCTCAAGTCTTTGATTCCTCCACCTGACATCTGGGATCCACCGGAAGGGCCTCTGTATTTCGCGAAAAGAATGTGCCCCCTGCTGACAGGTCGAACCCACCAGCTATCTTCGCACGCAAGGAAGTGCCTCCTTATTACGCACAAAAAAATGAATACTCCCCCTGCCAGCTGGAACCCAGCATCGTGGGAGGCTGACTTGTGGGCCTACCAAGTTGACGGAAACGGAGGGCTTTGTCAACTTAGTCAATATGAACGATTCTAGCTCCAGTTACCGTATAATGTTCATCCAACGGCAGTAGTGCTTTTTCAAGCTATGATATTCTTGCTCCAGCCGCCCAAACCAATGCCGGTCATGCCGCGTGCTCCTGCCTCCCATGGCCGGCTGTGATGCCGCTGAGGCCTCACCGCCCCCTACTACTCCCACCGCTGGCCAGGGCATCCCTCTACTCACCCACACCCCCTCTTATTCTGCGGCGACGACAGCCTCACACCACAGCCGAACCAGTGAACCCTCGTACTCCTCTCCGCGTGGGCATCCACTGCTACGTCTTCCCCGGCTCCGCGTCGTCCCCTTCCTAGGCCTCGCCGTCGTCCACCGCCTTGGTGCTCTTGGCGCGGCGTGGTCAATCTGGTCAACGACCGACTTCCATCGAAAGAGTATTGTACGTGGAGAGGCTAACGGCTGGGTCCACGGCCATAGCCCAGTTTTTTTGTGATTTTCCAAATAAGTCGCTTTGTCAGGCATGTTGGGCTACAAATCTTTCAAGACGAGGAGAGCTTCATTCGGCTGGCCGAGCAAATGGCCTATCAGTAATGAGAAATGGGTTGTACATTTTTAAAACACATCAAACCGGCAATTAGTTTCAAATATCTTTTTTTGATTTCGAGATTTTAAATTGCATTGATTTTGATGTGTGGAGAATTTTTTGGATTTTATATTGATATGCATTTATTTTTAAAATCAGTTTGAACGTGACTCGAAATTTCGGGATTAAAAACAGTTCGGACCGCACCAAAATATGCAAAATTTCGTATAATTTTTTAACCGTGGCCACAATATGGGCTGTAATGCTAACAAAAAGAATATGGGCTAAAAAACCCTTAAGAAGTAGCAAATGGGCTGTAAATTATTAGAAATAATGGCAGATGGGTTGTATGATGTTTTCCACAGACTTGAGGCCTTCCTAAAAAAAAGGTTGACGCACAAGCAGTGATTGTTGGCTGTCCATCCAACGACCGTCGTGCTTCTTCAATCTCCGCTCTTCCTGCTCCAGCCGCTCAAACAAGCGCCGGCGGGACTGCCTGCTCCCTCCTCCCTGCGGCCGATAGTGCTACCGCGCAGGCCTCACCGCTCCACCGTACTCCCATCGCTGGCCTAGCCATCCCTTTAGTCACCCACACCTGCTGTTATTCTCTAGAGACGGCAGATGAACCAGTAAACTCTCGTACAGTCGTACTCCCCTCCGCGTGGGAAATAACTACCGAGTCTTCCCTGGCTCCGTGTTGTTCCCTTCATAGGCCTCGCCGTCGTCCACCACCCTGGTGCTCTCGGCGCGGCGTGGTCCATCTGGTCAATGACCGACTTCCATCGGAAGAGTACTGTACGTGGAGAAGCTGACAGCTGGGTCCATGGCAGCCGCAAGGAAGTGCCTCCTTATTACGCGGAAAATAATTATACCTCCACCTGACAGCGGGGACCCACCGGACGGGCCACCGTATTTGACGAAAAAAACATTTTCCCCCTGACTGTTGGGACCCACACGATGGGAAACCGTATTTCGCAAAAAAAAACGTTCCCCCAGCTGTCAGCTCGGACCCACCGGAAGTGCCTCCTTATTACGCACAAAAAAATGAATACCCCCCTACTAGCTGGGACCTAGTATAGTGGGAGGCTGACTTGTAGGCCTACTAATTGATGGGGACCGAGGGCTTTGTCAACTTAGTCAATAAGCATGATTCCAGCTCCATTGACCGTATGATGTCCATCCAACGGCCATAGTGCTTTTTCAACCTCTGGTCTTCTTGCTCCAGCCGCCCAAACCAACGCTGGTCGTGCCTCGTGCTCCTACCTCCCATGGCCGGCTGCGATGCCGTGGAGGCCTCGCCGCCACCTACTATTCCCACCGCTGGCCAGGCCATGCGGCAATGGTAGCCTCACACCGCAACCGAACCAATGAACCCTCGTACTCCTGTCCGCGCGGGCTTCTGATACGTCTCCAACGTATCTATAATTTTTTATTGTTCCATGCTATTATTTATGAAGTCTTGGATGTTTAATGGGCTTTATCATTCACTTTTATATCATTTTTGGGATTAACCTACTAGCCCAAAGGCCGAGTCCAGATTACTGATTTTTGCCTATTTCAGGGTTTTGCAGAAAAGGAATATCAAACAGAGTCCAAACGGAATGAAACCTTCGAGAGAGATATTTTTGGAGGAAATCACACTCGGGAAACGTCAGGACGAAGGGCTAGCCCTCGAGGGTGGGGGGAGGGGGCGCCCCCCTTCCAAGGGCGCGCCCCCCTGCATCGAGGCTGGCCCACACAGCCCCCGGTGCCCTCCTTCTTCCTATATATACCTACGTACCCCAGAAACTCCATACGCAGAGAGAAAACCCTAATTCCACCGCCGTAGCTTCTGTTCCCGTGGAGATCCCATCTTGGAGCCTGTTCCGGGAGGGGGATCCATCACGGACGCCTTCATCATTATCATCATCGCCCTCACCATGAGTTGTGAGTAGTTTACCTCAGACCTTCGGGTCCATAGCTAGTATCTAGATGGCTTCTTCTCTCTCTCTGGATCTCAATACAAAGTTCTCCTCGGTCTTCGAGGAGATCTATTCAATGTAATATCTTTTTGCGGTGTGTTTGTCGAGATCCGATGAATTGTGAGTTTATGATCAAGGTTATCTATGAAAGACATTTGGTTCTTCTCTGAACTTTCTATGTGTGCTCATAATATCCTTGCAAGTCTCTTCGAATTATTGGTTTGGTTTGGCCTACTAGATCTATAGTTCTTGCAATGGGAGAAGTGCTTGGCTTTGGGTTCAATCTTGCGGTGTCCTTTCCTAGTGACAGTAGGGGCAGCAAGGCATGTATTGTATTGTTGCCATCGATGATAAAAAGATGGGGTTTTCATCATATTGCTTGAGATTATCCCTCTACATCATGTCATCTTGCTTAAGGCGTTACTCTGTTCGTATGAACTCTATACACTAGATGCATGCTGGATAGCGGTCGATGTGTGGAGTAATAGTAGTAGATGCAGGCAGGAGTCGGTCTACTTGTCTCGGACGTGATGCCTATATACAATGATCATGCCTAGATAGTCTCATAATTATTCACTTTTCTATCAATTGCTCGTCAGTAATTTGTTTACCCGCCGTAGAATACCGCTATCATGAGAGAAGCCACTAGAGAAAACTATGGCCCCCGGGTCTATCTTTATCATATTGCTTTCCCGTCAACTAGCCAATTTCTGTTGCCGTTGTTTATTTGCTTTCTTTACTTTCTGTTTCTATACCAAAAATACCAAAAATATTATCTTATCATCTCTATCAGATCTCACTCTCGTAAGTGACCATAAAGGGATTGACAACCCCTTATCGCATTGGCTGCGAAGTTCTTATTTGTTTGTGCAGGTGCGAGGGACTGGCGCGTGGTCTCCTACTGGATTGATACCTTGGTTCTCAAAAACTAAGGGAAATACTTACGCTAGTATGTTGTATCTCCCTTTCCTCTTCGAGGGAATACAACGCAAGCTCAAGAGGTAGCAGCTTCCACTGCCGCGCCTTCCCCGGCTCCCCGTCGTCCCTTCCTAGGCCTCGCCGTTGTCCACCGCCCTGGTGCTCTCGGCGCGACGTGGTCAACGTGGTCAAGGAACGACTTCCATCGGAAGAGTACTGTACGTGGAGAGGCTGACAGTTGGATCCACGGCAGCCGCAAGGAAGTGCCTCCTTATTACGCAGAAAATTATTATTCCTCAACCTGACAACAGGGACCCACCGGACGGGCCACCGTATTTGGTAAAAAAATGTTTCCCCCTGACTGCTGGGACCCACCGGACGGGCCACCGTATTGCGTGAAAAATACGTTCCCCCCGCTGTCAGCTTGGACCCACCGGAAGTGCGTCCTTATTACGCACAAAAAAATGAATACTCCCCCTGCTGGTCCGGACCCACCTTGGTGGGAGGCTGACTTGTTGGCCTACTAAGTTGACAGGGACGGTGTGCTTTGTCCACTTAGTCAATATGAACGATTCTAGCTCCAGTGACCGTACTATGTCCATCCAACGGCCATAGTGCTTCTTCAACCTCTGGTCTTGTTGCTTCAGCCGCCCAAGGCAGCGCCGTTCATGCCGCATGCTCCTGCCTCCCGTGGCCGGCTGTGCTACCGCGGAGGCCTCACCGCCCCTACTATTCCCACCACTGGCCAGGCCATCCCTCTACTCACCCACACCCCCTGTTATTCTGCGGCGACGGCAGCCTCACACCGCAGCGAACCAGTGAACCCTCGTACTCCTCTACGCGTGGGCATCCACTGCCGCGTCTTCCCCGTCTCCGCGTCGTCCCCTTCCTAGGACTCACCGTCGTCCACCACCCTGGTGCTCTCGGAGCGGCATGGTCAACGTGGTCAAGGAATGGCTTCATCGGACGTGGACTGTACGCGGAGAGGCTGACAACTGGGTCCACGGCCGCAGCAAGGAAGTGCCTCCTTATTACTCGCAAAATAATTATTCCTCCACTTGACAGCGGGGACCCAACGGACGGGCCACCATATTTCGCGAAAAAATGTTTCCCCTGACTGCTGGGACCCACCAGCTACATCTTCGCACACAAGGAAGTGCGTCCAGACAAAAAAAACGATTCACCCCCTGACTGCTGGGACCCACCAGCTACATCTTCGCACGCAAGGAAGTGTGTCCGGGCAAAAAAAACGATTCGCCCCCCTGACTGCTGGGACCCATCTGCTACATCTTTGGACGCAAGGAAGTGCCTGACAGTCGGGACCCACCTGGTCGAAGCATACGTAGCGTTGTCATTCTGTTCACGAACGTGTACGGACATACTGGTCGATGTAGAGGCGCACACGTGTCGTAGTAGAGGCGCGCATGTAGCATGTACACGTACATACAGCAGCAAGTGTGCAAGAAAGAAAATGCGGACACATGCGTACATACAGGCAGGGTCTCGAATGCTTACTCGCGCATACGTACGACCAGGGCTCGTGTACATGGCTGGGTCGAAACGGAGAAATAGCATCGTCGTCGTGTTCATGGGGAGCCAACCGGCTGAGTCGGAACGGAATGCGTCGTCGTGTTCATCGGGAGGGCTTGGACGGAACAGCCGATGGAAACGAGGCCTAGCGTACCACAGAACGGAGGAAACGGCCTTGTGTTCGACCGGCCACATTCGAAACGGGATCTTGTTCATCGGGAGGGGTTCGACGTAGCGCAAAACGGAGGAAATGGACCTCATACGGTCGAAACGGGGGTCCTGTTGATCGGGAGGGGTGTGGCGTACCGCAAAACGGAGAAAACAGACTTGTGTTAGAGCGCTACGGTCAAAACGTCGGTCCTGTTCATCGGGAGGAGTGTGGCGTACCGCAAAACGGAGGAAATGGACTTGTGTTGGAGCACTACGGTCGAAACGGGGGTCCCGTTCATCAATAGGGGTGTGGCGTACCACAAAACGGGACTCCACGGGATACTGTTCACCACCACCGTCGACCCCCTCTAGCCTCCACAGGCTACTCTTCATCCACCGTCGACCTCCTCTAGCCTCCACCTGCAACTGTTCAGCCTCCACCATGCACTACTCCACCGGCTACTGTTCGACCAGCCCTCTCCACGGGCTCCTGTTCAACCACCCCTCCACGGGATACCGTTCATCCATTCCTCCACCGTCTACTATTCATGCAGCTCTCCACGAGGTGGTCCTATTCATGCAGCCCTCCATGGGGTCCTATTCATGCAGCCCCAACCGGCTCGATCGAATAGGGTCCTGTTCATGCAGAGGCAACACCACGGGGTTGAGGGATCGAAGAAGGTGAGAGTGTCTAGAGGGGGGGTGATTAGACTACTCGACAAGATAAAAATTATGTCTTTTATCAAGGACAGATTTTGGCAGATTTTGCATAACACACAAGTCAAGTAGCACACTACACATGCAATTCTAGAGTATGGGCAGCGGAAAGTAATTTGCACAAGTAGTAAAGAGAAGTGGAGAAGATCAAACGCAATTTAGAGACGCAATGATTTTTCCCGTGGTTCCGATAGGTGGCGCTATCGTACATCCACGTTGATGGAGACTTCAACCCACGGAGGGTAACGGCTGCGAGAGTCCACGGAGGGCTCCACCCACGAAGGGTCCACGAAGAAGCAACCTTGTCTATTCCATCATGGCCTACACCCACGGAGGGCTAGCCTTACTCGGGGTAGATCTTCACGAAGTAGGCGATCTCCTTGCCCTTACAAACTTCTTGGTTCAACTCCACATCTCAACGACGGAGGCTCCCAAGCGACACCTAACCAATCTAGGAGGCACCACCCTCCAAAAGGTAATAGATGTTGTAGATGATGATGAACTCCTTGGTCTTGTGCTTCAAATGATAATCTCCCCAACACTCAACTCTCCTCATTGATTTGGCTGTGGTGGAAGAAAGGATTGAGTGGAAAGCAACTTGGGAAGGCTAGAGATCAAGCTTCATATGGTGGGAGTGGAGCAACTTGATCTCAACACAAGGGTAGGTAGTTCTTTTCTCAGAAATGTAAGGTAGGAGTGGTAATTCTTTCTGATGGCTCTCTCCACGAATGAAGAGGGGGTGGAGGGGTATAAATAGCCTCCACACAAAATCCAACCGTTACACACATTTGAGCAATCTCGGTGGGACCGAAGTGGACAACTCGGTGAGACCGATAGTTCAAATAATGTGAACGTTGAGGTTTTCGGTGGGACCGAATATACAATCTCGGTTAGTCCGATTCGTGCAATGACAAAAGCATGCCAGTTTCGGTGGGACCGACTTCATCATCTCGGTGACACCGATTTGATGACAGAAGGTTACATAACCTTGGCAACTCATGTTTCGGTGAGACCGAGTTCAGAATCGGAAAATCTGAGTTTACTAGGGTTTGGCTTATGGCTGAGGTGGTTCATCTCGGTGTGACTGAGTTTGGAATATCGGTGGGACCGAGACTACTTATGAGTGTATATGGCAGTGAAAGTTGCAGATAGTTTAGGAGATGTATCACTAAGCACTTGAGCAACCAGATCATCATCATAACCTCATCCCCTTTTAATAGTATTGGCTTTTCCTATGGACTCAATGTGATCTTGGATCACTAAACCAAAAATGGAGTCTTGAGCTTTTGCCAATGCTTGCCTTAGCATTTTGAGGGGTCCACTTCTTTAGTCCTTTTGCCATGCCAATGTGATTGAATTTCCTGAAACATACTTGATAAAAGCATTAGTCCAACCACAAAGTATGTTGTCATTAATTACCAAAACCACCCGGGGAGGAAATGTGCTTTCAATCTCCCCCTTTTTGGTAATTGATGGCAACACACTAAACAAGACATCAAAGCTTGTTGAAAGAAAGACAGAATTATCACGAAAGCTTTGACAAACATGTAGTACACAGGCTCCCCCTACAAGTGTGCAAGATTTTAATAAATTATGGTTTTGGACTACCACAAGCACACAAGAGAGATAAGCAAGATGTGCTACATGCAGCTTGGCTATATGCATCAGAGCAGATGAAAAGAAGTGAGTGATAATGCATATGTGCATGGTGATTTCTTGCAAACAAGTATTCACAAGCAAGTCACCATCATGCACATTCTGCAAAGTGCATATACTTACCTTGAGGTTCCTTGGCATTGTACCTGAAGAGATAAACTTGGGAAAACAAGGTTAGATAACACAAAAGTATTTCTTCAACCAACTGCAAGAACATCAAGAGTACCAAGCCAGGGATGACATGTATAAAGAGTGTCTCATATTGAGCACAAGCTTGAATCAGCAAACATGTCTCCGAAACTAAAAGATTTTCAATGAACTCTGAGAGATTTTGCTTTCCATAAGATATCAATTGTGAAGATTCCTCTCCCTTTGAGTTCTCTCAGATCAAGGGGTTTGATGGAAAGAGCAAAATCAAAAGAATGATGCCAAATGAGAATGACGCCAATTGTAATGTCCAATGTAAAACACGGCAAGAAATTCTCTTATAAGGAAAAACACGGCAAAGCTTTGATGAGATTCTCTCCCCCTGAAGGTAAGATTGCTCTTCTTCTCCCCCTAAATCTTCTCTTCTCCCCCTAAGTCTTCTCCCCCTTTGACATCAAGTGCCGAAAAGGACAGCAAACTAGGAAGGTCAGGGAAGATGGAAAGAAAGGAGTGGGATCCTTAAGAATCACAATAGGGCAAATAGGAACATGCATAGAGAATCATTGAGTGGAGCTGCAGAAGATGATATCCTGGAAGAAATAAATCGGTGACACCGAATTAAGATGGATCGGTGGGTCCGAAAGTCAGGGACTTAGGGTAGATCCTTTTCGGTTAGACCGAAATCTTTAAATCGGTGATGCCGAGTTTAATTCCAAGGAAATACAGAAATAATTCAGCTCACTTTGCGAGGAATGTTTCAAAGGATTTGCAATGAATTTGTGAAAGATTTTCGAGGAATTGATCAGAGCCAGAAGGATATTCACAAACACAGAAGAATAGAAATGAAAAAGATTCCTAGATGAAGTTTTTTTTTAATGAAAACTCAATGAGAGAACATAAGAGAAAATAGAAAGACTCCAAAACATATGTACTTCATCTAGATAAAGGTCGGCGACAAGGTCACCTATGTTTGAGTATATTGACTTAGGAGTCGAATGAGGACATTTGATCATAGGTCATACTCATCATTTAAGCTCAAAATGGGGTTGCCATTTTTCCATTAAGCATTCGATGCGATCACATCTTATGAAGCTGCTTGTACTCATGACTTTGAGCAAAGCTCCTTAAAGATGTGAAGAACATACCTTGGGCTTGTTGTTGCTTTGCTCATGTAGGTAAAATTGATGTAGGTGCTCATTGAATGTGAAGTTGGAGCGCCATTTCCACTTGTGTAGTTCATCTTCCTACATGGGTTAGGCAAGCAAGGAAATACTCAAGGATATCCAAGATGACAAGAGTGAAATACTAGATGTATAAGATGTCAAAAAGGATATGTGGAATTTTGTTCCTTGAACTCAACATCCCAAAGGGCTAGATACTTGGTCAATGACAAGATTACTCATGATTTGAGTGTGTGGTAATCTTGTGGAATGTAGATCATCCAAGTACCTGCAAGGAGTTAGATGCAATACAAGGAGGCAAATGTGTCCAAGACATATGATCACCATCATAAGAGAAATATCAAGGATTAGTCAAGTGGGCTCATGCCTTGCATGCATCCATGGAGTTCTCTCTCCAAGTTTGAAGCATCAATGATGTTCAACTCACTCCTTAAGCGACAAAACACCTTCTCATCAAGAGGTTTTGTAAAGATATCAGCGAGTTGTTTGTCAGTACGAACATGCTTAAGATTGATGTCACCCTTGGCAATATGATCACGAATGAAATGGTGACGAACTTCAATATGCTTCGTTCGAGAGTGTTGCACGGGATTGTGTCCAATTTTAATCGCACTCTCATTGTCACAAAGCAAGGGAACATGTCTCACATGTATCCCATAATCCTTAAGTGTTTGTGTCATCCATAGCAATTGAGCACAACACGAACCAGCAGCAATATATTCCGCTTGGGCAGTGGATAATGATACCGAATTTTGTTTCTTGGAGGACCAAGATACAAGGGATCGACCAAGGAATTGACACGTACCCGAAGTTGACTTTCTATCAACCCTGTCACCGGCATAGTCCGAGTCGGAATAGCCAACAAGGTCGAAAGAGGCCCTCTTAGGATACCAAATTCCAAAGTTTGGTGTGTGTATCAAATATCTCACAATCCTTTTAACAACTTTAAGATGACATTCTTTAGGGGCTGCTTAATATCGAGCACACATGCATACACTCAACATTATGTCAGGACGAGAAGCACAAAGATATAGTAGAGAACCAATCATAGATCGGTAAACCCTTTGATTAACGGGTTCTCCATCTTTTGTCAAGTCATTATGTCCACTTGTAGGCATGGGGGTTCTCATACCTTTGCTTTCTTGCATGTTGAACTTCTTGAAGAGATCCTTGGTGTACTTTGTTTGTGAGACAAAGGTACCCTCCTTAGATTGCTTGATTTGCAACCCAAGGAAGAATTTGAGTTCACTCATCATGGACATCTCATACTTCTCCGACATGAGCTGTCCAAACTTCTTGCTAAAATGAGGGTTAGTTGAACCAAAGATAATATCATCAACATATATTTGGCACACAAATAGTTCACCATTAACCCTTTTCGTGAACAGCGTTGAGTCTATCTTTCCAATCTCAAAGCCTTTTTCAAGAAGAAAGCTAGTCAAGCATTTGTACCAAGCTCTAGGAGCTTGTTTAAGACCATAAAGAGCTTTGTGCAACTTGTAAACATGATTAGGCTTTTTGGGATTCACAAATCCGGGAGGTTGTTTCACAAATACTTCCTCCTCAATTTCACCCTTTAGGAAAGCACTTTTGATATCCATTTGATAGAGAGTAATATCATGGTGATTGGCATAAGCAAGAAGAATGCGAATGGACTCAAGTCTAGCAACGGGGGCATAGGTCTCACCATAGTCCATACCTTCGACTTGTGTGTAACCTTGAGCTACGAGACGAGCCTTGTTGCGGATGACTTGTCCATCTTCATCTTGCTTGTTCCGAAACACCCATTTGGTTCCAATGACGTTTTGATCATCCTTGGGCTTCTCTACCAAAGTCCATACCTTGTTCCTCTCGAAGTTGTGTAGTTCTTCGTGCATAGCGTTCACCCAATCCGGGTCTTCAAGTGCTTATTCTACCTTCATAGGTTCAATACTAGAGATAAATGAGTAATGCTCACAAAAGTTAGCTAAGCGAGTTTTAGAGCGAGTAATTCTCCCGGAGTTGATGTCGTTCATCATTTGTTCCACGGGATGATTTTTCTTGACTCTTGCTCGTACTTGGGATAGCTTTTGTTGAGGTTGTGGCTGAGCTTCCTCATCATCTTCATCTTCCTCTTCTTCTTCTTCATTGTTGTTGGTGTTGCCTTGAGGCGGTGGAGAAGGAGGTTGTGGTGGATCTTCTTGTTGCACTTCCTCATCTTGGTGAGTTCCACTTGTGGAGGCCTCCATGTTGCCTTGAGGTTCATCTCGCCATGAGGTAGGGGGCTCCACATATGTAGATGAGGTACTCTCCTTCACTTCCATGGGACGGATCTTTCCAATAGATAAATCTTGGATAGCTTCCGATGGGTCCTTGTCTCCTACATCAATAGGCATTTGCTCTACTTGCGAGCCATTAGATTCATCAAACTTCACGTCTACCGTCTCTTCAACCTTTCGGGTGAAATTATTGTAGACACGGTAGGTGTGGGAGTTTGATCCATAACCAAGAAAAAAGCCTTCATGAGATTTAGGAGAAAATTTAGACCGACGATGCTTATCAAGGATATAGCATTTCGAACCAAAGACACGAAAGTATCCCACTTGGGGTTTGTTACCGGTGAGGAGCTCGTATGATGTCTTGCCGAGGAGGTTATGAAGATAAAGCCTGTTGATAGCATGACAAGCTGTCTCGACCGCTTCCCCCCAAAATGCTTCGGTGTCTTGTATTCATCAAGCATCGTTCTCGCCATCTCTATGAGCGTTCGGTTCTTCCTCTCAACAACTCCATTTTTTTGAGGAGTGTACGTAGCCGAGAACTCATGTAGAATCCCTTCCTCATCGAGAAAAGAGTCTACATTGGCGTTCTTGAACTCCGTTCCATTGTCACTCCGAACTTTCTTGATCTTCACCTCAAATTGATTTTGGGCCTTTTTGACAAAGGTTTTGAAGATTCTCTGAACCTGCGATTTGTCATCAAGGAAAAATACCCACGTAAATCTGGAATAATCATCAACTATAACTAGACCAAAGGAGTTACCACCAAGGCTTTTGTAAGCATTGGGACCGAAGAGATCCATATGAAGAAGCTCAAGCGGTCTCCTTGTGGTCATGATGTTCTTCACGGGATGACTTCCACCTACTTGTTTTCCTACTTGACAAGCACTACAAAGTCTATCTTTGTCAAAGAAAACATCTTTAACGCCAAGAATATGATCACCTTTGATCAGCTTGTCTAGATTACGCATACCAACATGTCCAAGCCTTCTATGCCATAACCAACCTTTAGAGGATTTAGCAATGAAGCAAGCTCTAGGTTGGGCTTTCTTAGTGAAATCAACAATATATAGATCACCTATACGGATACCGGTAAACGCCATGTTATGATTGTCACGACGAAAGACTTGGCAATCTACTTCGGTGAATAGCACATTGAATCCAAAGTCAGCTAATCTAGACACGGAAAGTAAATTGTATCCAAGAGATTCTACAAGCATGACATTTTGAATAGAGCTATCATGAGATATGGCCACCTTACCAAGGCCAAGTACCTTACCCTTGGAGTTGTCTCCAAAAGTCACATACTTGCGTGGACCATCGTTCTTTGCAAGCTCTCGAAACATGTCTTTGTCTCCGGTCATGTGGTCGGTGCATCCACTATCAAGAATCCACTCTTTTCCGCCGGACATGTAGTCTCTCAGATTTGCCATAAGATTGAGACTCTTCATGATCTTGTCTAGCTCGGTGTCTGAATCGGAGTAATCGTCATCATGCTCATGCTCATCATCATATTGACCCATAGATTGTTCATCATCAACACCTAGGTCAATTTGATAACTACTTGCATTAGTTTTGTCAATGTGACAATAATCATCGGAATGCAATACAAGAGCATTTCTAATTAAAGCATTAATAAGACCGGGATCACCCTTCTTTTTCATAAGATCACGAAGCTCAAAGAAGCATTTATCAAAGTTGGGATCATTGGGGCGCATCATATCAAATTCAATAGTCTTGTATAGAATTTTATCAAGACCTCTCAAAGAGTAGTCCGGATAAAGTTCTTCCAAGAACTTCCACATAGCATAGGCGCACTCAAAGTTTGTAACGAGCTCAAGCAAGTTATCGGGTAACCCTCTATTGATAAGATTTACAGTCCTAAGGTTACGAAGCAAATCAAGCTCTTCATCGATGGTAGGGTGCAAGGAGTCAAATGGAGGCACATAGGGGGTCTCAACATATTTGCGCAAATTGTACGTCTTAAAGATAATAAGCATTTCAATCCTCCACGAGTTATAGGACACTCCATTAAGAATAGGCACTCTATGGCTAACACTCCCAAACGTAGACACGTCCATCTTCCTCCAATGGTGTGTAAACCAAAGCAATGGAGACCAAAGCTCTGATACCAATTGAGGGATCGAAGAAGGTGAGAGTGTCAAGAGGCGGGGGGGTGATTAGACTACTCGACAAGATAAAAATTCTGTCTTTTATCAAGGACAGATTTTGGTAGATTTTGCATAACACACAAGTCAAGTAGCACACTACACATGCAATTCTAGAGTATGGGCAGCGGAAAGTAAATTGCACAAGTAGTAAAGAGAAGTGGAGAAGATCAAACGCAATTTGGAGACGCAATGATTTTTCCCGTGGTTCCGATAGGTGGCGCTATCGTACATCCACGTTGATGGAGACTTCAACCCACGGAGGGTAACGGCTGCGAGAGTCCACGGAGGGCTCCACCCACGAAGGGTCCACGAAGAAGCAACCTTGTCTATCCCATCATGGCCTACGCCCACGGAGGGCTAGCCTTACTCGGGGTAGATCTTCACGAAGTAGGCGATCTCCTTGCCCTTACAAACTTCTTGGTTCAACTCCACATCTCGACGACGGAGGCTCCCAAGCGACACCTAACCAATCTAGGAGGCACCACCCTCCAAAAGGTAATAGATGTTGTAGATGATGATGAGCTCCTTGCTCTTGTGCTTCAAATGATAATCTCCCCAACACTCAACTCTCCTCACTGATTTGGCTGTGGTGGAAGAAAGGATTGAGTGGAAAGCAACTTGGGAAGGCTAGAGATCAAGCTTCATATGGTGGGAGTGGAGCAACTTGATCTCAACACAAGGGTAGGTAGTTCTTTTCTCACAAATGTAAGGTAGGAGTGGTAGTTCTTTCTGATGGCTCTCTCCACGAATGAAGAGGGGGTGGAGGGGTATAAATAGCCTCCACACAAAATCCAACCGTTACACACATTTGAGCAATCTCGGTGGGACCGAATTGGACAACTCGGTGAGACCAATAGTTCAAATAATGTGAACGTTGAGGTTTTCGGTGGGACCGAATATACAATCTTGGTTAGTCCGATTCGTGTAATGACAAGAGCATGCCAGTTTCGGTGGGACCGACTTCATCATCTCGGTGACACCGATTTGATGACAGAAGGTTACAGAACCTTGGCAACTCATGTTTCGGTGAGACCGAGTTCAGAATCGGAAAATCCGAGTTTACTAGGGTTTGGCTTATGGCTGAGGTGGTCCATCTCGGTGTGACTGAGTTTGGAATATCGATGGGACCGAGACTACTTATGAGTGTATATGGCAGTGAAAGTTGCTGATAGTTTAGGAGATGTATCACTAAGCACTTGAGCAACCAGATCATCATCATAACCTCATCCCCTTTTAATAGTATTGGCTTTTCCTATGGACTCAATGTGATCTTGGATCACTAAACCAAAAATGGAGTCTTGAGCTTTTGCCAATGCTTGCCTTAGCATTTTGAGGGGTCCACTTCTTTAGTCCTTTTGCCATGCCAATGTGATTGAATTTCCTGAAACATACTTGATAAAAGCATTAGTCCAACCACAAAGTATGTTGTCATTAATTACCAAAACCACCCGGGGAGCAAATGTGCTTTCAGGGGTCCTATTGAGCCACCCCCATCGGGAACTGTTCATCCAACCCCCCCCAGCAACGCTCACTGTTCATGCGGAGGCAGCATCGATCGGCTTCAGTTAGCAGCAGTAGCAAAGGAATCGCTCGATCGGGTTCAGTTAACAACCATCAGTCGATCGCTCGGGTTCAGTAACGCGTAGCCTGCAGTGCAATCGCTCGGGTTCAGTTAGAGCCCAACGCCTCGCTCGGGTTCAGTTAGAGCCCAACGCCTCGCACCCACGCGCGTGCGTGTACGAGAGAAACGCGCATCGCTCGGCCCCGACCATCCACCGTAACCGGGAACACCCCGATATTTTCCTCGCCCTCGCTTCTACCACGGTTTTTTCCGTCATGGACAGCCCAAAGAATGTCATGCAGCTGTGTCTCCGGCCCGCCCAGGACGAAAAGCCCATTTTCTGTCATGATTTTTTGTGATAGAAGTAGGACCCCACCACATCTATGATGATACCGTGTTTTGTCACAATTATTGTCATAAAAGTGTCATAAGTATGACAGAAAAAGTTTCGTTCGGACCAAAATGTCACGAATGTGTCTTTTTTTTGTAGTGAGGGTCCGCACGCTTAACGTTCGATGACGATATAGTATTATATGAGTTATGTGATTTGGTGACCGAATGTTGTTCGGAGTCCTGGATGAGATCACAGACATGACGAGGAGTCTCTAAATGGCCGAGAGTTAAATACTGATATATAGTACGATGATATTCAGACACCGAAAAGGTTTCAGAGTGCACTGGGTAGTCATCTGGTCACCGGAAGGGGTTCCGGACGCACCGTGGTATATGTATGGGCTTAATGGGACAACGGAGGGACAGACCAGCACACAAGGGGGCTGGTAAACCCCCGCCCTGGCCGGCCAGCCCTAGGGTAAGGAAGGTGGAGGGGTGGCCCTTCCCGCCTTTCCCTCCTCAGGTGAGAAGGAAAGGGGGGCGCCACCCTCTCCCGCCTTTATCCCGCACACATATATGGTAGCGACGCAGCTTCGTGTAGGACCCCAAGTGGGATTTGGCCCCACTTGAGGCGCCTCTAGGCTGCCTCCTCCCTCCCACACCTATATATATGTGGGAGGGGGACGCCTAGCAAAACTACAACATTGTCTAAGCCGTGTGTGTCGCCGCTGTCCACCATTTACTCCCTCGTTCATATTTTTGTAGTGTTTAGGCGAAGCCCTACAGAGATCACATCACCATCACCGCCACCACGCCGTCGTGCTCCCGGAACTCATCTACTACTTTGCCCGTCTTGCTGGATCAAGAAGGCGAGGGCGTCACCGAGATGAACGTGTGCTGAACGCGGAGGTGCCGTACGTTCGGTACTTGATCAGTTGGATCGCGAAGAAGTTCGACTACATCAACTGCGATGTCTAACGCTTCCGCTTTCAGTCTAAGAGGGTATGTAGACACACTCTCCCCCTCGTTGATATGCATCTCCATGGATAGATCTTTGCGTGTACGTAGATTTTTTGTTTTCCATGCGACATTTCCTGACAAAAACAAGAAATAAACAAGGGAGAATAGCACACATTCATTCGAATATGATAAACAGTAGGCATTATTAAGAAGTGCCCCGATAACATTTTCTTAGCCATTTTTCCCAGGGGGCAAAAGGGGCGCCTCGGCGAGGCTCGGTTGCCAGCAAGATAGACGGTGGTGCTACTGACACTCAGATGGAGATGGAGCCATTGTTCTTGATCTTCACGTTCGGAGGGCCGTCATCATCGTCCAGGTCCTCCTCATCACTATCGCTAGAGGAGGTAGTGTCGCTGCCGCTCGAGCTTTCCGCACAGCATTCCAGGTGAGCCCCTGAAGCCCCAAAGAACTTTCATGATGAGCATGTCAGATTTGATCATCTTGAAGTGAAGGAGATGTCCCTGCCCCAGACAGCGAGCGTGGACGAATAACTTCCACCCCCGCTTGAAGTACATGATTCCGTTGAGGGAGAATTCGACAGTCACCCAGACGGGTCCGTTACTGCATCCGTCGTCATGCAGCCACAAGCCACGCAGATGACTTTCCTCAACCACCCTAGCGAAGGGGAGAGGGAGCGGCAACCGACTACGTGGCTCGTCGTGCAGTTTTACGATGAACTCGAGCGCCGTGTCCCCCGTGTGGCCTTCTGCCGGGGGCGAAACGACCGAAGGTGAAACGACGAGTGCTCCGCCATGGCCTCCCCTGCACTGAGCACCATGTCTCCTGTGACCCCGAGCTACATTTCCTTCTCAAGCACTACTACCTTCCTCCACAGTGGCGGCTGATGTCTAATACACAAGTTGTTCTTGTAGACTCGTGTTGGGCCTCCAAGCACAGAATTTTGTAGGAAAGTAGCAATTTTCCCGCAAGTGGATGATCTAAGGTTTATCAATCCATGGGCGGTGTAGGATGAAGATGGTATCTCTTAAACAACCCTGCAACCCAATACCAAAGAGTCTCTTGTGTCCCCAACACACCTAATAAAATGACAAATTGTATAGGTGCACTAGTTCGGCGAAGAGATGGTGATAGAAGTGTAATATGGATTGTAGAAATAAATTTTTATAATCTTAATAGATGAAAACAACAAGGTAGATGTCGGTGCATTTGGATTGGGGGTACCCAAACTTGCCTGCCTGCGGCTCTGCACGCGGGCCCATCGACGGCCTGGTACGACCCAGCTACAAGAACCTTAAGACAAGACCCTCGTGAGGGCCCGCGGCCTTGCGAGGCGAACAATGCCAAGACCTGCTGGGAAGTGGCTCCTCAAGCTTGCCTCCCAAGGAGAAAAGATTTCTATGTAGGTACCCATCCTCACGAGGCTGCGGATGACGTGATCCATGACGACCAAGGCCTGGCGGGCGACAGCGGGCGTAGAGGGGGCAGTTTCCTCTTTGGTGCTAAGGGGGTAGCATCAGGCGCAGGTTCCCCAGAAGGCCCAAAGGTTTCCATTCCGTTGCAATGAGACCAAGACCACATGCTCAATAGGACAGATGTCACCGCCGAGCCCACCGCTTCGTCACGGCTAGAAGCATTGTAGGTGAAGACCACCTTTCGTCAGGATAAGATGGACCTCTTGCCCCCCTTCAAAATTGGCCGTTGTGGGATCCCTTCCCGCCTAAATGATGGGTGAAGAGGCCATGACCACTATAAATATAGGTTAGCTTCCATCACAGAAGGGACAACTCCCAGATCGGCTGATCCTACCCACAGAGCCCTTGTGAGACTGTTCATCCACTGTACTAGTTCATCCTCAACCTCCACGCGAGACCAATCCATGAAAGGCAGGATTAAGGTTTTACATCGCAAGGTGGCCCGAACCTGGGTAAATATCTGTGTTCTTCCTTCCCATTCGATCATTCCCTTCGGCGAGAGTTTGAACCTCTTTGGGTCCACAAAGGCCTGATTCTGACATTTGGAGCGCCAGGTAGGGGTGCATCGAAGCTCCATTTCTTCACTGACCATGTCCCGCCCTCGCTTCGTCGTCCCCATTGCTGAAGCTCACTATGTCCATGTCGAACGACAGGCCACACAGGTTGATCAGATGGCCCCGGTGGGCTGCGGCGCCCCTCGCCGCTCTGCTTCCCCAATGGTTAACACTGCCACTGACCCGGGTGTTCAAGAGCAGCATGATTCTTCGCTGCCTCCTTCCATGCCGCACGACGGCCACACCGCCACACCCTCCTTCACCCCCACCGCAGCTTCGTCCTTCCATGCTCGCCGTGGACCGTCAAACGCACATGCAGCACTCCCCATGGCGCAGGAAGTGCCACGCTACCGCCCCGCCAATGAGGGCTATGACGCCTGGCTGGGCCGCATCACTGAGCTCGTTAACACCACCGGCGAGGCCCCGGCGCCCTCCCACTTGCTCCGGCCTCAGTTGTCGTGCCCAGGCAAAGTAGCGCATGGGGCACCACCACCTCCACCTCGACGTGGCGACAACGTCAACACGGGGATTGACACGCGAGATGAGGCTCCGGCTCCCGCTCGGGATGAGGCGAGCTGCAGGGTGGTGCAACAGTCGCAGTACGATGCCCGCTCGCTCCCTCCGCCACATCGCCAATGACAGGACCTGGCTTTGCTGGAGGCCGCCTGCCCGAGCATCAGGACCGCGCCCCTTGCACGGGCTGTACCCATGAGTGCGGCGAGCTGTCGTGCCTTCTCCCATGAGTTACGCCGCGTCATCTGGCCAATCAAGTTCAAGCCTGACCTGCCCCTACGCTATGATGGCACCCATGACCCCATGGAGTTCCTCCAGCTCTATGAGCTGAGCATCGAGGCGGCAAACAGCGATGATAAGGTCATGGCAAACTAGTTCCCCATGGCCCTCTAGGATGGTGCATGCTCCTGGATCATGCACCTCCCCGAGGGATCCATCACCATGTGGGGCGAGCTCCGTGAGCGTTTTATCGCCAATGACCGTGCCCTCATCATCAACGACCTATGGCGTGTGAAGCAGTAGCCAGGCGAGACCCTCCGGAAGTACATGCAGCACTTCAACCAGGTCCGCCTCAAGGTCCCCAAGGTGTCCTACGAGGCCATCATCTCCGCGTTTACAGAAGGCATAATTGACATGAAGATGAGCGAGGAGCTCGCCATCCATGACGATCTCTGCTCGGCTCTGGAGCTGTTCAACCTAGCTGACAAGTGTGCCAGAGCTGAAGAAGTCCACCTCTCCCTCCTCAAGCACCCCGAGACCGACCCTGAAGACAAGAAGTCCAAGGCTAAGGAGGTGAAGTGCAAGGGCCCCGCCGTGCTGGCAGCGGAGCCCGAGCAGAAGCGTGGTCGTGACCGCGACGAGCCCGCCAAGGATCGCTACCCATACTACAGCTTCCACAACATCCACACCGACAACACCAACGATTGCGAAGAGCTCAGTGCGATTTGTTTTGAGCACCTGGGCCGCCACCCCGAGCACAACGACCATTGCTATGGCCATGGAGGAGGTCGTGGTGGAGGCCGCTGGGACAGTCGCAACCCCCGCCAGGACTGGCGCGACCAGCCTCGCGAGGATCGCTGGCGTGACGAGCCTCGTGAGGGCCCTCGGAATGACCAGCCTCACAAAACCCGTCCTTAGGGCACCATCGACCTCCCTCCATTGCCACCGCCGCCAAGAAGCAACGACGACAACCGTCAGGACGATGGGGCAAGGGGCTTCCAAGAACCTCGCACGGTTGCCTGCATCGTCGGTGGCGCTCAGGCGCCCACCTCAAACGGTGTCTTCAAACAATTCTCTCACAAGGTGAATGCGGCTCTCCCTAAGCTTGAGGCCACACGCCCCCTCAGGTGGTCATAGTGCGCCATCACCTTCGACTCCAAGGACCACCTCGAGTGTGCAGCCACTGCTGGCGCGCTCCCCATGCTCTGCACGCCGACCATCGGCAATGTGGCTCTCACCAAGACCCTCATCGACGGCGGTGTAGGACTCAATGTGCTCTCCGTCGAGACCTTCGAGATGCTTCAAGTGGCCTATGATCAGCTCATGCCCACAAAGCCGTTCTCCGGGGTGACGGATGGCTCCACCATTTCCCTGGGGCAAGTGCGCCTTCCCTTCACCTTCGGCAAGCGCGACAACTACGACACTAAGCTCATCGACTTCGACGTCGCCCACATCGGCTTCCCATACAACACCATCCTGGGGTACCCTGCCCTTGTCAAGTTCATGGCAGTAGCTCATCAAGGCTAAAATGTCCTCAAGATGCCAGGGAGTCGCGACATCATCACAGTCGCCTGCGACGAGAAGGACGTTGTATATGCTCTTGAGCATGCCTACCGTGCCACAACATCTGAGTACTCTGACGACGAGGGCGGCGTATTGCCCGTTGAGGCCACACCTTCGAAGAAGAAACAACTCCTCCCCAAGGGCCGCCTGGAGACCGAGGAACCTATAGGCGGTGCTTTAGGCCCTCCGCGTGCTATTGGGGCATATAGGTTGTTGCATGAGAAGACTGGGTACGGCGTCTGTACTCGGGTCCATCCCTGCAGTGTCGATAAACCCAAGCGACCGAGCTCTGTCTGGCAGGCCTACCCCTTTAACGTCACCTCCTGGGGTCCTTGGTGTTTGGCCTTCTCATGCGTGGCCTCTGGAGGTTCATTCGGCGCTGGTCGCCCCACATGTTTTATAAGCACGCTCCACGCGAGAGGACCAGGCGCAACCCGCCTTGAGGTAGGGCCTCGTGAGCCCTGCGCTGGCTCACGGGTGCCCAGATACACCTCCTCAAGTTCTGCCGTGCTAGTCACGCGTACAAATGACATGGTGCTGTACACGCCCCAGAGTCTCCCGCCGAGGGAACTTCCACTGGCGGATGACACAATCGCATAGCGGCTATGACCACGCCCAAGTGGAAGCCCCATGCTCGGCGCTGACGGATGATACAGTTGCATAACGGCTATGCCCATGTTTAAGTGGAATCCCCATCTCCGCGCTGGTGTATAAACAACTGAGAGCGCCCTAAGTGCCGCACCAACCTCAGGATGGCCTCTCAGCCGTTTACATGGCCCTGTCATGCTTCATTCCCTTGGGATGCGTGCGCGAGGGGGCTGGACATGGGGGCTACGCTCAAGACATACATGGCGCACGCCACCTCACCAGGTCCCTTGTACCTGGTCTTCTCGCGCTCCTCTTAGGCAAAGAGCTAGCGAGGAAAGGTATGGAGGGCTCCAAATTAACTTCGCCGCTGCTTACATTTCCTTCACAAGGGCCAATCGTACATCAAGGGGGACCCCAGAGAATCGCGACTCAGGGGCCTCACTAGTCACGTAGCCCCACGCCCCTTGGTTCGTCCTGGTGATCCGAACGCCCCAACGACCTACGAGGTATGCGCGGGGCTGGGCCCTGTCGACGCAGAGCATGAAGGCAAACAAGAGGGAAACTAAGCACGAAAAGGAAATCACGGAGCCATAACAGCAATTACAAGCACCAAATGTTTTGAAATGCAAACAAAGTCTTACGCCTCCACGAGGCACGGTAAATGTTGCAGGATGACGACTAGTAGGAAGTGCCATCATCGCCTTGACCGTCGCAGCCGCTGGCCTCCGTCGCCGGAGGCTTGGTGTCAGGAATGCAGGTGAACTTCTTCACCAACACGTCTATGTGACCCTCCACGCCTGCTACGACAGCGACAAAGGCCTCAGGAGCGACTAGGAGGATCACCGCGTCGAAGTTGAAGCCCGGGTCCTGGAGATGAAGCTGGATGAAGACGCACGTCGCAGTTCTAGAGAATATTGCGTGGCTTGCTCCTCCTGAAAGACCTTTAGCTAGGCCTCGACCACGCTGCAGCGCCTCTTAGCGGATGTTGCGCTGGCAAGCGCAGCGTTACAAGCCTCCTTCCTGCTTTCCGCGGTGGCAGCTTCGGCCTAGCCCCAAGCCATCTTGCTGGCTGCGTCGGCCGGAAGCCACCCTAAAATGTGCCCCAGGAACTCCCTCGCGAGGCACCTTTCAACATCTTGAAGGTCGGCCCAGACCCGGTCGAGTGCGACGAAGGCCTCATCCAGGGCCTCGAGCCAAATCAAGGGGCCGCAGTCCACAAGTGCGAGGGCTTGGTGAGGATGCGGCACTGGTGCGTCGACCGAAGCTGTGGCCAAGGAGGCAGAGGCTTGGCTGGTTTGGGGCACTAGAGGCTCCATGTTTCCCTCGGGCATGACAAGGTCGGACGACTTCACAACCTGCTGGCCCACGGGGGATGGCTCCTCCCGAGGATACACTGGTGGATCCTCAGGAGCGGATTCGTTGGAAGGGGGCAAGGGATCGCCCCTCCATCAGCACCGGGGTCACCGCGGCCGCGACAAGGAGTGTCGCCTCGTGAACTACAACGTCTCCAACATTCGGTCCACCAAGCGGCATTGGGGAGGCATCCAGGGCAGGCAATGCGCCCGTATGCTCGGGCGCGGTGCCGCCTGAGTGCCCAGGGGCTGCACCGAGTTGCCGCGGCACACTCCCGCGCCCACGGCTAGAGGCTGGAGGCGCCCTCAGAACAGGGGCTCCTTCAGCTTGGTGCCCGCCTTCTTCTTCTCCGCCTCGTCGACGCACCTTCTCGCTGAAAAGAGAGGCGTGTTGAGCATGATTGCAACCTATGCTTGACCAAAAGCAAGGCATGTTACTTACTCCTCACGCGCGATCCACTTCCTATTCTTCTCCGTCACAGCCAAGGTCGGGACATATCTGCCCTTCTTTGGCGTGGCGTTGGCCGCACCCAGGGGGCTCGCGGGGTGCTCCTAGAAAGGCCCCGGTGCGGTGCTGCCGCTAGGAGAAGTTAGGAGGTTGCCCTGAGGTGTCAAGATGAGCAAAGCTGTGTCCGCCCCAGTAGTGGCCTCCCCGTTGGAGTGCGGATAGACTTCCGGAGGTGGTGCAGCTGCGCTTTTCCTTGGGCTTGCCCGACCAGGAACTCTCGTGGTCTGGGGGGTGGCCCCGACTATGACGCCCGAATAATTAAGCTACAGTAATCCCCGCCTAATGGTGCCATGTCATCATAGTTAAATTGATATAACCCACTTTAATCCAAACACGGTTCAAATTCAAATTTAGAGTAATGTCAAATTGTTATTTCTACAAACGGTAAAACAAAAATGTTAGGTGGGTTGCAAATATTCACTAACAAATTGTCGTTAAATAATCCACATTTTTCACGATGATAAAATGCCCCTAAGATATTTTTAAATGAACCATAAAAGGCTTTTAGTTGAACCTTCCCAATTTAAATAAACATGTAAACAATCCAAAATAATTTGGCCTTTGTGTGCCACTTCAAAACATTGCCTAGTATTTATGCGCTAAGTGGCACATCTAAATACACTCACTTATTAGATCAACAAAATACAAAACTGTAAAGAAAAGCAAAACAGAAAATAAAATAAATAAATAAAAAGGAAAACAATGACTAAAAATGAAAACAGAAAGGAAAATAAAGAAGTGTCCCTTGTGGGGGAGGCAGGGAGGCCCAACCCACATCACCTCCTCTCCCTCCCCACGCTACAGTTAACGGGGGAGAGGCTGTGGCATCCATCCGCGCCTCCCTGGCTGGCGATGCCGCTGTGGCGGCCATCCCTCGGTACCCCGCATAGATAAGGACCACCCCAGGCGCCCCCGAAACCCTAGAGCCTCCCCACTTCATCCCCTCACTCTGCTTCACCCTTTGCCACCTCGTCCGAGCGTCGCCATGCCCGCTGTCCCATGAAGCTCGCGGCCACCCTCCTCACCGTGCCTCATCAACATGCACCGAAGCTGCGCATCGACGCCCTCTTCCCCTCCATCGACGCACGCAAGGTCGGAAGCACCGGAACGCCGCCTACATCCTCGTCTTCAACCTCAGTAGCCGACCGCTGTCACCTTCGATTCACGACCACCAGAGCCTCCCCGAGCAAGATGACCTCCTCTTCGCGATCATTGTGAGCTCCTCTCCTAGCTCCCCTTCTTCCCCGTCGCGATTCTTCGCCGAAGGTAACCGCACCCGTAGCTGCCCGCCACGGCCGACGTTCGAGCCCGCACATCCTCGTGCCCCCTGTGCACCTCCGAATGTTCCTAGTCGCGTCCCACAGCGGCCCATTCCCTCCCAGGCCGCCTCCCCTCCGCCCCGTGCTCGCCGTCGCCCGTGCGGCGGCCACCACTGCTCCGCTTTGCACCGCGCCGCCGCCTGCTACGCTGCGGCACTCGCCACTGCGCCGCCACCGCCCCCTTGCTCCGCCGCGCCCTGCTTCCCTCCGGTGCGCTGGAGACCGGCCGCCTCGTCCACCCCTGCACTCCTGCGCCGCCGCTCACCCGCACACTGCCTCGCAGTGGGCCGCGCTAGCCCCGCCGCAACTCCCCCCTGCCCCGCTTCGCCCACCTCCGTCGGGCCGGAGCCTCCGCCTCTGCCCCGGTGCCGCCTCGCCATGGCTTAGCCACCGCCGGCCGGGCCTCGACACGCCCGTGACTGGCGCCACACCCCCCGCCGATCTGGGCGGGCGTCCTAACGGGGCTGGCGCCCACGCGCCCGTTGCTCGCGTGCCCGCTCCTCCCCGCCAGGGCTCCCCTGGCCTATGGCAAAGGGGCCCCGCCCCAGTAACATTTAAAAAAGAAGAAGATATATATATATATATATATATATATATATATATATATATATATATATATATATATATATATAATGATAATAATTAATTAAATTAATTAATCCAGTTTATTAAGCTTAAATAATCCTGCTTAAATAAACCCTAATTAACATGTTTAGACAATGACAGGTGGGTCCCACTGGACCCACATGTCAGTTTTGACTTCAGTCAACGCACTGTTGACTGCTGACATCACACCTAGATCATGCTGACGTCATCCGTACTATTCTGGATAATTAATTAAATAAATTTAAAAAAATGTTTGAAACATTAGAAAATCATAGAAAATAAACTGTAGCTCGGATGAAAATAATTTATATATGAAAATTGCTCAGAACGGCGAGACGAATCCGAATAAGCAGTCTGTTCGTTCACCACACGTCTCTAGCATAGCGAACATGCAACATTTCACCTCCGGTTCATTAGTCCGAAAACTCGAAACACCGGGGATACTTTCTCCGATGTTATCCCCCTCCACCAGTATTGTGTAGCACCGCATTAGAGCCCCCTATCACTACGTGTTGACATGTCGTGCTTCTCTGTTGCATCTGTATGCTTTGAATTTATTGTTTCTTCCCCCTCTTCTCTCCAATAGACATTGGGACTGAGACCGCTGATAGTGCCACGGTGATCGACTGCGTCGACGACGACCCCTCCTTCTTGCCAGAGCAACCAAGCAAGCCCCCCCCCATTTTGATCACCGGATATCGCCCATTCTCCTCTCTCTTATTCTTGCATTAGGTTTGCTACTGTTGTTGATTTGATAGCTCCTATTCTGTTGCATAGCCTGTCATTGTTGCTACTACTATAGATATCTTTACCTGCTATCCTAAATGCTTAGTATAGGATGCTAGTATTCCATCAGTGGCCCTACATTCTTGTCCGTCTGCCATGCTATATACTATCGGTCCGTGATCACTCGGGTGGTGATCACGGGTATATACTATATACATACCTTACATGACACTTGATGTGGCTAAAGTCGGGTCGGCTCAATGAGTACCCGCAAGTGATTCCGATGTGCGGGCTGAAAGGACAGGTGGCTCCATCCAGGTAGTGGCGGGCCTGAGTTCCTAACGGCCCCCGAGTGGATCTTGGTGGCGGAGCGACAGGGCAGGTTGAGACACCCAGTCGAGAGGTGGCCTGGCCCTAAGGATGGCAATGGGTCGGGTTTGGATCGGGTTGAAGAATATCAAATCCATATCCATATCCATGAAGATAGTCTTTGTCCGCCCCTGAAAAAACCCATGGGTGAAAAATTGTGTACATGTCCAAACCCGATGGATATCCATATCCATTGGATATCCATGGGGTCCTCTCAAGACATATAAATAAGACATAACACAATGTGCACATAAGTTATTGCACCCATGCATCTATGCACGTGTGAAAAACAAGAGACCAAGGGGTCGAGGGGATACGGAGTTGTGTTGTCGTAGGCCAGTGTTGCTGGTTGTTGAAGTGCTCCGCCATACATTGAGATAGTGGCTGACAGTGTCAACCATATCTCAGGATGGAAGAGGTGCAGGAAGAGGAGACGTGGCTGATACTTAATGATGAGTCATTTAACAACGACATAAAAAGATCAGAAGGGGGTGAAGTAATATTAAGGCGGGGATTGAATGTCAACTAATAAAAGTTACGATCGGGATTGTGCAATTTTCTTTGAATGTTTTAGATTATAATGGGTGAAATTACAGTGGGACATGTGACTGTGGGGTATGGGTAGCAGAATATTGCCATTAAGTCATACTATCGGGTCGGGTTTGGATATATCCATGGGTACAAGATTATGTCAATGCCCTACCCACGAGTAACCGGTCCGGGTTTGGGCGCTGCCCATGGGCGCAAAAGCATATCCAAACCCTGCCCATACGGGTCGGATATCCATGGGTATCCATGTCCATGGGAAAAATTGCCATCCTTACCTGGCCCTAGTCGTTGTCCGCGGTTATTTCATAATAACACGCTTAACGAGATCTTGGTATTTGATCTGAGTCTGGCCATTGGCCTATATGCACTAACTAGCTGCGTGGGAATAGTTATGGGCTCTCGATGTCGTGGTATCAGCCAAAGCCTTCTTGACGTCAGCGACTAAGCGGCGCGCGCCGGGTTGGACGGCGTAACGTAACTTCTTTAGTAATGGAGGTTGCTAGGTCTGCTCACCGGCCGCCCTTGCAACGTGCAGGTGTGCATTAGGCGATGGGCCCAGACCCCTGTGCGTTTAGGACTTAGACCGGCGTGCTGACCTCTCTGTTGTGCTTAGGTAGGGCTGCGACGTGTTGATCTTCCGAGGCCGGGCATGACCCAGGAAAGTGTGTCCGGCCAAATGGGATCGAGTGTGCTGGGTTATGTTGTGCACCCCTGCAGGGAAGTTAATCTATTCGAATAGCCGTGTCCCTCGGTAAAAGGACGACCCAGAGTTGTACTCTGACCTCTTGACAACTAGAACTGGATACTTAATAAAACACACCCAGGAAAGTTCCAGATACAACCCGGTGATCGCTTTCCCACAGGGCGATGAGGGGAGGATCGCCGGGTAGGTTTATGCTACGATGTTACTTGGTGAAATTACCATCTATACTTTTCTACTGTTGCAAGACGGAGGCTGTGAGAAGCGAGGATACTTGTTACTTTCCAGCTACTCTCTTCAACTGCTGCAAGATGGAGGTGGCCAGAAGCGTAGTCTTCGATTGGATTAGCTATCCCCCTCTTATTCTGGCATTCTGCAGTTTAGCCCACATATATTACCCCTTTACACATATATCATTGCATATATAGTGTAGATCCTTGCTTGCGAGTACTTTGGATGAGTACTCACGGTTGCTTTGCTCCCCCTTTTCTCCTTTTGTCCCTTCTTCTCGGATGACGCAACCAGATGGTGGAGTCCAGGAGCCAGAGGATGTCGAGGATGTTTCTACGTGGAGTTCGGCTTCGAGGAGTTGTTAGGAGGTCCCATGCAGGAAGCCTTGCCTTTTTTGATCATTAATGTTTTGAGCTAGCCTTCTTAAGGCAAACTTGTTTAACTTATGTCTGTACTTAGATATTATTGATTCTGCTGACTCTTGTGTTTTCGAGCTTATGTATTCGAGCCCTCGAGGCCCCTGGCTTGTAATATAAAACTTGTATTATTCTAATTTGTGTCTAGAGTTGTGTTGTGATATCTTCCAGTGAGTCCCTGATCTTGGTCGTACACATTTGCGTGCATGATTAGTGTACGGTCAAATCGGGGGCGTCACAAGTTGGTATCAAAGCCGACTGCCTGTAGGAATCCCTCTTTCTAGCTCCTTGGCCAAAGTTGAGTCTAGTCTTTGAAAAACAAATTTACTAACTTGTTGTGTGGCTTACGGGCCCACATCACCAATGGGTGTTGTTAGGATTTTTTATTCCTCTTCTATGCTCTGGGACTCTGATCTCTCTTCTATGCGGGTTAAAATATTTATGAACTCTGTCTCTAGGTTCTCGTAACTATTTCTCCCAAAGAGCCCTCATTCCGAAAGATCACCTGCTTCGTCAGAAGATTCTGAGGATATCCCTCGATATTTTCCCGAGACCCTTGTGGTCATTGCCTTTGCAATTCACTGCCACCGATATATCCCTATGGATATCTGCATGCAATTCCCATTCTCATGATCATTCCTCGTCTCTCTTGTTGTTACAAGATGCCTTGAAATATTCTCCGTTGTCCCGAGAATCCTTTGAGTTTACTGTCTTGCAGTTTTATTTCACATAAAAACCCTTACGATTATTTCCTAACATTTATCGAGAATCCGTTCTTCTCGATTGTTCATGTGTCTCACAATATTCTTCGAAATACTATTCGATCTTTTGAAAATCCTCTACAGCCTGTTACTCTTGAAATTCTTGCCTTCTTGCATTATGGTTAATTCCATATGACTAGTAGTCTTTGTTAACATCCCTTATCTTAGCCATTTTGAGCTAATTGATTCAATGTGTGCGTATGCACACAGTCAACAGGTTATCCTTTTTAAAATTATCTTTCCGGCTCAGACGTCGTTCCAGACATGAGTTGGTTCTCGGCAATTCAAACCTTTATTGATTGTCCAACCAAGTGTTTTCCGCTTATCCATCCTTGATCAGAGCATCTGCTTCTGATCCTTCGTCTTGGAAACCATAATTTCTTTCTATTTAGGCATTAGACTAATCAGGTGATTCTTGAATCCGATGCCTCTGCAATCTTTCTTGCTCTGTGCGAGTATCGATATTCACATCAGCTCCGTTGTGGATCGCCCGACCCATTGTTCGATTGTTATATGACAATGTCCTTCATATTCAATGACCTTATGAGTTCTCCCCCTGATACATAATGCCTTTGGTAAATTATACCCTCTGCTTGGCCAACCATGCTCTGCTTTTGAGCTGGTGATATTTACTTTTGAAAATTGTGGTATATGTGACTAAGAAGCCCGATGGGTTGAACCTATGCCTTCCCCTAATCTGTGAGAACCCAAAAGTTTTCACAAGTCATACTCTTCTGCTGTTCTACCAGATAAAATTCCAACACTACAGTTTTATCAAAGCAAGGGGTGAATGAAATGATATGCATTAAAGAAGTGGGAGTCGACCTTGAACTTTGTGTTCATGCCCATGAAAATGATGTAGACCGTCTCAGAAGCTTCTTGCAAAATGATTATCCAGCTGTATGATTTCTTCGGTATTCTTGAATTGACTCCTTACAGTTACGGTTCCGACCATGTTGTCTTGATCTGATATATCTGATCGGCATTCATTCTCGTGCCTCGTCTATTTTGGCAAGGTTGAAGTATCTACTGTCATAGGTCAACGACCCGGTTCTACCTCTATCATGTTCTACCTTTGAGTATTACCCCCTGGTATCTCGAAGATGTCTTGCCATTGCACCACATCTTACTAACTTTGTTAAAGTAATGTCTTTCCTTGTCGTAATAACCCTACGGGTTCTGGGTTGTTGTCAACCGAGGACACCGACTAGTGATATTCTGCACTACAAATCAAATACCCCTAGTATTTTACTGGGAAATTCTAAACTCAATCTGGTCATTCCTAGACTACCGGCTGCATCCTGGTCTTGCTATCTTTGACTGTGCTACCTCGTCCTTCTCTAGTGCACGATTTCTTCAGTGTGTGAGCACGACTTACGTTGAGCTTTCAACATCATGTTGCTTGTCTTGAAAGGCAACTTTGGTTCTGAGCTTGCATCTTATATAATGATCCTATAACTTACCACTTCTTCATTCCCTTGCTTGTTGTCATTGTTGTTTACTTGCATCCTCTTGAAACCTCCCGGCAAATGTGTCGGATCACCTTCAACACTTTGACTTCTTCCGAGATGTCAACTATGTTCATGTTGAGAAATACCCTCCTTGCCCTTGATGATCTTTATTATCATCGACAACACCCTTGACTTCTTTTCATCGCGAACATGTCCACATTATGAATACAACTTGCTCTCCAACGAGTGTTGTGTTCTTCCTTGAAGTATTACTATCTTTTATGTCGAGAATGTTGTGGGGATTGCTCCACCTCTTAGAAATTCTCGGCATGGTGATACTTCTCACCATCACCATCACCAAGGGATCGCCCCTCCACCAGCGTCGGGGTCACCGCGGCTGCAATAAGGAGTGTCACCTCGTGAACTCTAGCGTCTCCAACATTCGGCCCGCCTAGCAGCATTGGGGAGGCATCCAGGGTAGGCAATGCGCCTATATGCTCGGGCGCGGTGCCGCCTGAGTGCCCGGGGGCTGCACCGAGTTGCCGCGGCACACTCCCGCGCCCGCGGCTAGAGGCTAGAGGTGCCCTCAGGACAGGGGCTGCTTCAGCTTGGTGTGCGCCTTCTTCTTCTCCCCCTCATCGACGCACCTTCTTGTCAAAAAGAGAGGCGTGCTGAGCATGATTGCAACATATGGTTGACCAAAAGCAGGGCATGTTACTTACTCCTCAGGCGCGATCCACTTCCTATTCTTCTCCGTCTCAGCCAAGGTCGGGACACATCCGCCATTCTTTGGCGTGGCGTTGGCCGCACCCAGGGGGCTCGCGGGGTGCTCCTAGAATGGCCCCGGCGTGGTGCTGCCACTATGAGAAGTTAGGAGGTTGCCCTGAGGTGTCACGATGAGCAGAGCCGCGTCCGCCCTAGTAGTGGCCTCCCCGTTGGAGTGTGGACAGACTTCCGGAGGGGGTGCAGCTGCGCTTTTGCTTGGGGTTGCCCGACCAGGAGCTCTTGTGGTCTGGGGGGTGGCCCCGACCTCCCAAGGATCCTTGTGGAGTGCGGGGACTCCGTGGCCGGGAGCCCTCCAGTTTTGTCATCGTATGCAAGGTTGTGGAGGAGCTCACTCTGCGACGGGGGTGACACCTCTCTCGGAGTGTCGTCCTAGGTCCCCTCTGAGTCCTCCTCGCCACCGCTCTCGCCGGAGGACACCGGCACGATGGGGTTGAGACCTCGAGTGTCATGAGCCCCAGCTTGTTGAAGAGGGGCATGGCGGGGACCAATTCCCTCCTGTCATCATGGTGGTACAGTGGGGTGTAAGCCTCGGGGAGTTCCCCCTGATCATCCTCGCGGGGTGTAAGCCTCGGTACAATGGGGTGTAAGCCCTGTCTAGTTCCTCTCTCGTCAGGCTTTCAGGGCAGAACCTTATGTCGCCCGCCACACCCTGGAACTCCCACATGGGCCGCGTGTGCGACTGGAGCGGCACCAGGCACTGGGTTAGGAGTTCCTTCACGATCAACTCCCCATCAGTATCTTTGCCTCTATGTCCGAAGATAACCTCTTCAAGATAGGCTCTGCCCGGTGATCGAAGAGCTTTGCAGAGGCCCACCTCCGAAAATGCTTAGGCATCTCTATCGGCAACTCCAGGAACAGGTTAAGGCCCTTGACATCCATGAAGACCCAGCGGCGCCGGAAGCCTTCCACCTTCTTCCCGGACTTCATGAGCATATTCCCCTTATGGACTGCAACGAAGGAAGCGCAGGCAGAGCGCTGCGCCGGGTCGTGCAGCCGCATGCTGAAGAAGTTGCGGAAGAGCGCCACGGAGGGCCTCATGCCCACAAAGGCCTTGTAGTAGAAGGCAAAGATGGACAAGAGGAGGATGGAGTTGGGCTGAATATGGAGGGCATGAACACGCGTTGCTGGAGGATGGCGCAGAAGAAATCCGAGAAGGGCGGGCGAGACGAGCCTCGCTAGAATCTATGGAGGAAGAAGGGTAGACCGTCCGCGCCAAGGAGCCCTGCTGCGCGGAGTAGGCCCAGATAGGTCTCGCCCCATTTGTTGTCTTCGTTTGCCAATTGCCGGAGCACGGGGTCGAGATGGCCCTTCTCGGTAATGAAGGACGCGTGAAGCGCGGGCGAAGGAGAAGAGGAGGTCGCGACTTGAGCCGTGGATTTCGATTTCTCGGGCACCATTCATGCGGTCGCCGGCACTGAGGAAGGAGAAGGAAGGGGGCGGATTTGTGATTGGATCTGGAGAATTTTCGACTCGAGGCGTGGATTAGGAGCAAAGCGGAGGCAAGCAATGATGGCTCTGCAATGTACGCTAGGCTTTTTGTCAACCAGGGCAGTTGCCGAGGTAGCATGGGGGAGCATAGGCGTCCGCATCCCGTCGTGCTCCATGCGTCAGGCCTGACCCGCAGGCGGTTGGGGCCCATGGCGCTTCACCCCTGCCCCTCGACTTCGCCTCAAAGTGAGCCCGAGCATGCCTTGGGCCAGGGGGCTACTGTCGGCATTTGTGATTGGGGGTACCGACACTTGCCTGCCTGCGGCTCCCATCGACGGCCTGACACGGGCCAACAACAAGGACCTCAAGACAAGACCCTCATGAGGGACCCCGGCCTCGCGAGGCGAGCAACGCGAAGACCTCCTGGGAAGCGGTCCCGAGGAGCGGAGATTTCTATGCAGGTAACCAGCCTCACGAGTCTCCGGATGAGGCAAGCCATGACGATCAAGGCCAGGCGAGGGTAGAGGGGGCTGTTTCCTTTTTGGTGCTAAGGAGGCAGCGTCAGGCGTGTGTTCCCAAGGAAGTCCCCAAAGGTTTCCATTCTGGTCCAATGAGACCAAGACCACATGCTCAGTAGGACGGATGTCATCGCCAAGCCCATTGCTGCATCACAGCCAGAATCTTTGCAGGCGAAGACCACCTTTTGTCAGGATTAGATATACCTCTTAGCCCCCTTAAAAATTGGCCGTTGTGGGATCCCTTCCCGCCTAAACGATGGGGGAAGAGGACCATGGCTACTATAATATAGGTTAGCTTGCACCGCAAAAGGGACGGCTCCCAGATCGGTTGATCCTACCCACAGTGCCCTTGGGAGGCTGTCCATCAACTATACAAGTTGATCCTCAACCTCCTCATGAGGCCAATCCACCAAAGGTTGGAGTAGGGATTTACACCACAAGGTGGCCCGAACCTGGGTAAATTTATGTGTTCTTCCTTCCCCTTTGATCATTCCCCTTGATGAGATTGGGCCTTGAATATAGCGAGTAGAGCGTTTAGGTGAAGCGGAATCCTTCCTTCACGCCCCAGAGTTCGAACCTCTTTGGGTCCGCAAAGCCCTGATTCCGACAGTAGAAAGTGATAAATCGGAGCACAAATGGTATTGCAATGCTTGAAAACAAGGCCTAGGGTCTGTACTTTCACTATTGTAATCTTTGTACAATGCTAACATTGTTAGATCATATGGCAATCCCTCAACGTGAGATAAATAATCACTCCAAACTTCTTATCTAGTGGAGCACATACCACGAAATTGTTGGTAGGGTAAACCACCTCAAGGTTATTCTTTCTGATCAATATTCCCTAAGAGTTCGTACTAAAATAACACCAAGTTATTCTTTCTAATCGATCTATCCAAGAGTTCATACTAAAATAACACCAAGTAATATCTTCCGATCAATCTTTCAAGAGTTCGTACTAAGATAACACAAAGTTATCCTTTCTGATCGATCTATCCAATAGTTCATACTAAGATAACACCATATGATACACATCAACCAACTCTAATGTCACCTAGATACTCCAATGTCACCATGAGTATCCGTGAGTTGATTATACGATATGCATCAAACAACTTAAGATTCATAATACTCAATCCAACACAAAGAACCTCGAAGAGTGCCCCAAGATTTCTACCAGAGAAACAAAGAAAAGAACATGCATCAAACTCTATGCATAGATGAAAGAACAAGTGCTCCCTGGGTGATTTTGGTAATTAATGTCAACATATCTCTTGTTGGACTAATGTTTTCATCTAGTATATTTCAGACAAGTTCAACAGATGGAGTGGCATGGAATAGAGGATGTGGAACCCCTTCAAGAAGATAAGGACAAAGGATTGGCTCAAGCTCAAAGCTCACGACTCTACATTTTCTATTTGAGTGATCCAAGATCACATTGAGTCCATAGGAAAGCCAATACTATTAAAAGGGGATGAGGTGTTGCTTAATGTGTTTCTTGCTCAAAGTGCTTAGTGATATACTCCAAAACCCTCAACCACTTTCTCACTTCCACATATGTTCCAAACCAAAAGTCAAACTCGGCTCCGCCAAAACTTTCTATCCGGCACCACCAAGTTCACTTGACATAGCCAGTGCCAGAAACCCTAATCATTTCGGTCTCACCGATAGGGATCTCGGTCTCACCGAGATGGGAATGCCAACTCTCTGTTTCCTATTTGAAACATTTCGGTCTAACTAAGATGTGAAAATCAGTCTCACCGAGTTAGCATTGCTAACTCTCTATTGCCTTTTTGTAACACTTCGGTCTCACCGAAATGAGCGAATCGGTCCCACCGAGTTTTCCTGACCAACTCTCTGGTTAGTCTATTACCAAAATCGGTCCTACTGAATTTGTGTAATCAGTCTCACTGAGATTAGGTTATGCCCTAACCCTAATGAAATCGGTCCAACCGAGTTGATCATATTGGTCCACCGAAGTGCCTAACGGTCACATTATGAACTAAATCAATATGACCGAGTTCTCTGAATCGGTCCCACTGAGTTTGGTAAATTGTGTGTAACGGTTAGATTTTGTGTGGAGGCTATATATACCCCTCCACCCACTATTCATTCGTGGAGAGAGCCATCAGAACATACCTACACTTCCATTACTCATTGTTCTAAGAGAGAACCACCTACCCATGTGTTGAGACCAAGATATTCCATTCCTACCATATGAATCTTGATCTCTAGCCTTCCCCAAGTTGCTTTCCACTCAAATCATCCTTCCACCAAATCCAAATCTGTGAGAGAGAGTTGAGTGTTGGGGAGAATATCATTTGAAGGACAAGAGCAAGGAGTTCATCATCAACACACCGTCTATTACCTTTTGGAGAGTGGTGTCTCCTAGATTGGTTAGGTGTCACTTGGGAGCCTCCAACAAGATTGTGGAGTTGAACCAAGGAGTTTGTACGGGCAAGGAGATCGCCTACTTCGTGAAGATGGACAAGGTTGCTTCTTCGTGGACCCTTCGTGGGTGGAGCCCTCCGTGGACTCGCGCAACCGTTACCATTCGTGGGTTGAAGTCTCCATCAATGTGGATGTATGATAGCACCACCTGTCGGAACTACACGTAAAAAAATCTCCGTGTCTACATTGCGTTTGCTCCCTCAAACTCCTCCCTTTATCTTCATATGCAATTGCTTTACATTCCGCTGCTATACTCTTAGAAATGCATGTGTAAGCTGATTGCTTGACTTGTGCAAAATTGCTAAAATCTGCCAAGACTTAAAATTGGGAAAAGGCTAGGTTTTTATTTGGTCAAGTAGTCAAAGTTGCATGCTTTACTTTCCAATACCCATATACTCTTGTCGTGTATGCTTGATATGTGTTGTGAATGTTTAAACATGTGCTAAATCTCCACCTCAACTCAAAGTAATTTAAAAGCTGACACTTTTCTTGTTAGGAGTCTATTCACCCTCCTCTAGACACCTCTGCTCGATCTTTTCAATTGGTATTAGAGCTTTGGTCTCCATTGCTTTGGTTTAATCACCATTGCAGGAAGATGGATGAGTCAACTTTGGGGAGTATTAGATGTAGAGTACCTATGCTTGATGGAGAATTTTATAAGGAATGGAAAAATGAGATGCTTGATTTCTTCAATGAATATCATTTGAACAAGTATATTGATAATCCTTGTATGCCCACCATTGATGCTTCGAATCCTACTTTCAATGAGAAACTTGACATGATTCGAAATCTTAAAACTGTTAATCTTATCACAAGAGGTTTGCCTAGAAACTTGCTTGTATGTTTGCCAACTTTTGAATGTGCTGATACTATATGGAGATTCCTCGAGGAATGATTTCCGGATTACTCTTTATAAAATATGATGACATTCTCCATAAGTCTATTGCCTTGAATAGGATGAGTACTAGCGATCCTAAATTTATTGATTGCTTATTTGAGCTTCGTGATCTCATGCATGCCAAAGGAGATGTTGGAATTATTAGCAATATCATTTCCGAAGTCATTAGAATTCATAGAGATGAACATGGTTACGGTCATACATCTAATGAATCACTCTCTCTAGGTGTTGATCAATCACATGACGATATGGAACATGGATACTATGACGAGGATGATGATAGTGACTATGATCTTGATGAACAAATGAGCCATTTTAGTCTTATGGCAAATCTTCGTGGTTACGCAGTCGGAGGAAAATAATGGGTGCTTGATAGTGGATGCACGGATCACATGACCGGAGATAAGGACATGTTTGATGAGCTTGCTAGAAATGATGGTCCATGAAAGTATGTTACCTTTGGTGAAAACTCTAAGGGTAAAGTTGTTGGCCTTGGTAAGGTGGCCATATCCAACGATAGCTCAATCAAGAATGTCATGCTTGTAGAATCTCTTGGATATAATCTTCTCTCCGAATCTAGATTAGCTGATTTTGGTTTAAATGTGCTATTCACTCATGTTGATGCCAAGTCTTTCATAGAGATAATCATAATATGGTCTTTACCGGCATTCGTAGAAGTGATCTATTCATTGTTGACTTCACTAAGAAAGCCCAACGTCGCACTTGTTTCATTGCTAAATCTTCTAAATTTTGATAGTGGCATAAAAGGTTAGGTCATGCCGGCATGCGAAATCTTGATAAGCTTATTAAAGGTGATCATATACTTGGTGTTAAAGATGTTATATTTGACAAGGATAGACTTTGAAGTGCTTGTCAAGCAGGAAAACAAGTTGGAGGAAGTCATCCCGTGAATAACATCATGACTATGAGAAGACCACTTGAGCTACTTCATATGGATCTTTTTGGTCCCAATGCTTACAAAAGCCTCGGTGGTAACTCTTTTGGTTTAGTCATTGTTGATGACGTTTCAAGATTTACGTGGGTGTTCTTTCTTGACGATAAATCGCAGGTCCAAAAGATCTTCAAAAACTTTGCTAGGAAGGCCCAAAATCAATTTGAAGTGAAGATCAAGAAGGTTCGCAGCGACAACAAAACAGAGTTCAAGAACACAAATGTGGATACCTTTCTTGACGAAGAAGGGATTTCACATAAGTTCTCGGCTACATACAAGCCTCAACAAAATGGAGTTGTTGAGAGGAAGAACCGGACACTCATAAAAATGGCAAGAACAATGCTTGACAAATACAAAACGCCAAGACACTTTTGGGCGGAAGCAGTTGAGACAGCTTGTCATGCAACCAATCACTTGTATATTCACAAGCTTCTCGGCAAGACAGCATACGAGCTTCTCACCGGTAACAAACCCCAAGTTGGATACTTTAGAGTATTCGACTCAAAGTGCTACATTCTTGGTAAGCGTCGTTGCTCTAAATTTTCTCCTAAATCTCATGAAGGTTTCCTACTTGGTTATGGCTCAAACTCTCACACTTACCGTGTCTACAACAATTTCACCCAAAAGGTTGAAGAGACGGTAGACGTGAAGTTTGATGAATCTAACGGCTCGCAAGTAGAGCAATTGCCAATTGATGTAGGAGATAAAGACCCTTCAGAAGCAATTCAAGACTTGTCTATTGGCAAGATCCGTCCAAAGGAGGTGAAAGAGAGTACTTCGTCGGTCCATGTGGAAGCTTCTACCTCACGACAAGGTGAACCACAAGTTGACTTGGAGGCATCCACCAGTGGGCGACGCCATGATGAAGGAAACTAGGAAGTGCATCAAGATGAACCTCATCCACCTCCTTCTCCACCTCCACAAGGGGACAACAACACCAACAACAATGAAGAAGGACAACAAGAAGAAGAAGATGAAGAGGATGTTCCACCCTGACCCAAGCAAAAGCTTTCATGAGTTAGAGCAAGAATTGCTAGAGATCATCCCGTCAAGAAAATCTACGATGATATCCAAACCGGGAGAATCACTCGCTCTAAATCTCGCCTAGCTAACTTTTATGAACATTAATCTTTCATATCTAACCTTGAATCTATGAAGGTTGAAGATGCTCTTGATGATCCAGATTGGGTGAACACCATGCACGAAGAGCTACAAAACTTTAATAGAAATCAAGTGTGGACATTGGTCGAGAAGCCCGACAACAACCACAACATCATCGGTACCAAATGGGTGTTTTGTAACAAGCAAGACGAAGACGGTCAAGTCGTCCGCAACAAAGCACGTCTCATCGCCCAAGGCTACACTCAAGTTGAAGGTATGGACTACGGTGAGACATATGCCCCCGTTACTAGACTTGGGTCCATTCGCATCTTACTTGCTTATACCAATCGCCATGATATCACGCTATACCAAATGGACATTAAAAGTTATTTTCTCAACGGTGAAATTGACGAGGAAGTTTATGTTAAACAACCTCCCGGCTTTGTCAATCCTAAGAAACCCGATCATGTTTACAAACTTCACAAAGCTCTTTATGGTCTTAAACAAGCTCCTAGAGCGTGGTATAAATGCTTGACCAAGTTCCTTATTGAAAAAGGGTTTGAAATTGGAAAAATAGATTGTACTCTTTTTACTAAAAGGGTTAATGGTGAATTATTTGTGTGCCAAATTTATGTTGATGATATCATATTTGGTTCTACTAACCCCCATTTTAGTGAAAGGTTTGGAAAGCTAATGTCGGAAAATTTTGAGATGTCTATGATGAGTGAACTCATGTTCTTTCTTGGTTTGCAAATCAAGCAAACTAAGGAGGGTACCTTTGTTTCTCAAACGAAGTATACCAAGGAGTTGTTCAAGAAGTTCAACATGCAAGAATGCAAAGGTATGACTACACCATGCCTAGTAGTGGACATCTTGACTTGACTAAGGATGGCGAACCGGTTGACCAAAAGGTTTACCGCTCTATGATTGGTTCATTGTTATATCTATGTGCCTCCCGTCCCGATATTATGGTAAGTGTGTGCACGTGTGCACGATATCAAGCGGCCCCTAAAGAATGTCATCTTAAGGTTGTGAAAAGGATAGTGAGATACTTAATACATACACCAAATTTTGGCATTTGGTATCCTAAGAGGTCCTCTTTTGATCTTGTTGGCTACTCCGATTCGTACTATGCCGGAGACATGGTTGATAGGAAGTCCACTTCAGGTACTTGTCAATTTCTTGGTAGATCTGTTGTGTCTTGGTCCTCCAAGAAACAAAACTCGGTATCCGTATCCACCGCCGAAGCGGAATACATTGCCGTTGGTTCATGTTGTGCTCAGTTACTTTGGATGACCCAAACTCTTAAAGATTATGGGATCTATGTGAAACATGTTCCATTGCTTTGTGACAATGAAAGTGCTATTAAGATTGCTCATAATCTTGTGCAACATTCTCGAACTAAGCATATTGAAGTTCGTCATCATTTCATTCGAGATCATGTTGCTAAGGGTGATATCAATCTTAAACATGCTCGCACTGATAAGCAATTAGCGGATATATTTACTAAACCACTTGATGAGAAAGTGTTTTGCAGGTTGAGAGGTGAATTGAACATCATTGATGCCTCAAACTTGGAGTAGGAACTCCATTTGGATAAATGCAAGGCATAAGCCTTTGACTAATCCTCGACTTTTTCTCTTATGATGATGATCATATGTCTTGGATACTTGTACCCTTGCATGCTATCTAATTCTTGTAGGTACTTGGATGAATCTAAATCCATGGGATTGCAATTCACTCAGATCTTGAGCGATCTCTACATCACCTAGTCTCTACAATATGGTGGTTGAAGACAAGGAAGCATGAATCCTTTCAATATATCCTTTGACAATTTCTATATATCAAATTTCATTTGGTATCAAACTTTCTTGATTGTCATGTTGGATACACAAGTGCTCTTCCTTGCAAATCTAACCCATGTAGGAAGATGAACTCAAACTACAAGTGGTGCTCCCAATTCTCGATGAGCTACATCAACATTGAGCAACCCACACAAGTTCAACTACATGATCAAGATCAACACCACCACCCAAGGTATGTCATTCCATCTTAGAGAAGCTTTACCACAAGACATGGGTCAAAGCAACTCAACAAGATGATAATACATCAAATGCTTAAACAAAAAATGGTAACCCCATTTTGAGCTTAAACGATGAGTATGACCTATGATCAAGTGTCTTCACTTGACTCCTAAGTCAATATACTCTAACATAGGTGACTTTGTCGCCGACCAATTCTAGATGAAGTTCCCTAGTGTTTCTTTGTGCTCTTGCATTTGCGTCATGCATACGTGTTTTCCCTTTCAAAAAAAACTTCATCTAAATTTTCTTTTCTCTGTTTTGTTCTGCATTTTTTGCATTCAATTCATTGCAAATCCTTCAGTTAATTCCTTGCAAATCTTTGTGAGATATTATTTGCCCAGTGAGCTAAGATGAAAAATTGTTCTCTCTGTATTGAACTCGGACCCACCGATTTGCCTCTTTCGGTTGAACCGAACCATCTCGGTGCCACCGAAGCAAACAACTCGTTGCTACCGAATTCAATACTGAGGAGACACTTTGTCATCTACATCATGCACGTTTGTTACAACTCCACTCAATTATTCTTGTCCTCTACCAGCACCACATTTTATATACTGCTTTGCTCTATGACTCAAGGACCAAACCTATTTTGACTCACTCCAGAAGTTCCCTTCTTGGAAATTTATGTCAATGGGGGAGAGAGAGTTCAAATCAAAGCTTAATGAGAGAATATTTCATACATGGGGAGAGAGGATCTCAAACAGGGGGAGAGAGGATTCACATGCCGCAGATGCTTGGTGTTCAAGAGGAGAGTAGTCACATGTCTTTAAGAGGGGAAAGACATGTCTATGTTATATCTTTGCAAGTCTTTGAATTCATTGCATATCTTTTACCTTTGGTAACATGTCTGTATTCAAGAGTACCTACTACTCACTCTCTACATGTTATTCCCAATCTTGGTACTCTTGTGTCTCTTTTGTTGCTCTGTCTAGTAGATGTACCTGTGTTATCTAACCTTGTTACTCAGGTTCATCCCTTCATAAGCCAGCTCAAGACCACAAGGTAATTATATGCATCACACTCATGTGTATGAAGAATTCTTGCTAATGTACATATTGTTTGCAAGAAGGAATCATGACCATGAGGATACACTTCAATATTCATATCATTTCCTCTGATGCATATAGCCAAGATACATGTAACTCATTGCTTGCTCTGTCATGGCTATGCTTTCACATGCTCTTATATTCCATATTTACATGATTGCATACATGTAGGGGGAGCCTATGCATGTTACATGTCCTTCCCAAGCTTTACTTATTATTCTTCATATCTTTATCTAAAGCTTTGATGTATGTTTTCATTAATTACCAAAAAGGGGGAGATTGAAAGCACATGTGCTCCCTGGGTGATTTTGGTAATTAACGTTGAGATATCTCTTGTTGGACTAATGTTTTCATCTAGTATATTTCAGACAAGTTCAACAGATGGAGTGGCATGGACTAGAGGATGTGGAACCCCTTCAAAATGATAAGGACAAAGGATTGGCTCAAGCTCAAAGATTAGGACTCTACATTTTCTATTTACTGAATCCAAGATCACATTGAGTCCATAGGAAAGCCAATACTATTAAAAGGGGATGAGGTGTTGCTTAATGGGTTTGTTGCTCAAATTGCTTAGTGATATACTCCAAAACCCTCAACCACTTTCTCACATCCACGTATGTTCCAAACCAAAAGTCAAACTCGGCTCCACCGAAACTTTCTATCTGGCGCCACCGAGTTCACTTGACATAGCCACTGCCAGAAACCCTAATCATTTTGGTCTCACCGATAGGGATCCCGGTCTTACCGAGATGGGTATGCCAACTCTCTGTTTCCTACTTGAAATATTTCGGTCTAACCGAGATGTGAGAATCGGTCTCACCGAGTTAGCAGTGCAAACTCTCTGTTTCCTTTTTGTAACACTTCGGTCTCACCGAAATGAGGGAATCGGTCCCATCGAGTTTGCCTGACCAACTCTCTGGTCAGTCTATTACCAACATCGGTCCTACCGAGTTTGTGTAATCGTTCTCACCAAGATTACATTATGCCCTCTAATGAAATCAGTCCCACTGAGTTGATCATATCGGTCCCACCGAAATGCCTAACGGTCACATTATGAACTAAATCGATCTGACCGAGTTCTCTGAATCGGTCCCACCGAGCTTGGTAAATTGTGTGTAGCGGTTAGATTTTGTGTGGAGGCTATATATACCCCTTCAACCATTCTTCATTCGTGGAGAGAGCCATCGGAATATACCTAAACTTCCATTACTCATTGTTCTGAGAGAGAACCACATACTCATGTGTTGAGACCAAGATATTCCATTCCTACCATATGAATCTTGATCTCTAGCCTTCCCCAAGTTGCTTTCCACTCAAATCGTCTTTCCACCAAATCCAAATCTGTGAGAGAGTTGAGTGTTGGGGAGACTATCATTTGAAGCACCACAGCAAGGAGTTCAGCATCAACACACCATCTATTACCTTTTGGAGAGTGGTGTCTCCTAGATTGGTTAGGTGTCACTTGGGAGCATCCGACAAGATTGTGGAGTTGAACCAAGGAGTTTGTACGGGCAAGGAGGTCGCCTACTTCGTGAAGATCTACCCTAGTGAGGCAAGTCCTTCGTGGGCAATGGCCATGGTGGGATAGACAAGGTTGCTTCTTCGTGGATCCTTCGTGGGTGGAGCCCTCCGTGGACTCATGCATCCATTACCCTTCGTGGGTTGAAGTCGCCATCAACGTGGATGCACGAGAGCACCACCTATTGGAACCACCCGTTAAAAAAATCTTCGTGTCTACATTGCGTTTGCTTCCCCAAACTACTCCCTTTATCTTCATATGCAATTTCTTTACATTCTGCTGCTATATTCTTAGAATTGCATGTGTAGGCTGATTGCTTGACTTGTGCAAAATTGCTAAAATTAGCCAAGACTTAAAATTGGGAAAAGGCTAGGTTTTTATTTGGTCAAGTAGTCAAAGTTGCATGCTTTACTTCCCAATACCCATATACTCTTGTCATGCATGCTTGATATGTGTTGTGAATGTTTAAACATGTTCTAAATCTCCACCTCAACTCAAAGTATTTAAAAGCTGCCACTTTTCTTGCTAGGAGTCTATACACCCCCCTCTAGACACCTCTTCTCGATCCTTTCAATATATTACCCCAATATGACCTCGGGAATCCGCGAGTTGATTGCCAAAACATATATAAACTGAATCAATATGATACTGATAACCCACAAGTATAGGGGATCGTTTGTAGCCTTCTTCGATAAATAAGAGTGTCGAACCCAACGAGGAGCTAAAGGTAGAACAAATATTCCCTCAAGTTCTATCGACCACCGATACAACTCTACGCACACTTGATGTGTGCTTTACCTAGAACATGTATGAAACTAGAAGTACTTTGTGATATTTTTGCAAGATAATAAAGAGCACGTAAATAAAAAAGTAGGGGCTATTTACATAAAGGTACAAATAAGTTAGTGGTTTAGTAGATAGCTTTTGTCAACAAGAAAGTTATTTGACCCTAGTTAATCGATAACAAGTACTAGTAATCATACTTGCAATTTTATATGAGGGAGAGGCATGAGCTAACATACTTTCTCTACTTGGATCATATGCACTTATGATTGGAACTCTAGCAAGCATCCGCAACTACTAAAGATCATTAAGGTCATGAAACCCAACCATATCATTAAGTATCAAGTCCTCTTTACTCCCATACGTCATACCCCACTTATCCGTGTTTGGGCTACTGTCATCCCCCACAACACTGACAATAAGCAAACCATGAATATATTGCAACACCGTACAGCGGGGGCCCCTCACGTTTGCGCGAGAACGGAGGGCGTCGTAGGACAACACCAAAAAAATATACAATCATACCAACCAAGATCAAGATTAATCTATAGGACAAAGAGGATCTACTCAAACATCATAGGATAACCATATACCATTGGGGAATAATATATGGAGTTGAGCACCATGTTTAAGTATAGATTGCAGCATGGAGAAAGAGGTGATACACCACTGCAATGAGGGGGAGAGAGTTGGTGTGGACGGTACCAAGATTGTTGATGTAGATCGCCGTCCCGATCATTGCCCCGGTGGCACTCCGGCGCCGCCGGAAGCAAGGAGGAGAGAACCCCCCTCATTCTCCTTCTTACTTGGCCTCCTCCCTAGGTGGGAGAAGGGTTCTCCCTCTGGTCCTTGGTCTCCATGGCATGGGAGGGGTGAGAGTTCTTGTTGATTTTTGCTTGGATAAAGTTTTTGAGATTTAGGGAAACAATGACATAAGAGGAACTAAGGAGACACAAGAGCTCAAGATTTGGGATGCCCAAGGCATCCCTAATTAATATTTCAAGAATTATCAAGCATCTAAGCTTGGGGATGCCCCGGTAGGCATCCCACCTTTCTTCATCAAGAATTATCGGTTAGTATCGGTTGAGCCTAAGTCTTTGCTTCTTCACATGATATGTGCTATCTTTGCAATGTCATTTTATTTTGGTTTGCTTGTCGTTTGAATAAAGTATTTAAGATCTCAAATTTTATTTATGAGAGAGAGTCTTCACATCGCTACATAATTATTCAACTACTCATTGATCTTCACTTATATCTTTTTGTAGTAGTTTGGCATTTACTCTATTGCTTCACTTATATCTTTTTAGAGCACGGTGGTGGTTTTATTTTATAGAAATTGTTGAACTCTCTTGCTTCACTTATATATTTTGAGATTCTCTAAACAACATGGTAATTTGCTTAGGTTATGAATTTAGTCCTCATATGATGGGCATCCAAGGGAGTTATAATAAAACTTTCATATATAAAGCATTTAATAGTATGAGAAGTATTGATTCCTCATGATTGTTTTGAGATATGTGGATGGTAATATTAGAATCGTGCTAGTAGTAAATTGTGGGATTGAGGAAATAATTGTGTTAAGGTTCGTGATTCCCGTAGCATGCACGTATGGTCTCCTAACTGTTTAACCAAATTGAAGCGCATTATGTCTTGATTGTTTACCTTTGCGTGAAGGTCGGGGGCGCGCGATGGTTAACTCCTACCAACCTCCCCCCTAGGGGCATGCATAGTAGTACTTTTCTTCGAGGGCTAATAAACCGTTTTGCAATAAATATGTGAGTTCTTTATGACTAGTGTTGAGTCCATGGATTATACACACTCTCACCCTTCCACTTTGCTAACCACTCTAGTGCCGCGCAACTTTCGTCGGTGCATCAAACCACCTTATACCCTTCCTCAAAACAGCCACCATACCTACCTATTATGGCATTTCCATAGCCATTCTGAGATATATTGCCATGTAACTCCACAGTTCCGTTCGTTATGACGCACACAATCATTGTCATATTGCTTCGCATGATCATGTAGTTGGCTTAGTATTTGTGGCAAAGCCACCTTCATTATTTTTTATACATGTCACTCTTTATCATTGCACTTCCCGGTACACCGCTGGAGGCATCCATATAGAGTCATATCTTTGTTCTAGTATCGAGTTGTAAGTAAATAAAAGTGTGATGATCATCATTAGTAGAAGATTGTCCCATGTGAGGTTATAAAAAAGAGAAGCCAAAAAGAGCCAAATAAAAAAGAGAGGCCAAAAGAGTCTCCAAAAAAAGAGAGAGAAAAAGTGACTCCAAAGAAACAAAGGAGTCTTCAAAAAAAGAGAGAAAAAGAGAGAAGGGACAATGTTACTATCTTCATGATAGAGAGTCTCCTATGTTGTCACTTTCATATACTAGTGGGAATTTTGGTTATAGAACTTGGCTTGTATATTCCAACGATGGGCTTCCTCAAACGCCCTAGGTCTTCTTGAGCAAGAAAATTGATGCACATCCACTAGTTTACTTCTGAGCTTTCATGCACATATAGTTCTAGTGCATCTGTTACATGGCAATCCCTACTCACTCACATTTATATCAATTGATGGAGATCTCCATTGTCCATTGATTTTCCTAGTAGATGTGTTATTTTCTCCCCACTTTTGTCTGTTACCACCTTCTATTCCACCCATAGTGCTATATCCATGGCTCATGCTCATGTATTGCGTGAAAAGTTGAAAAGGCTGAAGCGCGTTAAAAAGTATGAAACTATTGCTTGGCTGACGCCATGGTGGGCATGATTACCCTGTGTTGAGAAGAGGGAGCATAATAAGAGTATATGATTTTGTAGCGATAACTTGCTTTAGCCATGTTATTTTTGAAGCTTAATGATTTACTGTCTAGTATGCTTGAAGTATTATTTTTCTCATGTCAATATAAACTTTTGCTTGAAACATACGGATCTGAATATTCAAGCCACAATTGAATTGATACATATGTTAGGTAGCATTCCACATCAAAAATTCTGTTTTTATCATTTACCTACTCGAGGACGAGCAGGAATTAAGCTTTGGGATGCTTGATACGTCTCCAACGTATCTATAATTTTTTATTATTCCATGCTATTATATTATCACTTTTGGATGTTTTATATGCATTAACATGCTATTTTATATGAATTTTGGGACTAGCCTATTAACCTAGAGCCCAGTGCAAGTTTCCATTTTTTCCTTGTTTTTGAGTTTCGCAGAAAAGGAATATCAAACGGAGTCCAATTGACCTGAAAATTTAACAGTGATATTTTATGGACCAAAAGAAGCCCACGGAGTGCCAGAGATGGACCAGAAGAGCCACGAGGCCACCACTAGGGTGGAGGGCTCCCCCCTAGGGCGCGCCCCCTGTCCTTGTTGGCGCCTCGTGGGTCCCCCTGACTTGTCCCTGACGCCAAAAATTCTTATAAATACAGAAACCCCCGAAAATAAACCTAGATTTGGAGTTCCGCCGCCGCAATCCTCTGTAGCCATGAAAAGCCAATCAGGAGCCCATTCTGGCACCCTGCTGGAGGGGGAAACCATCACCGGTGGCCATTTTAATCATCCCGACAGTCTCCATGACAAGGAGGCAGTAGCTCACCCTCGGGGCTGAGGGTATGTACCAGTAGCTATGTGTTTGATCTCTCTCTCTCTCTCTCTCTCTCTCTCTCTCTCTCTCTCGTTATCTTGATTTGGCACGATCTTGATGTATCGTGCGCTTTGCTATTGTAGTTGGATCTTATGATGTTTCTCCCCCTCTACCTTCTTGTAATCGATTGAGTTTCCCCTTTGAAGTTATCTTATCAGATTGAGTGTTTAAAGATTTGAGACCACTTGATGTATGTCTTGCATGTGCTTATCTGTGGTGACAATGGGATATTCATGTGATCCACTTGTTGTATGTTTTGGTGATCAACTTGTGGGTTCGGTGACCTTGTGAACTTATGCACAGGGGTTGGCACACATTTTCGTCTTGACTCTCCGGTAGAAACTTTGGGGCACTCTTTGATGTTCTTTGTGTAGTTTGAATAGATGAATCTGAGATTGTGTGATGCATGTCGTATAATCAGACCCGCGGATACTTGTGGTGATATTGGAGTATCTAGGTGACATTAGGATTTTGGTTGATGTGTGTCTTAAGGTGTTATTTTAGTACGAACTCTAGGGCTATTTGTGACACTTATAGGAATAGCCCAATAGATTGATCAGAAAGAATAATTTTGAGGTGGTTTCATACCCTACAATAATCTCTTCGTTTGTTCTCCGCTATTAGTGACTTTGGAGTGACTCTTTGTTGCATGTTGAGGGATTGTCATATGATCTAATTATGTTATCATTGTTGAGAGAACATGCACTAGTGAAAGTATGAACCATAGGCCTTGTTTTCAAGGATTGTAATACCATTTGTTCTCACTTTTATCATTAGTTACCTTGTTGTTTTTATATTTTCAGATTACGAAAACCTATATCTACCATCCATATTACACTTGTATCACTATGTCTTCGCCGAACTAGTGCACCTATACAACTTACCATTGTATTGGATGTGTTGGGGACACAAGAGACTCTTTGTTATTTGGTTGCAGGCTTGTTTGAGGGAGACCATCTTCATCCTGCGCCTCCCATGGATTGCTAAACCTTAGGTCATCCACTTGAGGGAAAATTGCTAATGTCCTATAAAACTCTGTGCTTGGAGGCCCAACACGAGTCTACAAGAAGAAGGTTGTGTAGTAGACATCACCTGCCCACTCCCAAGGCACTTGGCACGCCCTAGTGCCCTGTGCTCAACTCCTTCACCTTCTGGTCCTCCCATGAAGCTTCTAGTGCTTTCAAAAAGTTTTGTTGCATTTGGAGAACGCTTATTTCTGCACAAAAACAACACCATGGAAGTTCTACTGAAAACAATGTCAGTTCCAGGTTAGTTCCATTTATATCATATAAAATTGCACCCAAACCATATAAATATTTGTTGTAAGCATGTCATCAATATTTCCGTGACACCCCGAGACCGATGCGCCAGGTGTCAGCCAGTTATTCGTTGTCGTTGCCATGACATATGCTTGTGTGTTGCATCTTGCCATGTCATCATGAGTGTTGCATCATCATGTTTTCAAAACTTGCATCCGCCCGAGTTCCCTCGTCCTCTCCGTTGTCCGTTCTGAGCCCGGACACACTTGCACGCGCCTGCGGTGCCTCCAAATATTTATTTTATGAGTGGCCGAAAAACATTCTCGGAATGGGTTGAAACTTGGCGTGTGGTCTTATTATAGCATAGGTAGACCGCCTGTCAAGTTTTGTCGTGTTCGGAGTTCGTTCGATAGTCCAACGGTTAACCGTGTTAACCACGGGAAGCCTTTTTCCCTTTTGGCCCAGCACCCCTTTCACACAGCCCACCAAGCCCTTTCTAACCCCTCCATACTCTTGGCCGTTCGATCATGATCGCGTGGCCGCGAACCCCTCCTCATTTGGACTCTCCTAGCTCCCTCTACCTATAAATATGTGCCTCCCCCTCCATTTTTCGCGCAGATCAAACCCTACCCCCGTCCTCCTCCGCGTAGCCGGACATGTCCGCTCGCCGCCGAACATGTCCAGCCACCTCCACGTCGCCCGGGCTAATCCCAGGCCGCCACCTCAGCAAACCCCGCCGCCTCAGCCAACCCGGATCTGCCACGTGGCTCTTCCACGTCCTCCCCGTGCCTCCCCACGGCGCTGCCCGTCGGGACCCGGATCGGGCCCGCCCGGGCCCGGATCTCCTCGCCACCGCCCGCGCAAGTCGCGCCCCCGCGCCTCCTCGCCACGGTGCCAGCCCACCGCCGGTTCTGCTCGCCGCCGGCCAGCACCACCGTCGCCGCCATGGCCAACCACCACCGCAGCCTTCGCCACCGGCCTGCCTCCGTGTCACACCCTGATTTTTCATGTCACATTGCTTAAGCTAATTTTCATGATAAAAATGTGGATTTGCAAAAACTTTTGAGTGTTTTTGACCTTGCTTGATTTGACTTTCATCTGCTGTTTGCTGGTGCTCTAAAAATCAAATAAATCCTCCAACTATTATACTTCATCTCCTTGACCCAAAACCTTTTCCCAATGATCATGCCATGTGTATAGACCAGTATAAAATTTTCTTATAAAAATATTTTGGCCAAATGGTATTTTCTAAAATTAGTTTTCCAAAAACCCCTGAATTGAGGTTTGCACTGCAAGTACCTTATTTAGGGTGTGAAAAATCTTTCAAAAAGTTTATTTGAATCCTATTAGATATAGGACTCCCAGAAACCACAAAAGTATAATTTTAAAAGATATTTTTATATTTTATTTAAAAGCTTTTTCCTAAGGCCAGAAATGGTCTTTAATAGGGAAAATTTATTTAATCATTTCAAAAATATTTGCCAAAATTCAGGGAGACTCATAGGACATATATTGTCCATATATAAGAGTTTCAGCACATGGTCATGTTCAAAATATTGGGCAAATCCTTCCAAAACCCTTTCTGGCTATTTCAAGCTTTTGAAATATTTACAAAGGAAATATTCTCCAAAAATTCCAGGGAAATTCTATCATGTCAAATATGACATATTTGATGATCTTGCAAAGCCTCATGCCTTGAAGATCAAGGAAACATCCTCAAACCCCTTCATAACCATTCTATCCATATTTGAAGTTTGAGCAGCTTTACATTGCCAAACTTGTCCAAATGCTCTCAAAATTGGTGCACATGCTAGAATGGCCTAATAAGGCATCTAGACCAAATGGCACAAGATTTGGAATAGAGCAACTTGATCAGATCACCCCAAAACCACTTCTGTTCAAATTCAAATTTGAACAACTTTACATTGTAACCTTTTTATCTGGAGCCTCAAACTTTGTGGGCATGTTCATAACCCAAAATGATGATGCTACACCAAGTGGTGCATCAAGGGGAGATGAATTGCTTGACTCAAACATGGTGAAACCATTTCTGTTGATTTCTAGGGTTCATCAAAGTTACATTGGCCACTTTGCCCAAATGAGCTCAAATTTGGTGGAGAGGTTTAATTATGTGTGACATTTGATCCTGTTAAGTCCCATGCCAATTGGAAATCTTTTGCCTCCCCAAAACCTGATCAAACACCTTCGGTCTAATTACCAAAACAAGTGTTTGGACCCCTTTCACTATTTCCCTTTACCCCAAATTCTTACCACAGCTTCCCCTGATCATCCTCTACCCCAGTAACTCTCTATGGCCTCAGCTCAATTATTGGAGGGGGGTAAAACCCCAATTCCTACTGCTGGACAGCAGTTTTTACCTTCTCCATCACCTCCCTCATCATCCCAGAGGATCCCCAGAGCATCCAAGACTGCGTCCCCATTGTTTACTACTCCCTAGCACTATTGGACACTGGGGGACACGGCCTGGAAAGCAAAGACATGAGCATGCCGGCCAAAGGCGCGCTTTGGAGCAAGCTACAGTGCATCGAGGCACTGTAGCTCGGCCCTCCCGAGGCTTCCAGGCGGCCTTGGGCAGACAGACCGTGTCTCCCGAGGTGCCCTCGACGTCCACGACCTGCAGGACGGTCGGCCTTATCCTCCCCGGTCCTCCTCCTCTCTCCACGAGCACGCCCGAGCGCATCCATGGACATCGCTCACAGTGCACCGTGGCTGCGCCTATTTAAAGCCTTTCCCCGAGCGCCCTTCGCCTCTTCTGGACCCTTCTCTCTCCCGTGCATCTCCTAGACATGCCCCCTCTTCCCCTAGTGCTCTCTTCCCTCGCCATGGCCACCATGGTCGCCGTCGGCTTCTGCCCGGCACGAATGAACCAGAGCCTCTCCTCCTCTTCCTAGGCCACCAGGAGAACCGCAGCAGACCGGCGGAGCTCCCCCACCCTCTATCTCCCGCTCTGGTGCCCCGTGGTGCCCGCTCCACCATCAACCGACGAGGCCGCCGCCATGGTCGGGTGCAGGAGGTGCTCCGGCCCCTCCCCTGGCGCCCCAAGGGGCTTCCCCGACGCGCCGTACCCTGGTGGCCCCTCCGGTGGCCGTAGCTTGGCCCGGGCTGGCCTGTGCCGCCGGGAACGGGCGCCGGCGTCGCGCGGCTCCAGCCTCCCCTCCCCTCTGTTGCGGGAGCGGGAGGAGGAAGAAGACCCTGCGGGGAGGGGCCCACCTGGCAGCGACCCGGCCAGCAGGGCCCAGCTGCTTAAGTGGAGGCGGCTTCGGCGTAGCCCGCCTCCCTCGCGCGAAAACGCACCCCCCGAAAACCGCCTCCGGCGTGGCCACCCTGCACGCGAGCGGCCGAGCCGCTGGGCCGGCCCAGCACACTGTATAAGGTTGACCCCTTATTCTTTTCCTTTTTCTTTATTCTGCCAACTTCAAAAATGCCTAGATAATTCATTTGAGCTCCAAATGGCATGATTCAAATTTCTGGTGGTCTCTAAATTCATGCTCTATCACATGGTGCAACATGCACATTATTCCAGAAACTTTTCCTACACTAATATTTATCAAATACCCATATTTCATTTTCTGTGATGAACTTTAGAAAATCACAGAGAGCTCAATATTGATCCAAATGCAGTGATTCAAGTTCCTAGATGCTTGTCATGTCCAAACTTAGTTTTGGAACATTTTCAAAAATAGTTTCTGTACCCCACCAAATATTGAGCCATTTCTTCATATTTATCAGCTTTGCAAAATCCTAGGAAATTCATTTCAAATCCAAATCCAGTGAAACCAACTCCTAAATGCTTCTAAAATCATGACTTGATGATGGGTACCTTTGCTCATCATTCAAGGAAATATTTCTGTATACTTCTTCCAAATCCATAAACCCTTTGTTTCCATCACATTGAAATATTCCAAACTACCTATTGATCCAACACCTATGAAACCACCTTGGTTATTTATCATATGACCAGAGGTATCCTAGAAAAGTCCAACTCCTATTTTTAGAGCACTTTTATTTTTGCTTTGATTGTGTTGCTTATTATGATTGTTTCCATCGTTAGTTGACGTAATAAACGGAGTAATCGGAGATGGACCAGAAGATTTGAACACTCAGAAGAATAAGGCAAGCAACCCTTTGACCATGTTCAAGAAACCTTTTTATGCATGTCTCATAGCACCTTATTATTCAATGCATCGGAATCATGTTGAGGTGACCACTTTGGTTGGTACCTTTGTTACTTTACTGTTGAAACTTGCATCAAACATGACCCTACCTTCCTATGAGGGTTATGTGGGTGGGAGTAGTTAGGTTGCTTTAATAGTGGCTACGCAAATGGGACGGGTATATGCATGGTGACGGAGGCAGGATACTTTCAAAGGACTTTTCGAAAACCCCGTCGGGTGCCATTTATGCCCGAGGGAGATGGTGAGATGGGTAACCACTTGATGACGAAGTGGTGTACCGAGGCAAGTGTGTGTGTTGTTTTGAAAACGGATTGGTTTAAGTTGCGACCGTTATTCCAACCTTACATGCGCAACCACTCTACCCTTATATGGGAAAGGGAATTATTGATTACCTAGGTCGATACTAGCATGGTGCCCGCATTACTAGTGACGGGGGTGACATGAGGTCACTCTCGGGACGGGGTCGTGCTTGGATAGGCGGCCATGACTGTTTTCACAGGGCACCGGACACACCGTTGGTACCCCGTGCTTGTGATATGTGATGAATACGGAGCGAGTCTCCACAAACCTTGAGATGTGAAATGTTTGGCACGGGGCTGTTACCAATCGAGTGGACTCTATGTTAGTGTCGTCTAGGGAAAGGTAGTGATCGGGTGCTTACCCCGGGTACCTGAGGTACCGCGGGTCGTGGATGACACGGAAGTTCCCCGGATCTAGTGGGTAAAGTGTGCAACCTCTGCAGAGTGTAAAACTATTCGAATAGCCGTGTCCACGGTCATGGACAGTTGGGTAACCGCTCTTGGGCTACGTCCAGTGTTTACGGAACCTGGTGTGTGTGTGTGAGGAAGTAACATGGTTCAGTGATGTTGATGATGTGATTCTTGAGGAAGTCACTATGAGCTTGAGCATGAGTTGATTACAACTCTTTCTCGATATTGATGTCAGTGACCTCCTGATACTTGTTACAGACACATGCATATCCATGTTACATGTTGATCATACTTGCATATGAAAAACTAGCTTTCCGCAAAACTGCCAACCTAGCAGTAGAGCCTTGCATAATTATTCTGTTATCACACTTGGGTTGCTTGCGAGTACATTCAATGTACACATTGGCTTGCCACTGGTTATTTTATTGGCCAGGCATGAGAGCACAGGTTATGATGAAGATTTCTTGGTGACGAGCATGCGAGCTAGGACGCTTCCCAGTCAGAATGCCTGTAGGGTTAAGGCAGATGGCGTGGGTCCCAGTTGTCTTTGAAGATTTCCGCTGCGATGATATACTCAGACTTGACCATTATGGTCCTAATTGTGTAACACGGTATGTAAGGATGTAAGACTCTTGTTATTCAGCTTCTGTGTGTTCAATGAGCATTGATCTCTGGGATCACTTTACATGTGCATTCGGTGATCACGACTTATGAGTCGGGGTCCCCACAGAGCTGGTATCAGAGCCATCCTGACTGTAGGAAGCCTTAGTTAGCATGGTCGTTAGTTAGGGTAAAACTATTTTCAAAACTACTACTAGTTTTCAAAACTATCTATACTTCTCTTCCCTCCTCAGTTTTTCGAAAACTAGGCTATACTTGATCTCTTCCTCTTCAAAACCTTGGTCGCTAAAACCCCTATGCCCCTGACCACTGGATTTTCTGTAATCCTCGTGGAGTGCACCTTGCCAAACACTTACCCACCTCTTCTGAACGCAAGATTGACGACACCATGATAAGACGATACCAACGGAAGTTACATCCTCGATGGATGAGGACATGAAGACCCAGAAGATGGTGATACCCTTGGCAGTACCCCAAGAAGAAGCGACGTTGGCCTATGATGACCAGGGAATAGGTTATGCAAAATCATGATATGCATCGCTAATAGAGTAATCATGTCACTACCGTTGTTGTATCGACAACCACCGGTGGACGAGAACCTTGCCATTTGGTCCGCCTCACAATAGTGAGCAGGAAAACGGTTCTCTTCGTCCCCCGCTCTTGGTGTCGATGTTTTCATCAACGAAACCGACATGTTGGACCTCTATTATGCCTTGTTATTACATATGGATTGCCTACCTGGTACCCTCGACGCCCAGAAGGCACAGGGGATCGTTATGGTTAAAGAGACAAGAGAAGACAAGCCAATGCCAGCTACAAGGAGGCACCTTCACCATGTCACCTCATCAGGCGAGAAGTTGTTGAAGATTCTTCAGGCTCAACCCGGATCGTTCATCAAGCAACTACAAGGGGCTTAGCAACACCCGAGGAAGCTCAGAAGACTGCACGAGGCACAAGTCACGGCACTGAGTCCGAGAACCCCTAGGGTAGGATGAGTCGTGTACCCCCTATGCGCAGTCGAGTCCATATGATGGTTCGAATAGAACCATGATTGTGTGTTGTTTGCTTTTATTTGTTTGTGTTTTGATATAAGTCGCACTTTTGCCCCAGGCAACAAGTGCATGGCTATATCACCTTCCTTGCCTTGTTTCTTTTGTTTCTGCCTTTTTGCACCTGTTTGTTGCACCTGCACTATAGAACCCCCTTTAGGAATTTCCCTCCTCTACGCTGCTTCTTCCCTCTATTCTCTCTCTCCCCAATTGAAGACCCGCAAGACAAGATGCACCAAGGATTCTACCTCGACAGCCAACTGGCACTGAAGACTTCTGCTACAACCTCCGCGATCAATTGCAACTCCGTAGAGTTATGTTTAACCCTCCAGACCAGTAACCCTCTTCCTAGACCCTTCGAGACTTTCCGAGACACTCCAGCACGAATCCTTAACCATGTGCCTAACCCATGGTAAAGCAAGAGAACCTGTTAAGCCTTTGCTATCTTGCACAACACTGGGTTCGTAAAGGAGCTAGTGGACACGATGAGTGAGCACATTTTCATCCTAATATAGCACGAGGTCTGACGATGCCATAGATAGACCAGTTCGAGGATATTGGACAGATGACTGGGTGGTTTATATCAGTGACTTCAAGGAATTATCTGAGACCTTGATGGATTGTGAGGTTTTCATATTGTTGGGATCATGACTTTGGGGAAGCATGTAGGAGTACCCATTAGACATGAGATTTGGATTTATGTAGGTGATTCTGGTCGGTATAATGCTGGATATGTCTGCATGATTCGGAGTAAATTGGATTTAGACCGATAATCTTGATCATGATACCATGCTTCTCGGTGGACAATAACCTAGGAGATTGGATTATTTGTCGGAGTTGATTTAGAGATCTATATAGTCGTGATCTGGGAGTTTACTTGCCCGGATAATGGGAGTTTGGTGGACATACTGTCATAATGCATAGTCGTTCCGATTATTTGGGTATTGAGATCTTGTGGAACACCGTAGACATCGGATTTGTAGAATTGTTGGATTATGTGGTGATTGATGGAATTACCGGGCTATTGGAGCTGATCTATAGGAAGGAAACAAATCTTGGAGTGGCATATGACGTGTTTCCTTAGAATAGAGATGCATTATCTTGAGCCTTGCAAGAATAGGTTGAGTGCTTGGATTGTGGAGTTTAATTTAAGCTCAGCAGCATGTATGATCTACCTTTGGATTTTAGAGGTAGGCATACATATGGATTTGGGGATCGTAGACAAGTATAATTTTGTGAGACCTACTCCTGAGAATCATGAGGATATGTATGGCATGAGTGGTGATTGAAGTTGGTCTATGCGAGAGGCCGCTTTTCCGTTCAGAGTACTAGATAGAGCTATTGGCATCTCAGAAACTATGCTTAAGGATAAGATGATATAAGTTCACTCACTCACTAGAATCCTTGAAACCCTTAAGCCCCACCGAGCCACAACCTGGTCAGATTCTGACCACGGGCCTTCGCTCTAAGTCAGGAAGGCCTCTGCAAATACTCAACCGAGACCACCACCAATACCCCAGCTTACCTTGCGTACCCCTTAAACCTCATGGAGTAATTGGACAAGTTGGGTAACATCATTATTTGATGGCCTACTTGTCTGCCCGGAGACGAAGAAGCGACAGACAGCTGGATAGAAGACATTTGAAGACCGCCCTGTCAAGAAGGGAGATCTACACCAACCACTGTCATCAAGAAGAAAACTTCCACGATGAAGACCGGGCATATCTGCAAACCTCTCAAGGGAACGCTCACACCAAGTTGTATCAAGACTTGAAGGCACAATTCTGGTGGCACAGGATGAAAGAGAGATTGCAACCTATGTTGCAAAGTGTGATGTGTGCCAAAGGGTCAAGGCTGAACATCAGCGACCTGCTGGATTGCTTCAACCACTCAAGGTTCCTGAGTGGAAGTGGGATAAAGTCGGGGTGGACTTCGTCACTGGATTACCAAGGACAGATAGAGGACATGGCTCTATCTGGGTCATAGTCGATCATTTGGCCAAGGTGGCCCATTTCATTCATGTCAAGACCCCTTATGATGGCAACCGGCTGGCAGCTCTCTACATCGACCAAATCGTAAGTCTTCACGGCATTTCCCAAGGAGATTGTGCCAGATCGAGGAACCCAGTTCACCTCAAGGATCTGGAAGAAGTTCCGAGAAGCTTTGGGAACCAAGTTATCTTTCAGCACGGCTTTCCACCCCCAGACCGGAGGTCAGACTGAACGAGTCAATCAGATTCTCGAAGTCATGACTCCGAGCCTGTGTCTTGGCATATGGAGCCAAGTGGGAGGATTGTCTCCCTTTTTGCCGAGTTCTCCTATAACAACAGTTACCAGTCGAGCCTTCAGATGGCACCATTTGAGGTGTTATACGGACGCTGATGTCGCACACCCCTCAACTGGTCAGAGACTAGAGAAGGGCTAGTCCTTGGACCGAATATTCTCCGCGCAGCGGAAGAGCAAGTCCAACTAGTCAGAGAACGTTTGAAGGCAGCCAAGTCAAGGCAAAAGAGCTATGCTGACACTCACCGTCGGAACATGAGTTTCCATATCGGGGACCATGTGTACCTGCGGGTAACTCCTCTGAAGGGAACCAAGCGTTTCCACGCCAAGGGGAAGCTCGCACCTAGATTCATTGGACCCTTTGAGATCACTGCAAGTCATGAGGTAGACAGCTCCCCAGCTAGATCTACCACCTGAGATACCCTCCGTGCACCAAATGTTCCACGAGCCCCCACTCTGGAAGTGCTTCTTACCTCCTAGCTAGCCCGATGCCCGCAAGGACATCGATCACCGAGCCTTTGACAGCTAACCCAACCTAACCTATGCAAGAGACCCCTCAGCAACCTCCATCAAGGATGGCATCAAGCAAGAAGCCATACCATCAAGCACTTCAGGATTCCAAGGAGCACCATTCGGGAGCAGAACCAACAAGAAGAAGTGGAGACTACCCCGTATCCAAGACTCCACATTCCTTTTCCACGCCTAGCCTAGGAATCTCGGGGACGAGATTCTTGTAAGGGGGTAGGTCTGTCACACCCTGATTTTTCATGTCACATTGCTTAAGCTAATTTTCATGATAAAAATGTGGATTTGCAAAAACTTTTGAGTGTTTTTGACCTTGCTTGATTTGACTTTCATCTGCTGTTAGCTGGTGCTCTAAAAATCAAATAAATCCTCCAACTATTATACTTCATCTCCTTGACCCAAAACATTTTCCCAATGATCATGCCATGTGTATAGACCAGTATAAAATTTTCTTATAAAAATATTTTGGCCAAATGGTATTTTCTAAAATTAGTTTTCCAAAAACCCCTGAATTGAGGTTTGCACTGCAAGTACCTTATTTAGGGTGTGAAAAATCTTTCAAAAAGTTTATTTGAATCCTATTAGATATAGGACTCCCAGAAACCACAAAAGTATAATTTTAAAAGATATTTTTATATTTTATTTAAAAGCTTTTTCTTAAGGCCAGAAATGGTCTTTAATAGGGAAAAATTATTTAATCATTTCAAACATATTTGCCAAAATTCAGGGAGACTCATAGGACATATATTGTCCATATATAAGAGTTTCAGCACATGGTCATGTTCAAAATATTGGGCAAATCCTTCCAAAACCCTTTCTGGATATTTCAAGCTTTTGAAATATTTACAAAGGAAATAATCTCCAAAACTTCCACGGAAATTCTATCATGTCAAATATGACATATTTGATGATCTTGCAAAGCCTCATGCCTTGAAGATCAAGGAAACATCCTCAAACCCCTTCATAACCATTCTGTCCATATTTGAAGTTTGAGCAACTTTACATTGCCAAATTTGTCCAAATGCTCTCAAAATTGGTGCACATGCTAGAATGGCCTAATAAGGCATCTAGACCAAATGGCACAAGATTTGGAATAGAGCAACTTGATCAGATCACCCCAAAACCACTTCTGTTCAAATTCAAATTTGAACAACTTTACATTGTCAACTTTTTATCTGGAGCCTCAAACTTTGTGGGCATGTTCATAACCCCAAATGATGATGCTACACCAAGTGGTGCATCAAGGGGAGATGAATTGCTTGACTCAAACATGGTGAAACCATTTCTATTGATTTCTAGGGTTCATCAAAGTTACATTGGCCACTTTGCCCAAATGAGCTCAAATTTGGTGGAGAGGTTTAATTATGTGTGACATTTGATCCTGTTAAGTCCCATGCCAATTGGAAATCTTTTGCCTCCCCAAAACCTGATCAAACACCTTCTGTCCAATTACCAAAACAAGTGTTTGGACCCCTTTCACTATTTCCCTTTACCCCAAATTCTCTATCCCCAGTAACTCTCTATGGCCTCAGCTCAATTATTGGAGGGGGAAAAAACGCCAATTCCTACTGCTAGACAACAGTTTTTACCTTCTCCATCACCTCCCTCATCATCCCAGAGGCTCCCCAGAGCATGCAAGACTGCCTCCCCATTCTTTACTACTCCCTAGCACTACTGGACACTGGGGGACACGGCCTGGAAAGCAAAGACATGAGCATGCCGGCCAAAGGCGCGCTCTGGAGCACGCTACAGTGCACCGAGGCACTATAGCTCGGCCCTCCCGAGGCTTCCAGGCGGCCTTGGGCAGAGAGACCGTGTCTCCCGAGGTGCCCTCGACGTCCACGACCTGTAGGACGGTCGGCCTTATCCTCCCCGGTCCTCCTCCTCTCTCCACGAGCACGCCCGAGCGCGTCCATGGACGTCGCTCACGGTGCACCGTGGCTGCGCCTATTTAAAGCCTTTCCCCGAGCGCCCTTCGCCTCTTCTGGACCCTCCTCTCTCCCGTGCATCTCCTAGACATGCCCCCTCTTCCCCTGGTGCTCTCTTCCCTCGCCATGGCCACCATGGTCGCCGTCGGCCTCTACCCGGCACGAATGAACCAGATTCTCTCCTCCTCTTCCTAGGCCACCAGGAGAACCGCAGCAGACCGGCGGAGCTCCCCCACCATCTATCTCCCGCTCTGGTGCCCCGTGGTGCCCGCTCCACCATCAACCGACGAGGTCGCCGCCATGGTCGGGTGCAGGAGGTGCTCCGGCCCCTCCCCTGCCGCCCCAAGGGGCTTCCCAGACGCGTCGTACCCTGGGGGCCCCTCCGGTGGCCGTAGCTTGGCCCGGGCTGGCCTGTGCCGCCGGGAACGGGCGCTGGCGTCGCGCGGCTCCAGCCTCCCCTCCCCTCTGTTGCGGGAGCGGGAGGAGGAAGAAGACCCTGCGGGGGGGGGGGGGGGGCCCACCTGGCAGTGACCCGGCCAGCAGGGCCCAGCTGCTTAAGTGGAGGCGGCTTCGGCGTAGCCCGCCTCCCTCGCACGAAAACGCACCCCCCGAAAACCGCCTCCGGCGTGGCCACCCTGCACGCGAGCGGCCGAGCCGCTGGGCCGGCCCGCGAGCTATCCGTCGCCCCGCACACTGTATAAGGTTGAACCCTTATTCTTTTCCGTTTTCTTTATTCTGCCAACTTCAAAAATGCCTAGATAATTCATTTGAGCTCCAAATGGCATGATTCAAATTTCTGGTGGTCTCTAAATTCATGCTCTATCACATGGTGCAACATGCATATTATTCCAGAAACTTTTCCTACACTAATATTTATCAAATACCCATATTTCATTTTCTGTGATGAACTTTAGAAAATCACAGAGAGCTCAATCTTGATCCAAATGCAGTGATTCAAGTTCCTAGATGCTTGTCATGTCCAAACTTAGTTTTGGAACATTTTTAATAATAGTTTCTGTACCCCACCAAATATTGAGCCATTTCTTCATATTTATCAGCTTTGCAAAATCCTAGGAAATTCATTTCAAATCCAAATCCAGTGAAACCAACTCCAAAATGCTTCTAAAATCATGACTTAATGATGGGTACCTTTGCTCATCGTTCAAGGAAATATTTCTGTATACTTCTTCCAAATCCATAAACCCTTTGGTTCCATCACATTGAAATGTTCCAAACTACCTATTGATCCAACACCTATGAAACCACCTTGGTTATTTATCATATGACCAGAGGTATCCTAGAAAAGTCCAAGTCCTATTTTTAGAGCACTTTTATTTTTGCTTTGATTGTGTTGCTTATTATGATTGTTTCCATCGTTAGTTGACGTAATAAACGGAGTAATCGGAGATGGACCAGAAGATTTGAACACTCAGAAGAATAAGGCAAGCAGCCCTTTGACCATGTTCAAGAAACCTTTTTATGCATGTCTCATAGCACCTTATTATTCAATGCATCGGAATCATGTTGAGGTGACCACTTTGGTTGGTACCCTTGTTACTTTACTGTTGAAACTTGCATCAAACATGACCCTACCTTCCTATGAGGGTTATGTGGGTGGGAGTAGTTAGGTTGCTTTAATAGTGGCTACGCAAATGGGACGAGTATATGCATGGTGACGGAGGCAGGATACTTTCAAAGAACTTTTCGAAAACCCCGTCGGGTGCCATTTATGCCCGAGGGAGATGGTGAGATGGGTAACCACTTGATGACGAAGTGGTGTACCGAGGCAAGTGTGTGTGTTGTTTTGAAAACGGATTGGTTTAAGTTGCGACCGTTATTCCAACCTTACATGCGCAACCACTCTACCCTTATATGGGAAAGGGCATTATTGATTACCTAGGTCGATACTAGCATGGTGCCCGCATTACTAGTGACGGGGGTGACATGAGGTCACTCTCGGGACGGGGTCGTGCTTGGATAGGCGGCCATGACTGTTTTCACAGGGCACCGGACACACCGTTGGTACCCCGTGCTTGTGATATGTGATGAATACGGAGCGAGTCTCCACAAACCTTGAGATGTGAAATGTTTGGCACGGGGCTGTTACCAATCGAGTGGACTCTATGTTAGTGTCGTCTAGGGAAAGGTAGTGATCAGGTGCTTACCCCGGGTACCTGAGGTACCGCGGGTCGTGGATGACATGGAAGTTCCTCGGATCTAGTGGGTAAAGTGTGCAACCTCTGCAGAGTGTAAAACTATTCAAATAGCCGTGTCCACGGTCATGGACAGTTGGGTAACCGCTCTTGGGCTACGTCCAGTGTTTACGGAACCTGGTGTGTGTGTGAGGAAGTAACATGGTTCGGTGATGTTGATGATGTGATTCTTGAGGAAGTCACTATGAGCTTGAGCATGAGTTGATTACAACTACCTAGATAGCATAGATTACCTCGCCGAAGCCACCGCCGATGACCACCAGCAAGATGACCCCGAGGAGTACGAGGAAACGCTCAACCTAGAAGGCCTCAACAACTCCGAAGACAGTAATTACCTCCCACTTACCAGAGAGGAGGTCACTTTGGGTGACGAAGATTTCATCGTCCCCGAGGATCCGCTGGAGCTGGAGCGGTTTAAATGGAAGTTAATTGCCACTACACGATGCTTAAAGAAACATCGACAAAAGATAAGATCCGAACAGGATACCATCAACGAGAGATGGACCAAGATCCGAGCGACCGAAGAAGGGTATGGCTACGGACGTCAAACCAAGAGCTACCCAAAGCGCAGGCTGCTGCCACAATTTGGCGACGAGGCCATAGAACCAGCAGCTCCTTGGCACACTCAGGCCAAAAAGCTAGACCGCCCCCTCGAGGAAGGGACATGACAACCGAGGACGATGAACAACCTGCCGTCCCAGCACGCCATTATGGCAAGGAAACAACGCGACCGGTCGGTAAGTACAACTTACGTCACGACCTAGACACCCGAAGCAGGTCCATCCGCGGACCCAAAGAAAGCCTTCCCGTTAGTCGGGACGGATATCAAGCACGATTGAACCGAAATGATAGAGTTCGGGAACAACAATATGCCTGGATGGCCGATGACCTCCGACGCGACATAGACCAAATTAGGGGTGTCGCTCACCCACTATGCTTCATAGATAGGGTGATGCAGCACAAATTCCCCAAAGGCTTTAAACCTATCAACATCGAGCCATATGACGGAACAAAATATCCAGCAGTATGGATAGAAGATTTCTTGCTACACATTCACATGGCCTGAGGAGATGACCTCCACGCCATCAAGTACCTGCCTTTAAAGCTCAAAGGACCGGCCAGACACTGGCTAAATAGCCTCCCCGATGACTCTATAGGGTGCTGGGACGAGCTCGATGATGCTTTTCGAGCCAACTTTCAAGGCACCTATGTATGACCCCCATACACTGACGACTTAAGCCACATAACCCAACAACCCGAAGAGTCAGCCCAACAGTTCTGGAACAAATTCTTGACTAAGAAGAATCAGATTGTCGACTGTCCAGACTTCGAAGCCAATACTGACTTCAAGCACACCGTCAAGTATGAGTGGCTCGCACGATAGCTCAGCCAAGATAAGCCGAAAATGATGTCACCACTTACCTCCTTGATGACTCATTTCTGCGCAGGAGAAAACAGTTGGCTTGCTCGTCAAAGCACCAACCCGGATACACATGGCACTTCTGAAGTCCAGGATGGAAATGGAAAGCCCCAGCGCAACAAAAAACAAACGCCATCATATCAGCGACAAGCACTACAAGAAATATGTCAACTTGTGACCTTCTCTTAATGACAGTGGGTGAATTGGCCATAAATCTACGACCATTTCAAACCAACTGGTTCTAATCTGTTTGCGATGGTCCAAACCCTAAACCATAATGACCATTGTAGTTAAAAACGTCGTTATTTCGTCACACGAAATGGTCATAACATAGACAAGACCGATCTATGCGTGAATTCTCACCAATTAGGACCCATCTAGATGGTCATAATTGCTATTTTGTGATGTGTTAAAATGAAAGGCCGGCCACCTCAGCAGTTTCGCCTACGTGTCATGTCCAGGTGTCAATTTTCATTTAAGTGTCATGCTCATGTGTCATTTTAAACCTAGCATTGACAGGTGATGCCCACACATTGACTTGTTGACCATGAAGCCTACCTACAATGGCTATCCAATGACACGTGGGTCCCACCAACCCTGACAAGCAGGCCCTATGGATTTGTCACACAGACCCATTACCCGGCAAGCGGGACCCACCATCTTCTTGACAAGCAGGACCCACTGAACTGGCATGTGGGACCCACTAGAGTTGGACCAAATAACCTACAAGTGGGACCCGCCACCTACCTAACACGTATGACCCACTACCCTGTAGGTGAGACCCGCCACCTACCTGACACGTAGGACCCACTACCCTGCGGGTGTGACCCGCCACTAAACAGACCTGACAAGTAGGACCCACTTTCAAGGTCTCCTGTCAAGTGAACGTTAAAAAGAAATACGAGGCCCGTTGGAATCGAACCCACGCCCTCACGCACAACTCCTATTAGGCAAACCACTACACCATGGGCACATTCGTGATAAGAAATTAACATACACGTATTTGTATCAACAAAACGCGTAGTGGGCCAAAGCCTATTTCCAGGAAACGTGAAGCTAGGTCCAATATTTGAGTTGGGCCACATTAAGCCCATACAGAAAATAGTCTGAGGCCCTCTTTTCAGCCCATCTACAAAGAGAAAAATTCTTCTAAAAAATATCCACAAAAAGAAAAAAGAGAGGCTATTTTAATTCCGGATTTCAAAAAGTTCCAAATCTATAAACTTGTCAATTCAAACAAATATTCAATAATTCAATAAATTTCTTGATTTCAAAAATATTTGAGAAATCAAAATATTTACAGATTCAAAAAATGTCCGTGATTGTGAAAAAAATGACGCATATCCAAAAAAAGGTTCATTTTGTTGAAAAAAATCATACACAAAATCAAAAAATGTTCATGACTTGGAAAAAATGTATAAATAAACGTTCATGATTTTAAGAAATGTTTGATAAATAAAAATTGTTCATGATTTTGAAAATATTTCGCATAATCAAAAAATGTTCACAAAATTTAAAACTTGGTCCCAACTTTCAGAAAAAACAATTGCTACAAAAAATTCATTGATTCAAAAAATGTTTTGGAGTTTGAAAAATATTCTTTTTTAGAGCACTTTTTGAAACATTTGCAATATTGCTTTATAGTTGCTTAAAATTTACCAGGACATTACCCGATCCATAGAAACTTCCTCCACCAAATTTTAGCTCATTTAATTTAGCCAATTTCCCTCAATATTGTTTCCCAAATTTCTATCCAGTGGAGAGCATTTTGAATGAAGTACCATTTCTATTTATTCAAAGGTATGAAATTTATACAGTCCCTTAAGATGCCCAAATTATCATCCTCCTCCAAATTTCAGCTCAATCGAAACATCTATGCAAGCCCAACTTCAATTTCTATTTTCTGTCAGGATTGGCACATTGAAAAGCAAGTGCTATCTAGACCCCTCCTGTTGCCCTCAAACTTTTTGGTAAATCTTCCATAACCAAATCATTGCCACATGCCAATATTCAGCTCCATTTTCCTAGTAAACCTCCCTCCGCAAATTTCCAAAGTTCCTTTCTAGAGAGAAGCTCTGTGAAGGAAGTACTAGCTAGGATTATCCAAATGATCTGAATTTTTTCCAAATCTTCCATATACTCAAATATGTACTCTCCACAAAATCTGAGCTCTATCCATCAATCCATGTGAGCTTATCATCCAATCTTTTATTCTGGCCATATTTTCAGTTTGTGAAGCAACTATATTTTATATTTCTTAATTATTTCTTACAATTTACCAGGGCATGTTCCTACCTATATAAATTCCATGCACCAAATTTGAGCTCATTTCATTAAGGAAATTTCTCTCAATAATTTTCCCAAGTTTCTGTCCAAAGAAGGGTATTGTAAAGGAAGTGCCACTTTGGCATGTCCAAATGGTATTAAATTCTTACGGTGCTTTCCTATGCCGAAATGACTATACTCCACCAATTTCCAACTCAATCCATTCATTCATTTGAGCCCGGCTTCAACATCAATATTTTTGCCCATTGTGGTACTTTGCACAACAAGTGCAACCTAGGCTCCTCCATTTGAGCTACAAATTTGCCAAGAAAGTCTCCTTAGTAGATTATTATCCTCGTCCAGAACTCTGTCCCATTCTCCGTGTGCATTTCCCCCACCGCTAATCAAACACTTGGTTGCTAATTCATGTTTGAGCATAGTTTAGTCTCCTCGTGAGATTCTTCTATTGTATTCTTCTTCCTAACAACTACCAGGGGAGTACCCAACCCACTAGACATGCCTAGGATCCCTAGAACACATGGCAACACCATGTTGATTTTGCGACCACGCGGCTGGCATGCCAGTTTACGCGCTCGGGAGTTGGGGCCCTCGGCAACCACTACACCATTTTTTTTTATTTTTTTAATGTTTCATGCCCATTTCAAAATGCGGTCGAGATGTCGGGCATGATCGTTCGTAGCTAGGGGTTGAATTTTGGAAAACTTTTGGTGTATCTCTGATTAAATATATAGTTTTGTACCTAAAAATGATTATTGGTAAAATTCATGAGCAAACTATGTGACGACTGTAGTTCAAAATTGCCCCGCTTCCTACTGAATCGACAAAAACCCATTTAAATGACCAATAATACGTAGAAAGATCGGAAATGCATGAAAATTGGTGATCATGATTAAAATATGGTCTAATTTGAGTGAAAATTTAGTTGTGCCCTTTTGTAAAATATTGTTGATAGCTGCTTCACTAAATCAGCTAGCAATTTGAGTGAAAAGTTTAGTTGTGCCCTTTTGTAAAATATTTTTGATAGCTGCTTCACTAACTCTGTGGGGTTCCGCTCGTAGTAGGCGCCACCCTCCCTTCCGGCCCGAGGCTGTTGGCCAAGGCCTATTGCAGCGAGGGCGGCGCCTACTACGAGCGGAACCCCACGGAGTTACCCATGCTCGGCATCTCCTCCATCAGCGCGGCCAAGCTCTCGCGGATCTCATCAGAACACACCTGCCCCGCCATCATCCACCACTACTTCAACTGCATCATCGTCCTCCTCAACCAGAACTACTAGGCCCGCATCTCCCACTTCGGCACTGCCAAGGTCGACCACCAATGCAGCAACATCCTCGTCGACCACATCCATCGCCGGTGGACACACAACGGTTGCTGGGACATCATGATCAATTCGGCAGCGAGGTGAGGTAAGTAATCAATCATCGCTTCGCTCCTGCTCCCTTCCTTCCAATCATGCCGAGTAATCTAGATTCTGTTCTTGGTCATGTTCTGTGAACGAACGGACTAATGGATGAATCAACCCACCCATAGTAGTAGAGTTTTATTATCATCCAGAGGAGATGTGATGTGCCTGACCTGGTTCATTTCATCTGCTCCTACTCTTCTTACCTCCTCATCATCCTAAGCTTTATTTTCCCTCTACAACAAAGTGGAACAACAGCAGGGAGGCACAAATTGTTCATGCATCCAACCTCCTCCTAGTGCTCTCTCTAGTTCCCCGCCTACATGCCACCAATCCAATCTTCTTCCTTGCTTGGTTTTTGTATAACCACAAAGTGTTGATTAACAATCAATTACTCCTTCCCTTTGTAAAGAAATATTTCTTTACGGAGGGAGTACTAGGTACAATCGCAAGACCGAGTGAATTGCGAAAAACCACCAAATTGAAGCGTAGGTTTGCAGAAAAGACTCTTCTACGAATTTGTGCCAGAAAACACTGATTTTGGTCCTAATATTTTGCAAAAAACATTGATCAACCGTTTTATGCATTTTAACCTCGATTATGACATGTGGGGCCCTGGTATTTTTGCATAGTCACCCTTCGGGTAAAAGTACAAAACGCAATCAGCTCCTCATCGCTAGCCTGCAGCAGAGGCATCGGCGCTCATGGTCCTCGTCGCCAGCCATGGCCACACCGTCCAGAGGGGGGGGAGAGGTTGGCTCGTCGACGTTGGCCGGTGGTGCCACATCTGGCGGTGGTGGGACGAGCAGCAGAGCACGAGGCGGTGGCTGGTTCATGCACGCGGAAGCGCTGCTGGCTTGGAGTCGCGCTCACCGTCGAGGTCGCTTCTTGCTGCAGCTTGCGCCCCGCCGTCGCTGCTTATGCCGAGCTGCGCGGCGCCGCTGGTGCTTGCTTCCCTGGGAGGTCGGGGTCAAGGGCAGCGCCGCCGCCGCTTCCTCAGGGAGGGCGGGGTCAAGCACGCCGCCGCTTGTGCCGGAGCTGTGTGTCGTCGGCGCCGCTTGCTCCGTCGAGAGGCAGGGATCACGCCCGAGCTGCCTGCCGCCGTGCGGCCGCCGCTTGCTGCGCTTGCACCTAAGCTGCACGTCGGGGTCGTAGCCGAGAAGGGAGGTGGCGGCGCTGGGAGGGCGGGGGCACGCCGGGAGGGAGGTGGAGGCGCTGGGAGGCTGGGGCGCGCCAGAGGGAGATGGCGGCGCTGGGAGGCTGGGGCGCGCCGGAGGGAGGTGGAGGAGCAGGGAGAGGGTGTTTTTTATGGAGGGGAGGGCGTTTTGGCGAAAATACCGTTAGCCACATCAGCAAATGGTGGGCTCCATCTGTCATAATTGTCATCAAATGGGCTAAAGTCATCAACAAGTGTTTTCTGCAAAAGATTAGGCCAAGAATCAGTGTTTTCGGGCACAAATTCGTAGAAGAGTCTCTTCTGCAAACCTACGCTTCAATGTGGTGGTTTTTTGCAATTCACTCCGCAAGACCAGAGCAGGCAACTCAATCATAGGATCCAAGCAAAAATAGAGCATCTATCGCCTTTGGCTTCTTGCAGCTGCAACTACGTAGTACTTGTGATTTGCTTGTGAATGTCACCGATTGTTCGCTCATACTAGTCGTATTTGTCTGCCACGGATTTAGATTGAATGATTGGTTCTCTCATATTTGGGGTACGTGTTGTGGATGCAGTTCAGCTGGTCTGTGTTAAGCTGGGATGATCCATCCATTTAAATCTTTTTATAGTTTATTAGTGTGAAAATGGCAGTACTAGCTTTAGTAGCATCAGGATTTAGGTTTCTTCTTACTGGAGTTATCAATGTCTAACATGTTTTGATATACTCAATCCTGCAATTTCGGTTACCGATTTTCAGCTTGACGCACTATTTTGGTTAGTGATTTTCATAACTTCGCCGCTCCTCTGCTTTGTACATACATGACCTAGGACTCTTATCTGTTTTATTATCAGGGGCACTCTTTGGTTGCTATTCTACAATTATCAGTTTCACAAATACCGCTTGTAACTCGTTTGGAGGCACTGCGGTTCATGGTCTCAAGGATGGTTCATCCTCACTACATATGCTGCTATGATTTAATTTGACTTGTTAACAATGGCTGTCAAAAAGAGCTTTCCATGCCAAAGATGAGAAATTCTCGATGTCGAACTGTTTGATGCCATCATTTTCTTACCATCATATTATATGCACCACTCAACATTCAACCTGCTTTAATCTGTCTAGTATTCAGTTTGTACCTCATCTAGCACACTTCCTGAAATTGGCACTAGTGTTTCAATGAAATTAGTAGAATTACCTTGTGATTCCACTGTTTGCTTCATATTGTGGTTGCACTACTGCTAGTGTCTTACTACCTTGTTCTGGCTCATCATGTTCCTACTTGTAGTTGATTTTCCATGTGCCTAAGTATATGAGTAGTACACGTGAAGCAAACATTTGAACTCAAACCCATCCATCCTCCATACTATACTGTATTGAAGAAGTAATTTAGATAAATATACATACAGTTTTATTAAGTGAATGCCATGCAAACAACTAACTAGCTCTTGTCCATGTAGATGGAGTAGGAGGATGTGCAGCAGCAGCAGCAAATGAGCCTGATGGTGAAGAAGCAGCTGATGACCAGAACTCGTTCAAGAACTCTTTAGTCCTTCCAAAACAAGGTCTTGATGTCTGTCGGTGCAACAAACCCTGGGCCCATTACCCAGACTGTGCATAGGCACAAGACCAAGATTGGAGCACCAGCCCAAGTCAGAGTAAAAGGAACCAAGAGATCCAGAATACCAGCTCAGAGCAGAGAGACCAAAGCCAAGCGAGAGAAGCAAGACATTACAAAGAGAAGGGTCTCCCTTGCCGGGCAGGAGAGCCAAGCAAGGGGCGGCCACCCCCGAAGCAGATAGCAGAAACACCCCGGCAGGGCCTACCGGGGCTCGCGGAGGCCAAACCGCCCCACCGAACACTCAAGCATGACCCACGTCATCGATCAATGCGGTGTCAAGCCGCAAGATGATTAAGTGGCAGCCATTAGCCACATGGAAGCCAGTCCCTGCAAGAAGAACCTGTAGATGACACCCGTCCTGCGACGTGTCAAGCAGGCAGACACCGAGCTGGCGGGATAGCCCGACAAGGCTAGTCGGGCAGCCAATGACGTGACGTTAAGCGATGCATTTAATGCGCCCTATCAGCCTGCATAGTTAGGTATGATAGCATTGTTCTCTATCTTATCAGTGCATCATGACTAGTTTGCCACTGTGGTAACCCCTTAATCTATAAAAGGAGGCCCATGGCAACCGTACAAGGGGTTGGAAAGTTGATGAACCCACACGACCATACGCGCGTAGTCGCTGCGGCCCTGAGGCAAACCCTGTCGGGCAAGTGTACCACGCACCGCCTCACTCATTCCACCATCAATCCACCAAAAAGGAGTAGGGTCTTGTGCCTCGCGGCGGCCCAAACCTGGGTAAATTGCTTGTGTGCTCTTTGTCGTGTTGCTGTACGCCAATCTGCTCTTTGTGCAACATGACGTACCCTCGCCGAACCACCGAGGGGCCACCCAGTCCCATAGGTGGCCGTGCATATCCCGCGACATCATTGGCGCGCCAGGTAGGGGACTCGCTTGCGCGGACCTGAAACTGTGCCCAACGTGTCATCTTCATCACCATCTTCATCTTTGACAGTGCCATCGACCATCACCTCTACTTCGAAGGCTCCACCGCTCACGACCTCTAACGCCGTGGGGGATGCAGGGGCGCACGAGGACGTGGATGCTGCTGGGGATGTGGTTGGAGCAGGCGGCGCCATCACCACTTCCCCCACGGCCGACACGGGGGCCGGAGCTACCAGAAGAGAACAACATCAGCAACGCCTCGACGGTCATGCCCAACAAGGTGCGGGCTAGGGGGTCACTCCGTCCGTGTCCCCCCTCTCACCGGCGGGCATTGGCGCAGCAACGACGCTCGGTCCTGGACGACCTATTGTCCTCTAGTCGCCCCCCACCACTGGAGCGACCGCGGCGCATGCACCTCCTCCTGGACGAGCCAACCAGAACGCCGCGCTCGACGGAGCCACTGATCTTCGAGCGCCACCGCGCTGCCTAGGTGGTCATTCCACAATAGCGTGGACGCGGAGCCGCTGTCATCGTTAGGAGCCAGGTGATGGTACGGTTGATGTCATCGACATCTGTACCAAGCACGGCCACAGAGGCCATGGCACGAGCTCAGCTACTACTGAGGTTCCCGCCAGCAGCCGAGCAGATGGATGAATGGCGTGCCACCATCCAATGCCTGCTCGGTTTCGCCGAAATTGGGGGCTCACGACGAGCTTGCCCACCGCAACCTCCCCAAGCAACAGCCACCGCCCGCACTGCTGGCCGTACGGAGGGGGCCATCCCCATAGTGCAGTCCCCACCACGGCAGCCAGCGAGGGCGCAGCAGCATCAGGACCCCGATGACGTCTCGATGGCCTGTACTAATCCTCGAGCATGTCCAGGGCAACGTCAAACCCCGGAAGATAGGCGGCGGGAAGATGCGCCGTCATCGCCAAACGGTGTCGCAACGAACCCCAACAGGCCGACGGGTGCGATGGCCTCAACGTCGATGAGCCCGCGCTGAGTGTCGGCGGGTGCCTGTCTTTCGAGCATGGCTGCCCTGCCTTTACGCGAGTGCTATGGCAAGTCTGTTGGCCGTCTGTTCGAACGTTCAAGCCAGAGATACCTGAGAAATACGCTGGGAGGCTGAACCCGGTAGATTTCCTGAGCATCTATACCATCGCTGTTCAGGCTGCCGGGGGAAGAGATAAGAAGGTGTTCGCCAACTACTTCCCTTTGGCTCTCAAGTCCAATGTGAGGTCTTGGCTGATGCACCTGCCGGAGAACTCCATTTCCTCATGGGCGGACCTGTGCCACGAGTTCATCGTTGCCTTCACCGGTGGCCACCAAGAGCCTGGCAGGCCCATCGACCTGCAACCTCTCCAGCAGAAGGAAGAACAAACCCTCCATAAGTATTCACAGAGATTCAGTAAAGTTCATAGAAACATTTTGAATATCCATCCGGCAGCCGTTATAGCAGCTTTCTAGCCCAATGTGCGCAACCGCCGCATTCGTTCCAAAATGAACATGTGGTTGCCCAAGACTGTGAAAGAACTATATGCACTGGTGGATAAATGTGCTGGGATAGAGAAAGGAAGGAAGTTGACCAGAGAAGAAGATGAGGATGAGGATGAATCAACAAGCCAGAGGAAGGGTAAGAAGCGCAATGAGAAGCCGAGGGATAAGGCAGTGATGACTATGGAAGGATCGGGCACACCTAGTACTGGCTAGAATGACAAGGTTGGGGCCCCGGGCAAGGAAGCTTCCGCGTGCGCTACCTGCCGGGAAGCCGCTACCACCAAAAAAGTTGGGAAAGGTGATGGGCCGTACTGCAAGATCCATCGGACCAAAGGCCACGAGCTTCAGGAGTGTTATCGGGTTGAGCATCTCATCAAGAAACAGAGGGCAGAGTATGATAAGCATGATAAGGAAAAAGGTCAGAACACTACTGGCGGTAAGGGACGGGGTAGTGAAGCAAATCATCCCGGTAGACCCTTTCATAACCAAGGAAAACCCGCTAGGGGCCAAGAGAAGGAGATCCGTGATGATGCTAGTAATGGAGGGGATGAAGAGGAAACTAGTGAGCAGGAATTCCAGAAAGCCACTAACACCCTATGCATTCATGGGGGTGCATCTTTGTACACCTCTCATCGCCAACTCAAGCGATGAGCACGAGAGGTCAATGCTGTGGATCCAGTGCTAGAGGCCCGGAAACCGCTCAAATGGCCCCGCACGCCCATCATCTTTGACGAAGAGGATCACCCTAGTCGCACCACTGTGGTAGGGTGCTTGCCGTTGTGGTTTCCCCGACAATTCGCAACCTCAAGGTCACAAAGATGCTAGTGGATGGCGGGGTCGGGTTGAATCTAATTTCCCCAGCAGTAATCGGCAAGCTTCAGATAGGAGAAGAGGAGCTAGAGGTCACTGACACGTTTCAAGGAGTTAATCCCGACAGGAGCCATCCTAAGGGAAAGATTACATTGTCGGTGACGTTTGGGGGAGAACTGAACTATCGGACAGAGAAGATTGTGTTTAATGTGGTTGATCCCCTTGTCGTACAATGGGATTCTTGGACGACCAGCCCTGGCCAAATTCATGGCAGCATCCCACTATGATTACAACACCTTGAAAATGCCTGGGCCATTCGGAATCCTCACTATCCCATCAGATGAGAAGGATGCAATTATTTGTGTGGACAAAATGTATCGAGATGCAGTTGCAGCAGAAGCACCGGCAATGGTAGTTCCCGCCAAGTAAAGTAGAGGAAAGAAGAGGGATTGTAGGACCTCCAGCAAGGAGTCCGGGAAGCGTGCCCCCTACGAGTGAACGTCATCCATTGACAACATGCCGGAGTATTACAACAGCAGGAGATCCAAGGTTACTACACCCCAAGTGAAGAAAGGTCCTGAAAGGCTGGCTGGCGTTGATGGTACTTTCACTATCAGCCCACCCTCGATGACAAATAGGAAAACGCGCTCATTGCCGTCCCGCGGGCGAATATCGATGTGTTTGCTTGGCAACCATCTGATATCCCCGGTGTTATCGGGGAGGTAATTGAGCACCACCTTACTATCTGCCCACATGCCCGACCCGTCAAGCAGAGAGTACAGAAGCACACCTTGGAGAGGCAGCAGTTCATTGCTGAAGAAGTTGGAGGCACCTGGTTTAGTCATAGTAGTACTGCACCCTATGTGGTTGGCAAATCCAGTAGTGGTCCGGAAGGCTAATGGGAAGTGGAGGCTTTGCATTGATTTCACATACCTCAACAAGGCTTGTCCAAAGGACCCATTTCCCTTGCCGCGCATCGACCAGATTGTGGATTCTACCTCAGTATGTGATTTTCTTTCCTTTCTGGACGCATACTCCGGGTATCATCAGATCTTCATGTCCAAGGAAGATGAAGAGAAGACATCATTCATCACTCCATGTGGTACGTACTGCTTTGTCCGCATGCCATTCAGATTAAAGAGTGTCGGGTCCACGTTTGCAAGGGCAGTCCAACTCGGTTTTGAACCACAGTTGCACAGAAATATAGAAGCTTATATGGATGATATCGTGGTCAAAACCAAGGATAAGGCCACCCTTATCCAGGATTTGGAAGAAATATTTGCTAATCCGCGCAAGATCAATCTGAAGCTCAATCCAGAGAAGTGTGTATTCGGTGTTCCCTTCGCAAGCTACTTGGATTCTTCGTGTCCCATCGGGGGATCGAAGCCAACCCCGACAAGATCAAGGCCATTTATCAGATTCAAGTGCCAAGGACATTTAAGGATGTGAGGTGCTTCACGGGATGCGTTGCCGCGCTGAGCAGATTCATCTCCAAGTCTGCCGAGCGTGCCCTGCGGTCTTCAAGGTTTTGAAGAAGGCATGGCCTATGAAGTGGACCCCAAAAGCAGATGCAGCTCTGCAGGAGTTAAAAGTCTACCTACCGTCCGTACCCACCTTTGTTGCGCCCAAACCTCAAGAACCATTGTAGCTATACTTGGCGGCAACCAACCAGGTGGTCACTGCAGCCTTGGTAGCGCAGCGAGAGGTGGACGAGGCAGAGACTGAACAGAGAACATCAGAGTCAGAAAAGGACCAGAACATCAATGAGCACGGCAACGAAAACAACCCCAGGGATGCGGCAAGGAAGAAATGGTGCAGCGCCCAGTGTACTTCGTCAGCTCCTTGTTATAGGGGGCTAGATCGAGGTACTCTAGTGTTCAAAAGTTGATCTTTGGTCTCATTATGGCCTCAAGGAAACTGCACCACTACTTCCAAGCCCATGAGGTCATGGTTGTTACTCGTTTTCTGTTGCAAAGGATACTCCGAAACCCTGAGGCAACTAGCAGAATAGTGGAATGGGCTTTGGAGTTGTACAACTTTGGTTTGAAGTTTGAGAGCACATCAACTATTCAGAGCAGGGCATTGGGAGAGTTTATTGCATAACGGACGCTAACCCCTGATGAAGAAAGGACAGAGTCAGCCATCCCCGACAAGGAATCACCCCAAGAATGGATCATGTATTTTGATGGTGATTTTTCCCTACAAGGTGCAGGGGCTGGCGTGCTTCTTGTTGCTCCCTTCGGGGAGCACTTGAAGTACATCGTCCAGATGCACTTTTCCCTGGAAGAAGCCACCAATAATATGTCTGAGTATGAAGGGCTCCTTGCCGGGCTTAGGATTGCAGTAGAATTGGGAATTCAGAAGTTAATCATCCGAGGAGATACACAGCTTGTGGTGAGACAAGTCAACAAGGATTATCAAAGCCCATTGATGGAAGCATACATCAAGGAAGTGAGGAGATTGGAGGAGAACTTTGATAGGCTGCAAACAGAGCACGTACCTCATGTGGAAAACAACATAGCAGATCACCTGTCAAAGTGTGATGCGCAGAAGCTTCCCGTGGAACCAGGAACTTTTGTTCTCCATCTCTCTCAACGCTCCGTATCACCAGCCACAATGGCCCAAAAAGGACAAAGTTGGACTACGGTAAGCCTCCCCGGTAAAGCTATCCGCTCTCGGCAGAGACCCTGCCGGAAACAACTCCTCACAGCCTGCCGGACCACCCCCTCCAGCCGGGCCTATGGACCCCGCGAACGAGGCTGGTGCTCCCGCAGCAGAGGAGGTTCCGCTAGTCCTCGTTGCCGAGCCCCAGGCTCCAACTTGGGCAAGGCACATTGTCCACTTCCTACAAACCGGAGAAATCCCTGGCAATCAAGATGAAGCTGAAAGATTAGCTCGGAGGGCCATTATGCATCAGTTTGTCGATGACACTCTGTACGGAAGGAGGCCTAATGGTGTGAAGTTGAAGTGTGTTTGCCAGGAGGATGGAAAGGTACTGCTGGCTGAGATTCACAAAGGAATGTGGGACTCCCACATTGGATCAAGGGCATTAGTTGGGAAAGCATTCCAGCATGGATTCTATTGGCCCACAACCCTCAAAGATGCGGTTGAGTTAGTCAAGAAATGTGAAGCCTACCAGTTCCATTCCAAAAAAATACACCTGCCTGCACATGCTCTTCAGACAATCCCTCTATCATGGCCATTTTCGGTCTAGCGGCTTGATACCCTCGGGCCCTTCCCCCGAGCAATCAGAGGCTTTGAATTCTTGTTCGTTGCCATCGACAAGTTTACAAAGTGGCCGGAAGTGACTGCCGTGAGAAAAGTGACATCTCTGTCAGCTATCAAGTTCTTGAAAGAATTGGTGTGTCATTTTGGAGTTCCAAGAAGGATCATCACTGACAACGGCACCCAGTTCATGAGCCACGCCTTAATGCAATATGTTCATACCCTCGGATGCAAAGTATCATTCGCTTCTGTGGCACACCCCCGGAGCAATGGACAAGCTGAGAGGGTGAACGCTGAAGTGATTCATGGACTCAAGACACAAACTTTTGATACGCTGCAGAAGCACGACAGAAGGTGGATCGAGGAGCTGTCGGTAGTTCTCTGGTCCCTCGGAATGACACCTAACTGAGCTACCGGGCAGACTCCCTTCTCCCTGGTCTACGGGGCAGAAGCAGTTATCCGGTTCCGACTCCGAGCTATACAAGACGAAGACATCAAGCTCATGTTGGTTAATGGGTATCTGGTTCCGACTCGGAAAACTACTCCAAGAGAAGCTATCACTGCAACTCAGAAGATACTCAAGAGGAAGGTGTTGCCGGAGTTGCTCTTGTGTCATCCAACTCCTATGACATATTTGACTCACCAAATGAAGGAATTGGAAGATGCATCATGGCTAAAGGCCCTAAGGTATCACACCCCAAGTATCTTTATTTCAATAGTGATGAAGATGACTTGCTAGGAGATGATGATTTACTTGTTGGTAGCAACAATGATGAAACCTATGATGAAATTGCTATCAATCATGCTAATCAAGATAAAATGAATGATCATGATAAGAACGAGATTGAGCGTCTAACTAAAGAACTAAACACTCTTAAGTTATCTCATGAAACTACGTTAGAGGATCATCGAGAACTTTTGAGGACTCATGAGAAGCTACACTTTGAAAATCTCAATATAGAGAAAGAGCATGAGTTCTTAAAAGCAATCAATGATGATTCTTGTAAGAAAAGTTCTTTTTACATTGCCAAGCGTTTAGTCTTGTCTACTTACATGCCACAAGTAAATCTAGCAACAAGAACAAGAAAGATTATTCCTCTAGTAGTAACAACAATCATGCTAAATCCAATATTGTTGCTTCTACTAGTTCTCTTGATTCCACTAATGATTCTCTTAGCCAAGTTACAATTGAGCAAGAAAATAGCTTATTGAAGGGAATTATAGAGAAAGGTGTTTACAAGAGTCTTGTCGGAAGTAAGCAATTTGAGGAAATTGTACGCAAGCAAGGAAGGCACCGGAAGAATCAAGGTGTTGGTTTTGAACGAAAGTTCAATGCCAATGGAGTTGAGTGGGAAGAAGATCAATATCCCAAGACGAAGTTTGTTCCTCAACAAGAGAAGTATGATCCTACTTCTTTCAAGGGAACACAAGCTCAAGATGATCTTCCACCACAAGACCACAAGCAAAAAGGCAAGGACAAGGTTCAAGAAGAGATTGATGCATTTGAAGAAGCTCCTAATGCCTTGGTCAAGTTCTACTTCATCAAGTACATCTACAACTCCAAGGATTCCCATCAAGTTGGATCCATAAGAAGAAGAACTAGAGAGTTCTTGAGGATGACTCCACCAACATACTTCACTCATATCATCTTGGCAAGGACAAGTGCAATCAACCTTCACATCTTGCACTAGTTCAAGAAGTCACAAACCCTCTTGTTGGTAAGACAACAGACAAGGTAACCTAATGCTTTCATGGACATTACTTTGTGTGCATCTCACTCCATGTCCACGGGTTTCTTTGTTTGTTCCTTGTGGGACTAACCCGTGTAGGTATTAAAAGTGCAACTCACTCCAATGGATTGCTCCAAATGATCTACATCAACTTTGAGCATCTACATCTTCATCACCTACATGAAGTCATCATCGACAAAACCGAAGGTTAGTTCATCCCTCTTAGGAGGGATACCACATCTAGGGTAAGCTTTACTCTAAGAATTGAACTGCAGCAACTCTAATGGTGTGAACACAACAATGCTTTATGTAAAAGTTGTAACCCCACTTGTGATTACACGATGAGTATGACCTATTGATACGTCTCCAATGTATCTATAATTTTTGATTGTTCCATGCTATTATATTATCCTTCTAGGATGTTTTATGGGCTTTTATATACACTTTTATATGATTTTTGGAACTAACCTATTAACCCAGAGCCCAGTGCCAGTTTCTGTTTTTCTCCTGTTTTAGAGTATCAGAGAAAAGGAATATCAAACATAGCCCAATTGACCTGAAACTCAACGGAGGTTATTTTTCGACCAGAAGAAGCCCAGAAAGTGCCGGAGGGGGACCAGAATGTTCTCGGGCTGCCCACGAGGGTAGGGGGTGTGCCCCCCTAGGCGTGCCCCCTGCCTCATGGACAGCCCGAAGGTCCCCTATATATACTGAAACCTCGGGAGTTCCTCCGCCGAAAGCCTTTGTTGCCACCAAAAACCAGTCTAGACCTGCTCTGGCACCGTGCCGGAGGAGGGAACCCCTCTCCGGTGGCTATCTTCATCATCTCGGCACTCTCCATGATGAGGGGGGAGTAGTTCACCCTCGGGGCTGACGGTATGTATCAGTAGCTATGTGTTTGATCTCTCTCTCTCCCTCCCTCTCTCTCTCTCTCTCTCTCTCTCTCTCTCTCTCTCTCTCTCTCTCGTGTTCTTGAGATGGCACGATCTTGATGTACCGCGAGCTTTGCTATTATAGTTGGATCTTATGATGTTTCTCCCCCTCTACTCTCTTGTGATGAATTGAGTTTTCCCTTTGAAGTTATCTTATCGGATTGAGTATTTAAGGATTTGAGAACACTTGATGTATGTCTTGCATGTGCTTATCCGTGGTGACAATGGGATATCACGTGATCTACTTTATGTATGTTTTGGTGATCAACTTGCGAGTTCCGTGACCTTGCGAATCTATATATAGGGGATGGCACATGTTTTCGTCTTGACTCTCCGGTAAAAACTTTGGGGCACTCTTTGAAGTTCTTTGTGTTGGTTGAATAGATGAATCTGAGATTGTGTGATGCATATCGTATAATCATGCCCACGGATACTTGAGGTGACAATGGAGTATCTAGTGACATTAGGGTTTTTGTTGATTTGTATCTTAAGGTGTTATTCTAGTACGAACTCTATGATAGACCGAACAGAAAGAATAGCTTCCTATTATTTTACTACGAACTCTTGAATAGATCGATCATAAAGAATAACTTTGAGGTGGTTTCGTACCCTACCATAATCTCTTCGTTTGTTCTGCGCTATTAGTTACTTTGAAGTGACTCTTTGTTGCATGTTGGGGGATAGTTATACGATCCAGTTGTGTTATTATTGTTGAGAGAACTTCCACTAGTGAACGTATGAACCCTAGGCCTTGTTTCCTAGCATTGCACTACCGTTTATGCTCACTTTTACCACTTGCTACCTTGCCGTTTTTATATTTTCTTATTACAAAAACCTTTATCTACCATCCATATTGCACTTGTATCGCCATCTCGTTGCCGAACTAGTGCACCTATACAATTTACCATTGTATTGGGTGTGTTGGGGACACAAGAGACTCTTTGTTATTTGGTTGTAGGGTTGCTTGAGAGAGAACCTCTTCATCCTACGCCTCCTACGGATTGATAAACCTTAGGTCATCCACTTGAGGGAAATTTGCTATTGTCATACAAACCTCTGGACTTGGAGGCCCAACAACGTCTACAAGAAGAAGGTTGCGTAGTAGACATCAAGCTCTTTTCTGGCGCCGTTGTCGGGGAGGTGAGTGCTTGAAGGTATATCTTTAGATCTTGGAATCGAATATTTTAGTTTCTTGTTTTATCACTAGTTTAGTTTACAAAAGAAAACTACAGAAAAATGGAATTAAGGTTACCTCATAAGCTTCATCTTTTTTATATCTTTCGTGAAAATGATGGAAAGGAAAATTATGCGCAAGTACTAGAAGAAGAATTACATAGAATGCTTGGCATAAAATATGTGCATGCTGAGCATGATTGCGATGTTGTTAGTATGAATTCTTTGAATACCCATGATGCTAATGATATGCAAAGCCACAAGCTTGGGGATGCTATGTTTGATGAAGATGATATGTTTAGTCCCCCAAGTTTTGATGAGAATATTTATTATGATGAAAGCATGCCTCCTATTTATGATGATTGTTGTGATGACTTGTATGCTATTAAGAATAATGATAACCATGAAACTTGTCATCATGATCTTAGTTTTCAATTGGATTATGCTTCACATGATAGTTATTTTGTTGAATTTGCTCCTCCCACTACTATGAATGAGAAGAATTTTGCTTATTAGGGGAGTAGTAAAATTTCTATGCAAGTAGATCATGAAAAGATTGCTTTATGTGCTGGTGCTAGGAATTTAACTGGCACGTCTTTTATTCTTCCCTGGATTTCAGAAATATCTCCATTAGTGTGTTCATGATAAGATGGTAATCTATCCATGTTAAATTTTAAAGAATCATGAACAATTTTTGGCATAGTAGAAACCATAGATCCAATATCACAATAAGCAAGGAAGTCTTGATTAGAGATGCTAATCCTAACGAAAGGCTCCCAATCATTGGCTATTTCCAAAATGTCTTTCTTATTGGGTTTAGGTTTCTCTACCTTCATCAAGTCTAGAGCATCCATTCTCTTTTCAATAGTAGCAAGTCTATCTATGACAGTATCAAAGTTATGATCATAAACAAAGTAACTAGATAGACCATGTATAATTTCAAGAGCTCTAGCTTCATCACACTCTAGGAAATCTCCCTCGGCTATAATATCAAGAGAGTGTTTACACCATTTAAAAAGACCATGGTAAAAATTTCTAAGCACAATTTTTATAGGTATCCAAGGCATAATTCTCCTATGTGCATCAGAAATTCTGTCCCATACCTTCTTCATATTTTCTCCATCCCTTTGATGGAAATCTAGAACTTCTGATTCCCTCAAAGCACCAAATCCTAACATGTTTAGCTAAACAGAAAGGACTACTAACAGGAAGGCAAAATAATTATTATTTTCGTAATTTTTGATAAAGGGTACTAAAGCAAAAACTGAAAGGTAAACTAACAAGACTAAAAGCAAAGGTAAAAGATAGCGTACAACTCCCCTATCTTGAAGAGTGGAGTCCCCGGCAACGGCGCCAGAAAAACTCTTGCTAGGCTTCTCGCCCCTCGTTGGTTATCCCAAGTGGAAGGTGTGAAATGTAGTGTTGCGGAGGTTTTTCCCTTGGCAAAGATACCAAGGATCGAATCCCCAGAGACTCCTAGGTTCAACAAGAAGGTGTCAACTGCTACGGCGCCAGATATTAGCAATCAACGTGGACCTGCACACAGATACAAATAACTTTGCTCCCAACGAGTACAGAGAGGTTGTCAATCCCTCCGGCCTTGTAGTTCACAAAGGATTAAACGCAAGTGATAGTAGTGATAGATATAATTGCAATAGTAAATAAAAGCGAAAAGTAAATAGAGGATATGATCAATGATGGTAATATGGACCGGAGTCTCATGATGTTCACTAGTGATGTCTCTCTCCCAAAAGACGATAAAACAGCTATGTGAGGTAAACGAATTACAGCTGGGCAATTGACAGGACCATGTGCGCAAACCAATGCTGACTACATTGCAAGAAAGGTTGAGGTTCAAAGCATGGGCCGTACAGCAAAGTAAGTAGACCGAAATCCATCAATATCTACTACTAATCATCCACCTTGAGATATCTATCCAGAACATCTCGCTGGTATTAAGTTGCGAGTCCCACCCATAGTGTAAACTCAATGCAACAGACAACTGCATTAAAAGAACTTTGCGTAAAGTAAACAATCCTTGCACCCGCGGGCACAAGCACCGTTGTTTTCCCCCTTGTGGCAACAGCACATCCCCTAGACTCATGTTTCTGTCACTCAAGCTAGTCATCGAGGGGCATGAACCCACAATCAAGCATAACGTTCCCTCTTGGAGTCACTGCCTATTACTTGGCCAAAGCAATAAATAACAACGGAGAACATGCAAGAATTACTTACGAACATAAATATAAAAGAGGTAGATCAAATATATTACTCAAGCACAATCTGAACATAATCTCATAATCCATCGGATCCCAGCAAACTCATCATAGCAACAGCATAAGGATTACATATGTGCCTCGATCATGTAGGGCAGCTCACGAGGACTAATTAGTGAACCACAAGAACGGGAGGAGAACATCACATAGCTACTGGTCATGGACTCATGGTCCAAGGGAGACTACTCACAACTCATCCGGGAGGCGTCCATGGTGGTGGAGAAGCTCCCGGTGGTGATCCTCCCCTCCGGCAGGGTGCCGGGAAGAGTTCTCCTGGTGCTCCCGATCTTGGAAGCGGCAGCGGCGGCGGAACAGAGATGGGATCGCGAAAAAAGTTCCTCCTTCAAGGGTTTCGGGAGACGCTTTAAATATATGCCAAAGGGGGGCATCGGAGGACCCTCGGGGGGCCCAGGCGCCCCCCCGGCGCGGCCCAGGGGGGGCGCCGCCAGGGCGCTTGGAGCCCTGGTGGCCCCCCCGGCTGTCCTTCGGGCGCACGGTAGTTTCTGGAATGCTGATTTTTTATATAATTTTTCTGGATTTTTCCTGGCAGTTCTCGTAATGTGAAAACCTGAAATACAAAAACAGCCGAAAACAGAAACTGGCACTGGGGTGCACTGAGTTAATAGGTTAGTCCCAATATGATCAAAAGTGTATGGAAGTGTATAAATATCATAGAAATATCACCCAAAAGAGGCATGGAGCAAGCAAAAATTATAGATACGTTTTGGACGTATCAACATCCCCAAGCTTAATTCCTGCTCGTCCTCGAGTAGGTAAATGATAACAAGAATAATTTTTGTGGTGACATGCTATTAACCATATAGGACTTTTTCATAGTCATATGACAAAAGCTTACTGAGACAATGAATCTATAGTAATTAAGTTTCCTCATGAGAAAATCACAAAGAACTGAAAGTTTTACAATATGATACTGAAACATCAAATAGATTTGCAATGAACATGATGTGCAAATATGATAAAGTGATATCTAGCTTGCCCCCTTTAGTGAAGCATAAATGCAGGGGCACCTTCAAGGTTTAAGTGATGACTAGATACAATGATTTCAAAATAAACGATATCACAATCATGCAAAAGACAATGCTACTTTGGGACAATGCACATTACACTCAGAATGACAATCATGCTCTCAGTAGTTGGTGCTTTTAAAAGAAGGTGGAGACACAATATAAAAGTAAAAGAATGGCCCTTCGCAGAGGGAAGCAGGGATTACTCATGTCCTAGAGCTTTTTATTTTGAAAACATAGAAACAATTTTGTCAACGGTAGTAGTACTTCATATGTGTTATGCATAAGACATCCTATAAGTTGCAAGCCTCATGCATCGAATACCAATAGTGCTCGCACCTTGTCCTAATTAGCTCCGATTTCCATGGATTGTCATTGCATTACATATGTTTCAACCAAGTGTCACAAAGGGGTACCTCTATGTCACCTGTACAAAGGTCCAAGGAGATAGATCGCATTTGATTTCTCGTTTTTGATAGATCTCAACTTGAGGACATCCATACCGGGACAACATAGAAAATATATAATGGACTCCTCTTTAATGCTTAAGCATATTCTCATAAGAGATTGAGGATTAATGTCCAAGCTAAAACTTCCACCATGATACATGGCTTTGGTTGGCGGCCCAATGTTCTTCTCTAACAATATGCATACTCAAACCATTCAACCCATGGCAAACCACCCTTACTTCAGACAAGACGAACATGCATAGCAACTCACATGATATTCAACAAAAGTGTAACAGTTCATGGCATCCCCAGAAACATGGTTACCGCTCAGCAAGCAACTTATAAGAAATAAGATACATAAGCAACATATTCTTTACCACAATAGTTTTTAAGCTACTTTCCCATGAGCTATGTATTGCAAAAACTGAAGGTTTTAAAGGTAGCACATGTAAATTTACTTGGAGTGGCGGTGAAATACCACATAGGAAGGTATGGTGGACTCATATGGCATAACTGGATTAAAGGATGTGGATGCACAAGCAGTCAGTCCGCTTAGTATAGGCGAAGGTTAGCAAAAGACTGGGAGCGACCAACTAAGAGAGCAATGACGGTCATAATCATGCAGAGCGACAAAGCAACATTGAATCAGGCATGGTAGTTACATCGCTACTCAGAAATAAAAGATCATCAAGGCTTGATAGACTTTCTTTACAGTCTTAAATATGCCTGAGCATACGCCAAGTCAATCAAAATAAATTCTCGAAGGAAGATATTACTAAACCATACCACATCATAGGCAAACAAATCATGTTGGTACTCCAATAACACATTGGGAACCCCCCAGCTATTTGAGACTAACCATAAGAAAACATGAACTACTAAGCGCCATCATGCACGTAGCATCTTTATCATAGACATATCAACCAATGCAATGGAAGCAAACTCTCTTAATAAGGTGAGCATGGTAATTAAAGAGAGTTCAAGCAACCAACTAAAAAAAAGCTCTTGAAAAGATAAGCATGAAAGCTAAGAGCTGAACATGATAGTAGCTATTAAAAGACAAAGAACACACACAGCAAGGATAGACATGAAAATTCTATGTTATGTTCTAGGTAGAAGTGGAGCGTGTTTCTCACCCACATAAAGAAAGCTGAGTTCCGACTCGTTATGAAAAACTAAAGAAAACTAAAAGTAAGACGCTCCAAGCATAGCACATAACACATGAAGTGATTAAAATATAGTGGAACGAAAGACGAACTGATAATGTTGATGGAGAAGGGGATGCACGGGGGCATCCCCAAGCTTAGACGCTTGAGTCTCCTTGAATATTTCTTGGGGGTGCATGGGGGCATCCCCAAGCTTGAGCGCTTGGCATTCCTGAATCTTTTTATCATCTTCCCTCGCACACTTGAAAACTCCCTTCATACATAACTCATCATAATTTGATTAGCGAGGTTAGTACCCATAATAAAATAATTATACCTTGCTGGAAATAAAGATATTCTTGAAGGTCTACTGTTTCTCAAGATTGCCAAAAGGTTTTTGCAAAGAAAAAGCAAGCTCTTGGTTTGCAAAATGAAGGAAAGGCAAAACTGGACAGAATCTGTGAAAAACAGAACAGGAGGTAGTAATTGATTTGTTCGGGGCACTTCTGCAACTCTAATAAAAAACTCGGAACATATGCACGAAAGACAATTATATAGAGCACGTTGTCGAAATAATTCAGACCAAAAAGATGATCTGGTGATTTTATACGAATTTTTCTATCCAAGGACAGAATCTGTTTCCTGGAGAGCACCTCACAACTTTTGAACTTTCTAGCAATCAGAGGCTACACTTGGCACAAAATTGAAAAGCAAAGATACAGTGATGATGCTACAGTAGTAACAACATCAAGACACAACAAAAGCAAAATAAATTTATTCATGTGGGCTGCCTCCCAAAAGCGCTTTCTTTTATGCCTTTAAGCTAGGCATAATGCATAGCGGAATCAATAACCATCGTAATAATCGGAGCTATAAATTGCTTCAAATGGTTCCTCAACAAGTTCATTCTTGTTCCTTCTAGGAAAGGGGTACACACCTTTTGCCTTTCCACGCAAGTGGATTTGTCCCTTACCTATATAAATGAAGCCTTTAACTGCTCGGAGGAAGTCCCTTCCAAGCACTATATTTCCTTGGTTTGGCTCCATGATGAAGAAATCAATCATTGCAATCCCTTTAAGGAATTTAACTGGCACGTCTTTTATTCTTCCCTGGATTTCAGAAATATCTCCATTAGTGTGTTCATGATAAGATGGTAATCTATCCATGTTAAATTTTAAAGAATCATGAACAATTTTTGGCATAGAAGAAACCATAGATCCAATATCACAATAAGCAAGGAAGTCTTGATTAGAGATGCTAATCCTAACGAAAGGCTCCCAATCATTGTCTATTTCCAAAATGTCTTTCTTATTGGGTTTAGGTTTCTCTACCTTCATCAAAGCCAGAGCATCCATTCTCTTTTCAATAGTAGCAAGTCTATCTATGACAGTATCAAAGTTATGATCATAAACAAAGTAACTAGATAGACCATGTATAATTTCAAGAGCTCTTGCTTTATCACACTCTAGGAAATCTCCCTCGGCTATAATATCAAGAGAGTGTTTACACCATTTAAAAAGACCATGGTAAAAATTTCTAAGCACAATTTTTATAGGTATCCAAGGCATAATTCTCCTATGTGCATCAGAAATTCTGTCCCATGCCTTCTTCATATTTTCTCCATCTCTTTGATGGAAATCTAGAACTTCTGATTCCCTCAAAGCACCAAATCCTAACATGTTTAGCTAAACAGAAAGGACTACTAACAGGAAGGCAAAACAAAAAAAATCGTAATTTTTGATAAAGGATACTAAAGCAAAAACTGAAAGGTAAACTAACAAGACTAAAAGCAAAGGTAAAAGATAGCGTGCAACTCCCCTATCTTGAAGAGTGGTGTCCCCGGCAACGGCGCCAGAAAAACTCTTGCTAGGCTTCTCGCCCCTCGTTGTTTACCCCAAGTGGAAGGTGTGAGCTGTAGTGTTGCGGAAGTTTTTCCCTTGGCAAAGATACCAAGGATCGAATCCCCAGAGACTCCTAGTTTCAACAAGAAGGTGTCAACTGCTACGGTGCCAGATATTAGGAATCAACGTGGACCTGCACACAGATACAAATAACTTTGCTCCCAACGAGTACAGAGAGGTTATTAATCCCTCCGGCCTTGTAGTTCACAAAGGATTAAACGCAAGTGATAGTAGTGATGGATATAATTGCAATAGTAAATACAAGCGAAAAGTAAATAGCGGATGTGATCAATGATGGTAATATGGACCGGAGTCTCATGATGTTCACTAGTGATGTCTCTCTCCCAAAAGACGATAAAATAGCTATTTGAGGTAAACGAATTGCAGCTGGGCAATTGACAGGACCATGTGCGCAAACCAATGCTGACTACATTGCAAGAAAGGTTGAGGTTCAAAGCATGGGCGATACGCCAAAGTAAGTAGACCGAAATCCATCAATATCTACTACTAATCATCCACCTTGAGATATCTATCCAGAACATCTCGCTGGTATTAAGTTGCGAGTCCCACCCATAGTGTAAACTCAATGCAACAGACAACTGCATTAAAAGAACTTTGCGTAAAGTAAACAATCCTTGCACCCGCGGGCACAAGCACCGTTGTTTTCCCCCTTGTGGCAATAGAACATCCCCTAGACTCATGTTTCTGTCACTCAAGCTAGTCATCGAGGGGCATGAACCCACAATCAAGCATAACGTTCCCTCTTGGAGTCACTACCTATTACTTGGCCAAAGCAATAAATAACAACGGAGAACATGCAAGAATTACTTACGAACATAAATATAAAAGAGGTAGATCAAATATATTACTCAAGCACAATCTGAACATAATCTCATAATCCATCAGATCCCAGCAAACTCATCATAGCAACAGCATAAGGATTACATATGTGCCTCGATCATGTAGGGCCGCTCACGAGGACTAATTAGTGAAGCACAAGAACGGGAGGAGAACATCACATAGCTACTGGTCATGGACTCATGGTCCAAGGGAGACTACTCACAACTCATCCGGGAGGCGTCCATGGTGGTGGAGAAGCTCCCGGTGGTGATCCTCCCCTCCGACAGGGTGCCGGGAAGAGTTCTCCTCGTGCTCCCGATCTTGGAAGCGGCGGCAGCGGCAGAACAGAGATGGGATCGCGAAAAAAGTTCCTCCTTCAAGGGTTTCGGGAGACGCTTTAAATATATGCCAAAGGGGGGCATCGGAGGAGCCTCGGGGGGCCCAGGCGCCCCCCGGCGCGGTCCAGGGGGGGCGGGCCGCCAGGGCGCCTGGAGCCCTGGTGCCCCCCCCCCCGGCTGTCCTTCGGGCGCACGGTAGTTTCTGGAACGCTGATTTTTTATATAATTTTTCTGGATTTTTCCTGGCAGTTCTCGTAATGTGAAAACCTGAAATACAAAAACAGCCGAAAACAGAAACTGGCACTGGGGTGCACTGAGTTAATAGGTTAGTCCAAATATGATCAAAAGTGTATGGATGTGTATAAATATCATAGCAATATCACCCAAAAGAGGCATGGAGAAAGCAGAAATTATAGATACGTTTTGGATATATCAGCTGGTTATATGGTTGAATTCATTCATGATGCTATTGAAAATTATTATGAGAGAGGATCATATGCTTCTACATAATGCAATAATATCAAGTTTCCTCTCTACGTCCTTAAAATCTTGAAGTTATGCTCGTTTTCCCTTCATATGCTAGTTGATTATCGTTCCCATAAGTTGTTTGCTCACAAAATCCCTATGCATAGGAAGTGGTTTAGACTTAAATGTGCTAGGCATATTCTTCATGACGCTCTATTTATGTTTCAATTCTTACCATTTATGCGAGCATCATTGAAATCATCATGCCTAGCTAGGGGCGTTAAACGATAGCGCTTGTTGGGAGGCAACCCAACTTTATTTTTGTTCTCTGCTTTTGCTTCTATTTAGGAATAAATATTGCATCTAGCTTCTGTTTAGATGTGGTTTTGTGTTTAATTTAGTGTTTATGCCAAGAAGAACCTTTGGGAAGACTTGTGTGAAGTTTATGCGATCATGCTGTATAAAATAGAAACTTTAGCGCTCACAAGATTGGCTACCATTTTTTACTGGAGAGTGATTTTTAGTTGATTCTTTTTGCAGACGATTAATAGACAAATTCCTCATGTCCACCAATTTATTTCAGAATTTTTAGAGTTACAGAAGTATTCGAAAGTTACGGATTGCTACAGACTGTTCTGTTTTTGACAGATTCTGTTTTTCATGTGTTGTTTACTTATTTTGACGAATCTATGAGTTGTATTGGAGGGTATGAACCATACAGAAGTTGGAATACAGTACATATTACACCAATATAAATTTAGAATGAGTTCATCATAGTACCTAAGTGGTGGTTTTATTTTCTTATACTAATGGAGCTTACGAGTTTTTCTGTTGAGTTTTGTCTTGTGAAGTTTTCAAGTTTTGGGGACCATGGAATAAGGAGTGGCAAGAGCCTAAGCTTGGGGATTCCCAAGGCACCCCAAGGTAATATTCAAGGACAACCAAGAGCCTAAGCTTGGGGGTGCCCCGGATGGCATCCCCTCTTTCGTCTTCGTTCATCGGTAACTTTACTCGATGCTATATTTTTATTCACCACATGAGATGTGTTTTGCTTGGAGCATCAATTTGTTTTATTTTGTTTTGCTTGTTGTTTGAATAATGTCCCAAGATCTGAAATCCTTAAATGTTAGAGAGTCTTCACATAGTTAAATAATTATTCAACTACTCGTTGATCTTCACTTATATCTTTCGGAGTAGTTTGTTATTGCTCTAGTGCCTCACTTATATCTTTTTAGAGCACGGCGGTGGTTTTATTTTGTAGAAATTATTGATATCGCATGCTTCACTTATATCTATTTGAGAGTCTTTTAGAACAGCATGGTAATGTGCTTTGGTTATAAAACTAGTCCTAATATGATAGGCATCTGTCGGGGAAACTGATCGCCCACGAACACCTATGGGACCGGAGCCCCTTTTCGGTACGGCAAGGGAGCGGAGGGAGCACAGAGAGCAGATCGAGGCGCACACGCGAGCAGTTTACCCAGGTTCGGGCCGTACGGATGCGTAAAACCCTACTCCTGCCTTGGTTTGTTATTGAATTCTTGGCTCGGGAGCAAGAAGATCTACAGTACTAGCTACGCCGAGCGTGGGAGTGATCAAGTTTCGGAACCTCCTCTACGTTGTGCATGGGCCTCCTTTTATAGGTCGAAGGGGTTTCCAACAGGTGTCAACGTAAGTGAGGGTAAAAGCGTAAAATTGGTGGTAGTTGTAACAGTGCATGTACAGTATATGCACAGTGTTTTGTACCTAACCCAGACGGTGGGGGACAAGGGCATTGAATGCCCGTCGCCGTCGCCCCAAAATAGTGTAAAAAGCGTCCGTCCGGGTGTCTCCGTTCGCCACGACGGTAGCCTCGTCATCGTGGCCAGCCACCGTGTACCCCAAGCTGCACGGCCATCCGCCACGTGCCCTAGGAAGGGCCCCAGGGCGACGCGTGGCCAGATGAGCTGGAGCGCAGGCACACAGTGAAAGCTTGCCGCGGCAAGCACCTTCCCGCGGTCGCTACCTTGCCGGGCCCGGAAGCTTGTCGCTCTCCGGGTCTTGCCGGGGCGCGCGATGTGCCACGGCATGTCTTGTGAAATGCTGTTCTTTGGCCTTCCTGGCAAGCCCCTCTTGCCAGGGCCTCGCGCTGAAGGGATGATCTTGAGCCTGGAGCGGCCTTCCCGACAAGCTCCTCTTGCCGGGGTCCTATTTCTTAACTTGAATACTTTGTTCTTGAATGGCTCCAAAGGAAGTAGAGTGGGCCTTGGCGAGCGCGTGGCGAGCCCTGCCATGGGACGCTGCTACTGCCCGTGCACAAGTCGGGATACTAAGGTACCCCTACTTTAGTACACCGATAGGAGCCCCCGGGCCTGGGCCACACATGGTGCCGAGCGCTGTTGGGCCAGGCCGAAAACAGTGCACGGGCACTCGCGGCCCACGGGCGCCGTATCCCACTCCGTATCCGCCGCATCCCTCCCTAACGGCACGTGTCGATTGCGGCATCGTGGGAGAGATCGTGGCCTGTTTCTTTAATGGGAAAATGCGGAACGTCCCCCGCTCCCCCATAAAAGCAGAGGAAACTAGGGCAGTTTCCCCCCATTGCTTCATTGCGTCTTCAACCTCTAGAAACCCCCGCCGCTCTCTGCCTCCCCAAAGGTCGAGAGAGAGAGACGAGCTCCACCCCTCTTCCGCCGCCGCCAGCCTCCCCAGCACCGCCGGCTCCATTCGCCGTCTCTGCCATGGCCCCGAAGAGCGATCAGGCGAAGAACCCGAAGTCCGACAAGGCGGCGAAGCTAGCAGCAATGCGGAAGAAGATGGTGGTCTTCCCGCCGAGGCTCGGCGCGAGGGAGCTGAGGGACAAGTACTACTTGTTCTGGGCGAGGGAGACGAAGGCTCACCCGCGCACCAGGGTCCTCCCCGCCGAAGCCTGCGACATGTATCCGGGAGGTTACCATTACTTCGCTCTGTTATTCCATTGCGGTCTCTGCCCTCCGTACTCTGAGTTCTTCTGTGATGTTATGAACACGTACGGAGTCCACCTTCTCGATTTCACCCCGAACGCCGTCTTAACCTTGGCCGTTTTCGCGCATCTGTGCGAAAACTTCGTCGGAGTCCACCCCAACGTAGCTCTCTTCCGCCATTTTTGCACACCTAGAGTAGAGTCCGGGTCTCCTCTGTCCGGCGGCATCTCTTGGATCTTTAGGCTCAACAAGAAAGAGGCGTACTTGATTGGAGAGCTACGCGGCAAGTGGGAAGAGTGGAGGGCTGATTGGTGCTAGGTTATGGAAGAGGAACCCCAGCAGTTTACCTCCCCGCGCCGAGCTGCAATAGTGCGCGGCAAGGATTGGAGTGATCTGGCCCCGGAGGACGAGAAGCTGAAGATTACCCTTACTAGGATCCTTCGTCTCCGGCGAGCCAACCATACTGTAGGTAAGGTCGGGGCTGATTTCCTTCGCCGCCGCATTGCTCCCCTGCAGGAGAGGAAGAGGCCTGCTTGGGAGTTCGGCAACGCGGCAGACCGCATGAGGCTGCGCCCCGGCCTGAACTACAACTTCACCATCTTGGAACTCAAGGGAATGATCCGCTCGCTGTTCAAGCACGACCCCAAGCACTCGGAGTGGTTTGCCCCGTCGCGGGGAGTAGTTCCATTATGCAACAACTCTTCACTTAGTGCCATCCGCGCGGTAATGCCACTGTGCGACTCCCACGGGGTTGATCCCACTTGGCTGGCGCCTTCAGAAGAGACCGTGCAAACTTTCTTCGATAACCTGGTTGAGCGGCCAATAAATCCGGAAGAGAAAAAGGGTCTCACCCGCGCGACCACCGACTGGGACGTGGCGTATATCGCTAGTAGGATGGAGGAGGCCACCGCAGCTGAGGCCGCGGGTGAGTTTGGGTACTCCGTGGAGGAGGCAGAAGCAGCGGATGCAGTGAGTAGGGCCGAGGAGAAAGTTATCCTCAAGTTGTTGAAGCCTGCCGGGGAGCCTGCCGGGACGAGCGAGGCTGCCGGGCAGGGCACTGAGTCCAGCGAGCCCGCCGAGGAGGACGCCGAATCGGGCGATTCCGATGAAGACTCGGGCGGGTCACTGAACCTCGACGACGCCTCCTCATCCTCGGAAAATTCTCCGCCACCACCGAGTCCTCCGCCATAGCCAAAGAAGCGCCTCCCCAAGACCACTGACACGGCGAGGCAGCCGGCGCCCCGACAGCAGCCGCAGCGTCGCTCGACTCGTGTCACCACGACGAGCAAGGCCGTCAAGGAGGCGCCCCGCGCCTCAGCGACAAGCGGAGGGGGATCTTCCTGAACTGGTTCCGGCGTTCCTTCCGCCCCTCGGTCTTCGGCGACGACCGGAGCGGGGTCTTCTCAGCCCACGGCTCCGGCGCCCGCCAAGCGCCCGAGGGAGCCTACCTCTCCAGCTCCTCGCGGCGGGACGCGCGAGGCGGACTTCGACTTCTCCGCCCTTAGTTCCGACGAGGAGGAGGAAGAGTAAGCACTCGCAACTCTTATTTCTTTTGATTGTTGTTGCTCTTATCTTGAATTCTCTTTGCCTGACTCTGATCTTGTTTGGCTTCCAGGACCCTGACCTAGAGAATGGCGAAAAGGGCCAAGATCCCGGTGGTTGATCTCGAGGAGGACGAGCCCGTCGCCGTGGCAGGAGATGCGCCCGCGACAGGCTTGCCGGATCAGCCTGCTGCTCCGCAGAGCAGCCCCCAGCGTAAGCCTTCTTGTTTACTTCTTCGCTTGTCGGGCGCGCTTGAGTTTCTTATTTTTGCTAATGTTTTGCTTGCTTGTTGACTTGTGCAGAGGTGGAGCCGCAGCCTCAGGAGCGTCAAGAGACTGCTCCCGACGAGCCGCTCGTCCCACCCTCCCCGCCAAGGAGGAGCTCCCCGGCGAGGGAGAGCGCTCCGCCAAGGGCGAGTACTCCGCCAAGGGCGAGCACTCCGACAAGGGTGGGCACCCCGCCAACGGAAAGCGCCAGCGGCCCTCCGCCGGCGGGGGCCACTACCACGCCGCCAAGGGAGAACTCCCCGGCGAGGGTCCCCGTTACTAAAGAGGCCCGCGCAGGTAACCCTTGTACTTTCCTTCTCTTGAATTCTTCTTTTTGGATATTTGCTTGACGATTCTTCTTTTCTTTTTCTGCTGTCAGATCCGCCCGCCCCGGAGCCTATGGAGACAGATGCCATCGCCGAGGAGGACGTGCGCGGCGATGCTGGCGACGCCGCCACCGCTGAAGGGATGGCCGGCGCTGACGAGCCAGCCGCCGACGATACTGCCGCGACCACCGACGCGGCAGCTGGGGAGGGGACCGGCGACCGCACTGACGGCCCTGAGGCCGCAGGAGCGCCGGACGCTGCACCGGCCGCCGACCCCTCCGCTGCCACGACTGGGCCGGGCATTTATCTAGAGGCCGCCAACGGGGTCTTCATCCAAGTCCCGTGGGCGTCCTCATCAAGGGCGCCCGCGGAGGGGGAGAGCTTCGATGGAGAAGTCCTCGCCTCCGCCGGGCTGAGGCTTGTCGACGCGCCCGGCAGCAGCAGCGAGCCCGAAGAGGAGCAACACCTGCGCCGGCTTCTGGCCTTGTACCGGGCCAGGCAGGCCAAGCTGGAGTCCCGAGAGGCTCTGGCTGCCAAGGCTGGCGTCGACTTGGAGAAGCGCGCCGCGGAGCTCCGCGCCGCCAACCAAGCGGCCCTTCGGAACTTGGCGGAGGAGCGGGAGGAGCTCGCCGAGGCGTACCAGGCGTTCATCCTCGAGAAGGCCGAGGTTGATGAGCAGCAGCGACTGGCCGCCGAGGATCTGTCTCGACGGGAAGGAGAGCTGAGTCAGCGGAAGGTCGACCTCGGTAGCGACGAGGACGACCTTACCGCGCGCGAGCAGTCCATTGGCGGGGCTCTGCAGGAGGCGAGGGACGCCACTGCTGCCGCAGAGACCGCCAAGAGGGACCTGGAGGCGAGGGTGGCGCAGTTGGAGCTCGACCTGAAGACGAGCGAGGAGAAAGTCGCCGCGCTTAAACTCGAAAGGGAGAAGGACGCCCACAGCCACTCGGAGCTGCAGGTCCGTCTCTCCGACAAGGGCAAGGAGCTCAACGACGCCAAGGATTCCATTGCAGACTTGGAGCTGAAGGTTTCCACCCTCACTGAGTCACTTGATGGCGCCCGGAACCGTGAAACAAAGCTGAAGGAGGATCTCCGCGCTGAGAGGGCATTGCTGGAGAGCGCCACCGTCTCGCAAAATAACTTCAAGCAGACGGTGGAGCAGTGGACCGAGGGGCTCGTCACTGCTGCCGCCAACATCGACAAGGAGATGGTGGCGCTGGGGACGGAGCACCTCGTGTACTCCCCCGACGAGAACCTCCCCCACAGCGCCAAGCTGAGTTTGTTCTTCAGAGGAGTGGCGCCGGCCCTCATGCAACTACGGGAGAAGCTCCCCACGAAGCTGGCGAACGAGGCGCGCCGGCTTTGCATGGGTACTATGGAGCGAGTGTTGACGAAGATCGTCTTCCGCAATCCCAGGATCAAACTTGAGAATGTCCTCCGGACCTTGCCCCCCCGAAGCTGACCAGGAAGCGCTGAAGGCTCGTGTCGCCCACATCGTGGCCAAGGTGGGCAAGATCAGGAGGGTTGACGGAGACCGCATAGACTAGGCTTCCTTCTTTCTGCTTCCCTTGTCGCTGTCGATTAAGTCATGGATAGTTGTTTATTAGAACAACGGCAAGTTATCTTGTAATATAATTTCATTTTGGGTAATTGATGCAGAGTCATTTCCTTGTTCAACTCCTTTACTTTGTATGCCTTCACCCTTCGCATTTAGGGGACTTTCTGGCAAAGGGACCCTTGCCGCGAGCGCCGAGTGCGGAACTTCAGCAGCCTGCTGGCAATGTCCCCGCCGGCAAGAAACCTTACCGCAGCTAGTCGCAGCACACTTAGATTGCTGAGCAAACTTGAAAACGAAGTAAGGGCGCGACACTTGTCGCAGCTCACTTAAGTCATTGAGTGTGCTCGAAACAAAGTAAGGGCGCGGCTAGCCACGGGTAGGTTCCTCCGCGCACAGGTTTTCCATACAAAGTGTGGTCGTTCAAGGAAAATAACTAAGACTTTAAAATTTTGAATGCTCAAACTTTGGCAACTTATCTTTTGTGTGCCGTTTGCTTCCCGGCAAGGCTTTCCTTCCTTGAACAGCACTTGGTCCATACCACTGTCTCCTCCCCCCCCCCCCGTCAAACTTGTGCGCGAGGAACACTTCTTCTGCTTGAGAAGTAAAAAGGAAAAAAGGAGGAAACACACATATGGAGCCTTGCGGCTTGTTACTGCTTACCGGGGGTGTGTGCTGCACTAAGTGTCAGATAACACATGCAATGAAAACAATAATGCATGAAACGACAAGCCGTGCGAAGCACAAAAGTTTTACTGATGCACGGGGTCTGCGCCCGGCTTTGTACAAAGGTTTACATGCAACAGCGGCAAGACTTGTACAAAAGATGGTTGCTGGAGCGGGTCACGGCAACCGCGCCTCATGGGTGAAACTTGCGAAGATGCTCAATGCTCCAGGAGTTGCTCACCGGTAAGCCTTCTTCGGTCTCAAGGCAGACAGCGCCGGGCCTTGTGACTTGTCTCACCCGATAAGGGCCTTCCCACTTTGGCGTCAACTTGTTGGAATTCTTGGCGGACTGAATGCGCCGAAGAACAAGGTCGCCTTCCTCGAGACTCCTGGCCTTGACTTTGCGGCTATGATAGCGGCGCAAAGCTTGCTAGTACCGAGCAGCTCGTAAAGCAGCTTGGAGACGGTCCTCCTCGAGGAGCAGTGCATCATCTTGCCGCAGTTGCTCTTGCTCGAGCTCGTCGCAAACGAGCACTCGAGGAGACCCGTATACGAGTTCTGTGGGGAGAACTGCCTCTGCTCCATAGACAAGAGCAAAGGGTGTCTGTCCGGTGGCTCGATTTGGTGTCGTCCTGATTGACCAAAGAGCCACCGGCAACTCCTCGATCCAGTTTCTTCCGCACTTGTGCAGCCTGTCGAAAGTTCTTGTCTTTAGCCCGCGCAGCACTTCAGCGTTTGCCCTCTCCGCTTGACCGTTGCTCCTTGGGTGAGCAACAGAAGCGAAGCAGACCTTGGCGCCAAGGTCTTGGACGTACTGCATGAAGGTGCGACTTGTGAATTGTGTGCTGTTGTCGGTGATGATCCTGTTAGGGATTCCGAAACGGCAAACAATCGACCTGAAGAACTTGACTGCTGACTGTGCGGTCACCTTTCTCACTGGTTCCACTTCCGGCCACTTCGTGAACTTGTCGATGGCGACGTACAAGTACTCGAAGCCCCCGACTGCGCGGGGAAAGGGGCCGAGGATGTCGAGCACCCAGACCGAAAAGGGCGAGGACAAAGGGATCGTCTGGAGAGCTTGAGCTGGCTGGTGTATTTGCTTGGCATGGAACTGGCACGCTTCACACTTGGTTACTTGTGCAGTTGCATCTTGGAGAGCTTCTGGCCAAAAGAAACCTTGCCGGAACGCCTTCCCGGCAAGTGCTCTTGCGCCAATGTGGTGGCCACATATGCCTCCATGTATCTCTGCCAACAGCTTCTGTCCATCTTCCCGGGAAATGCACTTCAATCTGACACCATTGAGTCTTCTTCTGTACAATTCATTGCCGACGAACAGGTACATACTTGACTGCCTGGTTATCCTCTCTATCTCTTCTGGTTCTTCTGGAAGTTCTCCAGTTTGAAGAAAGCGGACAATTTGCTGTGCCCATGCTGGAGCCTGAGGCTCAACAACAAGGACTAAAGGCATCAATGCTGCTGCGGGAACGTCAGCTTCTACGGCAAGGACCTGCGGCTCTGCCGGAGATGAGTGTTCCCCGGCAAGCCTGCCGGGGCAAGACTTGTCGGGAATGCCTGCTTCAACTGTACGAACCCTAGGGTCCGCATGAGCAGACTGTTCCTCAGCAACTCGGTCGTTGATCTTGGGGACCTTGGCGGCGGCTTCAGGAAGATCCGCTGGCAAGTAATCGCCGGAGACCAACTTCCTCTTCTTGCTTTGCCCAACTGACGGTGTAACGGATGGTTGAGTGAGCTTGAGTACGAAGATCCCTGGTTCCACAGGTAACTTCAATGCAGCACACTTCGAGAGGCCATCTGCGATATCATTTTGAGCTCTTGGAACGTGCTCCATCTGCAGTCCCTCGAAGTGTTCTTCAAGCTTTCTCACTTCGTCTACGTAAGCTTCCATCAATGGGCTCTGGTAGCTCTTGTTCACTTGTCGGACAACCAACTGCGAATCTCCCCGCACTATTAGCTTCTTGATCCCAAGTTCTGCTGCAATTCTGAGGCCGGCAAGCAAACCTTCATACTCTGCAGTATTGTTTGTCGCTTGTTCCTTGGGAAAGTGCATTTGGACAACGTACTTGAGGTGCTCTCCGGTGAGTGTGACGGGCAGCACACCAGCACCGGCGCCTTGCAGCGAGAAGGCCCCATCGAAGTACATTATCCATTCTTTGCTCGCTTCTTGGACGGGGATGCTTGTCTCTGGAATCTCTTCGTCTGGCGTTGGTGTCCATTCTGCTATGAACTCTGCCAATGCTCGGCTCTGGATGGTTGAAGTACTCTCAAACTTAAGACCGAAGCTTGACAGCTCCAGTGCCCACTCGACAATCCTGCCTGTTGCCTCCGGATTTTGCAATATCCTCTTCAACGGAAAGCGAGTGACCACTGTTATCTCGTGTGCTTGGAAGTAGTGGCGCAGCTTTCTCGAGGCCATGAGGAGGCCGAAAAGCAACTTCTGCACTCCAGAGTATCTTGACCTAGCCCCCTGCAAGAGGGAGCTGACAAAATAGACTGGTCGCTGCACCATCTTCTTTCGCACTTCTTCTTGCACTTGCTCAGATCCGTCCTTGTCGGGGCCAGAGATTGTCGGGGAAGCCCCCTGCTTGTCGCTGGATGTGCTTGCCGGGGCTGTGGGCTCCTCCTCTGCCTCCTTTTCCGCTACCAACGCAGCACTAACCACTTGATTGGTTGCTGCTAAATATAGCAGCAACTTCTCTTGCGGCTTAGGTGCGACAAGTATTGGAGTGGAGGACAGGTATCCTTTCAAGTCTTGCAGCGCTGCCTCCGCTTCCGGAGTCCACTTCATTGGACCTGCCTTTTTCAAGATTTTGAAAAACGGCAGGGCGCGTTCTGCAAACTTAGAAATGAACCTGCTGAGGGCAGCCACACAACCAGCAAGCCTCCGTACATCCTAGACGCGCTTTGGGGCTTCGATCTGCTCGATGGCTTTGATCTTATCGGGATTCGCTTCAATCCCCCTGTGGGACACAAAGAACCCGATAAGCTTGCCGGAGGGGACTCCGAAGACGCACTTCTCGGGGTTCAGCTTGAGTTGTATCTTGCGCAGATTTGTAAAGGTTTCCTCTAGGTCTTGAATCAGGGTATCATTGTCCTTGCTCTTGACCACTATATCATCCATGTAAGCTTCTACATTCTTGTGTATCTGTGGCTCAAAAGCAGTGTGGACTACCCTTGCAAACGTTGAACCCGCATTCTTCAATCCAAAGGGCATGCGTATGAAACAGTAAGTGCCACATGGAGTAATGAATGCGGTCTTCTCTTCGTCTTCCTCAGCCATGAATATCTGGTGGTATCCGGAGTATGCATCAAGGAATGAAAGCAACTCACATCCAGCCATGGAGTCGACGATCTGGTCAATGCGCGGCAAGGGAAATGGATCCTTGGGACAAGCTTTATTCACATCAGTGAAGTCTATAAAAAGGCTCCACTTCCCATTAGCCTTGCGCACGACAACTGGGTTGGCTAGCCACGTGGGATGAAGTACACCTCTAACCAGGCCTGCTGCTTCCAACTTCTTGATCTCTTCAACTATAAACTCTTGGCGCTCCACCGCTTGCTTCCTGACCTTCTGCTTGACGGGCCGCGCATGAGGACAAACGGCAAGCTTGTGCTCAATCACTTTCCTGGGAACACCGGGGATATCAGACGGTTGCCATGCAAACACGTCCACATTCGCCCGCAGGAAAGCAACGAGCGCGCTTTCCTATTTAGGATTGAGCGTAGCACTGATGGTGAAAGTACCACCAGTGCCGTACTCCTTGGCGGACACCTTGGTTGCAGGTGGAGCCGCCATTCCCTTCTTGTACTTGCCGGTGGAGCTCGATGGTGCGTCCTCGACGGCAGCGCAGCACTCCGAAGAGGTGCGTTTGCCGGAGTGGGCTCCAGAGCTCTTGCCAGACTTGGTCTTGGTCTTCCCCCCGGGAGCTATAGCGGCAAGTGTCTCGTTATCTGCCGCGGCTACCGCATCCCGGTAGATCTTGTCGGCGTAGATAAGCGCGTCCTTCTTGTCGCCAGGGACAGAGATGACGCTTATTGGCCCTGGCATCTTGAGCATGTTATATGCATAGTGAGTGGCTGCCATGAACTTGGCGAGCGCCGGACGGCCAAGTATCCCATTGTATGGCAACGGGATATCGGCAACGTCGAATGTGATCCTCTCAGTCCTGCAGTTTAGTTCTCCGCCAAAGGTCACTGGCAGTGTTATCTTCCCCTTTGGCTTGCTCCTTCCCGGGTTGATCCCTTGGAATGTAGCTTCCGGACCACAACGGAGGATATCAAGTTGAGGCCGGCCCCGCCGTCAACCAGCATCTTGGTGACCTTGAGGTTGCGGATGGTTGGTGAAACCAACATCGGCAAGCACCCGACCGCTGTTGTGCGGTCAGGGTGGTCCTCAAGCTCGAAGATGATGGGCGTGGTGGACCACTTCAGCAGCTTGCGCGACTCGACGGGTGGCTCAGCTGCATTCACTTCCCGCACCCATTGCTTGAGTTGGCGGTGGGAAGTATGCAGAGAGGCACCTCCATCGACGCACAGAACTTTTGTGGCCTTCTGGAACTCCTGCTCGCTGTTGTCTTCGTCATCCATGTCCTCGTCGTCGTCTTCGTCTTCGTCCTTGTCGCGGCCGCGAGGAGGTCTGTCTCCTTGCCGCTGCTTGGCCTTGCCGCGGCGTCCTCCCCGGCCATTGAATGGCCGCTTCTTGCCGGACTCTCCTCTGCCTCCTTGGGCCTTCTCCTTGTCGTGTCGCTCGTACTCAGCCTTCTGTTGCTCGACGAGGTATTCGACCCTCTTGCAGTTCTGGAGATCGTGGCCCTTGGTGCGGTGGATCTTGCAGTACTGCTTGTCGGAGCCGTCCTGCTTGTCGGCGGCCGCCACAGGGGTGGCCTCCTTGCCGGAGCCCCCAGCCTGTGTCTTCTTGGCGGCAGCCTCCTTGCCGGACTGCTCGACAACCAGTACTTCCTTGTTCTTCTTTTTCTTATTGTTCCGCCGCCGGCCTTTCCTTGCCGGGGCGGCATCCTCGCTGTCCGTTCCTCCTGCTCCAGTATCCTCTCCGGGGAGTCTCCTCCCTTCTTCAGCACGCGCGCACTTGTCAACCAGAGCGTAAAGCTCGCTGACGTCCTGGATCTTGGTCATCGCCATCTCCTTCCTCATCCGGCGGTTACCCACGTTTTGGTGGAGCGCGCTGATAACCGCGGCAGGGTGGACGTCCGGGATGTTGTGCTGGACGCAGCTGAATCTCTGGATGTATTTCCACAGGGACTCTCCTTCCTTCTGGGCTAGAATGTGGAGATCACTTTCCTGGCCGTGGGGCTTGTGGCCGCCCGTGAAGGCGCCGACAAACTGGTGGCACAAATCTGCCCAAGAAGAGATGGAGTTCTCCGGCAAGTGCATAGGCCAAGATCTGACGTTTGGCTTAAGCACGAGCGGGAAGTAGTTCGCTAGAATCTTCTCGTCGCGTCCCCCGGCAGCCTGCACCTCCATGGTGTAGATGCTGAGGAACTCCGAGGGGTGGGTCTTGCTGTCGTACTTCTCGGGTACGTCGGGCTTGAAGTTCTTCATGCTGGGCCACTGGACTTGCCGCAGCTCACGGGTGAACGCAGGGCAGCCTGCCGCGTACGGCAACTCGCCTGGTTCACCGGGCGCGTGCATATCGACAGCGGTCCCAGCGCGTTGGTCGGACTGTCGTCGTGCTTCTCTTCGACGCTCGATGCGAGTTCGAGCGTCTTCTTGTCGCCTGTTGTCGAGGACTTGGCGTTGATCGCGGCGAGCCCGAGGATCCGACGACGCTGTGGAGTCGTCGTCGACGTTGATCCGGCGAGTCGGCGATTTCTGTTTCCGCGGCGGGGAGTGCACGGTAGTTGCATCCCCGGCGGTCTTGTCTCCATCGGCCTTCGCTTGGTTGACTTGCCGCGGCCGTGACGTTGCCGGCTGCTGCGGCGTGTCATTGTTGGCGAAGGCAATGAGGCTTTGGATGGTGGCCCTCCAGTCTTCGGCCTTGTCTGCCGCTGGAGGGAAATCGAGGAGCAGCTGAGCTCTAGCTAGAGCTTCCTCTAGAGAGGAGGGGAGCGGTGGCGAGCGGTGCGAGGAACGAGATATGCTCGGACTTCTAACAGCGTTAGAAGGAGCAGGGTCTCGTCCCGGCGACCGTGCCTTGCTCGTGCCAGCGCGTTGGCCTTGAGCGTCCCGCGACCCGCCAACTTGCCCTTGGCCCAGCAAGCAGATGGTACCCTGGGTACCACGCCGTCGCTGTTCCGGCACCTCCTGAGAGGGGCGTGGTGCTTGAACGGACGCCGAGGTCTTGGAGTGCGCTCGGTCATCCGTCTTGTCCTTGGACTTGGTGGCGTCGTGAGTGTCCTCGCCGGCGTCCACCCTTCCGCCAGCGTCTACCCCACCAATCGTTGGTTCTGGTGGTGGTGGGATCGACGCAGACGGGCCTCCTACCTCCGAAGCTTTCTTCTTCGGCGGCATGCTGATGTAGTCGATGAAGCAGACGAAGTTGGTGAAGTTGCTGAAGATTGCGCCCGCGTGAACGCCGGATCAGGTTCGCACAACCTCGACGCCCCCTACCTGGCGCGCCAAAGATGTCGGGGAAACTGATCGCCCACGAACACCTATGGGACCGGAGCCCCTTTTCGGTACGGCAAGGGAGCGGAGGGAGCACAGAGAGCAGATCGAGGCACACACGCGAGCAGTTTACCCAGGTTCAGGCCGCACGGATGCGTAAAACCCTACTCCTGCCTTGGTTTGTTATTGAATTCTTGGCTCGGGAGCAAGAAGATCTACAGTACTAGCTACGCCGAGCGTGGGAGTGATCAAGTTTCGGAACCTCCTCTACGTTGTGCATGGGCCTCCTTTAATAGGTCGAAGGGGTTCCCAACAGGTGTCAACGTAAGTGAGGGTAAAAGCGTAAAATTGGTGGTAGTTGTAACAGTGCATGTACAGTATATGACAGTGTTATGTACCTAACCCAGACGGTGGGGGACAAGGGCATTGAATGCCCGTCGCCGTCGCCCCAAAACAGTGTAAAAATCATCCGTCCGGGCGTCTCCGTTCGCCACGACGGTAGCCTCATCATCGTGGCCAGCGACCGTGTACCCCAGGCTGCACGGCCATCCGCCACGTGCCCCAGGAAGGGCCCCAGGGCGACGCGTGGCCAGATGAGCTGGAGCGCGGGCATACAGTGAAAGCTTGCCGCGTTCGCTACCTTGCCGGGCCCGGAAGCTTGTCGCTCTTCGGGTCTTGCCGGGGCGCGCGATGTGCCACGGCATGTCTTCTGAAATGTTGTTCTTTGGCCTTCCTGGCAAGCTCCTCTTGCTAGGGCCTCGCGCTGAAGGGATGATCTTGAGCCTGGAGCGGCCTTCCCGGCAAGCTCCTCTTGCCGGGGTCCTGTTTCTTAACTTGAATACTTTGTTCTTGAATGGCTCCAAAGGAAGTAGAGTGGGCCTTGGCGAGCGCGTGGCGAGCCCTGCCACGGGACGCTGCTACTGCCCGTGCACAAGTCGGGATACTAAGGTACCCCTACTTTAGTACACCGACAGCATCCAAGATGGGTATAGTAAAAACTTTCATATAAAGTGCATTGAATATTATGAGAAGTTTGATACTTGATGATTGTTTTGAGATATGAGGATGGTGATATTCGAGTCATGCTAGTAGAGTAGTTGTGAATTTGATAAATACTTGTGTTGAGGTTTGCATGTCCCTTAGCATGCACGTATGGTAACCGTTGTGTGACAAATTTGAAACATGAGGTATTTCATTGAGTGTCATCCTTTGTGTGGAGGTCGGGATCGCACGATGGTTAAATCCTACCAACCCTTCCCCTATGAGCATGCATGTAGTACTTTGTTTTGATGACTTGTAGATTTTTGCAATAAGTATGTGAGTTCTTTATGACTAATGTTGAGTCCATGGATTATACACACTATCACCCTTCCACCATTGCTAGCCTCTCTTGTACTGTGCAACTCTCGCCGGTACCATACGCCCACCATATACCTTCCTCAAAACAGCCACCATACCTACCTATTATGGCATTTCCATAGCCATTCCGAGATATATTGCCATGCAACTTTCCACCGTTCCGTTCATATGACACGCTTCATCATTGTCATATTCCCATGCATGATCATGTAGTTGACATCGTATTCGTGGCCAGGCCACCATGCATAATTTTTCATACATGTCACTCTTGATTCATTGCAAATCCCGGTACACCACCGGAGGCATTCATATAGAGTCATACTTTGTTCTAGTAGCGAGTTGTAAAATCAATATAAGTGTGATGATCATCATTATTAGAGCATTGTCCGCAAAAAAGGAAAAAAAAAGAGAAGGAAATGCCAAAGAAAAATAAAGGCCCAAAAAAAGAAAAAATAGGAAAAAAGGGAAAAGAAAAAAAGGGACAATGCTACTATCTTTTTCCACACTTGTGCTTCAAAGTAGCACCATGATCTTGATGATAGAGAGTCTTTTGTTTAGTCACTTTCATATACTAGTGGGATTTTTCATTATAGAACTTGGCATGTATATTCCAACGACGGGCTTCCTCAAATGCCCTAGGTCTTCGTGAGCAAGCAAGTTGGATGCACACCCACTTAGTTTCATTTGTTGAGCGTTCATACATTTATAGCTCTAGTGCATCCGTTGCATGGCAATCCCTACTCACTCACATTGATATCTATTGGTGGGCATCTCCATAGCCCATTTATACATCTAGTTGATGTGAGACCATCTTCCTCCTTTTGTCTTCTCCACAACCACCATTCTATTCCACCTATAGTGCTATATCCATGGCTCACGCTCATGTATTGTGTGAAAGTTGAAAAGGTTTGATTTTTTTAAGTATGAAACAATTGCTTGGCTGAAACCGGGGTTGTGCATGATTTGAGTATTTTGTGTGACGAAGATGGAGCATAGCCAAACTATATGATTTTGAAGGTATGAACTTTCTTTAGCCATGTTATTTTGAGAAGACATGATTGCTTTGTTAGTATGCTTGAAGTATTATTACTCTTATGTCAATATAGACTTTTATCTTGAATATTTTGGATCTGAACATTCATGCCACAATAAATAAAATTGCATTGAGAATTATGTTAGGTAGCATTCCATATAAAAAATTCTTTTTATCATTTACCTACTCGAGAACGAGCAGGAATTAAGCTTGGGGATGCTTGAAACGTCCCCAACGTATCTATATTTTTTGATTGTTCCATGCTATTATATTATCCTTCTAAGATGTTTTATGGCATTTTGTATACAATTTTATATGATTTTTGGGACTAACCTATTAACCCAGACCCCAGTGCCAGTTTCTGTTTTTCTCCCGTTTTAGAGTATCGTAGAAAAGGAATATCAAACGGAGCCCAATTGACCTGAAACTCAACGAAGGTTATTTTTGGACCAGAAGAAGCCCAGAAAGTGCCGGAGGGGGACCAGAAGGTTCACGGGCTGCCCATGAGGGTAGGGGCGCGTCCCCCTGCCTCGTGGACAATCTGTAGGTCCCCTTTACTTGTCCTCGATTCCAGTGACTCCTATATATACTGAAACCTCTGGAAAATAACCTAGATCGGGAGTTTTGCCGCCGAAAGCCTCTATTGCCACCGAAAACAAATCTAGACCCGTTCTGGCACCCTGCTGGAGGGGGGAATCCCTCTCCGGTGGCCATCTTCATCATCTCGGCGCTCTCCATGACGAGGGGGGGAGTAGTTCAACCTCGGGGCTGAGGGTATGTATCAGTAGCTATGTGTTTGATCTCGCTCTCTCGTGTTATTGAGATGGCACGATCTTGATGTATCACGAGCTTTTCTATTATAGTTGGATCTTATGATGTTTCTCCCCCTCTACTCTCTTGTGATTATTGAGTTTTCCCTTTGAAGCTATCTTATCGGATTGAGTCTTTAAGGATTTGAGAACACTTGATGTATGTCTTGCATGTGCTTATCTGTGGTGACAATGGGATATCACGTGATCTACTTGATGTATGTTTTGGTGATCAACTAGCGAGTTCCGTGACCTTGGGAATCTATGCATAGGGGTTGGCAGACGTTTTCGTCTTGACTCTCTGGTAGAAACTTTCGGGCACTCTTTGAAGTTCTTTGTGTTGGTTGAATAAATGAATGTGTCGTTCTCTCCATGCTCTCCATCTATGCATTCCAGTTCGCCTCTTTTCCGCCTTCACCTGCCGCATCTGGGAGGAAGGGGGCAAGAACGGAAATTGCGAGGCGCTTATCTTTCTTTTAGCATGTAGGCACTTGCAAAACCTTAATTTCTAAATAATGTAATATCTCGAGCCCATGCATGTGTCTCGTAATGTTCATACTTGTATCAGCATATTAATGGAAAAGAGAAGCCTTGTCGGGGACTCGTACATGTATACGTCAATGCAGAGGCGAAATGCCTCTTTAATGTAAATAAACGAGTTCTGTCAGCAAGCTATCCTGCTGGCGCCCTCTGTGCCTGCCGGAGAATCACATCTGTCGGGTTGCAGACAAAGGGTCCAGCCCCTCGTCAACCTTATTTTAGTAAAGGCTACTACAACCGCCCTGACCAAAGAAGCATTCGGGTCAGGGACGGGAGCACCCGAGTTTAAAAGAGAGTGGTGAGGTTTTCTAATGCACAAGTCACATGTTACGAACATGAATGGGCAAGAGGTGAACATTATCTGTTTAGTTTGCGGGGAGTCGTTGTGCCGGGTAGTCTCCCCAACTTCTTTCCGGAGCCGGGTCCTTGGCAGGATCGAGCATCCTTGCCGTGGCTAGAAGGAAGAGAGGACAGGAGCATGGAACCTTGCCGGTCCATTAACACTTGATGGAATAAAAAAAGCTGTACAATACCCTGGACAAGAATGTATATATACATACATATAAACATGGAAATCAACGGGAAACTGTACATACTAAAGGGTTTCTCTTCCCTTTGTAGCGACCAGACCTCGGACAGTCTGATCTCTGTGCATCAGTGTCATCCCTGGATCAGTAATGCTAACACGCACAGTACTTGAAGGATTTATAACAGAGTAGCAATCACACACTTATTACATCGATAGTTCCAACGATGAACTTATTACAATTAAAATGGCTTAAGGCCATCTAACACGATAACAGCGGAAGGCTTGGAAGATAAGTGAGTCCATCAACTCCAACGGCATCACTGAGTATAGAACCATGACCTATAAAGCACCTTACTCGTCGTCTGGAAAGTCTGCAACATGAACGTTGCAGCCCGAAAACGGGTCAGCACATGGAATATGCTGGCAAAGTAACACAAAGAGAGCAATAAAGTAAAGCTATAATATATGCAATATGGCTGGTGGAAAGCTCTATGGTTACAGTTTTTGCATAAAGCCAATTTTCCCTACTTCAAAGGAATAGATTTTAATTAACTATCATGGTAGTTGAAACATCGTTGAGAAGATAGACATCCTCTCAACCCCAATTAATAATCATCATTAAACCCAACAATATTAATTAGAGTAACATGATGAGATTCACATGATATCCAAGTACTAGATACTCAAGACCTCCGTTATCGGGGACACGGCTAATCATGATCAGTTTGTACACTCTGCAGAGGTTTGTGCACTTTTCCCCACAAGACTCGATCGCCTCCGTTTGGTTTCTCGCACTGCATGGTGTTTGAGAAACGGATGACCGAGACACAGTCTTTCCGAAGAGGTCCCCTTAACCAGATAGATAGGCCGGTACACCTACAATCCCTCTACATCTGCTAGCCCATCATGGAAAGGTTTCCCACAACTTACTCAACTATGCCAGAGCCCATATTGGCATGTGGCTGCACACGGAAGTTTCTAGTATGAATAATCTCATGATCCCTTTGAGCCTGGGTGGCGGTCCAAAAGAAAAACAGGCAATTGCTGGAATACCCAGGTGCCTCAATCCACCCAGATGTGTGTTAAAGTTGCCACCTTAAGTTGAACCATTAATTAACAAACTCACATCTGTCATGGATACACTCACCCAATCCACGTCTATGAGCATAGCATGTCCTAACAGCAAACGTAGAAGTAACTCCCAAAGTTTTGAATGTAATGCAGGTAATAGGTACTATCTCAATCTACTTCCCAGTCCCACAAGTTAAAAGATCCTACTCATGCAATGTGTGAGGGTTTGACTAATGCAATGAAAACTAGGTAATTGGAAAGTATGATCAAAGTATTACTTGCCTTGCTGATGATCCGCAAAACCTAGAGATTCAAAGTAGCAAGCGGCGCACTCCGGGTACTCTATCGCAAACAAACAAGCACACAATAAGTACTTTACTAATGCACGGGGTAAGACTTAAATGAGAGATCTAACCAGAAAGTTCAACTTAAGAACTCCGGTTTGCAAAAGAAACGGCAAAAGAAAAGCAACGAAAGACAAACGGCGAAAGAAAAACAACTACCGAACCAATCTGGACCTAAGTCCAAATTTAGCTGAGGCAAACACTTGAGTGACTAGGTTAAACGGAAAAAGAATTTCGAGATGAAACTCCAGGTGCTTGAATCACCTGATTCCGATAAACGAGCGAAAAATTAAACTAAAACAAAGATCGGATAAGAGATAGCGATCAGAAAATAACTGCGAAAAAGAAAACTAAAATAGCTTAACGAACGGACGTTCGTCAGCTGAGACTAAACGACGAATTCGTTCGTTAGAATGAACGAACGGGTGAACGTTTACTAATTAACTAAACAAAAAAAACAAAAAAATCGATCTAAATAAAAAACCGACTAGGGTTCTAAAAGAAAAACCGGTGGTTTTCTACCGAAAACCGGCGGCGGAGGCTACCTCGTCGAAACGGCCGACGGCGGCGGCGTCGGTGACGGCGGCTGGCGGGGCTTGCGGTGGCTGCGGCGGTGGGTGGCGGCGGCGGCGTACAGCAGCGGCGGCGACTGCAGCGGCGGTGGCGGTGTAGCGGGCTTGCGGCGGCGGCGGGCTCGCGGCAGCGTCGGGGCTTGCGGCGGCTGCGGCGGGGTGCGGTGGAGGAAGGGGGGGCAGCTATATATATAGGGGGGAGGGGTAGAAGCTTGGGGGAGGGGGCAAGCAACGGCGGCGGCGGCCGGAGTCCGACGCGGGC
>LR738711.1:377729677-377763346 GCA_902687465.1 Secale cereale
AAGCAACGGCGGCGGCGGCCGGAGTCCGACGCGGGCACGGGCGCACGGCGCGGGGAAGGCGGTCGGCAGCGGCTGGGCCTAGCTCGGCTGGGCTTCGGCCCAGTCGGGTCGGGTCCTCTTTTTTTTTTTCTAATTAACACCGGCGCTACGAAAAAGAAATCTAGAAAATAAAATAAAAATCTAAAATTGCCAAAACAAATTTTCACCGTCTAAATGGAATATTTAGAACAAGATGAACATTTTCTTGGCACTAAAATGCATTTTTGAAAACATGCAATTTTTCCTAATTCAAATAAAACTCCAAATAGAACTCCAAATAAAACTTGTTTGATTTTTCTATTAAATCCTCCATATTCTTTATTTTGGGAGAGTCATTTTACTCCCTCTCTCATATATTTATGATAGAAATACTTGAAGATAAAATAAATAAAATCAAATGATCCTATTTTCAAAACTAGCAAAGTGGCCCGCTCTTCGCGCGGGCTTGTATTTATAGTGTCATTGGAATAACTTCATTACCAGTTCATTCGGTTGGTCGTGAAGTGGTCCTCCAATCCACGGGTTTACTTATGGGGGTGCAGTGATCTCTACATGGTGTGTGGCTCGCTTGACAATCCCGTTGAGGCGTATTCAAGTATCTTATTTCTGGTATATAATGTTTTTCCAAGATGTATCCCATGCATCAAATTTTAGTCAATATGGGTGATTTTTTAATGATTATATTTTTTTGTTCATTTTCCCATGAAGTATATGTTAGCATGGATTGATTTTTTAAAAAGTTTACATGACCAAATATTACATAATTTACGCTAAAAATATTTAAATGCACTATGATTTTCCTCCTAGATTATATACCTTAATCATGGGTGTTTTTTGTAATTCATAGATTATTATTTTTGAACAATTGAGAGATGATTGTTTGTGTTGTTTGTAGTTAACTGATTTTTTCGCACTTGAATGATCACTTGGGATATTAGCCCAACAGGCTCACGTAGATGCACACGATGTTCATGCATCTCTCACACACCATAGTCCGCACCTTCACACGCGTGCTGGCTGTCCTTGCCAAATCTCCTTTGTCCCATTTTTCATTTCAGTTCATCCTCCAGAAAACACATCCATATTAGTGAAAATCAAAGCCAGCTAACACGTTATCTTCGTCCTACATAGAGTCTGCCATCTTTCGCCCGTAGGTCCAACCTTATTCCCTTACCTGTTCATGTTATATTCTCCCTTTCTTCTGTATCTTTTTCCCGTGTTTGCAGTGTTGAACCGATGTAATTAAGTTAGTAAAAATATTATTCTTTTTATCCCTATACACTTTATTCATGCTTGGGATTGACATTGGTAGTTGCCCCCCGAGCTCTCAACTATGTAATGAACCTCAAATATAAGATAATATTGTGAATCGGCGTTAGGTATGAATGAGTTCTTTCCATCAAATGCCGATGTACATTTCCATTACTTCTGCATATCAGTAGACCATATCCATCCGGCCATATCATGTTAGCAATGATATGTTAGTTATTATTTTTGAAGATAGTTTGTAGTATACATATTTTTCGTGTACTTATGATAGTCTAATAAAAGGTAAGTACCAACATCTTGTTGAAGAACTATTCTAAAAGTTTTTTTCCTGCATATATTCATAAAAGGTGAGAATGCTACATGTGTAAACACATGTTTAGGTAGAGATAGGTCTAATGTTTTGATCTGCAGGTCTCACTGCCCCGTTTTTTTGTCAGCATGGAATTAAGGTAATAAATTAATTAAAGTAGTTTTTGTTAGTGACTCTACAACCCTGTATGATGTCTCCTCTGCATCTTCACTCGGTTGACTTATGGCCAAGTTACATAATGATGATATTAAGCTATGAAGGTAAAAAACAAAGTCATAGTGTTAGTTTGTTTATGTTCCCTCCACTTTTTGTCGTCTTTGGACCAACATTGGCAGTGTTAGGCCCCCCTACACCTATTAATATTCAACAAACTCCCAAAGACATGCTAGGATTTAGTAACTGGATAAGAAAACATATTTGATTGCATTCTATATATAAAATATAACAATGTCCCGATGCTCTTACTATTGGTCGCACTATATTAAATCTTGAGGACTTGACATATATTGTTCGAAACAAATGCAATGAACCTAATCAAATGTCATCCGCTTCATGCCTAAAGGCAGGTACTCACTGCCAACAACTTCACCATAATATCACAACAATTGTTGCCTTGCATATACATCTACTGCAGCAGGATCTAAACTTCCCGATGTGCCTACCCCGGAAACAATAACCTTGCGGCCAAGATCAAGGGAGTTGGTGGATCACAGCCTTGTACGTCCAGATGTAACAACCTGGCAGCCAGGATCGATGATGCTAGTTGAGCGAAGGCTCGGACATGGAGTGAGAACACTGGCTGGGAGAAGAATTTTTTTCAACCTGAAGAAGTCGATCGAGAATTGATGCCTTGAAAATAGGTTTCTTTCTTCAAAAAGATATCAGGAGTTGATAGTTTTTCTTTGTAGCTAGGCATTGGCGAAGATATCACTGATCCCTAAGCAATACTGGCAGCGCTGGTGCTGAGACTCATTGTTATGGCCGCTAAGTGAGGTCAAGGACATAGGGAACTGCTGTTGCATGTGTTTTGTTTTTCGAGGGACTGCGGCTATGATATTTATTCTACAAATAAGACACACGTGTGTGTTTTTGTTTTCCGAAGGAAGGATTTTATGAAAAAAAATGAACTGCATGCGATCTTTATTTTAGGATTGAGCCGCATATACAGGCTAAGGATAGTTGCAGGTAATCTTTTTCTTTTTGAGATGGAGCGCTCTTATATAGACTAAATAATCAATTCATTCCCCTAAAAAATCCATGAATTACGTACGTACAGACTAAGGGTGGCTGCAGTTTTTTCTTCCATTAATTATGTACGTACAAACTAATGATAGCTGTAGTTTTTCTTTTTCTTTTTGGTGTAATGTACAAGTTTTTTTCTATTTGATCTAACGTACATTCGAAGGACAACTTGCTATTGTTACATACGTACAGGTTAGAATTAGCCGTCTTTTTATTTTCTTTTAATCTAACGTACAGGCAAGGATAGTTGTATTTTTTAGATGAAGCGCTCCCTTAGATCTAATCCATTAATTATGTCTTTTAAGTTATGGGTCCACCAAATCAACGACTAGATGGTTCTAATTATTGTGGTAATTTCTAGCTTATTTATCTTTTTTCTGATTACTCCGTCAAGCACTTTTTATATATAATAGATTTGAGAAACCTCAAATATGAAAATATTGAAATCCTCAACTCTCTCCGAGGGTATTTGAGTTGCTTAGGATTTTCTTGGATCACCAAAAGCAAGAAAATATGATAAGCATGATAATCTAATGTATATCATTCCAAATTTAAAATTTGGGATGTTACACCCTGACTGGGCACATGGTCTGCGCCTGGGATTGTACACTTGGTTACATGCCTCGCCGGCAAGTCTAGTACAAAAAAGGGGGACTGATGGGGCTCCCAGCAACCACGGCTTAGGGGTAAAACTTGGGAAGATGTTCGATATTCCAGGAGTTGCTCACCAGAATGCTATCTTCGATCTCCAGGCGGACTGCATCGGGCCTGGTGACTCGTATTACCCGATAAGGGCCTTCCCACTTCGGCATCAACTTGTTTGAATTCTTGGCGGATTGGGTCCGCCGAAGAGCAAGGTCGCCTTCCTCAAGGCTTCTGGCATGAACCTTGCGGCTATGGTAGCGGCACAAGGCTTGCTTGTAGTGAGCGGCTCGCACATCAGCCTGAAGACAATCTTCCTCAAGGAGCGTCGCGTCATCTTGGCACAGCTTCTCTTGCTCAAGCTCATCATAAGCGAGCACTGGAGGTGACCCGTATATGAGTTCCATGGGGAGATCTGCTTCTACCCCGTATACCAGGGCAAAGGGTGTCTGGCTAGTGGCTTGATTTGGTGTCGTTCTGATTGACCAAAGAACCATTGACAACTCATCAATCCAGCGTCTTTCGCACTTGTGTAGCCTGTCGAAAGTTCTGGTTTTGATACCTCGCAACACTTCTGCATTCGCCCTCTCAGCTCGGCCGTTGCTTCTGGGATGAGCAACAGAAGCAAAACAAACCTTGCCGCCGAGGTCTTGGATGTACTATCTGGTCAATGCGTGGCAAAGGGAAAGGATCCTTCGGACAGGCTTTGTAGATATCTGTATAGTCGATACACAACCTCCATTTCCCATTCGCTTTACGCGCTACCACCGGATTGGCCAACCACGTGGGGTGGAGTACTCATCTGACCAAGACTGCTGCCTCCAACTTCGTGATCTCCTCGATGATGAACTCTTGGCGCTCCAAAGCTTTCTTCCTGACCTTCTACTTGACGGGCCGTGCATGGGGACAGACAGCAAGGTGGTGCTCAATAACCTCCCTGGGAACGACGGGGATGTCAGATGCTTGCCATGCAAACACGTCGACATTCTCCCGTAGGAAGGTGCTGAGCGCACCTTCCTATTTGTTGTCAAGGGTGGAGCTTATGGTAAAAGCCCCACCCGTGCCGTCTTCCTTGACGAGACCTTCTTGGTGTCTGGTGGGGCTGCCTTGGACCTCTTAATCCCACTGGCGGAGCTCTCTGGCACGTCTCCAATGGGAACGCGGCGCTCCGAAGAGGCGCGTTTGCTGGAGGGGGTGCAGGAGCTCTTGCCGGGGTCAGAAGCCTTGCTGGAAGGGGCCTAGCAGGTAGTGGCAAAGGTCTTGCCGGTTTTCTTCTCCCTCGGGATCTCGGTGGTAGGAGAAAGTTCCTTGGTGACGTCTGCTGCATCTGCCTCTTGATAGAGCTGGTCGGCGCAGATGAGGATGTCTTTCTTGTCGGAGGGGATGGTGATGATGCTGATTGGGTCAAGCATCTTCAACGTGCTGTAGGCGTAGTGTGATGTCGCCATAAACTTGGCCAGCGCTGGGCGGCCGAGGATCCCATTATAGGGCAAGGGGATCTTGGCAACATCAAAAACAATCTTCACCGTCCTGTGAATCAGCTCGCCCCCGAATTTAACGGGCAGAGCGATCTTTCCTTTCGGCTGACTCCTCCTCGTGTTGACCCCTTGAAACGTGCCCCTCTCCTCGAGATCTCCATCGAGGATTTGTAGCCTCTCGATCACAGCGGGCGAGATCAGGTCCAGACCGGCCCCACCGTCAACTAGCACTTTCGTCACCTTGAGGTTGCATATTAGTGGTGAAACCAATAGCGGCAAACACCCGACCGTAGTTGTGCGATCAGGGTGATCCTCGGTGTCAAAAATGATAGGCGTGCTAGACCACTTCATTGGCCTCTCGGCGTCGAATGATGGCTCTGCCGTAGTGATGTCAGGCGCCCACTGTTTTAGCTCGAGATGAGAGGTATGCAACGTGGAGCCACCGTCGACGCACATGGCCTCCGTAGCTTTCTGAAACCCATGCTCGCTGGACTCGTTGTCTGCATCATGATAATCGTCTGCCTCTTTCTTGTCACGGCCCCGAGCGGGCCTCTCTGGTTGATTATCTTGGCCGCGGCGACCACCTTGGCCGCCACGCTTCTTGCCGGGCGCCTGGGCACCATCCGGGCCCTTCTCCTTAGCACACCTCTCATACTCAGCTTTCTGCTTCTCTGCAAGCAGCTCGACCTGCCAACAATTCTAGAGGTCATGGTCGTTGATGCGATGGATCTTGCAGTACTACTTGTCGGATCCTCCTGGCTGGTCGGCAGCCGCCAAGGCACGGCAGGCGTTGCACCCGGCAACTTCCTTGCCGTGGTCGTCAGCCTTGGCCTTTTTGGCGGCGCCGGGGTCGTCGGATGCCTCTATGGCAAGCACAACCTTGCCCTTTCGCTTCATGTAGTGGCGTCGGCCCTTCTTCGCCGAGGCGACGGCGTCTCCGTCTGTGGAGTCGGTTTCCGCGCCGGCGTCTTCGCCGGGGTACTTCTTTCCTTCTTCATCCCGAGCACATCTATCAGCTAGAACATAAAGCTTGACTACATCTTTAACCTTGTTCATTGCCAGCTCCTCACGCATCTTGCGGTTGCGCACATTCTGATGGAACGCACTGATGAGAGCAGCGGGGTGAATGTCTGGGATGTTGTACTACACACGGCTGAACCTTTGTATGTACTTGCGCAGGGTTTTGCCGTCTTTCTGGGGGATGACATGCAAATCGCTTTCCTGGGTAGGAGCTTGGTGGTCCTCGGTAAAGGCGCCAACAAACTCGTGGCACAGATCCGACCAGGAAGAAATGGAACCCACGGGTAGGTGCATCAACCATGACATAACGTTTGGCTTAAGCACCAGCAGAAAGTAGTTGGCGAGAACCTTGTTGTCGCGAGCCCCAGCGGCCTGCAACGCGATGGTGTAGACGATCGGGAACTCCGACGGGTGAGTCTTGCCGTTGTACTTTTCTTCGACCTCAGGCTTGAACGTGCGGTGTGAGGGCCACTGGAAGTGCCACAGCTCATGGGTAAAGGCCGGACAACCCACCTCATAAGGTAAGTCACCAGAGCCCCTCGGCGCTGGGTGGTCCATAGTAGGGCCTGCACGCCTGTCTGATTGATGGCGCGCTTCTTGGCGTCGCTCGATAGTGGTCCGAGCATCTTCCTGGGATCGCTCTTGAAGGACTTGACGTTGGTTGCGCGAGCTAACGGGTCAGACGGCGTCGTGGAAAAGTTGTCCCGAGCGTCGGCTTGACAAGCCGGCGGCTGCTGTTGCTAGCGTGGGGGAGGATAGTGCACCGTGGTCGCAGCAGCTCCGGTCCTCCCACCACCAGCGTGCGTCGGCTCACCAGAGCGCCGGTGTGAGGGTTCCGCTGGTCACGGTTCTTCTCTATTGGCAAAGCTGATGAGGCTCCGGATGGTGGCTCTCCACTCATCGAGCTTCTCAGCGGCGAGAGGAAAGTCGAGGAGCAGTTACACGCGCGCCAATGCTTCTGTTGGCGTGGGAGGCGGCAAAAGCTGCATGGACCGTGATGTGCTCTGACTTCAAACCATGTTAGAAGGAGCTCTGTCACGGTCTCGCGGTTGCCCGCCGCTTCCACTAGTGTCTGGAGGTGCATGCTGGCCCGGGGGCACCGATGTCGCGGCATTGCTCGTCACGTACGAGGTGGGAAGACCATGGAGCGGGCGCCGGCGGAGGTGTCCTGGAGGTCGTCGTGCCGCCCGTGGGCAACACGGCGACGCCCTTGGACCCAACGACACGTGGCTCGTCGTCCTGGGCACGAACGACACCGCTTGCCTGGCTCCAATCGCCAGAGTGTCATGGAAGCTCGCGAGCCATGACTCCGCCATCATCCGCAGCCGCCCCATCGCCCGCCCGCGGTGGCACGGGCGGTTTGGCCCCAAACAGACCGATTGCCGTAATCCCCTTCTTCTTGGGAGCCATGGCAAGGAAGAAGTCAATGCACTAACTCCTAGACCAGATTTTTACAACATAGCGCCCCCTACCTGGCGTGCCAAAGATGTCGGGGGAAACGACATCTATGGGATCCCAGGGACCCCTACTACGGTTGGCGGGGCGTAGAGCTGTAGAAAGAGCAGGTCTAGTCGATCAACGCGTGGGAATTTTTACCCAGGTTCGAGCCGTAGATGATGCGTAAAACCCTAGTCCTGCTTGTTTGCGTATATTTGGTGTTCTTGAGCTCTTGAACTAGCTACTATGCGTGCCTGTCCAAAAAGTCCGAATCCTCCACCAGTACGCCTCGGGCCTCCTTTTATATGACAAAGGGGTCTCCATAGTGGCACACAGGAGGTGGAAAGTATCTACAATGTACAAGTTTATCTCCTGACATCATAGGACAAACGCATTTAATGCGCCGTCTATGTGTCCTCTAGCTTTATCGGGGCCTACAACAAAGCTTGTCCCGCCCGTCGCCACCTCGCCTCGCTCTGACACACGTCCAAGCTGACGAGGCAAGCAGTGCAATGCTGGCTATTGGCTACTGGGCTGGTGCGGTGGCAGGGTCTTCACGAAGATCTACATGCCACCACACGGGTGCTTGTATTGTTGGCTTAGAGGCTGCATGCTGCCACGTATGCACTTCTCTAGTTGGCGGGTCAGTTGCCGCATAGGAGAAGCCGTGGGGTAGCGAAACCTTGGCTAGTGGGGGCCTGGCCGTGGCCCTGCAGACGCCCCCGACAAGGATCTTCCTGGGGTCTCGTGGCTGTTCCCGGTAAGGATTTTGCCGGGGGTCTTCGGTCGTCCCCGACAAGGCTCTTGCCAAGGGTCTTTGTCTTCTGGTCCTTGTCTAGGTCTGCAGGCCCTTGGTCCAACAAAGATCTGCATGCCACCACGCAGGAGCCCCTGAATCTTGGTCTTGACGTTGTCGATGGTGTCAGTGCTCTCAGACCCAAGGGTGGTGGCCTTGGTGGTGTTGGGTAAGAGTCCCCCGGCAAGACTCTTACCGGGGTTATGTAGGCCGCACCGGCAAGGGTGTTGCCGGGGGGATTCTACCTTTTCCCTCTGTTCTTCATGCCTCTGGCTTGAGTGTTACCTTGGCAGTCTTGTGCTTCTCCTTCTTCTGCTCCACCAAGCGTGGCCGTAGGTGTGGCTACAACTACCCGTGCACAAGTAAAGGGGTGCAAAAGGGCCCCTACTTTTGTACACCGACACACACGATGCATCTGCGACTACTCGTGTGCGATGATTAGTAAGTTACACATACATTTCCTTATGTTAACACATGTGTGATAGATAACATGTGGCATCGCATATGGTATTCGGGTTGTGTGCTCCACTTAGTCTTCCCACCATCAATAAATTTTGACCTTGTTTCTTGTCACATTGCTGATTACAATGCAATAAGTAATTGCTAATATGTTCACACCGATCAAACCAAAGTGTGTTCACACTTAGCACCGGGCTATAAGAACTACCCACTTGAAAATTACTTTACAGTTCCTCTCCTCATCACCCACAAAACTAGTCTTTCCTATCAAGTTGTTACAGCATGATCGGTAGGAGTAGTTTCGGGTGGACATATAACCGGGGAGAAAAGACCAGGGCCGTAGAAGCACTAGAGAGTCCCGCCGCTACGTGGCAGCCGCAGCAGAGATGTCCCGGCGCACCACAGATCCCTCGAACGACCTCTCACCGGCACGTGAGGGCCCTTACAAGCGCACTCGTCACATTGGCTATCGCAACGAGCTAGTGTTGTTGAAGTCATTGGCCAGCGACGAGGACATTCTCGCTAGTGTCATTAAGCAGCCGGAGCTGGTCGACGGCTTGATGAAGCTGCTCGAGATTAGCAATGCCTCAAGAAGGCCACCAGCCTCGTCGAGAAACTCATTGGTGATAATGCAAAGCTCCACAAGACGCTTGCCGAGACGGAGGAGGAGGCTGCCGACTGGAAGAAGCTGCATGAGAAGAGCAGCGCCTCGGAGATGATGCTAAATTGGTCGTCGAGGAACTGATGGGTGACTTGAGGAAGCTCCGGATCAAGCGCAAGCAAGAGGTGGAGGAATCCGTGGCTGCTGTCAAGCAAAGTCATGAGGAATTGAAGGAGCTGGAGGATGTCGTCGCCCGATGATCCATTAAGGAATAAATATAGTAGCGACCCCGATCGTTGTCTGCGATTTCCTTCTTCTCTTGCTCCCGTATCTTCTCGGCTTTGCCATATGTGGAATTTTAAACTATCTAGATAATGTAAGACAATTATTATTTGCGCCATTGTAAATTTGTTGTCGTATTATCCGTTGCCATTTTATCTATTGTCGTATTATCGGTTGCCATATTATGTGTTGTCGTATTATCCATTACCCTATGTGGCATTTTAAATTATTCGGAATACGAGTTGACAACACGAACAAAGCAAATGCTAACGTTGAGCGGGATCACAAGCAAACACCCTCGGTCCAGGTGATTTAATTAACTGCGTGTTAAATAGTGGGTCGGCCGCCATTAATGGAGAAGTTGTGAGCAAGATGGGCGGCTGGTGGAAGGAGGTCAAAGAGCTCGCTTCCCAATGAGCATCGATGGCCTTGCTCTCGCACATGTCCCGCCGAGCGTGCGAGGTGGACAGGATGCACATGCACCATCAAGCCTGCGCGGAGGCTACTTGCATGTGTCTCATCGAGCCTGCACGGTGGACTTCTCGCGCTCGTACCGTCTAATCAAACAGCTACACACACGCCACAAAATACAAATATGACCAATGAACGAGGACGGATGGTTATGGGAACATGGACGCACTTAAATGGTTACGGGAACACACAGTTCATGCAATACAACCATTTGCGATATTAATGTGTCAATATTTTTTTCTAAAGGACTTCGTTAGCTATTAATGTGTGCGCCTTGTCTCAAACTTGACGGTTTTTGTACCAAGACATATATTTTCCATGTCATGAAACCATGCCAAGTTTCATGTTTTTGGGTGAGTTTTTGATTTACTGGATTTAAAAAACGAGATTCTCAATGTTTTAGGACGACGAGACATTTGTAGTTCATTCCCATTCCTTCAATGAGACCTAAACATGCACCCAAAGACACATGTACGATTTTCCACCCATTTTGCTTCACTAGAGCATGTGCTTGTAGTTAAAATTTGAATTATGGACTACATTAAATGCCTAGAAAACTCAAATAATATATAAAATGGCTAAACAAACCCTGATCAATTTCAAATTTCAGCACAACACTTTTGTTAATTCTATGTTGCTTGTAGAAAGAAAAATTCAAGGCGAGAAGAGGTAGCGATTATCGTTTCGCCAACAAGAGGGGCATGTTTCCCTACCGGAACCACGAGGGTTGCGAGAAGCTTCGGTTTGTAAGAGGCTTGTAATATAGCTTGTCCCAAATTAGACAATTTTTTACAACGACATATATGTGCCATGTAGTGACACCATGCCAAGTTTCATCATTTCTTTGTGAGTTTTGGATTTACGTTGATTTAAAAACCGAGATTCACAATGCTTGAGGCCAAGCCAGGACGCCGAGATGATATAATTCATTCCCATTCCTTCCATGGGACCTAAACATGCATCCCAAGGACACATGTACAATTTTGTAGCCATTTTGGTACGCTAGAGCATGTATTTGTAGTTCGGATTTGAATTATGGACATTAAATGCCTAGAAAACTCAATTAAAGAATAAAAATGGTCAAACGAACCCTGAATAATTTCAAAGTTCAGCACGAATCTCCTGTTGTTCCTTGTTGCGTGTAGAAGAAAATACAAGGCTAGGAGAGGCAACGATTATCGTTTCGCCCACAAGGGGACACGTTTCCCTGTCGAAACCACGAGGGTTCTTTACGAGAGGATCCGGTCTGTAAGAGGTTTGTCATAAAGCTTGGCCCAAATTGGATAATGTTTTTACCACAACATATATGTGCCATGACGTGACTCCATGCCAACTTTCATTACTTTCTGGTGAGTTTTGGATTTACAGGGATTTAAAAACAGAGATTCCAATGTTTGAGCACAAGCTAGGACGCCGGTATGGTTGTAATTCATTGCCATTCCTTGCATGGGACATAAACATGCACCCAAGGACACAGAGTAATGCCTTAAGCAAGATGGCATGATGTAGAGGGATAAAATCAAGCTATATGATACAACCACCATCTTTTTATCCTTGATGGCAACAATGCAATAGGTGCCTCGCTACCCCTTCTGTTACTGGGTGAGGACACCGCAAGATTGAAACCAAAACTATGCACCTCTCCCATTGCAAGAACTACCAATCTAGTTGGACAAACCAAACCAATAATTCGAACAGAAATACAAAGATATCAAATCATGCGTATAAGAATTTGGAGAAGATCCAAATATTATTCATAGATAATCTGATCATAAATCCACATCTTTTTATCCTTGTTGGCAACAATACAATACGTGCCTCGCTACCCCTACTTTGTCATTGGGTGAGGACACGACAAGATTGAACCCAAAGCAAAGCACTTCTCCCATTCCAAGAAAAACCAATCTAGTTGGCCAAACCAAACTGATAGTTCAAAGAGAATTACTAAGATACCAAATCATGCATATAAGAATTCAGAGAAGATTTAAATAATATTCATAGATAAGATGATCATAAATCCACAATTCATCGGATCTCGACAAACACACCACAAAAGAAGATTACATCGAATAGATCTCCAAGAACATCGAGGAGAACATTGTATTGAAGATCAAAGAGAGAGGGGAAGCCATCTAGATACTAGATATGGACCCGTAGGTCTATGGTAAACTACTCACACATCATGGGAAGGGCAACATGGTTGATGTAGCAACCCACCATGATCAAATCCCCCTCCGACAGAGTACCGAAAAGGCCTCTAGATGGGATCTCATGAGATCAGAAACCTGTGGTGGTGGAAAAGTATTTTTGTGGATGCTTCTAGGGTTTCTGCAATATTTCTGTATTTATAGGCCAAAGAAGGGGGTCAGGGGATCTCCAATGGGCCACAAGCCCTAGGGGCACGCCCCCTGGCTTGTCGTCGCCTCGAGGACTCTCTGACTTGGACTCCAAGTCCTACGCGTGTCTTCTAGTCCAAGAAAAATCATCGCAGAAGTTTTATTCCGTTTGGACTCCGTTTGATATTGCTTTTTTGTGAAACTCAAAAACAAGGAAAAAACAAAAACTAGCACTACGCTCTAGGTTAATAATTTAGTCCCAAAAATAATATAAAATATCATATTAATGCATATAATCATCCAAAGTTGATAGTGTAATAACATGGAACAATCAAATATTATAGATACGTCGGAGACGTATCGCGCGATCAAAGTTATGCATTGGAATTTTCTACATCATAGACCATCCTTTTCACTCATATATATTTGGGCCACATGCTGGTGTGGCTGGCTACTGACCCTCTCTAATTTTTTTTTTGCTGCAATGACTTGCATGACGCTCAACGGACATGGGTGTAGTGGCTTGATACGTCTCCAACGTATCTATAATTTTTTACTGTTCCATGCTATTATATTATATATCTTGGATGTTTTATATGCATTTATGTGCTATTTTATATGATTTTTTGGACTAACTTATTAACCCATTGCCCAGTGCCAGTTTCCTTTTTTCCTTGTTTTTGAGTTTCGCAGAAAAGGAATATCAAACGGAGTCCAAACGGAACGAAACTTTTTGGAGATTTTTCTTGGACCTGGAGACATCAGATGGACTTGGAGTACACACCAAGGGATCAACGAGGCGGCCACAAGGGTGCGGGTGCCCCCAGGGGGTAGGGCGCCCGCTACCATCTGGGCCCCTCGTGCCTCCCCCGATCGACTTCTTCCGCCTATATATACCAATATATTCCAGAAACATCAGACATCCATCGAAATCACTTTTCTGCCAAGGTAACCTGCTGTTCTCGTGAGATCCCATCTGGAGGCCTGCTCTGGTACTCTGCCGGAGGGGGAATCAGCCACGGAGGGCATCTACATCAACCCCATTTCCCTTCCGATAAAGCGTGAGTAGTTTACCACAGACCTACCGGTCCACAGCTAGTAGCTAGATGGCTTGTTCTCTCTTGTTGTTCTTCTATACCATGTTCTCCTCATATTTCTTGGAGATCTATCCGATGTAATCTTCTTTTGCAGTGTGTTTTTCAAGATTCGATGAATTGTGGGTTTATGATCAGATTATCTATGAATCATATTCGAGTGTCTTCTGAATTCTTTTATGGATGATATTATATCTTAGTAATTCTCTTTGAATGATCGGTTTTGTTTGGCCAACTAGATTGATAATATTTGCAATGGGAGAAGTGCTTTGCTTTTGGTTCAATCTTGCGGTGCTCAATCCCGGTTATAGTAGGGGACATGACACGTATTTTATTGTTGCCATCGAGGATAAAAAGATGGGTTTTTTTATCATATTGCTTGAGTTAATTCCTCTACATCATGTCATCTTGCTTAAGGCATTACTTTGTTCTTATGAACTTAATACTCTAGATGCAGGCATGAGTCGGTCGATGTGTGGAGTAATAGTAGTAGATGTAGGCGGGAGTCGTTCTTCTTTTCTTGGACGTGATGCCTATATTCATGATCATTACCATAGATATTGCTATAATTATTTGATTTTCTATCAATTTCTTAACAGTAATTTGTTCACCCACCGTAAACTTGCTATTATGAGAGAAGCCAGTAGTGAAACCTATGGCCCCGGGTCTCTTTTACATCTTATAAGTTTCAGATATACTATGTTGCAATCTTTTACTTTTCAATCTGTAAACGAAAAACCCAAAAATATTTACTTCATGTGTGTATCTATCTCTATCGAATCTTACTTTTGTAAATAACCTAGAAGGGATTGACAACCCCTTTATAACGTTGGGTGCAAGTTGTTGATTGTTTGTGTAGGTATTTGGCGACTTGTGTGCAATCTCCTACTGGAATGATACCTTGTTTCTCAATAAACATATGGAAGTACTTACTTCACTTTCCTTTTCAAGTGAAACACCAGTGTTACCTCGGGAAAGAAGCGAGGAAGCAGAATAATTTCTAGTGCCGTTGCCAGGGAGATCTACGCCAAGTCAAGACCTACCAAGTACCTATCATTAAACTCTCATCTCTTGCATTTAGATTATTTGCCATTCGCCTCTCATTTTCCTCTCCCCCACTTCTAAAACGATTTTTGAAAGATTTGCCTTTGCCTTTTCTTCGCCCTTCTTTCGTCGTGTTCGCTTGCTTTTTGTGTGCTTGTGTGTTGGATTGGTTGCTTTGTCACGATGGCTCAAGAAAATACCAAATTATGTTACTTTTCAACACCAATAATAATGATTTTCTTATCACTCCGATTGCTCCCTCTACTAATGCAGAATCTTGTAAAATCAATGTTGCTTTATTGAATCTAGTCATGAAATATCAATTTTCTGGCCATCCTAGTGAAGATGGCGCATCTCATCTGAATAATTTTGTTGACTTGTGCGACATGTAAAAGAAAAGAGATGTAGATGATGATATTGTTAAATTAAAGCTATTCTTGTTTTCACTACGGGATCGGGAAATATTGGTTTTCATCTTGATGTGAATTTTTTTCCAAGTGCAAAGATTCTTTTATTGCCAAGTATTTTCCTTCCGCTAAGATCATCTCCCTTAGGAACGATATTATGAATTTAAAAAAAACTTGATAATGAGCATGTTGCACATTCTTGGGAGAGGATGAAACTTATGATAAGAAATTGTCCTACACATGGTTTAAATCTATGGATGATTATACAATTATTTTATGCCGGGTTGAACTTAGCTTCTAGAAATCTTTTAGATTCGGCCGCGGGAGGTACTTTTATGGAAATTACTTTAGGAGAAGCTACTAAACTCCTAGATAATATAATGTTTAAGTGTTCTCAATGGCATACCGAAAGATCTTCCACTAGTAAAAAGTGTGTGCAATTGAAGAGATTAATGTTTTGAGTGGAAAGATGGATAAACTTATGGAATTGTTTGCTGGCAAGGGTACTAATGTTGATCCTAATGATTTTCCCTTATACACTTAGATTGAAAATAGTAATGAATCTATTGATGTGAATTTTGTTGGTAGAAACCATTTTGGTAACAATGCTTATAGAGGAAATTTTAATCCTAGGCCTTTTCCTAGTAATTCCTCCAATAATTATGGAAATTCCTACAACAATTCTTATGGAAATTATAATAATATGCCCTATGATTTTGACAATAGTGTTAAGGAATTTATGATTTCACAAAAGAGTTTTAATGCTATGATTGAAGAAAAATTGCTTAAGATTGATGATTTGGCTAGGAACGTGGATATAATTTCTCGTGATGTTTATTCTTTGAAACTTAGATCTATTCCACCTAAGCATGATATCAATGAGTCTCTCAAAGCTATGCGAATTTCCATTGATGAGCGCAAAGAAAGAACCGCTAGGATGCATGGTGAAAAAGAGTGGTTTATGAAAACGTGTTCTTCTCGTTCCCGTGAAAATAATGATGAAGAACTTAAAGTGAGTGATGTGACTCCTATTGAATCTTTGGTTTCTAAAATAAATCTTGATAAATATGGGACCCGAGATGAGTCTACTTTAGTTAAGAGGCGTCCCAATGATTCAGAGTTTTTTGATCTTGTTGCTAAAACTGATGAAAAAGGGGTAGATGAAGTCAAAACCCTAAGTACTGATGAACCTGCTAGATTGAATCTCAAGGAATTTAATTATGATAATTATACTTTAATAGATTGTATTTCCTTGTTGCAATCCGTGTTGAATTCTCCTCATGCTGATAATCAAAATAAAGCTTTCACTAAACATATTGTAGATGCTATGATGCAATCTTGTGAAGAAAAACTTGAATTGGAAGTTTCTACCCATAGAAAACATTATGATGATTGGGAACCTACTATTAAGATTATGATTAAAGATTATTAGTTCCATGCTTTGTGTGATTTGGGTGCTAGCGTTTCTACGATTCCAAAAGCTTTATGTGATGTGCTAGGTGTCGGGGAAACTGATCCACGAACACCTATGGGACCGGCGGGCCGAGTCCCTTTCGGTTTTGCGGGGGCGGAGATCGCACGAAGAGCAGATCGAGGCGAAGCACACGAGGAGTTTACCCAGGTTCGGGCCGCACGGATGCGTAAAACCCTACTCCTACTTTGTGGTTTGTATTGGGTTCTTGCTCGGGAGCGCTGAGTGCTACAATACACTTCAGCAGCTAACGAGACCGAGCGTGAGAGTTCTTCTTCTTCGAACCCCCCTCTACGTTGCGCATGGGCCTCCTTTTATATGCTCAAGGGGTCACCAACAGGTGGCAACACAGATAAGGGTAAAAATGGAAAGGTGTTGTAGTTGGTACAACTACCTGTACAGTGCATCATACCTAACCCTGACGGCAGGGGACAAGAGCATTAAATGCCCGTCTGCGTCGCCCAAACAGTGCAAAAAGGGACCGTCAGGGACGCCACCGTTCGCCACGACGGCAACCTTGTCAGCGCCGCTTGCCACCGCGCACCGCTGGCTGCACAGCCTCCCGCAACGTGCGTCTGGAAGGGTCCTAGAGCGACACGTTGGCGGATGTGCTGGAGCGTGGGTACAGAGTGGTAGCTTGCCGCGGCAAGCGCCTTGCCGCGGTCGTTGTCTTGTCGCGTCCGGGAGCTTGTCGCTCACCGGGCCTTGCCGGGACGCGTGGTGCGTCGCGGCAAGTTCCTTGAGATGCCTTGGTTGGCCTTCCCGGCAAGCTCCTCTCGCCGGGGTCTTGGGCCTTGAGTGGCCTTCCCGGCAAGCTCCTCTTGCTGGGGCCTTGTCTCCTTGGATTGAATACTTTGTTCTTGAATGGCTCCAAAGGAACCACAGAAGACCTTGGCGGCCACCCGGCAAGCCTTGCCGCGGGGTGCTACGACTGCCCGTGCACAAGTTCGGGATACTAGAGTACCCCTACTCTAGTACACCGACAGGAGGCCCCGGGCCTGGGCCATACACGGTGCCGAGCGCTGTTGGGCCAGGCCCAAAATAGGGCACGGACACGCGCGGCCTGGGTCACGCCGTATCTCACTCCGTATCCACCGCGCCCTCCCCGAACGGCACGCGTTGCTTGCGGCATCGTGGGAGAGATCGTGGGCGGTTTCTTTATTTGGAAAGGCGGAACGTCCGCCCCCTCCGATGAGAACCTCCAACCCAGCGCCAAGCTCACTCTGTTCTTCAAAGGCGTGGCGACGGCACTCCAGTGACTCCGGGAGAGGATCCCAAAGCAGCTGGCTGACGAGTCGTGCAAGCTCTACGCTGGAGCTCTTCAAAAAGTGTTGGTGAAGGTGGCCTTCCGCAACCCGAGCCTCAACCTCACCAACGTCCTCAAGTCCCTGCCGTAGGATGCTGATCTGGAGGCGCTCAAGGTCCTTGTTGCACCCATTATGGACAAGGTGAGCGGGATCAAGAGGTTTGAGGGCGATCACGTAGATTAGGCCGCCCGTTTTCTTCTTCTCTTGTCGCTGCTGGTCATGTTATGAGAACAATCTATTAGAGCTGCGAAAAGCTACTTTGTAATATAACTATATTTTGGGCAGTGATTGCAACGTTATTTCCTTTACTTGATTCCTTCCTTTGTATGTTTTTGCCCTACGCTTTTAGGGAACTTGCCGGCGCAGGCACCTTAGCCGCGAGCGCTGAGTGCGGAACGTCAGCAGCCTGCTGGCGGTGCCGTTGCCGACAAGAAACCTTGTGGCAACTAGTCACATCACACTTAAGTTGTTGAGCGGGCTCGAAACAAAGTAAGGGCGCGACACTAGTCGCAGCACACTTAAGTCGTTGAGCGAACTCGAAACTAAGTAAGGGCGCAACTAGCTACGAGTTGGTTCCTCCGCGCACAGGTTTTCCATACAAAGCACGGTCGTTCAAGGAAGATAACTTAAAAATTTAAAAATCTGATTGCTCAAACTTTGGCAACTTAGCTTTTCTGTTGTTTGCTTCCCGGCAAGGCGGAACTTTCTTGAACGACGCCTGGTCCATACCATTATCTTCTCCTTCCCCCCCCCCGGCAAACTTGTGGGCGAGGGAACCTCCCTTTCCTTGAGAAAAAGAAAGAAGAGAAAACAAGGATATGGAGCCTTACGGCTCGTTATTGCTTACCGGGGGTAGGTGCTACACAAAGCGTCAGATAACACATGCAAAAAATAGAAAGCATGAAATTGACAAGATGTGCGGAGCACAAGAGCTTTACTTATGCACGGGGTCTGCGCCTGGCTTTGTACAAAGGATTACATGCAACAGCGGCAAGACTTGTACAAAATGTGGTTGCCGGAACGGGTTCCGGCAACCGCACCTTACAGGTAAAACTTACGAAGATGCTCGATGTTCCAGGAGTTGCTCACCGGAATGCCTTCTTCGGTCTCAAGGCGGTCAGCGCCAGGCCTAGTGACTCGTTTCACCCGGTAAGGGCCTTCCCACTTCGGCGTCAACTTGTTGGAATTCTTGGCGGACTGAACGCGCCGAAGAACAAGGTCGCCTTCCTCGAGACTTCTGGCGTTAACTTTGCGGCTATGGTAGCGGCACAAAGCTTGCTGGTAGCGAGCAGCTCGTACAGCAGCCTGAAGACGGTCTTCCTCAAGGAGCAGCATGTCATCTTGTCGCATCTGCTCCTGCTCAAGCTCATCATAAGCGAGCACTCGAGGTGACCCGTATACGAGTTCCGTGGGGAGAACTGCCTCTGCTCCATAGACTAGAGCGAAAGGTGTCTGTCCAGTGGCTCGATTTGACGTCGTCCTGATCGACCAAAGAACCACCGGCAGCTCCTCGATCCAGTTTCTTCCTCACTTGTGCAGCCTGTCGAAAGTTCTGGTCTTGAGGCCACGCAGCACTTCAGCATTTTCCCTCTCCCCTTGACCATTGCTTCTTGGGTGAGCAACATAAGCGAAGCAGACCTTGGTGCCAAGATCTTGGACGTACTGCATGAAGGTGCGGCTCGTGAATTGCGGACCGTTGTCGGTGATGATCCTGTTATGGATCCCGAAGCGGCAAACAATCGACCTGAAGAAGTTGACTGCTGACTGTGCGGTCACCTTCCTCACTGCTTCCACTTCCGGCCACTTTGTGAACTTGTCGATTGCGACGTACAAGTACTCAAAGCCCCCGACTGCGCGGGGAAAGGGGCCGAGGATGTCGAGCCCCTAGTCCGAAAATGGCCAGGATAAAGGGAGCGTCTAGAGAGCTTGAGCTGGCTGGTGTATCTGCTTGGAATGGAACTGGCACGCTTCACACTTGGTTACTTGTGCAGTCGCATCCTGGAGGGCTGTCGGCCAAAAGAAACCTTGCCGGAATGCTCAGCCGGCAAGTTCTCTTGCGCCAATGTGGTGACCACATATGCCTCCATGTATCTCTGCCAACAGCTTTTGTCCGTCTTCCCGGCGAATACACTTCAATTTCACACCGTTGAGTCTTCTTCTGTACAGTGTGTTGTCAACAAACTGGTACATACTTGACTGCCGGGCTACTCTTTCTGCTTCTTCTTGCTCTTCGGGAAGTTCTCCTATCTGAAGGAAACGGACAATCTGCTGTGCCCATGCTGGAGCTTGCGGCTCGACAACAAGGACTAAAGGCACATCTGCTGCTGCGCGAACGTCCGCTTATATGGCGAGAACCTGCGGCTCAGCCGGAGCTTGACGTTCCCCGGCAAGCTTGCCGGGGCAAAACTTGTCGGGAGCGTCTGCTTCAACGGAACAAACCCTAGGGCTTGCCGGAGCAGACTGCTCCTCAGCGCTCTTGGTGTTGATCTTGGGGACCTTCTTGGCGGCGGCTTCGGGAAGCTCTATCGGAAAATAGTCACCAGAAATCAACTTCCTCTTCTCACTCTGTCCAGTTGATGGCGTTACGAACGGTTGAGTCAGCTTGAGCACAAAGATCCCTGGTTCCACAGGTAACTTAAGTGTAGCGCACTTCGACAGGCCATCAGCAATGTCATTCTGAGCTCTTGGAACATGCTCCATCTGTAGGCCGTCAAAGTGCTCTTCTAGCTTTCTCACTTCATCAACGTAGGCTTCCATCAACGGACTCTGATAACTCTTGTTTACTTGGCGGACGACAAGCTGTGAGTCACCCCTGACAATGAGCTTCTTGATCCCAAGGTCTGCCGTGATCCTGAGACCGGCAAGCAAACCTTCATACTCTGCGGTATTGTTTGTTGCTTTCTCCTTGGGAAAGTGCATCTGGACTACGTACTTGAGGTGCTCTCCGGTGGGTGCAACAAGCAGCACGCCAGCACCGACGCCTTGCAGCGAGAAGGCACCATCAAAGTACATCAGCCACTCTTTGCTTGCTTCCTTGACGGGGATGCTCGTTTCTGGAATTTCTTCATCTGGTGTTGGCGTCCACTCTGCTATGAATTCTGCCAATGCTCTGCTTTGGATAGTTGAAGTGCTCTCAAACTTGAGTCCAAAGCTTGATAGTTCCAGTGCCCACTCAACAATCCTGCATGTTGCTTCTGGATTCAACAGTATCCTCTTCAGCGGAAAGCGAGTGACAACTTTTATCTCATGTGCTTGGAAGTAATGGCGCAGCTTTCTCGAGGCCATGAGAAGGCCGAAAAGCAATTTCTGCACACCAGAGTACCTCGACCTAGCCCCCTGTAGGAGGGAACTGACAAAGTAAACTGGGCGCTGCACCATTCTCTTCCGCACCTCCTCTTGCGCCTGCGCAGATCCATCCTTGTCGGGACCAGAGCTTGTCGGGGAAGCCCCCTGCTTGCCGCTGGATGCGCCTGCCATGGTTGCTGGCTCATCATCTGCCTCCCTCTCCGCTACTAACGCAGCACTAACCACTTGATTGGTTGCCGCTAGATACAGCAGCAACTTCTCTTGTGGCTTAGGTGCGACAAGTATTTGAGTGGAGGACAAGTATCTCTTCAAGTCTTGCAGCGCAGCATCCGCTTCCGGAGTCCATTTCATTGGACCTGCCTTTTTCAATATTTTGAAAAACGGCAGGGCGCGCTCAGCAGACTTAGAGATAAACCTGCTCAGAGCAGCCACGCAACCGGCAAGTCTTCGTACATCCTTGACGCGCCTTGGTGCTTCAGTTTCCTCCATGGCCTTGATCTTGTCGGGATTGGCTTCAATTCCCCTCTGAGACACAAAGATCCCGAGAAGCTTGCCAGAAGGTACTCCAAACACACACTTCTCGGGGTTGAGCTTGAGACTGATCTTGCGCAGATTCGCAAAGGTCTCGTCTATATCTTGAATCAGAGTTGCCCTGTTCTTGCTCTTGACCACTATGTCATCCTTGTAGGCTTCCACATTTCTGTGTATTTGTGGCTCAAAAGCATAATGGACTACCCTTGCAAATGTTGAACCAGCATTCTTTAAACCGAAAGGCATCCGTATGAAACAGTACGTGCCACATGGAGTAATGAATGCGGTCTTCTCCTCATCCTCTTCTGCCATGAAGATCTGATGGTATCCTGAGTATGCATCAAGAAATGAAAGCAGGTCACATCCGGCCGTGGAGTCAACAATCTGGTCAATGCGCGGCAAGGGAAATGGTTCTTTGGGACAAGCTCTATTGACATCGGTGAAGTCGATACAAAGCCTCCATTTCCCGTTTGCCTTACGCACGACTACAGGATTGGCCAACCACGTAGGATGGAGCACTCCTCTGACAAGGCCTGCTGCTTCCAACTTCTTGATTTCTTCTGCGATGAATTCTTGGCGCTCCACTGCTTGTTTCCTGACTTTCTGCTTGACGGGCCGCGCATGAGGACAGACGGCAAGGTGGTGCTCAATTACTTTCCTGGGAACACCGGGGATGTCAGACGGTTGCCACGCAAATACGTCGACGTTCGCCCGCAGGAAAGCAATGAGCGCGCTTTCCTATTTAGGGTCAAGAGTGGCACTGATGATAAAAGTACCACCAGCGCCGTCCTCCTTGGCGGACACCTTCTTGGTCTCTGGCGGAGCTGCCATCGTATTCTTACACTTGCCGGTGGAGCTCGATGGTGCGTCCTCGACGGTAGCGCAGCACTCCGAAGAGGTGCGCTTGCCGGAGTGGGCATCAGATCTCTTGCCAGACTTGGTCTTCTTCTTCCCACTGGGAGCTTCAGCGGCAAGTGACTTGCTACCTGTTGCGGCTGCTGCTTCCCGGTAGATCTTGTCGGCGCAGATAAGAGCATCCTTCTTGTCGCCAGGGACAGAGATGACACTTATCGGGCCTGGCATCTTCAGCATGTTGTATGCGTAGTGAGAGGTTGCCATGAACTTGGCGAGTGCTGGACGGCCGAGTATCCCATTGTAAGGCAATGGAAAATCGGCAACGTCAAAGGTGACCCTCTCAGTCCTGAAGTTCAACTCGCCGCCAAATGTCACTGGCAACGTGATCTTCCCCTTCGGCTTGCTCCTTCCCGGGTTGATTCCTTGGAATGTGCCGGTCTCTTTGAGCTCGCTGTCAGGGATCTGGAGTTTCTGGAGTATAGCGGAGGAGATCAGGTTCAAGCCGGCCCCGCCGTCAACTAGCATCTTAGTGACCTTGAGGTTGCGGATGGTTGGTGAAACCAACATCGGCAAGCACCCGACCGCAGTTGTGCGATCAGGGTGGTCCTCAATATCAAAGATGATAGGCGTACTGGACCATTTCAGAAGCTTGCGTGATTCGACAGGTGGTTCTGCTGCATTGACTTCCTGCACCCACTGCTTGAGTTGGCGGTGTGAAGTATGCAGAGAAGCACCGCCGTCAACGCACAAGACCTCTGTGGCTTTCTGGAACTCCTGCTCACTGTTCTCGACATCATCCATATCTTCATCGTCGTCGTCATCTTCATCCTTGTCGCGGCCGTGGGGAGGTCTGTCTCCTTGCCGCTGCTTGACCTTGCCGCGGCGTCCTCCCCGGCCGGGGCGCTTCTGCCCGGATCCTCCAGCACCTCCTTGGGCCTTCTCCTTGTCGCGTCGCTTGTACTAAGCTTTTTGCTGCTCGACAAGCTGCTCGACCCTCTTGCAGTTCTGGAGGTCATGGCCCTTGGTGCGGTGGATCTTGCAGTACTGCTTGTCGGGGCCGTCCTGCTTGTCGGCAGCCGCCACAGCCTGGCAGTTGGTGCATGCGGCAATCTCCTTGCCAGAGCTACCAACTTTGGCTTTCTTGGCGCCACCTTCGTTGCCGGACTGCTCAACGACTAGCACATCTTTGCCTTTCTTCTTCCTGTTGTTTCGCCGCCGGTTTTTCTTTGTCGGGGCAGCATCTTCACTGTCAGATCCCCCTGCTCCTGTATCCTCTTCGGGGAGTTTCCTCCCTTCCTCAGCACGTGCACACTTGTCGACCAGGGCATAGAGCTTACTGACGTCTCTGATCTTGCACATCGCCATCTCCTCCCGCATCCTGCGGTTACGAACGTTCTGATGGAACGCGCTGATGACCGCGGCAGGGTGGACATCTGGGATGTTGTGCTGTACACGGCTGAATCTCTGAATGTACTTGCGCAGGGGCTCTCCTTCCTTCTGGGCGAGCAGATGAAGGTCACTTTCTTGGCCACGAGGTTTGTGGCCGCCTGTAAAGGCGCCAACAAACTGATGGCATAGGCCTGCCCAGGAGGATATAGAGTTGTCCGGCAAGTGCATGAGCCAGGACCTGACGTTGGGCTTGAGCACCAGCGGGAAGTAGTTGGCAAGGATCTTGCTGTCCCGCCCCCCGGCAGCTTGCACTGCGATGGTGTAGATGCTGAGGAACTCCGACGGATGCGTCTTGCCGTCGTACTTCTCTGGTACGTCTGGCTTGAAATTCTTTGTACTGGGCCACTGGACTTGCCGCAGCTCACGAGTAAATGCAGGGCAACCTACCGCGTACGGCAAGTCGCCTGGTTCCCCTGGCACATGCATGTCGACAGTGGGCCCAACGCGCTGGTCGGATTGACGTCGCGCTTCTCTTCGGCGCTCGATGCGAGTGCGAGCGTCTTCTTGCTGTCGTTCATGAAGAACTTGGCGCTGATCGCGACGAGCTCGCGGATCTGATGACGCGGTGGAGTCGCTGTCGAGGTGGATCCGGCGAGTCGGCAATCTTGGCCTTCGGGGCGGAGAGTGCACGGTGGTTGCACCCCCACCGGTCTTGTCGCCGTCGGCTCGCGCCTGGCTGACTTACCGCGGCTGTGATGTATTCGGCTGCCGTGGAGTGTCGCCGTTCGCGAAGCTAATGAGGCTGTGAATGGTGGCCCTCCAGTCGTCGATCTCGTCCGCCGTTGGAGGGTAGTCCAAGAGCAGTTGAGCTCGCGCCAAAGCTTCTGCTGCAGTGGCGGGTAGCGGTGGAGAACGGTGCGAGGAGCGGGATATGCTCGGACTTCTAACTACGTTAGAAGGAGCAGTATCCCGTCCAGGCGACCGTGCCTTGCTCGTGCCAGCATATTGGCGTGCATGCTGGTCTTGAGCACCCCGAGATCCACCAGCTCGATCTTGGTCCAGCAAACGTATGGTACCGTGAGTACCATGACGCTGCCGGTCCCGCGCATCTTGAGATGGGCGCGGTGCATGTACGGACGCCGAGGTCTTGGAGTGCTCCCGATCGTTGTGGGAGTCGACTGCGCCGCTGATAGGCATCGCAGCCTTGTCCTTGGACCTGGCAGCACCGTGAGCTCCCTCGTCGACGCCCGTTCTTCCGCCGGCGTCTACCCCACCAGCCGTTTGCTCCGGCGGTGGTGGGATCGACGCGGACGGAGCAGCTGCCTCCGAAGCCTTCTTCTTCGGCGGCATGTTGATGAAGATGATGAAGATCTAGCTCGTGTGAACGCCGGATCAGGTTCACACAACCTCGACGCACCCCTACCTGATCCACGAACAACTATGGGACCGGCGGGCCGAGTCCCTTTCGGTTTGGCCGGGGCGGAGATCGAGGCAAAGCACACAAGCAGTTTACCCAGGTTCGGGCCGCAGGATGCGTAAAACCCTACTCCTGCTTTGTGGTTTGTATTGAGTTCTTGCTCGGGAGCGCTGAGTGCTACAGTACACTTCAGCGGCTAACGAGACCGAGCGTGAGAGTTCTTCTGCTTCGAACCCCCCTCTACGTTGCGCATGGGCCTCCTTTTATATGCTCAAGGGGTCACCGACAGGTGGCAACGCAGATAAGGGTAAAAATAGAAAGGTGTTGTAGTTGGTACAACTACCTGTACAGTGCATCATACCTAACCCTGACGGTAGGGGACAAGAGCATTAAATGCCCGTCTGCATCGCCCAAACAGTGCAAAAAGGGACCGTCAGGGACGCCACCGTTCGCCACGACGGCAACCTTGTCAGCGCCGCTTGCCACCGCGCACCGCTGGCTGCACAACCTCCCGCCACGTGCGTCTGGAAGGGTCCTAGAGCGACACGTTGGCGGATGTGCTGGAGCGTGGGTACAGAGTGGTAGCTTGCCGCGGCAAGCGCCTTGCCGCGGTCGTTGTCTTGTCGCGTCCGGGAGCTTGTCGCTCACCGAGCCTTGCTGGGACGCGTGGTGCGTCGCGGCAAGTTCCTTGAGATGCCTTGGTTGGCCTTCCCGGCAAGCTCCTCTCGCCGCCGTCTTGTGCCTTGAGTGGCCTTCCCGGCAAGCTCCTCTTGCTGGGGCCTTGTCTCCTTGGCTTGAATACTTTGTTCTTGAATGGCTCCAAAGGAACCACGGAAGACCTTGGCGGCCACCCGGCAAGCCTTGCCGCGGGGTGCTGCGACTGCACGTGCACAAGTTCGGGATATTAGAGTACCCCTACTCTAGTACACCGACACTAGGTTTTCGTGAAATTTATGAGTGTTCTTTAAATTTGCATCTTGCGGATTCCACTATTAAGAAACCTATGGGAAGAATTAATGATGTTCTTATTGTTTCAAATAGGAATTATGTGCCCGTAGATTTCATTGTTCTTGATATAGATAGCAACCCTACATGTCCTATTATTCTTGGTAGACCTTTCCTTCGAACAATTGGTGCAATTATTGATATGAAAGAAGGAAACATTAGATTTCAATTTCTATTAAGGAAGGGCATGGAACACTTCCCAAGAAAGGAAATTAAATTGCCTTATGAATCAATTATGAGAGCTACCTATGGTTTGCATACCAAAAACGACAATACCTAGATCTATTTGCTTTTTATGCCTAGCTAAGGGTGTTAAACAATAGGGATCCGGCTGGCCTGCTCCCTCCCCATACTCCCATACGTGCGCCCACTTCATCGTACGGCTGTCTTTTTTTCTTTTTCCTTTCTAATCTAATCATCTCCCCCCTGATTTTAAGGGGGTGGGTCCGGGCCTTATTTTATTCCAATCAAATCAAGCCACGTACGCAGGAGCACAGATGGGCACACGCGCGGGGAGCAGGCAAGTCTCGTCCAAACAATAGCGCTTGTTGGGAGGGAACCCGATTTTATTTTTTATTTTTACTTTTTGGTTCTGTTTTGAAAGTTTTACACATTATTACTTCTGTAGTAATTGTGTTTTGGTGTTTTAATTAGTTTTTGACCCAAGTAAGACCTTTGTGATGTCTTACAGTTATCTTTGATTTGATTTTGCTAAAAAACAGAAACTTTTGCGTCCAGTGCAGAAAATTCAACAATTCACTGGAATGTCGAAACCTTCTGAAATTTTCACACAAGCTTGATATATATATTCCCCACATCATCGATTTTTTTAAGACTTTTAAGAGTTACAGAAGTATGCGAAGTTTACAGATTGCTACAGATTGTTCTCTTTTTTAAAGATTCTGTTTTTTAATGTGTTGTTTGCTTATTTTGATGCATCTATGGCTAGTTACCGGGGGGTATGAACCTTGTATAAGTTAGAATATAGTATATATTACACCAATATGAAATTATAATAAGATCACGACAGTACCTTGGGTGGTTATTTTCTTTGTTTTACTAACAGAGCTCACGAGATTTTCTGTTGAGTTTTGTGTTGTGAAGTTTTCATGTTTTGGGTAAGGATTTGATGGACTATGGAATAAAGAGTGGCAAAAGCCTAAGCTTGGGGATTCCCAAGGCACCCCAAGGTAAAATTCAAGGACGTCCAAGAGCCTAAGCTTGGGGATTCCCCGGGAAGGCATCCCCTCTTTCGTCTTCATCCATTGGTAACTTTACTTCAGACTATATTTTTATTCACTACATGATATGTGTTTTGCTTGGAGCTTCGTGTATGATATGATTCTTTTCTTTTTAGTTTGTCACAATCATCCTTGCTGTACTCACCTTTTGAGAGGGATACACTTCAATCGTGATTTATTAGAATACTCCATGTGCGTCACTTATATCTTCTGAGCTAGGCAATTTTGCTCTAGTGCTTCAGTTATATCTTTTTAGAGCACGGTGGTGGTTTAATTTTGTAGAAATTGTTAAACTCTCTTGCTTCACTTATATTATTTTGAAATTTCTTAAGAACAGCATGGTAATTTGCTTGGTTATGAAATTAGTCCTAATATGATAAACATCCAAAGGAGATATAATAAAAACCTTCATATAGAGAGCATTAAATATTATGTGAAGTTGGACTCCTTGTAATTGTTTTGAGATGTTAAGATGGTAATATTAGAATCATGCTAAAGGTAGTTGGTGCGGTCAAAGAAATAATTTTGTTAAGGTTTATGATTCCTGAAGCATGCACGTATGGCCTATGTAACCAAATTGGTGTGCACTGTATTTTGAGTGTTTCATCTGGGAAGGTCGGGGGCGCACGATGGTTAAATCCTACCAACCTCCCCCTTGGGCCATGCGTCGTAGTGTTTTGCTTTGATGTCTAAGTAGTTGTTTTACAAGAAGTATGTGAGTTCTTTATGACTAATGTGAGTCCATGGATTATACAGACTCTCACCCTTCCACCGTTCTAGCCACTCTAGTGCCACGCAACTTTCGCCGGTGCATAAACCCTCCTTATACCTTCCTCAAAACAGCCACCATACCTACCTATTATGGCATTTCCATAGCCATTCCAAGATATATTTCCATGTAATTCTACCGTTCCGTTTATTATGACACGCTTCACCATTATCATATTGCTTTGCAAGATCATGTACTTGACATAGTATTTGTGGCAAGGCCACCTTTCATATTTTTCATACATGTCACTCTTGGTCATTGCACATCCCGGTACACCACTAGAGGCATTCATATAGAGTCATATCTTTGTTCTAGTATCGAGTTGTAATATCGAGTTGTAAGTAAATAAAAGTGTGATGATCATAATTATTAGAACATTGTCCCATGTGAGGTTATCAAAAATAAAAGAGGCCAATGAAGCCCAAATAAATAAAAGAAGCCAAAGAAGCCAACCAAAAAAAGAGTTCAAAGAATCCAAAATAAATAAATAAATAAATAAAAACAATGAGAGAAAATGAGAGAAGGGACAATGTTACTATCCTTTTCCACACTTGTGCTTCATCATAGCACCATGTTCTTCATGATAGAGAGTCTCCTATGTGGTCACGTTCATATATCACTAGTGGGAATTTTTCGTTATATAACTTGGCTTGTATATTCTAAAGATGGGCTTCCTCAACTACCCTAGGTCTTCATGGGCAAGCAAGTTGATGCACACCAACTAGTTGTCTTCTTGAGCTTTCATACACTTCTAGCTCTAGTGCATCCGTTACATGGCAATCCCTACTCACTCACATTGATATCGATTGATGGACATCTCCATAGTCCATTGATTTGCCAAGTTGATGTGAGATTTTCTCCCACCTTTTGTATATTACCACCTCTATTCCACCCATAGTGCTATGTCCATGGTTCGCGCTCATATATTGTGTGAAGAGTTGAAAAGTTTGAAATAGTAGAGCATGAAAGCAAATGCTTGGCTGACTCCGGGATCGGCATGAGGGGTGCTTTGTGTTAAGAAAAGGGAGCATAAGGACTATATGATTTGTAGGGATAACGTTCTTTAGCCTTGTTATTTTTGAAGCTTTATAGATTGCTTTTGGTATGATTAAAGTATTATTGTTTTGATATTGAGAAATTTTTATTTTGAGTCTTATGGATCCAAACATTCATGCCACAATAAATAATATTACTTTGATTAATATGTAGGGTAGCATTCCACATCAAAAATTCTATTTTTATTATTTACCTACTCGAGGACAAGCATGAATTAAGCTTGGGGATGCTTGATACGTCTCCAACGTATGTTTACTCCACCAGAGGGGGAATCAACCACGAAAGGCATGTATATCAACCCTATTACCCTTTTGATGAAGTGTGAGTAGTTTACCATAGACCTACGGGTCCATAGCTAGTAGCTAGATGGCTTCTTCTCTCTCGTTGTTCTTCAATGCCATGTGCTCCTCATTGTTCTTGGAGATCTATCCAATGTAATCTTCTTTTGTAGTGTGTGTGTCAAGATCCGATGAATTGTGGGTTTATGATCAGATTATCTACGAATAATATTTGAGTTTCTTCTGAACTTTTTATGCATGATCTTATATCTCAGTAATTCTCTTCGAACTATCGGTTTTGTTTGGCCAACTAGATTGATAATTCTTGCAATGGGAGAAGTGCTTTGCTTTGGGTTCAATCTTGCGGTGTTGAGTCCCAGTGACAGCAGGGGACATGACACGTATTGTATTGTTGTCATCGAGGATAAAAAGATGGGTTTTTCATCATATTTCTTGGGTTAACTCCTCTACACCATGTCATCTTGCTTAAGGCGTTACTCTGTTCTTATGAACTTAATATTCTAGATGCAGGCAGGAGTCGGTCGATGTGTGGAGTAATAGTAGTAGATGCAGGCAGGAGTCGGTCTACTTGGCTTGGGCGTAATGCCTATATTCATGATCATTGCCATAGATGTCGTTATAATTATTCACTTTTCTATCAATTGCTTGACAGTAATTTGTTCACCCACCGTAAACTTGCTATCATGAGAGAAGCCACTAGTGAAACCTATGGCCCCCGAGTCTCTTTTACATCTTATAAGTTTCAGATATACTATCTTGAAATCTTTTACTTTTCAATCTATAAACCAAAAACCCAAAAATATTTACTTTATTTGTTTATCTATCTCCATCAGATCTCACTTTTGCAAATAACCTAGAAGGGATTGGCAACCCCTTTATAGCATTGGGTGCAAGTTGTTGATTGTGTGTGCAGGTATTTGGCGACTTGTGCGTAATCTCTTACTGGATTGATACCTTGGTTCTCAACAAACTGAGGGAATTACTTCACTTTGCTGCATCACCATTTGATCTTCAATGGAAACACCAATGTTATGTCATGAAAGCAGCGAGGAAGCATGGCTTAACCTTGTTTGATGCAAGTGCGATGTGAATCACCACGATAGTGCAAACGCGAGCAAAGGTGGAAGTACTGGCTTAACTGTGTGAGATGCTAGTGCGCTGTAAGATCACCACCTGCACAAGCTAAATGCGGTTAGTTTATTTAGATTGAATTCCATGTCTGTGTCTGAAAATTAGGACAAACCGTGTGCCATAGAACAGCTGACTAGAAATCCAAACACAAACTACCCGCCTTGAGCATTGAAAAAACCGGCGGTTCCACCGCTTTTCCTTATTATCATACACGCATATTCTTATTGGATCGTGTGCGATCTTGGGTACTCCCGCCCCGCATCAATCCCTTTACCAAAATTTTAGTAGTCGCCGTACTTCAACCGTTGCCCCACTCCTCCAGCACCGACCTTATAGTAAAATTGCATTAGCGGAGGCATTTGAACCATTGCCCTCCCTCGTTCACCACCATCTCCACCCACCATTACTAAAAAAAATAGTAGCCGCGGTGTATCCTCAAACACCACCCCGCCCACCCTCCATAGTCCAACCACGCGGCCCCCTTCTGCCCTTGAACCCTAGCTCGCTGCCACCGCCAACCCCTGCCGATCTGCCCATTCCTCCTAGCTTAGATAATCAAGTTCAGGTTACCCAGTGATTCCCATGTCGTCGCCCCACTCCCCTGAGTTTTTAGATGAGGCCTGTGGTGTCCCTTCACGCCAGATCCACATCCCCTGCTCTAGAATGTTGTAGCCTTAGCCCGACAACATATCCTGGGGAGCCCGACGAGCGTTTGACCAAGAAGAGGTTTATCATGGCCTCTCCGGTGGACGTTGGTGACGTGGCTGCCATTCGCCCCGACCTATAGATCCCAGCGCAACACCTCGCCGTGGAAGCCGGCGAAGACGTTGACTACGTTGCCATCCGAAGACTTCAGGTCAGCGAGCTAGCGTATTACTGTATCTCGGGAAAGCTGGCTACGACATCAAGCTCGTCAATAGCGACGGCTTCACGCGGGACATTGTCACAGGTTAAGTGGTCCATCCCTAACCCATGTGGTTCAACCGTTGTCGATCTCTTCAATGGACCTGCTGCTGATGTCCTTCGTCACGCGGTCAAGGATTTGTGATACCTGTAAGCCATCGAGCCCATTTTGTCATTTCTGAAGGACATGTTCTACGACGGCGGCTTGGGATCCTCAATTACCAAGTAAGATCTCATCGACCACGACCACGAGGAGGGCACCCATAAAGGTTCTTCCAAGGTGAAACAACCCATCTGTGACATCAGAGAGCACACCATGTATATGTGTTCTTCCAACTAGAAGGATCCCGTCCATGACATGTGAGGCAACATCCTATCAGCAAATCTTCCCTTTTCTAGCTTGCCATCATGTACCTTTTTTTGTAGTAGCGTTTGCCATGCGGTGTTTTAACTATGCCGTGTTTAATTATTTCAGTTATGCAAAAAATGTAATGTTCAATAGGGCTATGTGATGTTTAAGTATGATTTGTCCACTTCAGTTTCACGAATGGCTATATTTGGTTGTTTATAGTGAGTAGATGCCTTACTATCTGTATTTGGTTGTTAGGTTGGTTGCAGTGAGCAATTGTCCAGTTATCGAGTAAATACCTTGTTTATTTATATTTGGTTGTTAGGTTGGTTGTAGTGAGCATTTGTCCAGTTATCAAGCAGATGCCTTGTTTATCTGTATTTGGTTGTAAGGTTTGTTTAAGTGAGCATTTGTCTAGTTTTCAAGCAGATGCCTTGCTTATCTGTATTTTCTTTTTAGGTTGGTTGCAGTGAGCATTTGTCCAGTTTTCATGCATATGCCCCGTTTATCTGTATTTTCTTGTTAGGTTGGTTGCAGTGAGACTCTTTCCAGTTTTCAATGGCTATATTTGGCTGTTATGGTAATCATTTATGCCTTGTTTATTTCAGTCATTCACAATGTGATGTTCATTATATGCAAGTCAGAACTGTGCCGCTCGATTGCGTCAATACCAGTTTGAATGAACATCTATATTTAGTTCCAGTTATGCCTTGTGTAGTTAACACATGCCCTTTATTTCAGTTTTACACATTTATCTAGTGTGCATTACTAGGGAAAACCTTATACACCGAATCTTACTAGTAGCACGGTTTATAATCAGGTGCTACTGCTACTTAGTAGTAGCGCGTAATGAAAAACGGTGTTACTGATAGAAACGTAGCAGTAGCGCGTTTGGAAGAAACAACGCTACTATTACAATTGCCACGACCTTGCTGCCAGACTAGGTATAGCAATAGAACCCCTGCATCAAACGTGCTACTGCTATTGAATTAGCAGTATCGCTTTTTGCGAACCCACACTACTGCTAAGTTTAGTCCACTCTTTGCAACTAAGTTTAGTCCCACCTCGCTCTGCGAACAGGGTGTTTACCACCTTAAATATGTTACTTCTCAAACTATCACAACCACTTGGTCTTCATTGAACTCTATGTGTAGGATTTGTGGCCGCAATAGGAGTCCTCTCCGGTTCCTAAACTGGACAGGACTCCTATTGACAATTCAGATTCTACACAAAAAGATCATTGATGAAAAATGTATTTTTGATGTTCAATTTTACATGCTAAGCCTTAGCAGTAGCACGTTTTGCTAGAAGGCGCTACTGCTATAGGCATAGCAGTAGCGCTTTTCATGTAAAAGGCACTACTGCTATGGCTTTTAGCAGTAGTGCTTTATCCCAACACACGCTATTGCTAAAGCCATCCTATCTTCTCCAATTGGCCGCCTCTCACTCTCCCCTCTCCACTCCACTCTCACTCCCCCTCGCATCACATGCCGTCTGCCGCCGCCGCCGTTCCCCGACCACCGTCGTTGCATTGCCGCCACCCTCCTCCTTCATTGGTATGCAGCGACCCTCCTTGCTCCTCCCCCTCCTCCTCCCTCGCCTCCTCCACCTGCGCCCTCCTCCTGATCCTCCTCCTGCCGCGCCCTCCTCCCGACCCTCCTCCGATCGCGCCCTCCTCCCTCCCCCGGCTGTGACCCTCCTCCTTCCTGCTCA
>LR738711.1:377763427-377961788 GCA_902687465.1 Secale cereale
CCTCCCACCCCTCTTCCCTCCTGCCTCCCTCCATCTCTCCTCACTGATCTGTTCTTGTATAATGTAGTTTTTTACTATTTTTAGTAAGTGTTTAATAAAAATAGTTTATTTAGTAAGTGGTTAATAGAACTAGTTTATTTATAGTAAGTGCTTAAAAGAACTAGTTTATTTAGTAAGTACTTAATAGAACTAGTTTATTTAGCAAGTGCTTAATAGAACTAGTTTACAGAGAGATAACTATATTAACAAATATAGTTATGTTAGGATTATATATAAGATATTTTGAATTTTTTTGTACATATTTTCTACCATTGAAATGCAATGACCATCAAGTTTGAATGCTCATATGATGTAGATACAAACATGTATATCTAGTGTAGCTCAAATAGGATATGTGCTTGCCCAAGTGGCCACGTTTGCAAGAAACACCTTCGAGTGGCCTATGTTTTGCCGGACTGTTGATTAATTTCGACTCCGGCAAATTTCAGGCGCTTGATATATCCTTTTTTAGCAAAGGTCATGCCGGATTTTTCTGTGAATTTTGGCATGACTTATTCTAGAATATGTAGGAAATATCGAGTGGCCCGGATTTTCTAGAAAGATTATTAAACGACATTTCATGTTGACTTTAAGTGTGTCGGGACTCCACCATATATAAGAGAAGAAGAATGCCGACTGTTGTCGTGGGGGTCGTTCTTCCTCTTCCTTCTCGTGATAGACCTTTTGGTAATGCACGGGAAGGAAGAGAAGAACGACCATCACCGACCGTTACAAATGTCAGAGATGAAGAATCCTGACTGTCGGATATATACACCACGTGAGCTGAGAGTTTTCAAGAAACTACTCGACAGACCAATAGTCAAACCGTGATTAATAATAATGATCTAATTTAGTTTTTGTACTACATATATTTAATTTTAGAAGTTCAATCTTTGAATTATGAAAATAGGAAATGTCGTCCGACGATGATAGTCTCCTGGAGTGCGATAGGTGCGGCGACGACCGGGGTCTGTGCGACAGGCCTCACCTGGTAGAAGGTCGGTGCTTCGGTATTAAGCTCCATGAGACCTTCAATTTTGAAACAGTACGCCACAACGACAAGTGTTTTTTCGTAATTAAGCACGACTTGTGCTTCTTCAACGTGTAATTTCTTTCTTTTACAATTCGACTAGCTTATCCCATGCAATGCAAGACGCTATGTCTTGGAGCATCTAGATTTCGATGATCATGAAAACATGGAGACAAAAATAGTTCATCAAAGGACCCATTATGGTTATAATATTGCTGTAAATCTATACAATTCTGAGAGCGTATCCCATTTTGATTTTCTGAATTGGGAAGCACTTTGCAAGATGTATGATTTCCATGAGGGTATGCTTGTCACCTTAGATCTTGGTGATCCTAATATCGGCAAAGAGAATATGGAAATTTGGGTCCAATTCTACCGCTATGTGAGTTTCTCAAACATATTTATTAAGTAATTTATATTTTTTATTTAAAAATAATAGTTGACGGCTTATTTCCATTAACAACTTATTTTCATTCTTCAAAAAATGTACGGAAGATGGTAGACAAAACTTACTATACTTATGGCGCAGAATTAACTTATTAGGAGAAATATCATCTTATCTCATTTATTAATGATCTTGAGACTTAAAATATCTATTATCAAACTCCTGCACATTATGGTCAATACGTGCCACTAGTGCACGTGTTGTACTACGATAATATCAATGGAGATTGCATGTTAAGATTTTTTACTATTATGACATCCATGCATCTTTTGCATAAATTCTTCTAAAACTAAACTACGTTGCTAACTACGAAGTTATTACTATGTTTTTAAATAGAAAATCCCGAAGGATTTTGTGCCTCATCTGATATTTCTGAAAGGTCGCCTTGATGTTATGAGCTTAAGGCCAGGTCATCCTACGCATCACTGTTGTTCGTACCAGATTTCTAAAACCGATGACGACATGACAATCAAAGATTGGAAAAAATGTATGGTCAATCATAGGGAGCTACTTGGAAGCAACATTGTGCGAAGTGCAAGAATTGGAGACAGGATGATCTCCATTCTCCGTAATGGAGAGTTAGGGTCTATCTTGTTTTATGCTATTTTACCTTAGAGAGGGTAGTAGGTCTTATGAGAGAGGAGTAGGTCCTAGGTACAATGTTTTAATATCACTACTACAGGATGGTCCAAACGGGACACTACAATCATAGACCCTTTGAAGAATCTGTGTGCGATGCCATAATCGCAAATGGTGGTGTAAAAAACCCGTCAAAAAGGTGCAAAACGTTTGCGATGACAGATGCATCAAACACGGTTCAGAGTTTAGTTGCATGTGCGATGATGGGAATACAGTCCAGTTCAGTTAACTGTTTGCGATGAGGAGGAACAAAAGAAACGGGCAGCCAGATGAAGGTGTGTGCGATATACAGCATACGGTTCACTAGGATGAACTGTGTGTGATTAGGGAACACAATGGAAACGGTTCAACTGAACAAGATGTGTGTGATACGTGGCAAATAGGCCCGTAACCAGAAATGTGTGCGAAGGCCAATAATAAGCCGTGTGATTTGCTCTGTCTACAGAATAATAACATGTATATATATAACTGAAATAAACATCCAATTACATAAGTGACTATACAGATCATTCGAGCATGTGCTTTAGAAAAATTGCATGCATTCTAAAGTAGGAGAAATGATCGTCTAGTCATCTACTTATTGTGATGCTCCCGCCACTACTCTGTGGCTCAATCCCTTATCTGTGGTAGGAAGAAGATACTTCCTCATGTCAACAATCTGCCTGTACATCTCGTAGCTTGTGTAAGCGTCCTTGGCCGCGTACTTGACATGTTCTTCATCCAGTTTCTCATGCCACACACTGTGCCATGCGTTCTTGTCCTTGTTGCTCTCATTTTTCATCTTCATGTAGTAGGGGTCAATGATGGTCGAGGCGAGGTCAACCAGGGAGTTCAGTTTTTTTGTTGCTGCCCCAGACCTTGTAGTGGTGCTGGATGTTGACAAGATTTGGGCATTTCAATTCCGAAACCTTGAGCGGTTTTATATCGTTGGTGGTGTCCACCATAGCAAAACTGTAGTCGGAGCTATTGATAAACCTGGAGAAACGCTCGCAAGGCCTTGTGGCAAGGTGTTAGTGGTAGACGAGGACGTCATGTCGCATGCACAACTGGGTGACGGCAACCATCCGATTGTGCCCAGCACGACCGGTGTTGTACTCGAGGTCAAAGCCGGCCACTTGGTACTTGTCCTCGGCTTGGAACTGCTCCATAGTTTGGATCGAGCTCTCCACCGAGACCTGATCATTCGAGTACACCACCGAGAGGGCCTCCCCCCTCACGTGGGTGTCCACTAGGTGATGGGTGGTGAACTTCCCGCCGTTGTCGCCGGTGCCGCTGGGAGTGCCATTGGAGCCACGGGGATTGCCATTGGAAACACTGGATGTCCTCTATGTATGTGTCGTCGTGGGTGTGCTTATTGTGTCATGTGACGGGAGAGATGAAGGTAAATGTCGTAGGAATAAATGGGGGCCAGGCGGCCTGGTTTCTCTGCACGTCCGCATGACAGTTTTTGCAGCGAGTAACTGCATTGCAGCGCCGTGCCCGGCGCAACTGCATGCACACGAACGTGCGTGATTGTGCGCCGGTCACAAACACTGGCAGCGCGCATGGAGGGATGAGGGTAGAGCACCCAGAGGGATGCGAGAGCAGAGCACACGCGGAGGGACATGAGCAGAGCGCGCCGCGGCCGCATGAACCGCAAGAAACCACAAGCATAGAGCAGTTGAACACGCAGGAAATGGTCGCCTACAAGCTAGATGACAGTTGCGTCACTGCGTAGAGAGCAGCCGTGTGCTACTACCTCCGTTTAGTCTATAGCCCCCTTTATATTCTGTTCTATACTTTGCCCTCAAATTTAACCAACAAAATGTTAATGCATGTTATAAAAATTATATAATTGGAAACTATGTTCAAATACGAATCCAACTATATAATCTTTGGCGACATGCATTCGTATTTTATTAGTTAATTTATACTTATAAACCAGGATGGGGCGTATAGTAGGTAATCAAATCACAATTTTTTTATTAACCGTATGTGTACATGGACTTTCGTCCTCCTCTCGCACGTCTTGTCACCCTGCTGCCGCAAACGGCTTACAGCGCAAGCCTGCATAGCGCGCGGGGGCGTTCTTTTGGCCATACGATGGCGCCAATGAATTGTCGGTGAGCCCGTTCCCGCGCAACCTCGCAGGTTCCCGCGCAAGCTTCCCACCCGACTCGGTGAAATCCCCCAAAATCCCAATTCTTACTGGCGTGCTATATAAACATTCATGGCTGGCGTGTCCTGCGTCGCATTTTCCCCTCCCTCTCTGTAGCATATCTCGTCTGCTTCTCCCACAATCGCAGATGGCACCGGTCCGTCGTCATCGCTCAGCCACTCGGCCGTCATCAGAGGACAGCTCTGGTGGGAGGCTACACCGCGGCGGCGGCGCAGGCCCTGGTGTAGTTTAGTGTGCGTGTCGTCCCTTTTGGGTGTGCGCGGAACACCCACCACACGCTCCGCCGTCGCTGCCCGTCGACAGCTGTTGCCAGGTGCCGTTGCCACCACACCACCGTCAAAAGCCCGGGCCATCTCGCGCTCCGCTGCCGCTGCCCAAAGGCGGGAGGTGGCCGTCGTAGCCGCCACCCCACTGCTGGCCACCGTGGCCATCACCCGCTCCACCACAGCGGCCCAAAGGCAGGAGGTGGTGGTCGTGGCCGCCATCCCATCATCGGCCACCGTGGCCGCCAGCCCACCGTCAACCGCCGGGGTCATCAATTGCTCCACCACCACCGCCCGAAGGCGGGAGGCGGAGGTGGATGCCCGCACGTGCGTCCGCGACCTTGCGTGCTACACCGAGTTTCTGCAGGAGGAGGAGGAGCGCCTCGTAGAGAATGCAAAGAGAATTACTGCCGCAGTGGCCGCGGGAGGCGAGGAATCAGGAGGTCTACGAGGAGAACCACCGCTTCGAGATGGGTCGTCTGGAGCGGCAGAGGGCGTTCGAGGTGAGCGTCGATGAAGATACGGCAGCGGCAGGCACCGTATTGCAGTTGTCCAGCTCGCCGGTAGGCTCCTCCTCCTGTGCCTCTTACTGAGCGCGCTCGGCAGAGGAGAGGCAGACGATAGTAGTACACAGCCCCTCCGTAGTAGTAGTATTTAGGGGCAATTTTGTTCAGTTCATCTGACTATAGGTGTGGTGGAACTATACAACGTACTAAAAGTTAGCTAGTATATATAGTTGAACTGGCTATTTCGTTACGTGGTTAGCAACAATTTGGGGAAAAGTTTTGTCGGTTCAGTTGTTGAGTTGAACTGTTTGTATAAATTAAGAACGACAACTTAATCTATGAATGAAATCTATGCTTAATTATTGAATTTTAGTTGCAAAAATTAGATATTGCTAGTGATATTTAGGACAAATCACAGTGTTACAAGGTTGACAAATGGCAATGTTACTAGATCAACAAATATCAATCTTTCCACTTTGACAAATGGCAACATACCCAATATGACAGATGCAAATCTTACCAAATTGTTTTTAAGTGGTTGCACACGGGGCATCCAAAAGAACCGTTTGCGTTGAAGAGATGCACAAATCCCGCTCTCACATTGCATACGGTGTTCTATCTAAAACGTTTGTGATCGAGAGCCGCAAAAATCCTGCTCGACACATTTCAGACAAGTTTTGGATTTATATTAGAATTAAAAAAAGTATCTCAAAGTTTTGCCGGCAATCAACGGTGCCCTGGTGTTTAAAATTCATTCCCATTTCTTGCATGGGACCTAAGCATGCACCCAATGATACATATTTGAATTTTCAACCAATTTATATGCACTTGAGCATGTGCATGTAGTTCAAATTTGAATAATGCACATAAATGCATTGAAAACTCAATTAATGCATAAAAATGTCCAAACGAACCCCAAAACCCCAAAAATTGACACAGCACTCCTGTTGTTCTATGTCGACACGAGAAAAAAATTGACAGTAAAAAGAGGCAATGGATATTGTTTCATCCCCAAAGGTGGGACGTTCCCTACTGAAACCATCATGCTTGTTGTGAGAAGCTCCGGTTTGTGAGAAGCACATACCCAAACCTGCCCGGAATGGGACAAAACATTTACCGCGGCATGTTGATGTTCCTCCATGATAGCATGCGAAGTTTCATGAATTTCAGACGAGTTTTGGATTTACTAGATTTTTTCTAAAAAGTACGTGTACCTCAACGTTTTGCCGACAATCAACGGTGCCCTCGTGTTTGAAATTCATTCCCATTTCTTGCATGGGACCTAAGCATGCACCCAAGGACACATATTTGATTTTTCAACTAATTTATATGCACTTAAGCATGTGCATGTAGTTCAAATTTGAATTATGCACATAAATGCATTAAAAACTCAGTTAATGCATAAAAATATCCAAACGAACCCCAGAGAATCACAAAAAATTGACACAACACTCCTGTTGTTATTTGTTGACACGAGAGTTTTTTTGAAAGCAATAAGAGGCAATGGATATCATTTTGTCCCCAAAGGTGGGACGTTCCCTACCGAAACCATCATGCTTGTTGTGAGAACCTCGGATTTGTGAGAAGCATATACCCAAACCTGCCCCAAGTGGGACAAGTTTTTTACCACGGCATGTTGATGCTGCTCCATGATAGCATGCCAAGTTTCATGAATTTCAGACGAGTTTTGGATTTACTAGAATTTAAAAATAAAGTATCTCAATGTTTTGCCTGCAACCAACGGTGCACTTGTGTTTGAAATTCATTCCCATTTCTTGCATGGGACCTAAGCATGCAACCAAGAACACATATTTGAATTTTCAACCAATTTATATGCATTAGAGCACATGCATGTAGTTCAAATTTGAATTATGCACGTAAATGCATTGAAAACTCAATAAATACATAAAAATGTCCAAAGGAACCCCGAAAACCCCAAAAATTGACACAACACTCCTGTTGTTCTATGTTGACACTAGGAAAAAAATTGAAATCGAGACGAGGCAACGGATATCGTTTTGTCGAAAAAGGTGAAACGTTCCCTACCGAAACCATCACACTTGTTGTGAGAAGCTCTTGTTTATGAGAAGCATATCCCCAAACCTGCCCCAAATGGGACAATTTTTTTACCATGACAAGTTGACGCCGCCACATGATAGCATGCCAAGTTTCATGAATTTCAGACGAGCTTTGGATTTACTAGAATTTAAATACCAGGTATCTCAATTTTTGCGGCGAGTGATAGTGGAAGGGTGCTTGACATTCATTTCCATTTCTTGCATGGGACCTAAGCGTGCAACCAAGGACACATATTTGAATTTTCAAAAAGTTTATATGCATTAGAGGATGTGCATGTAGTTCAAATTTTAATTATGCACATAAATGCATTGAAAACTCAATTAATCCACAAAAATGTCCAAACGAACCCCGAAAAATCCCAAAAATTGACACAACACTCCTGTTGTTCTATGTTGACACTAGGAAACAAATTTGAAATCGAGAAGAGGCAACGGATATAGTTTCGTCCAGAAAGGTGAAACGTTCCTTACTAAAACCATCACACTTGTTGTGAGAAGCTCTGGTTTATGAGAAGCTTATACCCAAACCTGCCCCAAATGGGACAAAAAATTTCCCACAGCATGTTGATGCCGCTCCATGATAGCATGCCAAGTTTCATGAATTTCAGACAAATTTTGGATTTACTAGAATTACAAAAGCAAGTACGTCGACATTTGCCGGAGAACCACGGTGCTGTGGTGTTTGAATTTCATCCCCATTTCTTGCATGTGACATAAGCATAAACCCATGGATACATATATGATTTTACAACCCATGTTGGTGCACCAAAGCATGTGCATGTAGTTTAATTTTGAATTGTGCACCTAAAATTGCTAGAAAACCAGTTTAATGTATAAAATGTCCAAATGAACCCTAAATAATTCCAATTCTTTTACGACACACATATAGTTGCATGTTCACTTCAGAAAAAGGTCTAGCAATTCAAACAACGTCCATTTCTGTTGTGACCGCATTATGTAATTCAAATCAAGATGAAAAATCAAGTACATCGCACACAGTTTATTATGACCAACCGTGTGAGATGTAGCACAAAATATCCTGGAGCACCGTTGGTGTATAGTATGCCTATGGCTTACACGAGAAGGTGTGTCGGCTACAGTCCAAAGTCGGCGTCTCAAGCACACTAGCTCGCTCCCCAAATATCATTTCACTGTTCATACGCCGCCGGTGAAAGATGGGCACGTGGACCCACATTGTGAAGGAAACTTTGGTGGCCCACTCCAGCGAGAGCACGGACGTAGCCGCCTTGAGCATGCTAACAAGGTGCATGAGCACGGCCGCAATCTGCGACCGGGCGGTGGAGATAGCCCAATCGACTGATGTTGCTTCTCAGGCGGCAGCAACAACATCTGCCTCGGGGTTGGCAACTCGCGAGAGCAGCACAATAGCTGTCCGTTCCGCAGCGGCAGCCTTAGACCTGATGGAGGCCGCCCACGACCGTGTCGAGGCCGCCCACGCCCAGCTCGTGGCAGTCACCGCACAAATAGAATGAAGTTTCTTCGACAATGGTCGACAACCGACGGCCGAAGAATTGGCAATCGCCGAGGGCGTTCGAGCAGCCATCCATTCCTCCGTCGCATACCTTGCGATGGTGGAGTTCGTCCCAGCCCAGATCGCGGCCGCCCACGCCAAGCTCGTGGTGGCCTTTTCCAAAGAGATGGCGGACGCGGATGGTGAGATGCTTACCGAGTATGGTGCGATGGATGCCATGGAGCCCCTTCCCGAGGAGACCGTCGGCCGCGAGCTGGACATGGTGGCGGCGGCGGAGATCAACGAGCACCAGCCATAGTAGTACTCTTTGTTTTGTTTAATTAAGACCGTCGGTCTTTAATTTGCTAGGGTAATGTTTAGGTCAGCTAGCTCTATTTAATTGTTGAACTTGCTTGATTAAGAAGTGTGGGTGTGCTGTAGCCTCTTTTCTGTACCCAAATTATGCAATGACATGGATGACCACTGTAACCATTGAAATTTGAACCAAATTTTTTGACGTTCAAACTCTTTACACACGGGTTAAGCTATCTGAATCATTTGTGATGTTCACATATTGTACACAGTTCTAAATAAGGGACCTTGTCTGATGACACTTTGCGCGCCCGTTTTTCGCTGAAGTGATTCCAAAATTTTCGGCTTCCGCGAAAATATCTACCTCCCCGCCCCCCTTACCAAAAGCCACATTTCCCTTGTTTCCGCCTTCCTTTCCAAGTTGAAACCTTCACTCCTTGCTTGCAGCATCGCCTCCTTGTCGGCGACCCTCCTTCATGCTGCTCGGCCTCGTCTATCCAGGCAGGTAATCCACACCCGACCCCCATCCTTCTCCTCCTTCCACATCCCACATGCCTTGACCGCTGACGGGAGCGCGACACCTTCCACCCAAATCACCGACCCCTCCACCAAATAAGCGCCACCCTCAGCCTTGGTGCACGCAGTATAGCCAAGATCTCAAGGAGCATTTGGCGGTGGAGAAGCAAAATGCGGTCGCACGCGCGGATGAGGTCGCAATGGCCGCCATTCGTGCCGACCCCCAGGTCTTGGAGGAGCACCTTCCATTTGTTAGCTACGCCAGTTAAGCATGCTTGTGTGTGCTGCTCCTGCCTTTCCTTAACAAATTCTAGTAAATTGTGCTATCTAATTTTACCATGCAATCTATTGCTCTAGTGTATATGTTCTATATGTCGTGCAGTGTAGTGCTCACTTATTTACTGTTTGGTTAATTAGTTGTCGACTTCATTTAACTGTTTGGTTCAATTCTGCAAATGTGATGCTCAATTCTTCAGGCTGCAATTTTGTATTGTCTTCCATGTGAGAAATAAATCGAATTTAAATTTACAAAATACACGAGAAACGAATACAATTGCTATACTTCCAAGTTGTCAAGCATGCTTGGTTTGGTTATACATTGTGCAATGTGGTGCTCATTTAACGTTTGGTTCATTTTTTGTGTGGTGTTTAGTTAACTGTTTGGTTCAATTCTGCAATGCGATGTTCAATAGTTGTGGGTGCATTCTGTTATTGTATACCATGTGAGTAGTAAATAATATTTGGCGGTACTAAATACATGAGAAACAAATACAATTGCTATATTTCCAAGTTGTTAAACATGCTTGGTTTGATTAAATGTCTGATCTTCTATTCGGAGTATGTTATATTGTGCAATGTGGTGCTCAGTTAACATTTGGTTCATTTGTTGTGGTGTTTAGTTAACTGTTTGGTTCAATTCTGCAATGCGATGTTGGATAGTTGTGGGTGCATTTTGTTATTGTATACCATGTGAGGAATATATTGAATTTGGCTGTCATAAATACACGAGAAACAAATACAATTGCTATCTTTCCAAGTTGTTAAGCATGCTTGGTTTGCTTAACTGTCTGATCTTCTATTAGGAGTATGTTATATTGTGCAATGTGGTGCTCAGTTAATGTTTGGTTCATTGTTGTGGTGTTCAGTTAACTGCTTGTTTCAATTCTGCAATGTGATGTCCAATTGTCGTTGGTAGAATTTTGTATTGTTTTGCATGTGATGCATAAATCGAATTTGGCTGCAATTAATACATGAGAAACATATACAAGTGATATATTTCCTAGTTCTTAATCATGCTTGGTTTGGATAAATGGGTTTTCCATGTGGCTTGAATTAATCTGATGAATCTGCAGTGTGCTTATTTTTCATCTACATATTTTACTGATAGCATGCGAACCCTTACTTAACCTCATGACTAACTACCTTATATGTGTTGTAGGGAAACAATGGGAAGCACTGAGGTTTACAATCGAGGTTAGCACGTGCATGTTCCATTGTCTAATAGGACATTATTGAACAATTGAAGGAATCATTCTAATATTTTGGTTTTTTTAACAATTTGGTCTTGCACATGTAGGTCCTGCTGAGGTTTTGACCCACTGTTCGACCCTTTTTGCATATGGGGAAATGAGTTGTCCATGAATATCAATCAAATCAAGAAACTCAGAAAGATTGTTAGGATAAAGAAATTAGCAACAAAAAACAACAGGATCTTTGTCCGCACAATGAAGAAGACATCAGTTAACTACAAAATGGTACTAACTATTATACCTTACCTTTTTTTATTTCTTTGCCTGGAAGATATTTATGCACATCCTTGTTTTCAAGCCTTTCCAAAGCAGTTCACTGATGATTACCTCTCAAACCACCTCTATGGTCAGGAGGCGAGGAAGGTTTTCATACAACACCCACAGTTCAGTATTGAAGTGTTCCTGAAGAGGATGAAGGACAGACGGTCAATCATCCGCAGTCACTGGCCTAAAGTTGCGAAGACCTTCAATATGAATGAAGGCTCAATATTCCCCTTCTACTTCAGCAGTTTTCCAGATGAGATGCATCTGTCTATATACCGTCTATGATGCTAACTTTGAAAGGTTCTACATGTTGCATGTGAAACTTGGTGCTGGTGGAATTGTGTAATGGGGTAGCTGAGTGCTGAAGCTATATCATGTTGTACTCTGATGTATTTCAATTATGAAATTCTGCTTCCTTAATATGGAAATGAAACATATTATGTTCTTAATATGAATCTCAATTAGATTAATAAATGGAATTGCGTTTTGCTATTGCAAATGGTTATTAAAAAATACCGTGGGCGATGACATCAAGGAACACACACAGTTTCTAGAAATAAGCCGTGTTGGATCAATGAAGAATCACACACGACTTTCTCTTGAAAAACCTGTCTGTGATGGACAGCCTTTTCCACACAGTTTGTTCTACGCGCCGTGTGTAATGGCAACGCTATCCCAAACGATTTAACGAGAAAAATTGTGTGTGATGTAACCGTGAACAGAAACGTTTTCCTTGGAGCGACTGTGTGGGATGTACGTACGAACAGAAACATTCAGTGGGACTAACTGTGTGGGATGTACTGACGACCGGAAACAATTTCTCATGTATAATTGTATTTTTTAGCTCTACTGTACATATTTCCGTTTTTGAGCGCTCGCCGGTCGCACACGACTTCATTTTGCCAAGCGTGTGTGCCAGGAGGGCATATCCCGGACGATTTCTGGGTCGTGTGGGAAGGACGCGCCTATCGCCCACACTCACTAGGCGACTGTTCCAAATGCCGTCGCAGAAAGTGGTTTAAACCCGTTTGTATAGCACCGACGTGTACTAGTGTATGTGCTACAATGTGTTAGAGTTGATGATGATGAGGAGGAGGAGTTGTGATTATGACTAGTGACCAACTTGTTATATGATGTCTCATTGATGAAAATGATGACCATGCGGAGTTGTTATATGAATATGATGTATTATGATGAGAAGTTGTTAATGATATGATGATGACGATGATGATGAGTTATTATATCATTGGGTGAAAGAACTGTGGATTAGTTTCAAGTGGATTGATCCTAAGTGACCAAGTCATGGATTATCACGATAATCCAAGACTTGGTCACTTAGGATCAATCTACTTGAAACTAATCCACAGTTCTTTCACCCAGTGATGTAATAACTCATTATGATGTAAAAACAATCTAAAAGTTGCTATTGTATGAAAACGTGTATAATGGTGTATGAATACGACATAAAAAGAAAAAGAAATAGAATACACAACAATAGAATTAGCGCGGGCACAGAAGCGCGCTACTAGTAATTACCAGTAGCGCTTTCTGTAGAAGTGCTACTAATAAGTACGTATAGCAGTAGCGTGTTTAGAACAGTGCTACTGCTAACCTTTAGCTGTAGCACCGTATCACTAGCATGGCTACCCGCGCTACTGCTAGGCCAAAAACCAGCGCTACTGCTAGGCTTTTCCCTAGTAGTGGTGATGTTTAAGCATGACCTACGTTCTATTCATTTTCAACAATACCAGTTTGAATTGCAATATTTGATGGCTGTTATGCCTGTTGCAGGTAACATTCCCTTCGATTTTATATCTGCTTTAACACCATGCTGAAACAAACACATTCAAGCTAACATTTGGAGATGATGTTGTTTACCTTTGCTATATTTGTTTGATGTTAAGGTTGCTGCACTTATCATGCCTTTCCACTACTTATGCAGGACATCAACGGGAGTGGCCACCATTTTCCGCCGAGGTTTGTTTCATCCCTCGGCTTGTACTTCCCCATCGTTCCATAATCTAGTGCATATAGATCCAGGCCTGGACATATGTTAGCTTCTAATATTGACTTGTTGCTTGTAGGCACATATGCCCTTGGCAAGGGTCCACACATTGACCCTTTTTGCATATGGGGCAATGAGATATTCATAAACAAGCATCAGGTGAGGAAACTGATAAGGATTATTAGCAAAAAGAGACGAACGATGGCAATTTTTTTATATTTTTACACTCTATCCAACACAACAGTGAGGTGTAGGATGGTAACTACAAACTCTCCATCCTTCTCTTTTTACCGCCCATAAGGAGTGGTTCCTAAAGCAGTTTACTCAAGATTACCTCGCAAAGTACATGATTGGTGGACACGCAATGAAGGTTAAAGTATTTCATCGAGACTACATTGAGCATCGAGAAGTCCTAACGAAGACAGTGAAGGATGGACGGGCAACCATCAAAAGGGGTTGGCCTAGAGTCGTGCGTGCATTCCGCATGGAGGAGGGCACAATATGGGCATCCCGCTTCACCTTCTCCAGCAACCAGAATGTCTTTCGCCTCTCCCTTTATAGTCTTTAGTAGAACTCTGGTTCATCATTCTTTACTTAGTGCTTCTGTATTTCTTCAGTGTATGTACATGTGCATCGAATTATGCATTTGTGATTGAACCTATATTTGTAATAAACATGGTTTGATATGAAATAAGTGATTTCCTACTTTCGAATTAAAAATATGTGATTTTTAAATTTGGGATTAAATTAGGGATTACATTGCACACAGTTTGTGAAAGCCAAACGTCCGGGATAGACGGGGAGATCAGACATGATTCTCGGATCCACTACGTGTGCGATCAATCTCTACTACACACATGATCAACCAAGAAAAAATGTGTGCGATTAACAACATCAACGCACACAGTTCCTTCTTATTAAATGTTTGTGAAAATCACCTTATTACACATGTTTGGCAATTATGGACTGTTTATGATGTTGTGCGCATCGTAAATGTTTGGTCATAGAAGAACACGTGCGATAGGTGTTCATCCGACGCGGGTACAACGGATGAATCATGTGGGATGTAATCTAGCTTCACATATAGTTTTATAGGGACAAATATATGCGCTCTTACATCGAATCGCATATAGTCGAGGAAAAGTAAATGTGTGTGATTGTTTTCTTAACATAGACATTCTATAATCGTGAATTGTTTGTGATGGGTTGTGCATACTAAACTTAGCACCACAGAATACCGACTGCGATGACAATGCGAGCACAAACGAGTTGCAAGGATGAAGCATTCGGGACATTCGAGATATCAGAAACAGTTTTATAGGGACAACTGTATGCATCAAGGCTCCCTATCCGCGACGGTTTCTGGGTCGTGTGGGAAGGACCCCCTTATTGCACACAGTCACTTGGCGACGGTTGAAAACACCATCGCAGAAAGGGTTTAAAAACCTTTTGTATAGCACCTTCCTGTACCAGTGATCTCGGCCACTCGAGCCTCGTGCTTCTCACCGGCGGCCTTTGCCGACTCAAGTTCGGCCACCACCTTCTCGGCAGCCGCTCTTTTCTCCGCCACCTCGTCTTTGTCCTTCTTCAGCGCCGCCTTGAGGCCTTCGACCTCAGCCATGGCAACTGCAGTTATCAAACACAATGTGCTCAACACATAATCCGGAACGTACATGCCCGCCAAAAACATTAATATAGGGGCTTACCTTGCGCATCATCGAGCCACTTGTTAACAAGGTCGAGCTCATCATCAAAGTGCTTAAGCTCCCGATCCATCTCTGCTAGGGCAACAACATTAGCAGCCATGGCTAAGGAGGACACCTGCGATGTCAGATCACTTGTCTCGGGGGCTATTATGCACAAGGCCTACTCAAACTCCCAGCCAAAAAATAACTCTACGGGGAAAAGAGTATTACTTGACTCACCTCAAAGCCTGTGAAAAGACCTTGAACGGCATCGTTCAGCCCGGCATGGACGGACCGAACACCTCGTAGAACCATGCCCATAAGGGCACGGTGCTCATCGACGATTACAAAGTTGTTCACCAATTCCACCAGCGAGTCTTGCCAGCCCACCACCGCCTGGTTGTTGGTGTTCGGCGTGGGCAGAGGGACCTCAGCACCACCTTTGTTGGAAAGCGGGACCAACACCTCCAAAGGCTGTGGGGGCTCGGGGGCGGGGAGCGGAGAGAGTCCGGACTGTCAGGACTCCCCTCTGATGTCCACCAGGAGAGATGCATCCTCCTGGCCTTGGGTGACCAGGGCATCCGCCTCGACCATAACGGTGTCTTCCCCCTCCCCCATATCACGACGGGGAGGGGTCCTTCTGGGCAGCACCTCCATGGTATCTTCGGGGACCAAAGAAGGCGCGACGTGTGACGCCGACTCGCTGTCCGCCAACTCGCCGGCCGGGAGGTCCCTTCCGAGGTCTTCTCGGTGGGATGAAATTTCACAGGACCCACTTTTTATTAGTAACAAACATGCAAAAAAGATAATGAGGCATGTCGGAGTCCGTACCTTGCATCTAGGAGCTTGACCCTATGGTCCTTCCCCGGGACCTTTTCGGACGCCCTAGACTCCTCATCGAAATCCAAGCTATCTGGGAGGACCAACTTGGGCCTCCATTGCCTCTTCGGGGCCAGAGGAGGTTGCTCCTCCTCGACGTCTTCAGACGCCACCCTCCTCTTTGAATGGGATGAGGCACTCTCCTCCTCATCCTCGTCTTCCTCCCCGCCTTGGGCAGACGGGGCCGCCACATCTCCGGCCTTCATGTCCGGACGGTCCCTCATACGGAGGCCTCCTCTGGGCTCTGGAGGGTTCTTCTTCTTCTTATCCTTCTTCTCGGGCGACTTGTACGACGCCACAATCAGCAGTCCCATCAGCTGAGCTGACGGGGGATCTTCGGCCAGCGGAGCCGAACTAATCTTCCTGGTCTTCTCAAGCCAGCCCTACAAAAACAACATAAAGAGGTCTTAGACCTGACCTTCAATAAATGAATGCTGACCATACAACAGATAAAGGATTAATTACCTTCTTAGGGGGATTGGCGGCCTCGAGACATATATCTTCTTCCTCGGCCGCCCACTCCTTCTAGGGCTTGAACAATTGGCTCCACACCTTGTCATGGGTGGTGCCGAAGAGGAACTGCACAGTTGCTGGGTCTTTGGGCTTTAAGCTCCACATTGGATCCGCCCGCTATTGACAAGGAAGGAGGCGTTGCAACAGCATTATCTGAACCACGTTGGTCAGCTTGGCCCCGGTCGCCATCACATCTGTGATGCGCATCTGCAGCTTCCACACCTCGTCGACGGACCCCCATTCCAGACCCTTCTTGATCCATGAGGTCAACCTCGTTGGGGGCTCGGACCTGAATGCGGGAGCGGCCGTCCAGGTCGCTTCCAGTGGCTCTATTACATAGAACCACTCCCTCTGCCACACCTTAACAGTGTCAATTGGTAGAGATATTTTTGGGTTACGTATGTTTGGTAGTCTAGGTTTTAGTCCGTCTCCAACCTTATCTCTAGGAGAGGCGTCTTGCCCTCCAAGTCTTGTATTCAATATATACTCGCCCCCGAGGCTCAATAATACATCCATAATATTCCACAACAATCCCTCCCTCTCCATGCTAACATGGTATCAGCCTTACCTTGATCCTAAACCTAGCCATCGCTGATTCCACATCCGCGCACTGCCCTCGGGGCAGAAGGCCTCCATGACCTCCGCCGAGGGCCGCGCCGCCCATACCCAGGGATTGTCAACCATTCGTGTTTACCGGCTTCTCTAGAGAGTCTTTTTCCCGAACCCTGGCTCCGGGTTGTTTCTCTCTCCCGATGGTCACCTTGATCGGCATTTTTATTTTTGGTTTTCCAATTTAAGATTGATCTGTTTGCGTCGCTGTAACATCCCAAAAATTCTAAATTTTGAAATGTTATATTAAATAGATAGTCTTGATTGCTTGTGTGATGTGATGTGTGAAATTGAGTGAAATTTTAAACTTTTGAAAGTTAAATGAGAGGGATTCAAATGACCCTCCCAAACTTTCATTTTTGCATGTATGTTCTCCTCGAATTCAAATTCATTTCATCACTACACCCTAGAGTGAAGATGACATGACTTCTTCCATTTAATAAATGAAAAAAGGGTTTTTGAAAAGATTTGAATTCCATTCTTGAAATATTTTGAATTCAGAAAACTTTATTGAACTCAATGATTTTCCGGAGAGAAGATAAAATGACTTCTTCAAATTATAGAAATATAAGTTGGAAGTTCTTTTGAAATATTCAGCAACTCATTTTCAAATTTGAGTTATTTGGTTTTATTCAATTTATTTTTATCCAAAAATAAAATATATTGAAAATAGGTTAAAATGATTCCCTACAATAGAAAATTGGAGAGAAATAAATTTTAAGTCAATTTGGCATTTTTAAACTGATTTTTTATTGGGTTTTATTGCAACAATAACACTATTTAATTTATTTAAATTTGTGAGAATTTTATTTGACTCTAGAAAAATGTTCATCTTGTAGGAAATTTTTTTCTGAAAATTTTGATATCTAATATGCCTATATTATATTTTTTATTGTTTATTAGTTTGTTAAAAAAAACCTTTGCGGGCCGACCGAACTAGGCGGCACCCCGCCCAGCCGGCCCAGGCCGCCTTCGCCCTGCACCCGAGCCGGAGTCCGGCCGCTCGACGGCAACTGTCGCCGTGTCCGAGCGATTCGACGTGCCCCCTCCTCCAAGCCACGCCCCTCCCCGGCCCCTATTTAAGCCTCCGCACCTGTCCTCTCTCCTCCCCAAGCTTGTCGTCGCCTTTCGCCCCGCCGCCGTCGCCGTCGTTGCTCGCCGCCGCTGCTTGCTGCTGCCGTCGCCACCGCGCAGCTCGCCCCTCGCCCCGCAGCCACGCCTTGCCCCGCGACCGGTGGGAGCAGCGGTCGCCGTGGCCACCCACGCCGAGCTCCGCCACCCTCCGCCACAGTTCACCGCCGCCGAAGTCCGCCGGACCCGAAGCCTGATCTGCCACCGATTTTTCACCGAAAAACTGCCCGAAGCGCCTCTGTCGTCGAAACCACTCGAACCGATAAAAACCACCTCGAACCGGCTTTATTTTGGTTTACAGTTTGTTTTTCGTTTTTTTTCGAAAACCCTAAGATCTAGATCTATTTTTCAGTTGGTTAATTAGTGGACGTTCGCTAGTTTAGGTTCTGTAGCGAACGAATTCATTAGATTAGGTTCTGTAACAAACGTTCGTTCAATAGGATTTTTATTTTTAGTTTTCGGTCAGGGACCCATCTGTAATTATTTTTTCTTACAGATTAGCCCCTGCTCTTCAAACCTTCGTAACTTTTTACTCAGTAGTCCAAATCTAACGAAAACAATGCCCACTTCTTCGCTACGATCCCCTCTATCCGGTAAAACAACTTAAACATATTTTTTGAAAGTATTAAAATTTGAATTAAACTAGATTTGATTTAAACTTCTTTTTGACATAACGTGAGTTTTATAACTCCGATTTAGTTGATTCTTTTTGCAAATCGAAGCTCTTGACCTAAACTTTCTGATAAGGCCAAATTCACTTAATTCTGGTACTTTAGAAATTGGTTTCTATTGCAAGAGTTATTTGCTTGGCTTTGAAGTTTTTCCGAAGTGTTTTCTTCGTTCTTTCCGATCTTCTGAGTGATTGCTTATGTGTTGTTACTATTGTTCGCTCACGATAGATTGAACGGAGTGTGACGAGTATATCTATCACGATTATGAGTGCAAAGAATCTACATCAACAATACAAGGCAAGTTCATACTTTGATCATACTTTCCAATACCTAGTTTTATTGCATTAGTTATATCCTCAAACACGTGCATGAGAAGGACTGCTTACATGTGATGATGCTTTGTAGTTCATGAGGTAGGAACCCAATGACCTGAGATCAACCAAAGGGAATATACACTTTGTTACTTATTGCTTAGCCAGGCTCGTAGACGTGGATTGGTATGAGAGTTTCATGAAAGTTGTGAGTGTAATAACAACTAAGGGTTTCTTTATGGTGGCAACTTTAATACACATCTGGGTGGATTGGTTGTGGCACCCTAGGGATGGACCAGTGGTTAGTGAGGGCTCCTTGGGGATGGACCAGTGGCTTGCCCGGACACCTGGGGATATACCAGTGTTGTCCAAGGAATGCCACCCAAGCTTAAAGGTATCATATGATATGTTCATGCCTATAAACTTCCATGTGCAGCCACAAGCCATTATGGGCTCTGGCATAGTTGAGTAAGTCGTGGGAAACCTTTCCATGATGGGCTAGCAGATGTAGGGGGATTGTAGGTGTACCGGCCTATCTATCGGTTAAGGGGACCTCTTCGCAAAGACTGTGTCTCGGTACTCCAGTTCTAAAACACCATGTAGTGCGAGAAATTAAACGGAGGTGATCGAGTCTTGTGGGGAAAAGTGCACAAACCTCTGTAGAGTGTACAAACTATTCATGAGTAGCCGTGTCCATGATTATGGACATCTTGAGTATCTAGAAGTGGATTGTTTTATTCATCTCATCACTTGATCTAATAAAATTGTTGGGTTATAAATTTTGGTAACTTGGAGATTTGAGATGGAGGAACCATTCTCAATATTGCATAACTAAACTGAGTAGTAAATAAAATCTATTCTTTTGTTGTAGGAAAAAATTAGCTTTATGCAAAAATAAACCTTACAGCCTCCACCAACCAAATATGCATGTAGTGATAGTTATTATTCATCATTATCCTATGGTGTGAATTTGCCAGTACATTTAATGTACTGACCTACATGGCTGCAACGTCTCATGTTGTAGGGATTATTCGACGAGTAAGTGTTACGTTAGGGTTGCGCTGTCTACACTCAACTTTGCCGTTGGTGTTGATGGGAATCCACAACCTTGTTGTTACTTCCGCTATATGGTTTGAGGTAATAGTATTTACATTACTTTATAAATGTGATTTACCTCTGTTATAAATCCTCGAGTATTGTGTGTGTCAGCATACCGATCCAGGGATGACACTTAAGCACAGAGACTTGATCCATTCGGGTCGGGTCGCTACAAGATGGTATCAGAGGACATGTTGACTGTAGGACGTGACCCTAGAAACTAGCAAGCCCATAGGAAAGGATTTCTCAAAAACTGTATTTTCAAAAAGATTCTTTACCTCTCTTCTTTTCCGAGCTTTGTCAAATCTCCCCTTTTACCTTAGATAGTTAGACAATACCCTTTCCCATTTTGACCACTTCGGAGTAAAGAGGATTTCACCACGCATTAGAAGTGTTGAAGCTACAAGATATGATACACCGAAGATTTGAAGAGTTGACAACTTTGAAGGGATATTGACCTTAAGAAGACCAAACCCATGTTATGTACTTACGTTAGATGCGACGATTGTGAGCCATCATTTGTTTGATGTTTTTCCGACGACCACAAAATAAAACCTGTCTTTCCAAAACTATTGTTTGTATTGAGTGTATCTCTCTTCATCTCCCAAATCTCATCCCAAAACCCTTGGACCCAATAGAGGATGAATGAAGATAGACTTCTATTCTCTAGACCGATGACCCAGCCGGAGGCAGAGCTATGGATACAAAACATTGAGGATCACTTCAGGAAGAATTTGATTTCAAGGAAGTATGAGGTTTAATACGCTCTTCAGTACTTTGCAAAAAGTGCTGCAACATGGTGGAAACTACACCAAGTCGTACAAGGACATGATGGAGCAAAAAGTTGGGAGGAATTCAAGAAGACTCTGTTAAGATATCGTCTCATCCGAAAGCGTGGTGACAACCGGAAGAAGAAACCTTGTGCCTACATGATTTGTGGTGAAATAGGACACACCCAAAAGGAGCACAAGGATGAATGCCCTCGTTGTGAAGAAAGTCACCCAGCTGAAGAATGCCCAACTAGGAAGATTACATGTTTCTTGTGTCAAGGGACTACCCACTACCCTGCTTAGTGTCACATTTACCCCATGGTGCAACAAGGTATCCAACGGAAGAAATAAGCAATGAAAGAAGCCCTCGTGGAAATTTTAGAAGAACATGTGATGAAGGATGATGTTAAGGGCACACACCAAGAAGACCCAATTAAACTTTGCACCAAGTCATGCTATTCATGTGGAGAAGAAGGACACATTTCCCAGCATTGTTCAAGGGAGTATCTAGTAAAACTCCCGACAGTATAATTTGAGTATGACCCACATGAAATAGAAGCCCTAGTCGGAATGAAGAAGTCGAGGAAGAGAAAGAGCATGTATCCCCAGAATAACCCAATTTCTGCGGAAAAGGACCTGAGTCACATCACATGTTACATGTGCAAGAATTTAGGTCATTATGCTAGAAACTTCCCAACAAGGAAGCCAAGAACCCAGTGAACCAAGATAATCACCATGAAGTCCCTAGTTTTGTCTGATGTCATTTGTTTACGCTGCAAGGAAGTGAGGCATTTTGTCAGAGAAGGTTCAAACCCGATGAAAGATTGAGCACAGGAGTTGAGTTCTTGATATTGGAATAAAGCATGTAAATAAATGTGGAATACACTCTTTCACTAGGATGTTGAGTTGAGTTATGGAAAAGACATTGTAATAGTTCGTGAAGCAAAAGAAGGTGATATATTTGGAATCTCATATGAAATGTTATGAGTTGTTGGATGATTGTGAGTGCCTCTCTTGCTATCTCACCTACACTAAAACCTTGAACCCATGGATAAGCTGACCCTAAACCTTTCTCGGACAAACAACCACATTTCATCCAAGGAAATACAGACATTATCCTGAGTACCCCTTCTATCTTATACCTACAGATGACAACCCTTTATGAGTCTTTTCTCAAGGGCCCGGAAACGATCATGACCCTGACTAGGAATCAGAATTACCCAAAAATCATGAAGGACATGATGAAGCATATTCACCTTGAAGGATATGCAGTCTACAAGGGTTATCCCTTCATGGAGAATGGAGTCGAACTTTAGTACGTGGAGGTACACCTCCACCGTGTGAAAGGAGTTTGCCCGAAAACTATGGGTCAATACTTTTTCATATCCCGAGTACCACGAACAACATTCTTCGACTCTGTTCGTGAAGCTGCTATGGAGGCCATACGCTAGATTGGAGAAATACTAGAAGCAATACTTCGTCACACACAGGAATGCCTGAGAGGGGTGCATGTAGGGATCATGTAGATGAAGCACACAGCCACTATGATGAAGCAAAATATTGATGAATTCAAGAATCACATTGCACAATTCCAGTGGGACTGAAGCACACTCAGCAAGGACAATGATTAAAGACGGAATGAATGCTTGACCCTACTAAACTATGTGGATGGCAGCATTTGTAGTGAAGCACCTTTGAAATTTGAGTGTTAAATAGTGGTTCAGGATGAAATAAAAGATTTGATATGAGGATGAGACCACTCAATGACGAGTCTGAGTAATTACATCGTAGTTTTGAACCAACAGAAGGAAGGGGATACATTAAAGTTGGATGTATTTAAGAATGCTAGGAAGATGGATGTTGGAATACTGACCACTCACAACCCGAAGACGAGTTTATGGTCTATAAGTGATGAGATGGACCATAACCCACAGGCCCCACCCTGACAAAGAAGCAAGCACACTCTTGCTGAAGGAAAATCGCTAGAAGGAGTGATGTCTACTATGCAACCTTCTTCTTGTAGACGTTGTTGGGCCTCCAAGTGCAGAGGTTTGTAGGACAGTAGCAAATTTCGCTCATGTGGATGACCTAAGGTTTATCAATCCATGGGAGGCGTAGGATGAACATGGTCTCTCTCAAACAACCCTGCAACCAAATAACAAGAGTCTCTTGTGTCCCCAACACACCCAATACAATGGTAAATTGTATAGGTGCACTAGTTCGGCGAAGAGATGGTGGTACAAGTGCAATATGGATGGTAGATATAGGTTTTTTGTAATCTGAAAATATAAAAACAGCAAGATAACTAAATGATAAAAGTGAGCTCAAACGATATTGCAATGCTCTGAAACAAGGCCTAGGTTCATACTTTCACTAGTGCAAGTTCTCCCAACAATAATAACATAATTAGATCATATAAGTACCCCTCAACATGCAACAAAGAGTCACTCCAAATTCACTAATAGCGGAGAACAAATGAAGAGATTATTGTAGGGTGCGAAACCACCTCAAAGTTATTCTTTCTGATCGATCTATTCAAGAGTCCGTAGTAAAATAGCACGAAGCTATTCTTTCCGTTTGATCTATCTTAGAGTTCGTACTAGAATAACACCTTAAGATACAAATCAACCAAAACCCTAATGTCACCTAGATACTCCATTGTCACCTCAAGTATCCGTGAGCATGATTATACGATATGCATCACACAATCTCAGAAAACATCAATTCAACCAACACATAGAACTTCAAAGAGTGTCCCAAAGTTTCTATTAGAGAGTGAAGACGAAAATGTGTGCCAACCCCTATGCATAAGTTCACAAGCTCACTGAACCTGCAACTTGATCACCAAAACATACATCAAGTAGATCACGTGATATCCCATTGTCACCACAGATAAGCACATCCAAGACATACATCAAATGTTCTCAAATCCTTAAAGACTCAATCCGATAAGATAACTTCAAAGGGAAAACTCGATCCATTACAAGAGAGTAGAGGGGGAGAAACATCATAAGATCCAACTATAGTAGCAAAGCTCGCGATACATTAAGATCGTGCCATCTCAAGAACACGAGAGAGAGAGAGAGAGAGAGAGAGAGAGAGAGAGAGAGAGAGAGAGAGAGAGAGAGAGATCAAACACATAGCGACTGGTACATACCCTCAGCCCCGAGGGTTAACTACTCCCCCCTCGTCATGGAGAGCGCCGGGATGATAAAGATGGCCACCGGAGAGGGATTCCCCCTCTCCGGCAGGGTGCCAGAACGGGTCTAGATTGGTTTTTGGTGGCAAAAGAGCCTTGCGGCGGCGGAACTCCCGATCTAGGTTATTTTCTGGACGTTTCTGTATATATAGGGGTGTAGGAGTCCGGGACAAGTAAAGGAGGTCTCCGGGCTGTCCACGAGGTAGGGGGCGCGCCCGTACCCTCGTGGGCAGCCCAGGAATCTTCTGCTCCTCCTCCGGTACTCCCTGGGCTTCTTCTGGTCCAAAAACAGCCTCCGCTGAGTTTCAGGTCAATTGGGCTTCGTTTGGTATTCCTTTTCTGTGATACTCAAAAACAAGAGAAAAACTGAAACTGGCACTGGGCTCTGGGTTAATAAGTTAGTCCCAAAAATCATATAAAAGTGTATATAGAAGCCCATAAAACATCTTAGAAGGATAATATAATAGCATGGAACAATAAAAAATTATAGATACATTGGAAACGTATCAAGCATCCCCAAGCTTAATTCCTGCTCGCCCTCAAGTAGGTAAATGATAAAAACATAATTTTTGATGTGGAATGCTACCTAACATAATTTTCAATGTAATTTTCTTTATTGTGTCATGAATGTTCAGATCCAAAAGATTCAAGACAAAAGTCTATATTGACATAAGAATAATAATACTTAAAGCATACTAACGAAGCAATTATGTCTTCTCAAAATAACATGGCCAAAGAAAGTTCATCCCTACAAAATCATATGGTTTGTCTATGCTACATCTTCGTCACACAAAATACTCAAATCATGCAGAACCCCGGTTTCAGCGAAGCAATTGTTTCATACTTCAAAATTTTCAAACTTTTTCAACTTTCACGCAATACATGAGAGTGAGCCATGGATATAGCACTATAGGTGGAATAGAGTGGTGGTTGTGGAGAAGACAAAAAGGAGGAAGATGGTCTCACATCAACTAGGCATATCAATGGGCTATGGAGATGCCCATCAATAGATATCAATCTGAGTGAGTAGGTGTCACAACCCTAGTTCTGGTATGCACTAGGTTAGTCTTGTGGGTTGCATCATGTTTAAATTTCAAATGAAATTGAAATGAGGACTTGTGAAACCCTCAGAAACCCTTTTGAAAATGACCCAAATAAAAATTGCTCCAAAAAGGTCCAAGAAAATGTTCATATGGCCCTCTGAAAATATTGGTTAGAGATAAAAATCAAACTAATATTATTAGGAGCTCATAAGTATTTATTTTGGGCATTTGGAAATTAATGCAATAGTTATTTGCATTGGATATATATATATATATATTATATATTTTATATATGTCCAAAATTCTGATTCTTACTTTGAGGGGCTTGGATTAATTCCTAGGTCCCTGCAAAATAAAATGTCAGAAGGAAAACAAATGATTTAATTAAGAAATTAAATCAAAACAAATGTCAGAAAAAAATAGAAAAGCAAATAAAAGGAAATAGCTTACCTGGCTTACCTGCAGCCCACCAGGCAGAGCTGGCCCGGCCCACTGGCCAAGCCAGTCATCACCTACCTCGCGCCAGTAGGCCGAGGCGTGTGGCCGGCGCGCGCACACGGTGGGAGCGCCACGCGAGCTGCCTGCTTCACTCCCCCTCGCCGCCTGGTCGCTTCTGGAGGCGCCACGCGACCTCCCCGACCCTCTCGCACTCTCCTGGACCTCTCCCCTCCTCTCCCTCGCTCTCTCTCGCAACCCCCGAATGCCGCCGTCGCCGTCGATCGCCGTAGTCGTTGCCAGAGCCGTCCCCTCGCCCCTCCGTAGAGCCCACGAGCTCCGCCACAACTCCCTTGTCCTCTCCGTCAAGCCACCAGACGCCGGACGCCCTGTGGAGCCGCCGTCGTCATCATCTTCCTCCTCGGACGCCGCCGACCGCCGGCGACGAATTCGCCGCAGCAGAAACTTCCCCGAGGCACTGAACCCCCCAGCAGAACCGCGGTGAGCTCCCGGTTCGTTTCCCCCTTCTCCCCTAGTCGTTTGTGACCTCTAGCTCCTACCCCGCAGATGCCCGACCTCACCGCCGCCGGCGATGCCGCCGCCGTGGCCACAGCCACGCAAACTCCAAATTGAGCACGCCACCGCATCCGCCGCTTCACCAGGAGCCCGTAGCACCCCTCTGTTGGCCTCCCCGTGCCCTGTAGCCCCATACCCGACGAGGCCCGAACTCCGGCGCCGCCGCGAGCTCGTTTCCGGCGAGCTCCGGCCGCCCTAGCTGCTGCCGCTGGCTGGGATGGATGCGGATGAGCTCCAGCTCCCCGTAGATGGTCTCAGCTGCGCAGAAGACCCCCGAAACAGAAATCTCGATGCCCTCCACCGCGTTTGCTGCCGCCGGCGGCTCAACGCCGGCGTGTTAGCTGCGGTTTGACCCGGATTTGACTCCCTGGGTCAATGACAGGTGGGCCCCCACCCCTTTTAGTTAGTTGACCGTTAAGTTAATTAATTAGTTTTGGTTAATTAGTTTAGCCACTTACATGTGGGCCCAACCCTGCTGATTTTTCTGTTAGGATTAGTTTAGTGTTAATTAACTCAGTTAATTAACTGAGTCACTGACCAATGGACCCCACTATCAGGTTTGACTCTGGACCAGCCCTTTTGACCTGCTGACGTCATGCTTGTGTCATGCTGACGCAGTAATCCAGTTCTGGTATTTAAATAAATCTTAAATGATTTATTTATTTCAGAAATTGGCTTAAACTTCAAAAAATCACAGAAATTCAACCGTAGCTCAGAATGAAATAATTTATATATGAAAAATTATCAGAAAAATTCAATCTATCCATCTGTACCATTTTCATGCATGAAAAATGAAGTTAAACTTACTGTTTATATGAAAACACATATATGGCATTTAGAAATACTTATTTTAGAGTTGCATTTGAACCCTTGGTTCAAATGGAGTTCAACCAATCAAAATGCTAGTTGCATTAGCTCAAACAACATCATAACTTTATGCCATATTCATGCATCATATTGTTGCATATGCTTGTGTTTGATTGTCGGCACCGTTCTTCTCGATAGGTCCAGCTCTGGAGACCGATCTAGAGTACCTGTCAGAGGAGCAGTGCTCTGCACGTTGTTTCACCAGGCAAGCAAACCCCCTTGTTCATTCCGATACAACCCCTCCCTCGCTCCTGCTCCCTGTTATTGCATTAGGACAACGACTTCAACTGCTAGTTTATGCTGCGGTAGTTGAACCCATTCCTCTGCATGACCTGTCATTCCACAGTAAATAGTTGAAACCCACTAGCATGTGTAGGAGTTGATTGAAGCCATGATATGATATTACCATGCCTTGCTTGCTATTGCTTAGAGTGGGTCAGGTCTGATTCATCGGGAATGAATTGGAGTGAAATGATATGTTCTGATGCTGAGGGTTAAGCGTGTGAACACGTTTTGGTAAAGGTAGTGGTGAGAGGCCATGTAGGAGTACATGGTGGGTTGTCTCACTTGAACCGTCCCTAAGAACTGAGTTCTGTGTATGTTGTCCAATGACCAGCTACTACCACGCATTGGAATGCTTAAGTGCCCCTCTCGACTTATTAACCGACTTGGTCTCTGTCCAGGAGTTGCAACTAGTTTCTGGTGTTTGTAGGTAGTGTTAGTAGTCTACCAAGTGGCACTCGGCAAGTGGGCTTGGGACAGACTAGGCACCGTGGCACGGTGTACCAAGCGTAGATCCACTCGGCGAGGTGGGCTTGGGAACCCTGCACACATCATTCGGGGCCGTGAGCGACACCCCGGCCGGATCTCCCCACGGATGGAACCCGAATAGGCGATAAACCTGGACTAGAGTCTTGTGTGGTTAGTCAGGTCGTGGCCGACACCCTCGCCAGGCTTCCGCTTGAAGGTTGCCGAGATACACGAGATGTACATGGCGGTAAGTGGCGAGAGCGTGTGTGAAGAAGTACACCCCTACAGGGTTAACATGATCTATTCGAATAGCCGGGTCCACGGTTATGGACTTCTTGGATGCTTACGTGGTACATAGACAACTTGAAGTGGATACTCTAAAATACTCAGGACAAGTGTGAGTGCTATGGATGGCCTTCTCGTAGGGAGACGGGAATGAATCCATAGTGGTGTATTGTGTGGTGCTTAGTGGACTCGTGTGCGCCACCTCAAGAGAGTTACCAACAATCGTAGAATAGGATAGCCACTGAGTCAAAGCTGGCTTGCTGCAACTAAACCCCACTTAGCCTTCTTGATACAAGTGCATGTATGATAGGATCTGATGTAAGTCTTGCTGAGTACCTTTGTACTCATGTTTGCTTAATTTATGTTTTGCAGATAGGATTGATGTCTCACTAGTAGTTCCGCTTGGACTTCGACAAATAGCTTGTTACCTCAGTTACGATCTTGGACGAGTGGTGTAGATAGTGAGGCTCTTCAGCCTTTTTCATTTGTAGATGTCTGTACTCAGACATGTTGTGCTTCCGCCTGTTGCTTGTATGCTCTGAATGTTGGGTCATGATACCCATGTTTGTAATATCTGGCTCCTCGGAGCCTAATGAATAAATACTTTGTTTATTAGAGTCTTGTTGTGATGCCATGTTGTATTTGCACATATTGAGCATATTGTGTGTATGTTATTGAAATGCTTGGTATGTGTGGGATCCGACACCTAGTTGTTTACCCTTGGTAGCCTATCTTACAGGGAAATGTCTCCTAGTGTTTCCACTGAGCCTTGGTAGCTTGCTACTGCTCCAGAACACTTAGGCTGACCGGCATGTGTCCTTCTTCGTTCCTGTGTCTGTCCCTTAGGGGAAATGTCACGCGTTGTTCCTTTAAGTCCTTGTAGCTTGCTACGACTTGGGTTCATACGTTGATGACCGACACGTTCGTTGCTAGGTCATGGATGCCTGTCTCTATAATTTAGTGCCACTTTTGGTTTATAACTGGTCATGTCGGCCAGGGTTCTCTGTTATATGGATGCTAGCGACGCTATCATATACGTGAGCCAAAATGCGCAAACGATCTCGGGCCAGGTAAGGTGGCACCCGTGGGGATACCGTGCGTGAGGCCGCAAAGTGATATGATATGTTACATGCTAGATCGGTGTGACTTAGGATCGGGGTCCCGACAGCGTTGGTATCAGAGCCTGATTGCCTGTAGGATTACCAAGCCAAAATGGTCGAAGTTGAGTCTAGAAATTCCTTAGTTATATAAGGGAATTGATTGTGGAAGGGAATGTAAGGATCCTTTTACTCCTTATACCTCATGTCTTCTGATCTGAGTCATCTTACCTTTCCTACGGGGTTAAGGAACTAGGCTTTCTCTTCCGTCTATCAGGATGACGAGTTACTACTCCGTAGTACCTTAGGATTGGTTGATCAGAGTCCTACTCCTGTTTTTAAGTTCTTCCAGTATAGTTGTTTAGTACTATCACAGTACCTTGAGTGATGATGTTGAGATGTTGAACTACCCTTTGTTAACAGGATGTCTCATTCTGAGCATTTTACTGCCGTTATGCTGCCGGAATTATCCTAGTAGTTCGAGAGATACTAATTTCTTGTTCTACCTTATGCATCCTATAGTTGTTAATGTTTCCGTCTTCGGTTTCGCTTCTCAGGATGTCTTCAGTTAAGCGAAGCTCAGCTGCTCGTAGACAGAACCACGGAGATGGTAGGGATGAGGAGGATCCTCCCGACCAGCCTTCGTTGGCAGAGTTAATGATAGAGATGGAGAGAAACAAGCGTGAGTCTAACCGCCTGTTGGCACGTATTGAGGAGAACACCGCACATCAGTGCAAGGAATCAACAACCATCCATGACTTCATTCGTCCGAAACCACCCACCTTTCATCATTCCATTGAGCCACTCGATGCAGATGACTGGCTCCGTAGCATCACTCACAAGCTGCGTTCTGCGAACGTAGCTGAAGATGACAAGGTCATCTATGCCACTTATCACCTGGAAGGTCCTGCTAGTATTTGGTGGCAGAACTATGAGGCCATGATTCCAGCTGGCCAGATTCCTACCTGGAGAGTTTTCACCGAGGCTTTTCGTGAGCATCATATCCCTCAAGCCCTTATCGATCGTAAGAGAGAAGAGTTCTGTAGTCTTACACAGGCTAAGATGGCTGTTGATGCTTATAGTCGAGAGTTTGAGAACCTCGCCCGCTATGCTACAGAAGAAGTGTCCACGGACGCTAAGAAGCAGGCTAGGTTCCGGAAGGGTCTCAACCCCAAACTACGTCATGATCTCCACTTGCATCATTGCAACACATTCCATGCTCTTGTGAACAAGGCCATCAATGCAGAGACAGCTCAGCTCACTTACGATGAGTCTCGTAAGCACACCCTTGATTTGGGATCTTCCTCCGGTACTAGTCTCCAGAAGCGCCGGATTTGGGTTCCGAACTTTGTTCTTCCACCCACTTATCCTCCGAGGCCATCTCGTGTGGTACCTCTTCCAGTTCAGCAGTATGCTCCACCCAGGTCTATTGGTGGACCGTTTGCCAATGCGGGTCCACGTCCTACCTCCAGGATTTGTTACAAGTGCGGAGAACCGGGACACATTGCCCGTATTGGCACTCAGAACCGTGTTGCTCCATCCCAGTCCGCGAAATCTGTTAGACGTGATAAATCATCACGCAAGATGATCAGTGTTAAGTCAGCTCCCACCGAACATGGACGTGTGCATCACGTCTCAACCAATGACGCTCATGATGATCCAGATGTCGTTCTTGGTACACTTCTTGTCAATTGTCATCCGGCATCGGTTCTATTCGATACTGGAGCATTCCATTCTTTCATTTCCGAAAGTTATGCCCGTTTGCACGACATGTCATTTTGTGATATGCCCTCCCCACTACTTATTCAAACTCCTGGATCCAAATGGCAAACTTCTAGTGTAAGCCATGGTAATGAAATCCTTGTCGACAGACTTGTGTTCCTTGCATCACTTGTAGCCCTCAAGTCTTCAGATATTAATATCATCTTTGGTATGGACTGGATGACAGCTCATCATGCCAAGATTGATTGCTTCACTAGGTCTGTTCAGCTTACACATCCATCTGGTAAGGTAGTCACCGTCGCCACTAGAGTTGCAAAGCGTCAACTCTATTCTCTTAATGCCAGCCCTCTTCCAGATCTTGAAGATGTTCCGGTAGTCCGTGACTTTCCGGATGTCTTTCCAGAGGAACTGCCAGGTGTTCCACCCGACCAAGATGTAGAGTTTGTTATAGATCTGATCCCAGGAACCGCTCCAATCTCTAGGAGACCCTACAAAATGGCACCCCTAGAACTAGCTGAGCTTAAGAAACAACTTGATGAGTCCTTGCAAAAGGGTTTCATCCGTCCTAGTTCTTCTCCTTGGGCTTGCCCCGTCCTCTTCGTTAAGAAGAAGGATGGTACGGATCGGATGGTTGTAGATTATCGCCCCGTTAATTTGGTCACGGTAAAGAACAAGTATCCGCTTCCCAGGATCAACGATCTGTATGGTCAGCTCACTGGATCCTCGGTCTTCTCCAAGATGGATTTGAGGTTAGGATGCCATCAAATCAAGATTAGAAATGGGGACATCCCCAAGATGGCTTTCGTCACTCGTTATGGTCAGTACGAGTACACCGTCATGTCCTTCGGTTTAACAAATGCTCCAGCCACCTTCTTCCGCTTGATGAACTCGATCTTCATGGAGTATTTAGATAAGTTCGTCGTGGTTTATCACGATGATATTCTTATCTACTTGAAGAACGAGGAAGAGCATGCCGAACATCTTAGACTTGTTCTAGAAAAACTCAGAGAGCACCGCCTTTATGCCAAGTTCTCCAAGTGCGAATTTTGGTTGCCAGAAGTGACCTATCTCGGCCATGTAATCTCTGGTAAGGGCATTGCTGTCAACCCCGAGAGAGTTCAGGCCGTCCTTGATTGGACTCCGCCTGAAACAGTTAAACAAGTTAGGAGTTTCCTTGGTCTAGCCAGTTATTGTCGCCGCTTTGCTGAGAACTTCTCTAAAGTGGCCAAACCTCTCACGGAACTTCTTAAGAAAGATAAAAAGTTTGAGTGGTCCCCACAGTTTGAGCACAGTTTTCAGGAACTGAAAAGACGCCTGACTTCTGCTCCCATACTTGTGCCACCGGATTTCACTAAGGACTTTGTTATCTACTGTGATGCCTCACGACAGGGACTAGGTTGCATTCCTATGCAGGATCATTGTGTGATTGCCTATGCATCTCGACAGTTGCATCCACATGAGGAGAATTATCCTACACATGATCTAGAGCTTGCAGCCGTAGTCTATGCACTTAAGACCTGGCGGCATTACCTCCTTGGTAATTGTTGCGAGATCTACACCGATCACCAGAGTCTCAAGTATATCTTCACCCAACCAGATTTGAACCTTATGCAAAGACATTGGTTGGAGTTGATCTCAGATTACGACTTAGGGATTACCTACACCCCAGGCAAGGGAAATGTCATGGCTGATGCGCTAAGTCGTAAATCCTATTGCAACAATCTCATGTTGCATCAGGGCCAACCACTTCTCCATGAGGAATTATGTAAGTTTAACCTTCACATTGCTCCTCACGGATTCCTTTCAACTTTGGTGGCGAAACCTACCCTCGAGGATCAGATCATTTCTGACCAGAAGTTTGATAGGGGTGTTATCCGCATCAAGAGAAACATTAAAAGGGGAGTTGGTGGATGTTTCTCTATGGATGATCTAGGTGTTGTTTTCTTTGAGAATCGCTTGGTAGTTCCCAAGAAGCAACATCTTCGGCAATTGATTCTTAAAGAGGCTCATGAATCTCCTCTCACGATTCATCCCGGTAGTACTAAGATGTATCAGGTTCTACGCCAGAGATTCTGGTGGACTAGGATGAAGAGAGAAATTGCTGAGTTCATTGCTAAATGTGACGTTTGTCGTCGCGTTAAGGCAGAACATCAACGACCTGCTGGCACCCTTCAGCCTCTAGCTATTCTTGATTGGAAATGGGATAAAATTGGTATGGACTTCATCACCGGTTTTCCTAGGACCAAGAGAGGGAATAATGCTATCTTCGTAGTCATTGATCGTCTCTACAAAGTGGCTCACTTCCTACCTGTTCGAGAGAGTATCACTGCTAGCCAGCTTGCTGACTTATATATTTCTCGAATAGTGTCACTTCATGGTGTCCCACTAGAGATCAATTCAGACCATGGTAGTCTTTTCACTTCTCATTTCTGGGAGAGTTTCCAGACTGCCATGGGCACCCATCTTTCTTTCAGCACCGCTTTCCACCCTCAGTCAAGTGGTCAAGTGGAACGGGTTAACCAAATTCTCGAAGACATGCTTAGAGCTTGCGTTATCTAATTCGGTATGGATTGGGAGAAATGTCTTCCTTTCGCCGAGTTTGCTTATAACAATAGCTATCAATCGAGTCTCAAGCAAGCCACTTTTGAGATTCTTTATGGACGAAGATGTCGAACACCTTTGAACTGGTCAGAAACCGGTGAAAGACAATTCTTTGGACTGGATATGATCCAGGAAGCAGAAGAGCAAGTTCGCATCATTCGTGAGAATTTGAAAACAGCCCAGTCTCGTCAAAAGAGCCAGTATGATCGTCATCATAAGGAAGTGGCTTATGAAGTTGGCGACAGAGCTTATCTTCGGGTTACTCCTTTGAAGGGTACCCATCGTTTTGGTATCAAGGGCAAGTTGGCTCCTCGTTACATTGGTCCTTTTCGCATTCTCGCTAAACGAGGAGAGGTTGCCTACCAATTGGAACTACCCCCACATCTTTCTCGAGTTCATGATGTCTTCCACGTCTCTCAACTCAGGCGTTGCTTCTCGGATCCCATCCGCGGAGTGGACCACGAAACGCTTGATCTCCAAGATAACCTCACATATCGAGAGTATCCCGTTCGCATTCTGGATCAAGCAGAGCGTGTCACTCGACGTCATAACATCAAGTTTCTCAAGGTTCAGTGGTCTCATCATTCCGAGAGAGAAGCTACTTGGGAGCGAGAAGATCGTCTCCGACTCGAGTACCCCACCTTCTTTCCGCCTACTCCTGAATCTCGAGACGAGATTCTTTCGAGTGGAGGCGAGTTGTCACAACCCTAGTTCTGGTATGCACTAGGTTAGTCTTGTGGGTTGCATCATGTTTAAATTTCAAATGAAATTGAAATGAGGACTTGTGAAACCCTTAGAAACCCTTTTGAAAATGACCCAAATAAAAATTGCTCCAAAAAGGTCCAAGAAAATGTTCATATGGCCCTCTGAAAATATTGGTTAGAGATAAAAATCAAACCAATATTATTAGGAGCTCATAAGTATTTATTTTGGGCATTTGGAAATTAATGCAATAGTTATTTGCATTGGATATATATATATATATATTATATATTTTATATATGTCCAAAATTCTGATTCTTACTTTGAGGGGCTTGGATTAATTCCTAGGTCCCTGCAAAATAAAATGTCAGAAGGAAAACAAATGATTTAATTTAGAAATTAAATCAAAACAAATGTCAGAAAAAATAGAAAAGCAACTAAAAGGAAATAGCTTACCTGGCTTACCTGCAGCCCACCAGGCAGAGCTGGCCCGGCCCACTGGCCAAGCCAGTCATCACCTACCTCGCGCCAGTAGGCCGAGGCATGTGGCCGGCGCGCGCACACGGCGGGAGCGCCACGCGAGCTGCCTGCTTCACTCCCCCTCGCCGCCTGGTCGCTTCTGGAGGCGCCACGCGACCTCCCCGACCCTCTCGCACTCTCCTGGACCTCTCCCCTCCTCTCCCTCGCTCTCTCTCGCAACCCCCGAACGCCGCCGTCGCCGTCGATCGCCGTAGTCGTTGCCAGAGCCGTCCCCTCGCCCCTCCGTAGAGCCCACGAGCTGCGCCACAACTCCCTCGTCCTCTCCGTCAAGCCACCAGACGCCGGACGCCCTGTGGAGCCGCCGTCGTCATCGTCTTCCTCCTCGGACGCCGCCGACCGCCGGCGACGAATTCGCCGCAGCAGAAGCTTCCCCGAGCCACTGAACCCCCCAGCAGGACCGCGGTGAGCTCCCGGTTCGTTTCCCCCTTCTCCCCTAGTCGTTTGCGACCTCTAGCTCCTACCCCCGCAGATGCCCGACCTCACCGCCGCCGGCGATGCCGCCGCCGTGGCCACAGCCACGCAAACTCCAAACAGAGCACGCCACCGCATCCGCCGCTTCACCAGGAGCCCGTAGCACCCCTCCGTTGGCCTCCCCGTGCCCTGTAGCCCCATACCCGACGAGGCCCGAACTCCGGCGCCGCCTCGAGCTCGTTTCCGGCGAGCTTCGGCCGCCCTAGCTGCTGCCGCTGGCTGGGATGGATGCGGGTGAGCTCCAGCTCCCCGTAGATGGTCTCAGCTGCGCAGAAGACCCCCGAAACAGAAATCCCGATGCCCTCCGCCGCGTTTGCTGCCGCCGGCGGCTCAACGTCGGCGTGTTAGCTGCGGTTTGACCCGATTTGACTCCCTGGGTCAATGACAGGTGGGCCCCCACCCCTTTTAGTTAGTTGACCGTTAAGTTAATTAATTAGTTTTGGTTAATTAGTTTAGCCACTGACATGTGGGCCCAGCCCTGCTGATTTTTCTGTTAGGATTAGTTTAGTGTTAATTAACTCAGTTAATTAACTGAGTCACTGACTAGTGGACCCCACTGTCAGGTTTGATTCTGGACCAGCCCTTTTGACCTGCTGACGTCATGCTTGTGTCATGCTGACGCAGTAATCCAGTTCTGGTATTTAAATAAATCTTAAATGATTTATTTATTTCAGAAATTGGCTTAAACTTCAAAAAATCACAGAAATTCAACCGTAGCTCAGAATGAAATAATTTATATATGAAAAATTATCAGAAAAATTCAATATATCCATCTGTACCATTTTCATGCATGACAAATGAAGTTAAACCTACTGTTTATATGAAAACACATATATGGCATTTAGAAATACTTATTTTAGAGTTGCATTTGAACCCTTGGTTCAAATGGAGTTCAACCAATCAAAATGCTAGTTGCATTAGCTCAAACAACATCATAACTTTATGCCATATTCATGCATCATATTGTTGCATATGCTTGTGTTTGATTGTCGACACCGTTCTTCTCGATAGGTCCAGCTCCGGAGACCGATCTAGAGTACCTGTCAGAGGAGCAGTGCTCTGCACGTTGTTTCACCAGGCAAGCAAACCCCCTTGTTCATTCCGATACAACCCCTCCCTCGCTCCTGCTCCCTGTTATTGCATTAGGACAACAACGACTTCAACTACTACTTTATGCTGCGGTAGTTGAACTCATTCCTCTGCATGACCTGTCATTTCACAGTAAATAGTTGAAACCCACTAGCATGTGTAGGAGTTGATTCAAGCCATGATATGATCTTACCATGCCTTGCTTGCTATTGCTTAGAGTGGGTCAGGTCTGATTCATCGGGAATGAATTGGAGTGAAATGATATGTTCTGATGCTGAGGGTTAAGCGTGTGAACATGTTTTGGTAAAGGTAGTGGTGAGAGGCCATGTAGGAGTACATGGTGGGTTGTCTCACTGGAACCATCCCTAAGAACTGAGTTCTGTGTATGTTGTCCAATGACCAGCTACTACCACGCATTGGAATGCTTAAGTGCCCCTCTCGACTTATTAACCGACTTGGTCTCTGTCCAGGAGTTGCAACTAGTTTCTGGTGTTTGTAGGTAGTGTTAGTAGTCTACCAAGTGGCACTCGGCAAGTGGGCTTGGGACAGACTAGGCACCGTGGCACGGTGTACCAAGCGTAGATCCACTCGGCGAGGTGGGCTTCGGAACCCTGCACACATCATTTGGGGCCGTGAGCGACACCCCGGCCGGATCTCCCCACGGATGGAACCCGAATAGGCGATAAACCTGGACTAGAGTCTTGTGTGGTTAGTCAGGTCGTGGCCGACACCCTTGCCAGGCTTCCGCTTGAAGGTTGCCGAGATACACGAGATGTACATGGCGGTAAGTGGCGAGAGCGTGTGTGAAGAAGTACACCCCTGCAGGGTTAACATGATCTATTCGAATAGCCGGGTCCACGGTTATGGACTTCTTGGATGCTTACGTGGTACATAGACAAGTTGAAGTGGATACTCTAAAATACTCAAGACAAGTGTGAGTGCTATGGATGGCCTTCTCGTAGGGAGACGGGAATGAATCCATAGTGGTGTATTGTGTGGTGCTTAGTGGACTCGTGTGCGCCACCTCAAGAGAGTTACCAACAATCGTAGAATAGGATAGCCACTGAGTCAAAGCTGGCTTGCTGCAACTAAACCCCACTTAGCCTTCTTGATACAAGTGCATGTATGATAGGATCTGATGTAAGTCTTGCTGAGTACCTTTGTACTCATGTTTGCTTAATTTATGTTTTGCAGATAGGATTGATGTCTCACTAGTAGTTCCGCTTGGACTTCGACAAATAGCTTGTTACCTCAGCTACGATCTTGGACGAGTGTTGTAGATAGTCAGGCTCTTCAGCCTTTTTCATTTGTAGATGTCTGTACTCAGACATGTTGTGCTTCCGCCTGTTGCTTGTATGCTCTGAATGTTGGGTCATGAGACCCATGTTTGTAATATCTGGCTCCTCGGAGCCTAATGAATAAATACTTTGTTTATTAGAGTCTTGTTGTGATGCCATGTTGTATTTGCACATATTGAGCATATTGTGTGTATGTTATTGAAATGCTTGGTATGTGTGGGATCCGACACCTAGTTGTTTACCCTTGGTAGCCTATCTTACAGGGAAATGTCTCCTAGTGTTTCCACTGAGCCTTGGTAGCTTGCTACTGCTCCGGAACACTTAGGCTGACCGGCATGTGTCCTTCTTCGTTCCTGTGTCTGTCCCTTAGGGGAAATGTCACGCATTGTTCATTTAAGTCCTTGTAGCTTGCTACGACTTGGGTTCATACGTTGATGACCGACACGTTCGTTGCTGGGTCATGGATGCCTGTCTCTGTAATTTAGTGCCACTTTTGGTTTATAACTGGTCATGTCGGCCCGGGTTCTCTGTTATATGGATGGTAGCGACGCTATCATATACGTGAGCCAAAATACGCAAACGGTCCCGAGCCAGGTAAGGTGGCACCCGTGGGGATACCGTGCGTGAGGCCGCAAAGTGATATGGTATGTTACATGCTAGATCGGTGTGACTTAGGATCGGGGTCCCGACACTAGGGATTGCCATGCAACGGATGCACTCGAGCTATAAATGTATGAAAGCTCAAAAAAAGAAACTAAGTGGGTGTGCATCCAACTTGCTTGCTCACGAAGACCTAGGGCATTTGAGGAAGCCCATCGTTGGAATATACAAGCCAAGTTCTATAATGAAAATTCCCACTAGTATATGAAAGTGACAAAACAAGAGACTCTCTATCATGAAGATCATGGTGCTACTTTGAAGCACAAGTGTGCAAAAAAAGTGGCATTGTCCCTTTTTTTTCTTTTTTTCTTTTTTTGGGGCCTTTCTTTTTTCTTTGGCCTTTCCTTCTTTTTTTTCTTTTTTTCTTTTCTTTGGGACAATGCTCTAATAATGATGATCATCACACTTCTATTTACTTACAACTCGATATTACAACTCGATACTAGAACAAAGTATGACTCTATATGAATGCCTCGGGCGGTGTACCAGGATGTGCAATGAATCAAGAGTGACATGTATGAAAAATCATGCATGGTGGCCTTGCCACAAATACGATCTCAACTACATGATCATGCATGGCAATATGACAATGATGAAGCGTGTCGTAATAAACGGAATGGTGGAAAGTTGCATGGCAATATATCTCGGAATGGCTATGTAAATGCCATAATAGGTAGGTATGGTGGCTATTTTGAGGAAGGTATATGGTGGGTGTATGGTACCGGCGAAAGTTGCGCGGTACAAGAGAGGCTAGCAATGGTGGAAGGGTGAGAGTGTGTATAATACATGGACTCAACATTAGTCAATAAGAAGTCACATACTTATTGCAAAAATCCACAAGTCATCAAAACAAAGTACTACGCGCATGCTCGTAGGGGAAGGGTTGGTAGGAGTTAACCATCGCGCGATCCCGACCTCCACACAAGGGAAGACACTCAATGAAATACCTCATGTTTCAAATTCGTCACACAACGGTTACCATACGAGCATGCTACGGGACTTGCAAACCTCAACACAAGTATTTCTCAAATTCACAACAACTCTACTAGCATGACTCTAATATCACCATCCTCATATCTCAAAACAATCATCAAGTATCAAACTTCTCATAATATTCAAGGCACTTTTATGAAAGTTTTTACTATACTTATCTTGGATGCCCATCATATTAGGACTAAATTCATAACAAAAGTAAATTATCATGCTGTTCTAAAAGACTATCAAAATAATAGAAGTGAAGCATGAGAGTTCATCTATTTCTTCAAAATAAAACCACCGCCGTGCTCTAAAAAGGTATAAGTGAAGCACTAGAGCAAATGACAAACTACTCCAAAAGATATAAGTGAACAACAATGAGTAGTTGAATAATTATGTAACTATGTGAAGACTCTCTAACATTTAAGAATTTCAGATCTTGCTATATTATTCAAACATCATGAAAAACAAAATAAAATAAAATGACGCTCCAAGCAAAACACATATCATGTGGTGAATAAAAATATAGCCTCAAGTAAAGTTATCGATAGACGAAGACGAAAGAGGGGATGCCTTCCGAGGCATCCCCAAGCTTAGCCTCTTGGTTGTCCTTGAATATTACATTGGGGTGCCTTGGTAATCCCCAATCTTAGGCTCTTGCCACTCCTTATTCTATAGTCCATCGAATCTTTACCCAAAACTTGAAAACTTCACAACACAAAACTCAACATTAAACTCGTAAGCTCCGTTAGTATAAGAAAATAAAACCACCACTTAGGTACTGTTGTGAACTCATTATAAATTCATATTGGTGTAATATCTACTGTATTCCAACTTATTATGGTTCATATCCTCCGATACTACTTATAGATTCATCAAAATAAGCAAACAACACATAGAAAACAAAATCTGTCAAAAACAGAACAGTCTGTAGCAATCTGTAACTTTCGAACACTTTTGTAACTCAAAAAAATTCTGAAATAAATTGGTGGACATGAGGAATTTGTCTATTAATCTTCTACAAAAATAAGCAAATTAAAAGCACTCTCCAGAAAAAAATGGCAGCTAATCTCGTGAGCACAAAGTTTCTGTTTTTTACAGCAAGATCACCTTAACATTCACCCAAGTCTTCCCAAAGGTTCTACTTGGCACTTTATTGAAACAAAAGCTATAAAACATGATTACTACAGTATCTTAATCATGTGAACACACAAAAACAGTAGGGGTAAATATTGGGTTGTCTCGCAACAAGCGCTTTTCTTTAATGCCTTTTAGCTAGGCATGATGATTTCAATGATGCTCATATAAAAGATAAGAATTGAAACATAAAGAGAGCATCATGAAGAATATGACTAGAACATTTAAGTCTAACCCACTTCCTATGCATAGGTGTTTTGTTGGCAAACAACTTACGGGAAAAATAATCAACTAGCATAGGAAAGCAAAACAAGCATAGCTTCAAGACTTTAAGCACATAGAGAGGAAAACTTGATATTATTGCAACTCCTACAAGCATATATTCCTCCCTCGTAATAATTTTCAGTAGCATCATCAATGAATTCAACAATATAACCATCACATAAAGCATTCTTTTCATGATCCCCAAGCATATAAATTTCATTACTCTCCACACAAGCAAAATTCTTCTCATTCGGAATAGTGGAAGTATCATTAGAAACTCGAATACTATAAATTGTTTCCACATTAAAAGAGTAATGTTCAGAAAAATGGTAATCATAATCATGAAAAGTTTTGTAAATATAATCATCAATACTTTTTATAGCATAAGTGTCATCACAATAATCATCATAAATAGGAGGAATGCTATCATCATAATAAATTTGCATATCAAAACTTGGGAGGCTAAAAATATCATCTTCATGAAAGTAGCATCCCCAAGCTTGGGACAAACATTAATTGCAGAAAATAAATTTTCAAACATGTCATTCTCATCAAACATATCATCCCCAAGGTTGGTCCTTTTCATATCATAAGCATAATCACTCTCATTATTAATATTATGGATATCACCGATAGTATAGCAATTATCATCATCACAATGAGTAATAGGAGCAACATCATTTGGAAGGGATACTTTTTTACCTTTGCTTCTCCGTCTTTTCTTTTTCTTCTTCGCATCATGTGTGGGTTTAATCCTCTTTTTGGAGCTCCTTATTAATGAGATTGGTTGAATAGAAGGCTCCTCCTCGTTAACTTATTCATCATAAGAAAGAATAGGAGGATATTGGGAAATATCTTCCCTTTCATTAGTATTCTCTTCATCTTCTATTTGTTTTATTGTCTTTATGTAATTGGCAATATAAGGAGTTTCAATGCAATTCAGCGCACAATACATAAATTTCCTCTAGATCAAAATCAAGAGCTTTATCAAGGACAAATTCTGAAAGATTCTTAGTTGTACGTTTGATTTCTTCATAACCCATAAGAAAACTAAGTTCATTATGATGTGCAAGGGAAATCAAGTCATCACAATTTTTGGACCTAATTCGATCACGAAACAATTAGCATTGGAGGGTTAAATGACCACGTTCATTGCAAAGTTCACAAGTACGGCTAAGAAAATTTAAATTTTCATCACAAACATCTAGCCTTTCTTGCAACCATTTATTTTCTAAATACTTATGCCTCTTGCAAAATCTATCTTCCCTATTTGGTGTGTACTTGCAAACTCTATGCACTCCACAAAAATTGACATGCTTATATGAGATATTTTCATCATGACTAGTGCAATCATCATTAGTACTATGGATATTCGAAGAATTCACCCTAACAACATTGCAATCATGCTCATCATTCAAGTTTTTAGTGCCAAGCATGCTATGTAATTTTTTTCTAGTACTTGAGCACAATTTTCCTTCCCATCATTTTCATGAAATATATTAAAAAGATGAAGCATATGAGGCAACCTCAATTCCATTTTTTGTAGTTTTCTTTTATAAACTAAACTAGTGATAAAACAAGAAACTAAAAGATTCGATTGAAAGATCTAGTGATATACCTTCAAGCACTCACCTCCCCGGCAACGACCCCAGAAAAGAGCTTGATGTCTACTACACAACCTTCTTCTTGTAGAAGTTGTTGGGCCTCCAAGTGCAGAGGTTTGTAGGACAGTAGCAAATTTCCCTCAAGTGGATGACCTAAGATTTATCAATATGTGGGAGGCTTAGGATAAAGATAGTCTCTCTCAAACAACCCTGCAACCAAATAACAAAGAGTCTCTTGTGTCCCCAACACACCCAATACAATGGTAAATTGTATAGGTGCACTAGTTAGGCGAAGAGATGGTGACACAAGTGCAATATGGATGGTAGATATAGGTTTTTGTAATCTGAAAATATAAAAATAGCAAGGTAACTAAATGATAAAAGTGAGCTCAAACGGTATTGCAATGCTTTGAAACAAGGCCTAGGGTTCATACTTTAACTAGTGCAAGTTCTCTCAACAATAATAACATAACTGGATCATATAACTATCCCTCAGCATGCAACAAAGAGTCACTCCATAGTCACTAATAGCGGAGAACAAACGAAGACATTATTGTCGGGTACAAAACCACCTCAAAGTTATTCTTTCTGATCGATCTATTCAAGAGTCCATAGTAAAATCACATGAAGCTATTCTTTTCGTTCTATCTATCTTAGAGTTCGTACTAGAATAACACCTTAAGATACAAATCAACCAAAACCCTAATGTCACCTAGATACTCCATTGTCACCTCAAGTATCCGTGGGCAAGATAATACGATATGCATCACACAATCTCAGAAACATCTATTCAACCAACACATAGAACTTCAAAGAGTGCCCCAAAGTTTCTATCGAAGAGTCAAGTCGAATACGTGTGTCAACCCCTATGCATAAGTTCACAAGGTCACTGAACCCGCAAGTTGATCACCAAAATATACATCAAGTAGATCACGTGATATCCCATTGTCACCACAGATAAGCACATGCAAGACATACATCAAATGTTCTCAAATCCTTAAAGACTCAATCCGATAAGATAACTTCAAAGGGAAAACTCGATCCATTACAAGAGAGTAGAGGGGAGAAACATCATAAGATCCAACTATAGTAGCAAAGCTCGCGATACATCAAGATTGTGCCATCTCAAGAACACGAGAGAGAGAGAGATCAAACACATAGCTACTGGTACATACCCTTAGCCCCGAGGGTGAACTACTCCCCCTCGTCATGGAGAGCGCTGGGATAATGAAGATGGCCACTGGAGAGGGATTCCCCCTCTCCGGCAGGGTGCCGAACTGGATCTAGATTGGTATTTGGTGGCAACAGAGGCTTGCCGCGGCGTAACTCCTGATCTAGGTTATTTTATGGAGGTTTCTGTATATATAGGGGGTGTTGGAGTCGGAAACAAGTAAAGGAGGTCTCCGGGCTATCCACGAGGTAGGTGGGCACGCGCAGGGGCACCCCCTACCCTCGTGGGCAGCCCGGGAATATTCTGGTCCTCCTCCGGTACTCCCTAGGCTTCTTCTGGTCCAAAAACAGACTCCACTGAGTTTCAGGTCAATTGGGCTCCGTTTGGTATTCCTTTTCTGCGATACTCAAAAAACAAGGGGAAAACAGAAACTGGCACTGGGCTCTGGGTTAATAAGTTAGTCCAAAAAATCATATAAAAGTGTATATAAAAGCCCATAAAACATCTTAGAAGGATACTATAATAGCATGGAACAATAAAAAATTATAGATACATTGGAGACGTATCAAGGAGCTACGATTTTGATCAGCAAACGTTTCCTACAAGTTTACGCAAAACCCGAGGGTTGTGAAGAATGATAGATGTTTTGTTAAGCTTGCAGAAGTAATGGATTTTATCAAAACTTAGTTCATTAACAAGAGAAAATTCTGCAATGCTTGTGAGGACGACCGAGTGTTAGAATGTGAGATTCACTAAACCATATACAAGGTAATGATTTGGGTGCGGAATGGATTGATCACCATGCCGACTTACTATTATTATTCGCCACTATTATTCGGGATGGTAAATCTGAGTGACTTACCTATAGTAGAGAGACGACGATGTCAAAACCTTGTTTGAACCTTGGAATAGTATGACAAAATTTTCCCCTTGTACAAGGCAGCTGATGCCAGCCGTAGTATATACGGTGCGAATGAAGCCCAGACCCATTTTCTGCAGGGACCCAGTTAATTTGTTTGATGACTACCATGAGAGATCGATATTTGTTTAGTATTGGTGCCAGACTTGTCAGCTAAGAAGGATTAGTCTCAAAAGAACCTTACGAAGAAGAAAGGACACAAGAATTGACAGAGATTATGCCACCACCGGAAGAGCCCAAAGAAGGAATTATCCTGAAGAGTTGAGAAGACGGACTCTGTCAAACAATAAGGATGGAGTATATGAGCTTTTATGGAACCGTAACCATCATTCTAAGTGTGGTAGGACACTAGACCATACCGATCGATGTATTTGTTAGGAGACCCCAAACCCTAACCTACTTCTTGCTAGCCTCTTCGAATCTCGAGGATGAGATTCATTTTAAGTGTGGTAGGTTTGTAACATCCCAAAAATTCTAAATTTTGGAATGTTATATTAAATAGATAGTTTTCATTGCTAGTGTGATGTGATGTGTGAAATTGAGTGAAATTTGAAACTTTTGAAAGTTAAATGAGAGGGAATGAAATGACTTTCCCAAACTTTCATTTTTGCATGTATGTTCTCCATGAATTCAAATTCATTTCATCACTAAACCCTAGAGTGAAGATGATATGACTTCTTCCATTTAATAAATGAAAAAGGGTTTTTGAAAAGATTTGAATTCCATTCTTGAAATATTTTGAAATCATAAAACTTTATGCAACTCAATGATTTTCCTGAGAGAAGATAAAATGACTTCTTAAAATTATAGAAATACGAGTTGGAAGTTCTTTTGAAACATTCAGCAACTCATTTTCAAATTTGAGTTATTTGGTTTTATTCAAATTATTTTTATCGAAAAATAAAATTTATTGAAAATAGCGTAAAACTACAGTAGAAAAGTGGAGAGAAATAAATTTGAAATCATTTTGGCATTTTTAAAATGATTTTTATCTGGTTTTATTGCAACAGTAGCACTATATGATTTATTTAAATTTGTGAGGATTTTATTTGACTCTAGAAAAATGTTCATCTTGTAGGAAATCACTTTTTGAAAAATTCCATATATAATATGCATATATTATATTATTTGTTTTTATTATTTATTAGTTTGTTACAAAAAACCTTTGTCGGGCCGATCGAACTGGGCCGCACCCAGCCCAGCCCAGCCGGCTCCGAGGGAGGATGGGGAAGTCCTCGAACTGGCGTAGGGGCACGGGGCGGGCGGATCGGGGGACCGACGACGACAGATCAAGCGCGCCGAGGACGACGGGACAGCTCGGTGGCCACCTTGCCGGCGTTGGGCGAAAAGGCCGCGAGAAACCTCTTTTTGGCCATTGGCTCCTTGAGCTCCCCGGCACACAGGCAGAGGTTGAGGATGGAGGCGGCAGCGACGGTGGCGACCTACCAATGGTTTCAGGGGTGGTGTGTGTCTGTGTGAGCGGAGGTTTTGGGGAGTGTGTGGTGTGTGTGGAGAGGGAGGCAAGGTGGTGTTTGAGGAAATACTGCGGCAACTGAAAATATTATTAGGCGGGAGTAACAAGGTGGGGCTAGTAATAATTTGGATCAAGGGCGAGCATATATTTTTGAGATTGCGAGGGATGCAGAGGCAGGAGTAAAATGCTGGGGCCATTGAAAATTTTAATCAAGGGACTAAAGTAGAGCGGGAGTAACAGACATCGCTCATAGTCCGCACATACTAATCGTGTGCTATCAAATATTAAAACCTTCCAGACGGTAGATATTTTCGAGATTACGACGTAGTAGATATTTTTGAGATTGCGAGGGATGCAGAGGCGAGAGTATTTGGGGAGCGAGCTAGTGTGCTTGACACGGTGGTTGTGGACTATAGCCGACGCACGTTCTCGCGTAAGCCATAGGCGTACTTTACATAATGGGGTCACAGCGGCATCTCACACGGTTGGTGATAATATATTACATGGGATCTACTTGATTTTGCATCTTGATTTGAATTACATAATACGGTCACAACAACAATGGACGATGTTTGAATTTCTAGAAGTTTTTCTGCAGTGAACATGCAACTATGTGTGTGTCGTAAAAGAATTGGAATTATTCAGGGTTCGTTTGGACATTTTATACTTTAAATTGGTTTTCTAGCCATTTCAGGTGCACGATTCAAAATTAAAGTACATGCACATGCTCCGTGCACCAACATGGTTTGTAAAATCATCTATGTGTCCATGGGTTTATGCTTATGTCCCATGCAAGAAATGGGGATGAATTTCGAACAGCACGGCACCATGGCTCTCCGGTAAACGTTGACGTACTTGCTTTAGTAATTCTACTAAATACAAAATTCGTCAGAAATTCATGAAACTTGGCATGCTATCATGGAGCGGCATCAACATGCCGTGGCAAATTTTTTGTCCCATTTGGGGCAGGTTAGGGTATAAGCTTCTCACAAACCAGAGCTTCTCACATCAAGTATGATGCTTTCGGTAGGGAACATTTCACCTTTTTGGACGAAACGATATCCGTTGCCTCTTCTTGATTTCAAGTTTTTCCTAGTGTCAACATAGAGCAACAGGAGTGTTGTGTTAAATTTTGGAACTTTTCGGGATTCGTTTGGACATTTCTATACATTAACTGAGTTTTCAATGCATTTATGTGCATAATTCAAATTTGAACTACAAGCACATGCTCTAATGCATAAAAATTGGTTGAAATTGAAATCTGTGTCCTTGGTTGCATGCTTAGGTCCCATGAAAAAAATGGAAATGAATGTCAAACACCCTGCCACCATCACTCAGCCCAAAACATTGAGATGCCTGCTTTTGAAATTCTAGTAAATCCAAAACTCGTCTGAAATTCATGAAACTTGGCATGGTATAATGGAGCGGCATCAACATGTCGTTGTAAATTTTTTGTCCCATTGGGGACATGTTTTGGTATAAGCTTCTCACAAACCAGAGCTTCTCACAACAAGCCTGATGGTTTCGGCAGGGAACGTGCCACCTTTGGGGACGAAACGATATCTGTTGCCTCTTATTGCTTGCAATTTTTTTCGAGTGTTAACATAGCACAACAAGAGTGTTGTGTTAATTTTTGGAAAATTTTGGGGTTTGTTTGGACACTTTTATACATTAACCGTGTTTTCTAGGCATTTTATGTGCATAATTAAAATTTTAACTACATGCACATGCTCGAGTGCATATAAATTGGTTGAAAAATCAAATTTGTGTCCTTTGGTGCATGCTTAGGTCCCATGCAAGAAACGGGAATGAATTTCAAACACCACGACACTATTGATTGCCGGCAAAACGTTGAGATACTTGGTTTTTCAATTCTAGTAAATCCAAAACTCGTCTGAAATTCATGAAACTTGGCATGCTTCATGGAGTGGCATCAACATGCCATGGTAATTTTTTTGTCCCATTTGGGGGAGGTTTGGGTATAAGCTTCTCACAAACCAAAGCTTCTCACAATAAGCCTGATTGTTTCGGTAGGGAACGTGCCACCTTTGGGGACGAAACGATATTCGTTGCCTCTTATTGCTTTCAAAAAATTTCTAGTGTCAACATAGAAACAACAGGAGTGTTGTGTTCAGTTTAGGAATTTTTCAGGGTTCGTTTGGACATTTTTATACATTAACCAGGTTTTCTAGGCATTTTGTGTGCATAATTCAAATTTGAACTACATGCTCATACTCCAGTGCATATAAATTGGTTTAAAAATCAAATATGTGTCCTTAGGTGAATGCTTAGGTCCCATGCAAGAAATGGGAACGAATTTCAAACACCAGGGCACTGTTGATTGCTGGCAAAACGTTGAGATACCTTGTTTTAAAATTCTAGTGAATCCAAAACTCGCCTGAAATTCATGAAATTTGGCATGCTATCATGGAATTGCACCCGACATGCTGTGTTATTTTCCGTGTCCGTTTTTGCAACTAAAATTGAGTAATTAAGCATAGATTTCATTCATAGATTAAGCAGCCGTTCTCACCGGGAAGCGAGATATCCTTTGGCCGCCGCCCCCCACGCTCCCACTATTCTGTATTAATGGCGCGCCCGAGCGGCCGCACCCCTCCCATCCTCGCCACACACACAATCCTCTCTCTCCGCCCGCATCCTCGACGCCGCTCTCAGTCCTCAAAGCCGTCGGTGTATGAGGATGTCGCCGAAGCGGCCCATCGAAGGGAGTGGCTACACCGGGGCTACTGAAGCACCGGAGCACGGCGTGAATATGGAGACATAGGTTTCCATCACCACAGATGAGGTGGAGAATGAGTCTGCCAACAAGCGGATGTGGGTCGAGCAAAAAACGCAATCGACTCCAGCAGGCCTACACTTCATCAGCAATCTCCCTGATGATATATTGACAGTCATCATATCCCTCCTCCTAATTAACTATGGGGCGAGGACAACCACCCTTTCCCGGCGGTAGCGCCACCTATGGCTCCTCACCCCTATCGACCTCCTCGAAGCCCACGAGCACTACCATGGCTATCAAAAAAGCATGGATGCATTCTCCCATATCCTCGGCAGTTACCATGGATCAATCAGAGGCCTTATCACGACCAAGTTCTGTTCTAATGGCAAGGACCAAGCCAAGCTTTACGAGCGGTTCCGATCCCCCAGCATAGATCAGCTCGAGGAGCTCAGTTTTAATGATGGGCATATGCGCTCGCTGCCAATGTCCGCGCTCCGCTTCGCGCCCATGCTGCGCCTCGCCAAGTTCATGAACTGTCATTTCCCCCCACTTAATGACATGCCCGCTCTTTTTATACCATGACTGAAGCACCTCGAGCTCATTGCCGTCTCCATCCCAAAGGATGACATGGAGCGCCTACTCCACGGCTGTACTGCACTCGAGTTCCTTCGTCTTCAGGCAATGAATTGGTAGAGTACGTTCCACATCACCTCCTGGACTCTCTGGACTATTTATGTGTGTTGCTGGTGCTGCAATGAGAGATCACAAAAGGCGGACCACAATTTGGTCATTGAGTACACACCTTCACTTGAGAGATTACTTGTAGTTGATCAATAAGGTCTAGTAAGAATCAATGTCATTTCTATGCCGAAATTGACTGTGGTGGGCTACTCATCTCTCACATACTACTACTTGTAGGTACAATATTCTCCTTATACCTCTCCTTGTTGATATCAACATTATTTCTAATTTTGAAGATATATGTTCGTCTGTCATCCAGCAAAGCTTCACCCAAATTCTGGGCATAGTGAAAGTCTTAGCACTAGAATCTGTCGGTTGCCTGAGATGCTTTCCGTGCCTGAAGAAGCTGTATATCGAGGTGATGTTCCTTTCCTGTTAAATGTTAACCACAAGGGAGTTCAATTTTTTGCACCTTATCCCATGTTTATAATGAAAATGTACTATGATTTCTGAAGGAATTTTGGAGGAATTCAGGACATACACCCCCACCCCATATTGGTTGCTTGATTCATATGCTTACAATCCATAAGCATTTCACCTTTGTATTCATCTGTACGTTTTCTTAGAGATTTTTTCATCCAATCCAACCTCTTGTGAAGAAGGCTACATTTTTCTAGATTGTAATCAAATGCCCATGTTAAACATGTCAGATCAAAGATGGCACGTTGGTGCATTTTACAAATCCTGCAAACCAAATATGTGTGTAGTTCTGTTGAAAACTACGTGTAGGCACTAATACATTTTCTTCTTTTGCAGATAATAATAGGCTCGAAGGTGGATAATGTTTACAACGACAATCACATCGAATGCCTAGATCTGCATCTCTCAAAAATTACTTTGAACTCCTACTGAAGGACCTTACCACAGATTACACTTGCCAGGTTTTTTCTTGCAAGAGCAAGGGTGCTGAGGGTACTGAGGTTGAGCACACATTTAATTAGGAAAGATGAATGGTATGTTGATCAGAGCCAGCAAGTACTGCAGAATGGAACAGGCTCCAAAAAAGTTAAACTTCGTATTGGAAGAGCATATGACAGAGTAATTGGAAGTGATTGTGTCAAACCCATACATGAGTTGTCAGCGACTGATCCCTTTGCAGAAATGATGATGTTTGCAGTGTTTGAATTTGGGCATTGTAACCTTCGAATTTGAACCTTGCAATATTTATGGTATTTTTTATATAACGTAATTGGATGTTTCATTTGGTATTGCAATCATGTCATCTTACAAGTATATATATGTTGTTCTTCTATACACAGAGCATAGATGTTTTGCAGACAGAGCATATCACATCACACACGGACTGCACTAGGTAACCCGTCAACGATGATTTCATCAATTGCAAACGGTTATATACCAGCAAGCGTCTGCCCACAACAACACACACGGCTTATTACATTACAAACAGCTCGCATACACAACTCTAAGATGATTCGTGCATGATGCCTCCGACATCGCTCGCACAATTTATCTTATTTGGCATGTATAACTGTGTCGGCCTCCGCTCGCGACCCTCAACAAGCTCCACTCGCCGTTGGGCGCCGCAGCGCGCTGTGATCGCCGTTAGGCACCGCGACGCACTCTGCCCGCGTCCGTCGGCGCGCTCGGCTTGTGGACAGCTTTTCCTTGCGTGTTCAACTGATATATATATATATATATGGTTGCTAACTGTTGAGGCGACCGTGGAGGGCTCTGCTCGCGTACCTCCGCGCGTGCTCTGCCAGCGGTTGGGCCTACGCACGATCACGTCGGGGGCCACATATGCATGCTGTTAGCCGCACGCATTGCCACGCGATGTAGTTACGTGCGGCACGTTGGAGTTACGCGCTGCAAATTAGAATTTACATCAGGGCGTGTCGATATTACAGGCCGTCCGGCTTCCCCTTTAATTCCTGCATCCATTACAACCTTAGTATCTTCAACCTTTCGATCGCGCCCCACAACACAACAAGCACACCCACGACGACACATAGAGAAGGGATGTCTAGTGGCACTCCAATGGATTTTTGTGAGCATAAAGTGGAGACTCATGCGAGGGAGACAGATCCCTTGGTGGTGTACACCATCAACCCGACCATGGTGGATGACTACATCAATGCCGTTGAGTAGTTGCTTGCTCGAGACAAGTACAAGGTGGTCATATCGACCTCCAGTAGACCGCCGGTCATCCCAACATAGATCGAAAGGTTGTCGTCGCCTAGTTGTGCATGCACCATCATGTCCTCATCTGCCACTACTGCATGGCCACAAAGCCTTCCGACCGTTTCGATGTAAAAGCGCTCAGGGTTAAGGGCTTCGCCTGCAAGAACCTCGTCGAAATCCGTGAGCACTACAGGTTTTGGGGCAGCACGAAGAAGGAATCCTTGGTTGAACTCGCCTCGGCCATATCGACCCATACTACGAAAAGATGAAGCAGGATGCCAATAGAACACGTCCCGTATCCTGGCACGGGGCCTGGATGAGGCAAATCGATGAACCTCACCTCAGGTTCGTGACCAAGAGCGTGTACACATGCTACGAGATGCACATGCAGATCGTTGACATGAGGAAGTGCCTCATTACCCAAATCGACGACGCCGGATCGAGCCACAAGAAGTAGATGATGATCAGATGATCATTTATCCTAGTTAATCATGCATGTAATTAATATATAGTTTACTTTGGTGTGTGCAAACGTCATGTGTGTAGTAGCCACCTATGTAATTATGCATGTAATAGTTTACATTGGTGTGTGCACATGTCATGGTTGTAGTAGCCTTATTAGCAGCAATCGTCTGTGTTATTATCAGTCTCCGCACACAATTTTGATTATAGAGCTGTTTGCCGTGTATCTCACACATCTTGTTATATTGAACCGTTTCTATTCTCTTGTCTCAACACAAACAGTTCATCCGAGTGAACCGCATGCCGTATATCGCACATACCTTGATCTGGCTAACCATTTCTTTTGTGTTGCCTAATCACAAATAGTTCATCTGAGTCAACCGTATGTTGTATATCGCATACACCTTCATTTGTCTGTCCATTTCTTTTGTTCCTCCTCATTGCAAACAATTAATTGAACTTAACTGTATGCCTTGCATCACACACGCAATTAAAATCTGAACTGTGTTTGATGCATCCGTCATCGCAAATGTTTTGCACCTTTTTGACGGTTTTTTACACCACCGTTTGCGATTATTGCATCGCACACAGTTTCGTCGAAGGGTCTCTAATCGTAGTGTCGCGTTAGCAGCATCCTACAGTAGTGTTAATTTAAATCCAATGAAATTTTACCCGCACAAAAACAATGAAATTTAAAATATCAAAATCCGAATGAAAAAAGTAATTTAGAACTAATTGCATGTTTGCTGTATTTTTTCATTTCACAATCCATTTCCTATAATTATAGCCCATTTTCTGGGCAAGCCAAATGCATCCGTAGGGCATAGAAAAGCAAGTAGGCCTCCATTGGCTATTCTGCAAAAAATAGCTAGGCTAGCAATTTTCAGAAAGAAAAATAACTGGGCTAGTCATGTGGTAAACATATGAAATAGAAGCCTGGGCTAGACAGGCCACAACTCTCGAACAACCTAGTTGATACCCTTCTGTGTCCCAAAAATAAAAAAGTAATGTGCAATCTGCTCGGTCCCGGGTGTTAGCCGCTCCTTGTGCAGTTATCTCGCTTATTGACTATGTTGACAGTGGCGTGCGACCTAGATGTCAGGAAACCATCAGGAGGAACCATTTTTTCTGGTAATAAAGGAGGCACTTGCTTTCATACTACCATGATCCTGGTGGGTCCCTACTGTCATCCTCACCATGTATAGTCATCTCCTTATTCCTCTCGGTTGTTGACCATCTGGATAACACTAGATGGCGGCACTGCAGTGTGTGAACCAAGGTGAAGGATGATGGTGAGGCCTCGGACGGGAATGAAAAGGAGCAGAGGAAGATGCGCAAGTTTTAGGGTGTAATGTGTCCATGATGCGTGCGCGGCAGCACAACCAGATGTGGGAGGTGGTAGCAGGCGGTCCCACCAACACTGGTTTGGCTTTAGAGGCTGACGAAACATGGGGGACGTTGAATGTCAATCCGACGGTCAAGGTTGGCACAATCATTTGTTGACTAAGCCGACACCATGTAGCATACTTTTTTGTACGAATAAAAGAAAAACTGGGCTCGTTCGCCAGATAACATTCCCGAAATTTTCACCATATGATGTTGCGTCACAACTAAAACTGCAAGGAAAATGTGTTTGTTTGCCCTCCTCTTCCCAGGGAACGTTTGCCTGATAACATTCCCGAAAATCAAAAACTTGAGAAGGCATACAAGACAAGCTAGTATACCAGTAAAGAGATGTTGTTGAGTTTTAGAAAAAAGAGAGACAAGCTCCTGTAGCTGGTTCAAATCCAAACCTAGACTAAGACTATATATACAGTGCTATGCTACTCTGCATGTAATGAAACTTACATATCCAATGTTTGCTTCCCGTCTTCTCTAGTTACCCCGCCTAGCATCAAAAGCTCCGGCCGCATCAACCATGTCCGCTGGTGGCTCCTCCACCTACTCTTCAGCACGCAACAACCAGATATGCGCCAAGTAGCCACTCGTACATCGCTCGTGAGTCTCATCACACGCCCACCGGCACACTCACCGAAACTGGTTTGTTTTCGCAATCCGCTGCCATTGGTGTGGAGCCACTGCTGCAAATCACGTAGAGTCATCTGTCCAGTCTCAACTACAATCTTCAACCCTGGCCGAGTCTTCGACAACTGCCCAAATTCTGGGGTACTAATATGTTTAAATTGTTGGCCTGCTTTCAGTTACTGATTTTTAATAGTTTGGTTGATGATCTTCTAATTTGATTTGGGCAGAAAAGCGAATATTCATGCGATTTGTATTTCTAGGAAGTTGCTGATGTGGGGGAATGGAACTATGCTGATTATTTGGTTAGGCAAGGAATCCCAATACCAGTAGGTTGGCGTGTTGGAAAAGTAACTGAAGGAACGACAGAAGAGGAAGATGCAGAGGAGAAGGTTAAAGATGTAGTTCATCTGATCATGGCCAAGCAACAACTGTTGAACGACCTTGGCAGCAATGAGGAGATGAAAGATCTTGTCAAGATAATGGGCAATATTGTTTTGCTCTGTAGAATGATTGTCTCTTTATTTGTAGTGCATGTAGCACTCGTGATGTATTCAGTGGCTATGACATGAGCACTTTGTTGAAACTAGTAATGAATGAATCCTGTTTAGCAGGCTAGGCAAAGTATTGTAAACATCTAATGATTTCTATTAACGAAAATTGCGGGGTGTACCCTTTTTCTCATAAATAAATAAATACCATATGCCCTTTGCTAATAAATAAATAAATTAGCAGATGCCTGTCAGGCCAGCTTTGTTCCTATTGGAAGATGTAGATCAAATTGCAGTCCTACATCAAACTATGTCATCAAATACAAGTTTCACAACTAAACGTGAATACAACTAAGCAACAACGTTATCATGTTTTAGTCGTCACACAATCACTAGATACAAATCAACATACATAAGAAGTGATGTTCTCACAGCAAAATACTAAAAAACAACTTCATCAGGTTTCAGTTGTCATAGCAAACACAATTTCACATAGTAAATAAAAATTCGTCTTCTCATAGGCAAATATGACAAAAGCAATCTAATCATCATTCGTAGTAGCAGCGTCAACATCTTCGCCATGTGTATCATTTTGAATCGTAATCCCCCTACTGTCATCTTCTCCTTCATCCACAATGTCCTCAAATGTTGGCCTCTTATTGATAAACTCTCGTACGTCCACAGCCTGACAGAGAATCTTTTTGCCAGCATTATTAATGTGATGGTTCTCAAAGATACTATGAACATCTTTGGAATCTTATTCATCAGGAGCAGTGTAAGCATCATCTTGTTGTGCAACTTCATTAAACAAATTCCACTGCGGAAACCTTTGCAATACTCTCCTATCCTCGCTAATGCAAAGGTTTCTTCCAAAAAAATTATGTGTTGCTTGATTTTCCAAAATAGACGGCTCATCGGTGTGGTACGCCGCCTTGACATGACGGATTTGAAATAATCATCAGCTTTGGGTTTTGCGATCCTAGAAAACAGGTTATACCAATGACACCAGAACATAACCACATATCGATGAACCTCGAAACTGGAGATATACCGCAACTGAACAATGTCTTTTATGTTAGCATATATTTCAGTTGTCCCCTTGCCGTACGCATCCGTGCTCATGACAACACTGTTTTGTGTCTTCCTGCCTTCGTCGTGTGCAAGGGTGTTGTAGCGCACATCTCTAACAATGCAAGATTTTAATGTCTTACCCGAGTATCAGGACCCATTGCTAGTGCGTAAAGCGAATTATTAAATGCATGCCCATCCACATGCATCTTCTTAAACTATGGTTAGAAAATAGACAAGCTGATCATCTTATGTATTCAACATATTAAAAAAACTAACAGCACAATTCAAAATCTTACACGACTCTTGGATTTTGCGCCAGTAAATCCTTTTTGTAGATCCTGCACAGTATAGTGATCGCTTGGAACATCTAAATATATAACAATATGTTGCAAGTTTAGTAGATTACGATGTATAAGCTATAATACTTAGCACATACTTGATATAAGGTAGGGTGACGCTGCTTGGGTGCCGTAACTGCACCTGCAGTTGGGTCAATGGCATGTGGGCCAGCTGTTTGTAGGCCCACATGTTAGTGACCCAACTACAGGTGCAGTTTCTGTACTCAAGCTCAGTCCCGGAGGGGGAGAGATGTCCGAGGGGGAGAGGGAGGAGGAAAGTTTTCCTATCGTTGCTTCACTCTCAACCACCGACCCACAAGCGAGCAAAAACGCAAGACGAAGCGTGTTCCATTCAATCGGTGAGCGACGTGCAAAGTCCACTGTGATGTGGTGCAACGCGAACACGAAAAGAGTGATGTACACCGTTAGTTCCTTACGAACTTGCATACTTTGAGTACTCCTTTTTTTAACACAGTACAGACGCAATCACTCATACATACTCGCATACTCTCACTTATATGAATGCACAGACGCACACCCAAGCCCTATGAGACTAAGCCGGCATATCATCTGGATATTTACAAAGTCACCGCCTCGTCATCGTTGGGAACGGTGGGGCGGTCCGGACGTCTGCCAGCTTTTCAAACTCCACACAGTCAAAGCCAAATGACCGGTCATCACCGATACCACTATTCACACCCGAACCTTCTTCGCTTGGCCTACGCCAGCTATTTGCCGTCTGGTCACCACTGCCCAAAAACCACACCTCCTCTCCAGTCCATTCTCCCTCCTTTCGATCCCCTAGCATGCATCAGCCATGGTGCGATGCAAGATCACGTACTACATGATGCTAACGCTAGAGTGCCGCCAAGTAATCATGGCGACGATTGGTGCCACCGACCTCCGTTCCCAAGCTCGCTTTGCGGTAGGCCAATCCCCGAGTCCTCTAGAGCGAAGCTCTGAGGAGGAGGAACCCAATCCAATGTTCATGGTGGACCTCGCAGCCCAGAAGTCCCCCTATGTGTATGACACGATGGATGTCGACTTCGTGCCGGCATCTGGGTCCCCCGTGGTGCACGCGGACCAGCGGTTCAACCTAGCAATCCTAAAGGAGCACCGGGCGGCGGAGGCTCGACTCGACGCAAAGAGGATGGATGTTGCTGCCATCAAAGGCCCTCCTACAGGAGGAACCCGATGTCGTGGACGTGAATCAGGAGGAGGAGGCTCAACTTGACGAGGAGAATGCGGACGCTGCTGCCATTGTGGCCCTGCTGTAGGCGGAACTGGATGTCCTGGACTTGAACCAGGCGACGGAGGATCAACTCTATGCGGAGCACGCAGATGCCATTGCTATTAAGGCCCTCCTACAGGCTGAACCGTACATCCTGGACTTGAACCGGGCGGTGGAGGATCAACTTGACGCGGAGCACGCGAATGCCACTGCCATCGAGGCCCTCCCGCAGGAGGAACCGAACGTCATGGACGTGAATTGTGCGGTGCTCGTGTCTGTGCAGAGCGCCTACACACTCCACGTGAACAAGTAGCTGGAGGCCAAGGACAACCTCACTGCGGAGACACACATTGGTAGCTCCTACTGGTTCGCGCTGGCAGCCAAAGACGACAAGGCTGACTCGTTCCACAAGAAGTGATAGTTTTTCTTTATGTTGTTGTTTTTAGGGATATTTTGTTGTGTAAAAACATAATTATGCATGTTGACTGACTTTCATCATTTGGGCCAGTCGACCATTTCAAGCGGTTGGATGAAGATCCTACGTCTCCTAACCCTTCTTCTTCCTCACCTCTTTTTCATCCCCGACACACATCGCGGTTGGATAAACATACTGTATGAATGAAAATTAGGTGTCAGACGTTCGATGACTGCTTTGGTTTGATCACATGTGGTACCACGTGTTAGTGAAAAAAGCAAGCCGAAGCAATTTCCCTTGGTTAAGTTTGCGGCGTGCCGGACCGACTGTGTGAGGGTTGATACGTCTCCAACGTATCTATAATTTTTTATGCTCCTTGCTGTTATATTATTATTCTTGGATGTTTTACAACGATTTAATAGCAATTTTATATCATTTTTTGGGACTAACCTATTGACATAGTGCCCAGTGCCAGTTGCTGTTTTTTGCTTGTTTTTTCATCACAGAAAATCAATACCAAATAGAGTCCAAACGCAGCGAAACTTTTTAGAGAATTTTTTCCGGGCCAGATGACACCCGATAGGCCAAAGAAGCACCCGGGGCAGCTCCGAGGGGAGCACAAACCAGGGGCCCGAATGCATGCCCTGGTGGTTTGTTCCCACATCGGTCACCAATATTCGAGAAACCCTAGGGGAGTCGACGAAATTTTGTTCTAGCCGCCGCAAGTTCTAGAACTACGAGATCAAATCTAGAGCCCTTTTCTGGCACTCCTCCCGAGGGGAACACGATCACGAAGGGGTTCATCATCCTCATTGGTGCCTCTCCAATGGTGCATGAGTAGTTCACCACGGACCTACGGGCCCGTAGTCAGTAGCTTGATGGCTTCTTGTCTCTTTGTTTCTCAATACAAAGTTCTCTTGTAGATCTGTTGATGTCATGACTTTGTGTTGTGTGTTTGTTGGGATCCAATAAATTGTGAGTTTATGATCGGATTTTCCTTGATTTAATATCCATACTTGATTATTATAGCCTCATATTTCTTCTTCGATATTTGGGTTTTGTTTGGCCAACTTGATCTATTTATCATGCACTGGGAAGAGGTGCTTTGTGATGGGTTGGATCTTGAAGTGTCATTTCCCAGTGACAGAAGGGACAGCAAGACGCGCATGTATCATTGCTATTAAGGATAAATAGATGGGGTATATTCCTACATGAATAAATATTGTCTACGTCATTTCATCATTCTTATTGCATTACTCCATTTTCCCATGAACCTAATACACTAGATGCATGCTGGATAACGGTTGTGGAGTAATAGTACTAGATGCAGGCAGGAGTTGGTCTACTAATCTTGGACGTGATGCCTATATACATGATCATTGTCTTGGATATCATCATAATTATTCCATCTTCTACCAATTGCCCGACAGTAATTTGTCTACCCACTGTTTACTATTTTTCAAGAGAAGCCACTATTGAAATCTATGGCCCCAGGTCTATTCTCCTATCATATACATTCAGAACTATATTGCCATTTGCTTTTTATTTTACTTGCAACTTTTATTTTCGATCTATATTATAAAAAACCAAATATACCTCGCTGAGATTTATTTCCCGTTGTTCCATTTGCCACTACTCATCTATCCTTCTACCAACCAATTACCCGGGAGGGATTGACAACCCCTCTTACATGTCGGGTTGCAAGTATTTGTTACTTTTGTGAAGGTACTGTTTATATAGTGTTGCTTGGTCCTCCTACTGGTTTGATAACCTTGGTCTCATCAATGAGGGAAATACCTCCAAAGCTATGCTGCATCGTACCTTCCTCCTTGGGGAAATACTGACGTAGTTCAAGCGACATCAAAAGGAATTTCTGGCGTCATTGCCGGGAAGGCATCATCCAGATCTATCAGATTCCTAATCACAAATAACATATCCTTGCAATTTACATTATTTTTCATTTTCCTCTCGTTTTCATCTCCCCCACTTCACAAAAAATTGCCATTTTATTCGCCCTCTTTTTTCGTTCGCCGTTTTCTCATCAGATCTGTTTTTTGCTTGCAATCTTGATTGCGTAGTCACGATGTCTCATGAAAACACAAAATTGTGTGATTTTATCAATACCAATAACAATGACTTTATTAGCACTCCGATTGCTCCTTCCACCACCAGTGCGGAATCTTGTGATATCAATGCTGCTTTGTTGAATCTTCTTACGAAAGAGCAATTTTCCGGTACTCCTAATGAGGATGTTGCATCCAATCTAAACACTGCCGTAGACTTGTGTCATATGCACAAGAAAAAATATGTGGACAATGATATTGTGAATTTGAAATTATTTCCTTTCTCTATGCGGGATCGTGCAAAAATTTGGTTTTCTTCTAGGCCTCGCAATAGTATCAATTGTTTTGATAAGTGCAAAGATGCTTTAATTACTAAGTATTTTCCACCCTCGAAAATTATTTGCCTTCAAACAGAAGTCTTGAATTTCAAGCAACTTGAGCATGAACATGTTGCACAATCTTGGGAAAGAATGAAATTGATGCTAAGAAATTGACCTAATCATGGCTTAAATCCTTGGATGATCATACATTTTTTCTGTGGGATTGAATTTTGTTTGCAGAAATCTTTTAGATTCTGTCGTGGGTGGTACTTTGATGGAAATTACTTTGGGTGATCCTACCAAATTGCTTGATAACATTATGGTAAACTATTCACAATGGCATAGCGAGAGAGCTCCTACTAGTAAAAAAGTTAACTCGGTTGAAGAAACTAATTATTTGAGTGAAAAAGTCGATGCTATTATGAAAATGGTTGCTAGTAAAAATGCTCCTATTGATCTTAATGATGTGCCTTTGTCTACTTTGATTGATCAAAGTAGTGATGCCGTAGATGTGAATTTTATCTCACGAAATAATTTCAATAACAATGCATATAGCGGTAATTTCAATCCTAGGCATTTTCCTGGAAATTCCTCTAATAAGTATAGTAATTCCTACGGTATTTTTTCTCATAATAATATTAGAATGCCTCTAATCTAGAGAATAATATTAAAGAATATATCAATACTCAAAAGGTTTTCAACACTTCATTAGAAGAAAAGTTGAATAAGATTGATGATATATCTAGAAGTATTGATATAATTTCTCATGATGTGGAAAATCTGAAGTTGAATTTTTTTGTGCCCAAGGTTGAGGAATCAATTAAGGCTTTATATGTTTCTATTGATGAAAGTAAGAAAAGAACCGCTTTTCTTAGAGCTAAAAGAGAATTTTTGGAAAGAGCGTTTTATAGCGTTTGCTTTCATAAAAATCATGAAGATCTTAAAGTGATTGGTGTTTCTTAGATTTATTCCTTGTTTAGTGAAGTTAAAATTGATGGTAAACCCAATAATTCAGAGGGTCAAAAACTTTTTGAGAAAATTGACAAAAGAGGGTTTGGAGAGGTCAAAAATTTAACTAGTGATGTGCCCACTCTTTTGGATTACAAGGACTTTAATTATGAAAATTGCACTTTGATTGATTGTATATCTTTGTTGCAATCCATGATAATTTCACCTCATTCCTATGAACAAAACAAAGCTTTTACTAAACATATTGTTGATGCCATGATGAATGCTTTAGAAGAAAAGTTAGAATCAGAACTTTCAATTACTAGAAAATTACGTGATGAATGGGAACCTACTATCAAAGTCAAGATTTTTTTTTTAGTGTTTCGCTTTGTGTGACTTGGGTGCTAGTGTTTTCACAATTCTGAAATCTTTATGTGACGTGCTTGGTCTTACCGATACTGAAGAGTGTTCTTTAAATTTGCACTTGGCGGATTCTACTATTAAAAAACCTTTGGGAATGATTAATGATGTTCTTATTCTTACAAATAGGAATTATGTGCCCACTGATTTTATTGTGCTTGATATGGATTGCGATCCATCTTGGACAATTATACTTGGTAGACCGTTTTTACGCACTATAGGTGCCGTGATTGTTATGAATGAAGGGAATATTAAATTCCAGTTTCCTTTGAGAAAGGGTATGGAACACTTCCCTAGAACAAAAATTATACCACATTATGAATCAATCATGAGGGCATCTGATGGATCTGGAACTAAATATGACAATACTTGAGATCTATGTGTTATGCCTAGCTAGGGGCATAAAACAATAGCCCTTGCTAGGAGGTAACCCAACTAGTATCTTTTTGCCTTTTGCTTTTCTTGCTGCTTTCCAACAAATACACAAATATGCCTCTGGTTAGATTTGTTTTTGTGGTATAAATTAGTGCTTGTGCCAAGCAAAGCCTTTGGGATGATTTGGTTGATAGTTGATTTGATTGCGTTGAAAATGAGAAACTATTTGCGCTAGTGCCAGAATTATTGATGGCAACTGGAACAAGACAATTTTTGAATTTTTTACACATTATCAAGATAAAATTTCCCATGTTTTCCTAATTGTCCATAATTTTTAGAGTTACAGAAGTATGACTAAAAATTGTGTCTTTATAGACTGTTCTGTTTTTGACAGATTCTATTTTTGTTGTGTTATGTGCTTGTTTTAATGAATCTATGGTTTCTTTTGAAGAGTTTAATCCAAAGTTCGAATACATTAGATATAATACAATAAAAAATATGAATTGGTTTGCTACAATACTTAAAGTAAGGATTGGTTTTGTTATACTAACGGATCTCACGAAGTTTTGTTGAGTTTTGTGTGATTGAAGTTTTCAAGTTTTGGGTGAGATCACGATGGATGAAAGAATAAGGAGTAGAAAAAGTCTAAGCTTGGGGATGCCTGAGGCACCCCAAGATAATATTCAAGAAGTATCAAACAACTAAGCTTGGGGATGCCCCGAGTGGCATCCCCTCTTTCTTCTAACAACCATCGGTATTTTACTTGGAGCTATATTTTTATTCGTTACTCATCATGAGTTTTATGATATGAGTCTTTGCTTTTTTTAATTTTAGTTGTGTCATCTATGCTTGCAGAACACACTTATTTGAGAAAGCGAATTGATGCTATGTTTGCTCTTTATGCTTCACTTATTTTTTTTGAGAGTTATGGAATTGCTCTAATGCTTCACTTATATCTTTTTGAGCACAATGCGCTTTAATATTTTTGAAGAAATTCTGCCATGCTTCACTTAGATTATTTTGAGAGAAAGAAAATTTTACGCTCATGTTCTTCACTTAGATTTGTTTGACCCTATCAAAACTAATACATGAAACTAGTCCCAAAGTGATAGATATTCAAGAGGGATATAATAAAGACTTTCATGCAGATCTTTGGACAAAATAAACTTGATTCTTTGTAATAGTTCTAAGATACAATGATAGTGATATGTGATTCACGTTAATGAGTAATTATGTTTTAGTAAGAATATTGATGTTACGGTTTGTGATTCCCTATGCAAGCACGAAAGTAAATAGTTATCCAATGAAATTACATCCTACTTGTGGTGCATTATTCGGAGTTAGTTATGGTCAATGCGCGCTTATGTCATTTTTCGATTATTGGTTGGTTGCTTCTCAATCTATTTCCTACCCTCCACTTGTACTAAGTAGAAATACTACTATGCGTCCAAACTCTTTAAACCCAGTTTTACCATATGAGTCCACCTTACCTACCTATATGTTGTATTCCCGTGTCATTCTAAGAAATTTTGTATGATCCATCTCTAAATTTCGAAATTAACTTCTCTATTGCGTGCCCGTACCGCTCGTGAGGCGGTGAGGGGTGACCGTTATTATTCCATGCTAGATGTGTTATTCTCAAGATGAGTATTTATTCACTTGTCATTACACGAGAGTGCAGCAGTAATAGGGATGCCCAATCCCGAAATGTAAAAGGAAATTTACTTTATGTTGTCAAATAATAAATTCCTTGAAAGTGTTGGTATGGAGGGCACCGGTGGATATGGTTAGCCATGGATTGTGAAAGAATGGTGGAAATAGGAATAAACTTATTTTCTGTTTGGGAACCGCCTATGATGTATCGAGCATGGAAAGTATTTGGAACTCTTAGTCGTTTTTGTTGACGGGAAAAGTATGCCTCTAAAAATATTATCTCTCAATTTAAGTTGTCAGCTCTGGCACCTCTATGAATCCCTAATTCCCTCTGCGAAGGGACTTTCTATTTACTTTATGCACTTTTATTAATTATTTTTATTTGAGTCTCCATCTTCTCTTGTAAAGCACCAACTAATGGGCACTTGGGACTGACCTATTGACATAGTGTCGAGTGCCAGTTGTTGTTTTTGGTTTGTTTTTTACATTGCAGGAAATCAATACCAAACAGAGTCCATACACAGTGAAACTTTTTGGACAATTTTTCTGGGCCAGAAGACACCCAATGGTACAAAGAAGCACCTGGGGGTACTCCGAGGGGAGCACAAACCACTAGGGGGTTCATCGTCCTCATTGGTGCCTCTCCGATGATGCGTGAGCACCTCAGACCTACGAGTCTGTTGGCAGTAGCTAGATGGCTTCTTGTCTCTTTGTTTCTCAATACAAAGTTCTCTTGGAGATCTATTTGATGTAATGACTTTGTGCGGTGTGTTTGTTGGGATCCGATGAATTGTGAGTTTATCATAAGATTTTCCTTGATTTAATACTCGTACATGATTACTATAGCGTCGTATTTCTTCACATATATTTGGGTTTTGTTTGGCCTACTTGATCTATTTATCTTGCAATGGGAAGAGGTGCTTTGTGATGGGTTCTAGCTTGCGGTGTCTTTTCCTAGTGATAGAAGGGTAAGCAAGGCACACATGTATCGTTGTTATTAAGGATAAAAAGATGGAGTCTATTCCTACATAAATAGATCTTGTCTGCATCATCTCATCGTTCTTATCGCATTACTATGTTTTTCCATGAACTTAATACACTAGATGCATGCTGGATAGCGGTCGATGTGGAGTAATAGTAGTTGATGCAGACATGAGTTGGTCTACTAATCTTGGACGTGATGCCTATATACATGGTCATTGTCATGGATACCGTCATAACTATTTGCTTTTCTATCAATTGCCCAACACTAATTTGGCTACCCACCGTTTGCTATTTTTCGAGAGACGGCACTAGTGAAATCTACAGGCCCTGGGTCTATTTCCTATCATATACTTTCATATCTATATTGCGTGCTTTTTATTTTATTTGCAACTTATTTTTTATATCTATATTATGAAAAACCCAATAACACCTTTCTGAGTTTTATTTGTCGTTGTTCCATTAGCCACTACTCATCTATTCTTTTTACCAATCAATTACCCGGGAGGGATTGACAACCTCTCTTACACGCCGGGTTGCAAGTTTTCGTTATTTGTGTGCAGGTACCATTTACGTAGCGTTGCTTGATCCTCCTACTCGTTCGATAACCTTGCTCACATCACTGAGGGAAATACCTACCGTAGCTATGCCGCATCCCTTCCTGTTTGGGGAAATACTGACGTAGTTCAAGCGACATCAATGGTGTGGTGCGACCGATATAGGTGTACATAAGTGTACGTCCTTTTCCTTTTGAACTTAGAAATTATAACAATGGCAATGGTTGCGGTAGTAGGCTCTTATCCAGCGTGTCCATGGTTTTAACTCGGTTTGCTTGTTGTGGTGGAGTCGAAGCTATGGTGGCGGGGCCCTGTGGTATACGATGACTGGCTGCAGGTAGCCCGTTTGACGATCTTCCGTGGCACCAATTGTGCCTGGTTTTGTTCTTCTGAGTTCTCCATCAGAGTCGGAGCGCAATTGGCCGTAGGTCGACTTGTCGTTGATAAGGTTGCGCTTTGCATTTTGTGTTTAAGTCTATGGGAGTGGGCTTGGCCCTTATTGTTCTTGTTTTTGCTTGGTTTTCTAGAATTAACTAGGCAATTCTCTTCTGCTTAATTAATAGATGAGGCAATGTTTTCCTCCATTTATAAAACATCCGGTTTGCGAGGGTGAGCGACTTCGATTTTAGTACGTACTAACGTGTTAAAAAAGAAGGGCGGGGTTTTCCTTTGTGAGATCGATCGATACAAATCCTGATTAGAAATGTACCAGGGTAAACATTAAAGTCCGTTTAAGCTAATGTTAAAAGCTAGATTTCCTCCTCGTTTGATGTAGTGATACGTTTTCTCCAACGCCCAACAAGCTAACCTTCTCACTCCTCATTGGTTTATTAATGCAGCACATGCAAACCAACCTTCTCACTTTCGCATGCATGGAAGGGGATATAATTGTCCTTGGTTGCTATTACGAGGCAAACCCCATCAATATTGCCCCGATTAGTGTTAGTGGCCTATATAGCTGCAAATTATAATTTTGATAGTGGCGTTGTCTGGAGTAACTATTTGACTTCCTTCCCCCTTAGGGTGACGTTGACGATATGTCGATTTCAGTGGATTTAGCCAAGTGCGTTTGACAAAGCACACCATTGAGGTAGACCACAATATGTCTCGAAAGTGCCACCTACAAGCCGAGACAACCACCTTCTTTGCATCCAGGAAGTACGTTGAAGTAAAGGAGGCCTAATAGCATCGTCCGTCCAGCTTACTATGGTAAAGGTGGTTTCTCGAAGATACGATGGAGAAGTGGAGTCAACAAAGAGTGAAATGATGGTTGCTTCGTACGTGCTTTGTGATTTGATGCCTTACTGCTTTGTGATTTGTGATTGAAGAGACAATGGAGTAGACTCTATGCTCTATGCATGCATCCAAGCATGGGAGAAAGAGGAGAGATGTTGCATTTTTCTATTCCTTTGATCAATTTGGCATCAACGCACCAGGGAGCTTCATTCAGCTCCCTCTTTTTTGCCTTTTGCGGCACCCTCCACAATGGTTCCCATCAATGCCAAAAGCTATTATACCATTTGGCTACACATTGTGGATGCCCTTAAGCGTACCACTTGGTTTTGCTCCTTGGTGCTATCTATACAAATATCGATTATATTGATCTAAAAAATATAAAGACTAGTACGAGCGGAAGACGGGGGAGGTTTTTTCTTCTTAGAGGTGGTAGGCCTGGCAGTTTGCTAACATGCGGTCCCACATGTCAGTCATGTACCAAGCCGATCCACGTCCCACATGAGGCAGGACAACGGCAAAAGAAACACACGGTTTACTTGAAGAAGAAGGGGGAGAAGCAGATTCACCAAAGAGTGAAATGATGGCTGTTACGTTAATCTAACTTTTTTAGCACCACTTCGTCCGTCGAACTTAACTGCGGGAAATGTGCAAGTTTGTGAAATGAGACCTCATTGTTCATTACTACAATGGCGCCACGATCGGTGTGCACCCCTTACTGCTCTACACTGTTATTTGGTGCATGCACATGGACCCGGTTGCTTGATGTACCACATGCCGGTGGAAGGGGCCGAACATTTATGAAGCGAGCGCTCCACTCTTACGACGAAGGAGTACACGACGCGGTGGCCCATTGAACTTTTACTTGTATTGTACTATTATAGTTTTGTTGTTTCAGACGATCCATCGATACAAACCCAATTAAACAGGCATGGGCGTGATTTTTCCCGCGCGGTAGGCATGGTAGTTTGGCATAGTCGATTTGACATAGAGATTGAGAGAAACATGTGAAAATGCTTGAGTTTGTAATAGGCCCTTATTTTTGTGTGCGTAGTCGGTCTGTTCATATCACTACGTGATACTAGCCATACATTTCTACACAATTTTAATTTATGCAAAATGAATAATTGAAGTAACAATATGAGATCTAAAACTAAATACACTTTAATTAATTGTGTTGTACTACTGTATTGCATAGTTTTTAGATGTAACACACGAGAACGTGTAGGGATGTACATTTTGAGGACCTATAGAGAGAAATTGGGCATAAGTGGATTCAAATATTTATATTCCTCTTCATAGCATTTGTAACTGTTATCTAGATTTTGTATGGTAGACGTGAATGCTTGTTCACTCTTACGAAACTAATACATCAATAATGGGGTTGCGTGTGACAATTTAGGTTGTGGGAGGTTGGCCTACTAGGCTCCCCGGAGAGAGTAAGAGAACTGACAAGTAGACTGGTGGTCAGTTTATTTGAAGCAATTAGCGTAATACGGTCACCGGACTTCAGAATACGCTCATTACGGTCACTATATATGTTTTGTGGTAATTATACGGTACTTGCTCACCATTCAGCATCGGAATGCAGTCTGTTGACCAGCCAAATTGTCTGTGTGGCACTATGATGACTGGATAAATTGGCCACGTTCCTTGTGAGTGCCACCAGTAAGTTGGCAGTGCAGAAAGTAAGATAAAAACGCACGCACGACAAGACTCCAACACATGCACCGGTGCGCAGGAACCACCTGGTAGTGTATGTGTGTGTCAGGGCCTGATGTGTGTGCATGACCGTGTAGGTGGAGCACTTGAGCGTGAGCGTGTGTGTTGGTCATGTGGGCATGCTTGCGTGCGTGTGTGCGTGCGGGTGTTGCGTGCATGAGTGTCCGTGTGGGTGCATGTGTATGTGTGGGTGTTGCATTCATGCAGTTTGTGTGCATACATGCGTGTGTGCATAATCACCACACTAGCTCCTATGTATTAAAAGAGACGTCTCAACATTCCAATACAAGGCCACCTTTTCCGCTGTGGCCGCAGTCACAACTTCGAAATCCCACTGCCCAATAATTTATTTTTGTTTATTTTCATTCTTATTTCCACCGACAGGTGGGCCCTATTCTCGTGAGACAATGTTTGCTGATGATGCAACGTTTGATGCGCCATGTGGAGCGTTTACCTGGTTAACAAATCGTGTCTTCAATAAATACAGAGCTGTACGGTGAGTGTGTGACTGTGTAATAACCACAAGACATTTATGGTGACCTTAATGAGTGGATTCTGAAGTCAAGTGAACATATCGTGTGTTCGTTTCATATACTATCGGTGCAACAAACCCTGGGTCTATTGCCCTGACTGTGCATAGGCACAGGAACAAGATTGAAGCACCAGCCCAAGTCAGAGTACAAGAAACTAAGAGGTTCAAGGGACCAACAAGCAGATCAGAGGGACCAAGATCAAGCTAAAGAAGCAAGATATCGCCAAGAGAAAGGCCTACCTTGCCGGGTAGGTGAGACGGGGCAAGGGGCGAGGCCAACCCCAGAAGAAGACAACCAAGGCACCCCGACTTGAGCCTTCCGAGACTCGTGGAGGCTAAACAACCTAACCGTACACTCCACCACGACTCACGTCATTGATCAGTGCGGTGTCAAGTCACAGAGTGACTAAGTGGCGGCCATTCACCACATGGCAGCCTCTCCCTATAGGAAAAACCCACGGATGACACCCGTCCTGCAACATGTCAAGCAAGCAGGCACAGAGCTGGCAAGCCCTGCCGGCCAACCAATGATATGACGTTGAGCGGTGCATTAAATGCGCCCTGTCGCCCGCAGTGTTAGGTATGATAACACTGTTGCTATCTTATTAGTGCATAATGACTACTGTGCCAATGTGGTAACCCCTTAATCTATAAAAGGAGGCCCATGGCAATGGTAGGGGAGGTTAGAGGGTTAGAAGGTTTGAAGATTGGACAACTCACACCGTCATACGCGCATAGTCGCTACCGCCCTAAGGAAACCCTTGCCGGGCAAGTGTACTATGCTCCACCACCTCATTTCCACCATCAATCCACCAAAGTAGGCGTAGGGTCTTACACCACCATGGCACCTGAACCTGGGTAAAACTGCCGCGTGATCTCTGCCGTGCTACCCCATGCTCGTCTGCTCTTTGTGCAACGCGACGTCCCCCTGCGGAACCAGCAAGGGGCCTCCTATTCCCATAGGTGGCCGTGGTTTCCCGTGACATCTTTGGTGTGCCAGGTAGGGGGATTGCTTGTGCAAACCTAAAGGCGTGTGCAGTGCGTCATCTTCATCGCTATCTTTGTCTTGGACGATGCCATCGACCATGGCGCCCAAGAAGAAACCCGCTTCTTTGACACATCCATCCACCTCGAAGGCTCCGCCGCCCGCGGCCTCTAACATAGTGGGAGGTGCGGAGGCACGCGAGGACCTGGATGCTGTTGGGGATGTGGTCAGAGTAGGCGGCACCGTCACCACTTCCCCTGCAGCCAACGCAGCAGCAGGAGGCATCGGAGGAGAGCAGTATCAGCAACACGTTGACGGCCATGCTCCCCAAGGCCCGAGCGAAGGGGTTACTCCATCTACTCCCCTTTCGCCCACCGACAAGAACAACCGCAACAACGGTGCTCGTACTAGGGAAAATCACCGCCCTCCGACCATTCCCACCATAGGTGCGGTCGTAGCACGTGCACCTCCCCCGGGACGGATCGACCAAGCCGTTGTGCTCGACGGAGCCGCTGGCCCTCGTACGCCTTCGCTGCACCACCCTACCCTCTAGGCGGTCGCCCCACAGCAGTAGGGGTGCAGTGCTGCCGCCGCAGGCACCGCGAGGAGCCGAGCGACGGTGCGATCGACTTCATCATTGCCCATGCCAAGTACAGCTTCGGAGGCCATGGCATGGGTGCAGTTGTTGCTAAGGTTTCCGCCAGCGGCCGAGTAGATTTACGAATGGCGTTCCACAATCCAAAGTCCGGTCGGTTTCGCTGAAGCTGGGGACAGCGATCTGGCCCTGCGCGGCCTTCCAAAGCGACATCAACGGCTCGTGCTGCTGACCATACGGAGGGAGACGCCCCCATGATGCAACCCCCTCCATGGTAGCCAGCACGAGCGCAACAGAATCAAGACCTCGACAATGTCTCGATGGCTTCTTCTGACCCTCGAGCGTGTCCAGTCCAACGACGAGCCCCGGAGGATAGGCGGAGAGGAGACGCGCGCGTCATTATTGACCAACGTCGCGACGACCTCCGTCGGAACGACGGGTGCGACAAACCCGACGTTGACGAGCCCGCGCTCGTTATTGGCGGGTGCCTACCCTTCGCGGTTGACTTCCCTGCCTTTATTCGTGAGCTGCGGCAAGTCCGTTGGCCGTCCGTTCGCACGTTCAAGCCATAGATACCTGAGAAGTACGACGGGAGACTGAACCCGGCAGAGTTCCTGAGCATCTACACCATCGTTGTTCAGGCTGCTGGGGGAAGAGATGAGAATGTGTTTGCCAACTACTTCCCTTTAGCTTTCAAGTCCAATGTTAGGTCTTAGCGGATGCACCTTCCGGAGAACTCCATCTCATCATGGGCTGACTTGTGGCACGAATTCATTGGAGCCTTCACGGGTGGACACCAAGAACCCGATAGGCCCAGCGACTTGCAGCTTCTCCAACAGAAGGAAGGAGAAACCCTTCATAAGTATTTACAAAGATTCGGCAAAGTTCATAGAAATATCCCAAATATCCATCGAGCAGCCGTAATAGCCGCCTTCCAGTCCAATGTGTCCAACCATCGGATTCGATCTAAGATGAACGTGCGGTTGCCCAAGACTATGAAGAAGCTCTACACGCTGGTGGATAAGTGCCTCAGATGGAGGACGGAAGGAAGTTGTCAGGAGAGGAAGATTGCATCAACGTTGATTCAGAAGATGATGATGAATCAGCTAGTCATAAGAAGGGCAAGAAGCGCAGTAAGAAGCGGAGAGATAATTCAGTGATTATTGTCAAAGGATCGGGTACGCCTAGTACCAGCAAGAAGGCCATGACAGAGGCCGCGTGCACTGACTGCTTGGAAGACACTGTTGCGGAGAAAGCTGGGAAAGGTGATGGGCCGTATTGCAAGATTCATTGGACCAAGGGCCACGACCTTCAAGAGTGTCATCAGGTTGAGCAGCTCATCAAGAGACAGAGAGCAGAGCATGAGAAGCTTGATAAGGAAAAGGGTCAGAATGTTGTTGGCGGTAAGGGCCCAGGTGGTGAAGTAAATCACCCTGGGAAACTCCTTCGGAACAATGGAAAGCCCGCCAGAGGTCGAGAAAAAGGGGCCTGTGATGATGAGAGTGATGCAGGGGATGAAGAGGAAACCAGTGAGCAAGAGTTTTAAAAGGCCACTGACGCCCTGTGCATTGACGGAGGTGCATCTCTGCACGGCTCTCACCGTCAACTCAAGCGGTTGGCGCGAGAATTCAATGCCGTGGAGCCAACGCCAGAGGCCCGGAAGCCGCTCAAATGGCCTCGTACGCACGTCATCTTTGACAAGGAGGATCATCCTTGACGTACCACTGCGGTAGGATGCTTGTCGTTGCTGGTCTCCCCAACAATCCGCAACCTCAAGGTCACAAAGATGTTGGTGGGCGGCGGGGCCGGGTTGAATCTGATTTCCCTAGCAGTTATCAGTAAGCTTCAGATAGCATAGGAAGAGCTAGAGGTTACCAGCATATTTCAAGGAGTTAATACCGGCAGGAGTCATCCTAATGGAAAGATCACGTTATCGTTAACGTTTGGGGATAATTGAACTACCAAACTAAGAGGATTGTGTTTGATGTGGTTGATCTCCCCCTGTCGTACAATGGGATTCTTGGACGCTCAGCCCTGGCTAAATGCGTGGCGGCATCCCACTGTGCCTACAACACCTTGAAGATGCTTGGGCCACTTGGAGTTGTCACCATCCCATCAGATGAGAAGGACACAATCATTTGTGTGGACAATATGTACCAAGACACGGTCGTGGCAGAGGCAGCTGCATCAACAGTTCCCGCCAAGGAAAGTAAAGGAAAGAAGAGGGACTATTGGACCACCGACAAAGAGTCCAGCAAGCGTGCGCCCATCGAGAGCACGACACCCATTGACAAAGTGTCAGAGTGTTCCAACAGCAAGAGATCTAGGGTCGCTGCACCCCAGGTGAAGAAGGTCCCATCAGGGCTGGCTGGCGTTGATGGTACTTTCACTATTAGCGCCACCCTCGATGACAAATAGCAAAGCACACTCGTTGTCTTCTTGTGGGTGAATATCGATGTGTTTACCTGGCAACCATCTGATATCCCTGGTGTTCCCAGGGAGCTAATCGAGCACCACCTTGCTGTCTGCCCACATGCCCAGCCTGTCAAGCAGAAAGTTCGAAAGCAGGCTTTGGAGAGGCAACAATTCATTGCACAAGAGATCAAGAAACTTTAGGCACCTGGTTTGGTCAGAGGGGTGCTATATCCAACATGGTTGGCAAATCCAGTGGTAGTCCGGAAGGCTAACGGTAAGTGGAGGCTTTGCATAGATTTCACAGATCTCAACAAGGCTTGCCCGAAAAACCCGTTTCCCCTGTCGCGTATTTTATCAGATTCTGGATTCCACCTCAGGTTGTGATTTGCTCTCCTTTCTGGATGCATAGTCTGGGTAACACCAAATGTTCATGTCCAAGGTAGGTCAATAGAAGACGTCGTTCATCACTCCATGTGGTACGTACTGTTTTGTCCGCATGCCATTCGGATTAAAGAGTGTCGGGTCCACTTTGGCAAGGGCAGTTCAGATTGGTTTTGAGCCACATCTGCACAGAAACATAGAAGCCTATATGGATGATACTGTGGTCAAGACCAAGGATAGGGCCATCCTTAATCTAGATTTGGAGGAGACATTTGCTAACCTTCGCAAGATCAATCTGAAGCTCAACCCGAAGAAGTGTGTATTTAGTGTTCCCTTCGGCAAGCTGCTTGTGTTCTTTGTATCCCATAGCGGGATCGAAGCCAACCCCGAGAAGATCAAGGCTATCGAGCAGAGCCAAGTGCCAAGGACAGTTAAGGATGTGAGGCATCTAACAGGATGCGCTGCCGCGATAAGGAGATTCATCTCCAAGTCTGCCAAGCGCGCCCTGTCATTCTTCAAAATTTTGAAGAAGGCATGACCCGTGAAGTGGACCCCCGAAAGCAGATGTAGCTTTGCAAGAGTTGAAGGCTTATTTGTCCTCTATGCCTACCTTGGTCGCTCCGAAACCCCAAGAGCCGTTGCTGCTATACTTAGTGGCAACCAACCAAGTGGTCAGTGCAGCCTTGGTAGCACAGCATAAAGTGGATGAGGCACAGAGTGAGCAGAGTTCGATATAGTCAGAAAAGGATCAGGACATGAGTGAGCACGGCAGTGAGAGCGGCCCGAAGGATGCGGCAAGGAAGAAAGTGGTGCAATGCATAGTGTACTTCGTCAGCTCCTTGTTACAGGGGGCTAGATCCAGGTACTCCGACGTGCACAAGTTGATCTTTGGTCTCATCATGGCCTCAAGGAAACCGCGCCACTACTTCCAAGCCCATGAGATCACGGTTGTCAATCGTTTCCCGTTGCAAAGGATACTCCGAAACCCTGAGGCTACCGGCAGAATAGTGGAGTGGGCTTTGGAGTTATCCAGCTTTGTTCTGAAGTTTGAGAGCACGTCAACTATTCAGAGCAAGGCATTGGCAGATTTTATTGAAGGATGGGCGCCAACCCCTGATGAGGAAATAACAAAGACAGTTATCCCCGGAAAGGAAGCACCCCAGGAATGGATCATTTATTTGGATGGTTCTTTTTCCCTACAAGGTGCAGGAGCTGGCGTGCTTCTCGTCACCCCTCCGGGGAGCGCTTGAAGTATGTTGTCCAAATGCATTTTTCCTGGGAAGAAGCAACCAACAATACAGCTGAGTATGAAGGGCTCCTTGCCGGGCTGAGGATTGTAGTGGAATTGGGAATTAAGAAACTGATCATTCGAGGAGATTCACAGCTTGTGGTGAGACAAGTCAACAAGGATTACCAAATTCCATTGATAGAGGTATAGGTCGAGGAAGTGAAGAGATTGGAGGAGCACTTTGACGGATTGCAAACAGAGCACATACCCCGTGCGGAAAATAGCATAGCTGATCATCTGTCAAAGTGTGCTACGTAGAAGCTTCCTATGGAACTAGGAACTTTTGTTCTCCATCTCACGCAGCCCTCCGTATGCCCATCAACAATGGCTTGGAAAAGGAGAAAGTTGGGCAGTAGTAAGCCTCTCTTGGTAGAGCCATCCGCTCTCGGCAGAGACCATGCCGGAAACAACTCCCCGCAGCCTGTCGGACCACCCCCTCCAGCCGGGTCCCTGAACCCCGCGAATGAGGCATGTGCTCCCGCAGCTGAGGAGGCGCCGTTAGTCCACGTTGCCGAGCCCCAGGCTCCAACTTGTGCAAGGCACATTGTACACTTCCTCCAAACCGTAGAACTTCTCGACAACCAAGATGAAGTTAAAAAAGTAGCCCGGAGGTCCAGTGTGTATTAGTTTGTTGATGACACTCTGTACAAAAGGAGGCCCAACAGTGTGAAATTGAAGTGTGTCTGCCGGGAAGATGGAAAGGAACTGCTGGCTGAAATACACAAAGGCATGTGCAGCTCCCACATTGGATCAAGGGAAATAGTTGGGAAAGCCTTCCGGCAAGGATTCTGTTGGCCCATAGCCCTCAAGACACGGTCGAGCTAGTCACGAAATGTGTAGTGTGCTAGGTCCATTCCAAGAAAACCCACCTGCCTGCCCGAGCCCTTCACACAATCCCTCTATAATAGCCATTTTCGGTCTGGGGGCTCGATATCCTCGGCCCCTTGCCCCGAGCAATCAGGGGCTTTGAATTCTTGTTCGTTGCTATCGACAAGTTTACAAAGTGGCCGGAAGTGAATGCTATGAGAAAGGAGACTACTCAGTCAGCTATCAAGTTCTTGAAAGATCTGGTGTGTCGTTTTGGAGTTCCGGCAAGGATCATTACCGACTACGGCACCCAGTTCATGAGCCATGCCTTCATGCAATATGTTCATGCCCTCGGATGCAAGATCTCATTTGCCTCTTTGGCACACCCCTGGAGCAATGAACAAGCTAAGAGGGCAAACACTGAATTGTTGTGTGGACTCTGAACAATAACTTTTGATATGCTACAGAAGCACGACAGGCGGTGGGTCGAGGAGCTGGCTTTAGTTCTCTCGTCCCTCGGAATGACACCAAACCGAGCAACTGGCATACTCCCTTCTCCCTCGTCTATGTGGCAGAAGCAGTTATACCCAGGAAACTCATTTACCCGTCGCCTCGAGTGCTTGCCTCCGATGAAGTAGTGTTCAGCACCGACGTGACGACGCTGTGCTACTCGAGGGGAACCGTCTTCGGGCTACTACGCATGCTATCATTGCCACATGGTTCATGCCCGGTGATTTGAGGAAGGTGACCTTGTCCTTTGGTGCGTTTAGTCCGCCAAGGATACACACAAGTTATCACCAAAGTGGGAAGGCCCTTAACGGGTAGTACGAGTCACCAGACATGGTGCAGTCTGTTCAGAGACCGGAGATGGCATTCAATTGCAAAACTCATGGAATATTGAGCATCTCCGTAAGTTCTACCCGTAAGGTGCGGTTGTCGGGCCCTGCCCGGCAGCCACCCATTTGTACAGGCCTTGCCTCATCTGCATGGAACCCCTTGTACAAAGTCAAGGCGATGACCTCGTGCAAGAGAAAAATAAAGAAGCGCTGTAGGGGGGCCCGACTAAGATTGCATGCATGCATGAGCATTCCAAGATCGCTGCATAAGCATTTCATGAGTGTTTGCATATGCATATAGATAGGATTGCATCCTGCATTCATTCTCATCTGCATGAAGCTGTAGGTTTCTGCCGTAACTTGGCTTCGACAAGGAGTTGAGAAGATTGCCCGGCACTGCACCCCCTACAAGCCAAACATATAAGTTCTACCTCGTGTCTGCTAGTGTTCTGTAAGCTATAACTTGTGCATAAGAAAACCTTGCCACTCTCTTGAGGCTTGGGTGCTCCCATCCCAGACTCGAACATTGCTTCGGACGGGATGGTTGTAGTGGCCCTTGGTGAAAAGAAGTTGGCAGAGGGCTGGCCCCTTTGACTGTTCCCCGACAGATGTGATTCTCCAGCAGACAAAAAGGGTGCCAACAGGGTAGCCTGCCGGGAGAACTCATATATTTACATTAAAGAGGCATCTCACCTCTGCATGAACCTACACATGCACGGGTTCCTGACAAGGTTCATCTTTCTCATTAACATGCTAATACAAGTACAAGCATTACAAAACACAAGCATGGACTTGAAGGATTACATTATTATTTGGCAAGTGCCTACAAATTTAAGGTTGAAAAAAGATAAGTGCGCCATAATCCCTTTCTCTGTACCTCCTTCCCTAGGTACTGTAGCAGGAGGGGAAGGGGACAAAAGGAGCGCCCAGGCAAAGGTGGCGGTCAAGGGATCAGTAACAGTGATTCTCTGATCACCGCCACTAGGGCCAGCAAGACATGGTAGGGTGGACGAAGCCGGAAGCCAGGAGGAAGCCTGCCGGGGATCCCACCAGAGGACTGTTGTAAGAGGAAAAAGTGCGAAAAAGAGGAAGGGAAGAGTTGGTGTTGAGATAGCGAGCACCGGGTACAAGGGCATGAGTGCCGTCGTATGCAGCCTCAAGGGCCTGCATCTCGCTCCCTCCATCCTCCTTCATCTTCCCGCCATCACCGCGGCAGGGAGATGCGCCGAAAGCTGAGCATCCACTATGGCCTACGGGTGGCATCCACTCAGGAGCTGCGTGAAGCAACGGGCGAAACCCGGTGGCTCCCTCGGAGAAGCGACAAATGGTAGCGGCGGCGCCCGGAGCATCTTCGGAATGCCGCTACCCATCTTGGTGGGCAGGAAGAGGCTCCCTTCCTCTGCAATAGCCTGGGCTCCACTAGAAGGAGCAGTGATGGGGACCCAACATCCCCGAGCGCTCCACCCCGGGATGGCACCCGCAACCCCAGGGATTTTGAGCGACGAGAAGACAAGCTCCGATAGCCATAACCAAGACCGGCGCCCGTCCTAAGGTGACCAGTTTAGGCAAAGGGGGCAGGTACCTCACCTTACAGGTGTTGTTCGCCGCCTCCTATGCCCTAAGCGCACCGGCTGCTGCGTCATGCTACATCTCGAACCAGACCCAATCCCCGAGCTGTGGTACGGCCATTCGGCCCCGTCAAGCACAAGCTACTTCCCGGTGGCTGGCCCCAGGCTCTTATCTTTGACATAACCAGCAGAAGCAAAAAACAGAAGAGAAGGAATGCGGGGATGGGCGGTTCCGCCCTCCTCTGCCCCTCCTTTTATAGGCAGGCCAAGGAGGGGAGCCACTCCCCCAACGGGCGACCACTATCCTACTCCGCCAATTCAAGCCGACCGGGCCCTCGCCTTGATGCTCTGCCATGCCACGCGCCTCCGTTACCTACCCCACACGATGCATGCAACATACGTCGCTAAGGATAAGGGCATGGTGGGAAAAGTGAACTGTCAGTTTCTACCCCATGCGTTAAAGTCATTCACGGACCATTACTGGAGCGGCCCCACCACTACTGACTTTACACGACGCGCGTAGAAACCAGGAACTCGCCTGGAATCAAGACTAATGAAGAAGCAAAAACAAGACCTCAAGAGACCTGCCTCTTCAGCAACCCTGTCTTTGCACTTATTAGGCCCTACCACGACGACGCTCGGCAACGTGTTCGGGGTAGGCCCGGGGTCTTCTATCACTGCAACAATCCCTGGGTCTGTTGCCCTGACTGTGCATAGGGATGGGAACAAGATTGAAGCACCATCCCAAGTCAGAGTACAAGAAACCAAGAGGTTCAAGGGACCAACAAGCAGATTAGAGGGACCAAGACCAAGCCAGAGAAGCAAGATACCACCAAGAGAAAGGCCCCCCTTGCCGGGCAGGCGAGCCCGTCAAGGGGCAAGGCCACCCCCAGAAGAAGACAACAAAGGCATCCCGACAGAGCTTGCCGAGACTCGCGGAGGCTGAACCACCTCATCGAACACTCCACCACAAATCACGTCGTCGATTAGTGTGGTGTCTAGTCGCAGAGTGACTAAGTGGCAGCCATTCGCCACATGGCAGCCTCTCCCTATAGGAAAAACCAACATATGACACCCGTCCTGCAACGTGTCAAGCAAGTAGGCGCAAAGCTGCCAAGATAGCCCGGCAAGGCTTGTTGGGCAACCAATGATGTAATGTTGAGCGGTGCAATTAATACACCCTATCATCCTGCAGAGTTAGGTATGATAGCAATGTTGCTATATTATCAGTGCATAATGACTACTTTGCCATTGTGGTAACACGTTAATCTATAGAAGGAGGCCCACGGCAACGATAGGGGAGGTTAGAGGGTTAGAAGGTTAGAAGATTGGACAACTCACACCCTCTGATACATCTCCAACATATCTATAATTTTTTATTGTTCCATGCTATTATATTGTCATTCTTGGATGTTTTACAATCATTTTATAGTCTATATAAATTTTTGGTACTAACCTATTGACATAGTGCCAAGTGCCAGTTGTTGTTTTCTGCATGTTTTTTTACATCACAGGAAATCAATATCAAATGGAGTCCAAACAAAGAGAAACTTTACAGAGATTTTTTCTGGACCAGAAGATACCCAATTGGCCGAGGCAGCACCTAGGGGGTGCTCCAAGGGGATCACAACCCACGAGGGCGCGCTAGGAGGCCCAGGCGTGCCCTGGTGGGTTGTGCCCACCTCGGGCGCCTCCCGGACTGCCTCTTTTCTCCATAAATACCCCAATATTCTAGAAACCCTAGGGGAGTCGACGAAATTTAGATCTAGCTGCCGTAGAGTCTAGAACCACGAGATCCAATCTACACACAATCACAGAGGGGTTCACCACTTCCATTGGTGCCTCTCCGATGATGCGTGGGTAGTTCCTTGTAGACGTACGGGTCCGTAGTCAGTAGCTAGATGGCTTCATCTCTCTCTTTTGATTATCAATATAATGGTGTCTTGGAGATCCATATGATGTAACTCTTTTGCGGTGTGTTTGCTGGGATCCGATGAACTTCGAGTTTATGATCAGATCTATCTTTTTATACCCATGACAGTTATTTGAGTCTTCTTTTGACCTCTTATATGCATAATTGCTTATAGCCTCGTATTTCTTCTCCGATATTGGGTTTTGTTTGGCCAACTTGATCTATTCATCTTGCCATGGGAAGAGGTTCTTTGTAGTGGGTTCGATCTTACGATGCTTGATCCCAGTGACTGAAGGGGAACCGACACATAAGTATCGTTGGTACTAAGGATAAAATGATGGGGTCTATTTCTACATAAATAGATATTGTCTACATCATGTCATCGTTCTTATTGCATTACTCCGTTTCTCCACGAACTTAATACACTAGATGCATGCTGGATAGCGGTTGATGTGTGGAGTAATAGTAGTAGATGCATGCAGGAGTCGGTCAACTAATATTGGATGTGATGCCTATATAATGATCATTGCTAGGATATTATCATGATTATTTTAAGTTCTATCAAGTGCCCAACAGTAATTGTTTTCTCACCGTTTGCTCTTTTCTCGAGAAAAGCCACTAGTGAAATCTATGGCCCCCGGGTCTCTTTCTCATATTATTTGCCATTGCGATCTATTTTCCTTTTCTTTTATTTTCAGGTCTACTGAGCCAAAAGCCCAAAAATACTTTGCTGCAATTTATCTTATTTAACAATCAATCTATCAATATTTACAACTCTATCTCGTCCGTTACCCGAAAGGGATTGACAACCCCTTTTACACGTTGGGTTGCGAGTACTTGTTATTTGTGTGCAGTTGTTGTTTACGTTGTGTTGCTTGGTTCTCCTATTGGTTCAATAACCTTGGTCTCATCACTCAGGAAAATACCTATCAATGCTATACTACATCATCCCTTCCTCTTTGGGGAAATACCGACGTAGTTCTAGAAGGCATGAAAAGGAATTTCTGGCACAGTTACCGGGGAGCACCTTCAACATATACAAGGTTCCTAATCACAAATTTCATCTCCTCACAATTATATTATTTGCCATTTTCCTGTCATTTTTATCTCCCCCACTTCACAAAAATTTGCCATTTTTATTCACCATCTTTTTCGTTCGCCGTTTTCTTGCCGAATGTATTTGAGTTCTTGTCATCATGGCTAGTCCTCCCCTCACCATTTGCACCCCCAAGAAAGAAGTTCTCAACTTTAGGCAAAGAGGAGGAGAGAGCCTAAAAGATGCTTGGTATCGGATTTGCAATCCTAATAATAGATCTATTCGTATGCAATCACTATTGTTCTTCTTCGGATTTTTGTGTGGGAATCACTACTTGGTTTAGATTTGTACTTGATACTATTACCGACGTAAATTTGTTAAGTTACCCTCCTCTTGATGCTTTGAATGCTATGGGATGTTTGATGGGTTCCCCTTCTATCATTGTTAATGACACAACTCTTACTCTTGAGCATGTTATGCAAAGGTTAGATGCTATTTAAAAGGGGATGCTCACTGAAGAACATATTGAAAATTTAGATACAAAGATGCATGAGCTTGCTAATAAATATGGGGCTAAAGTAGGTAATGGTCTTAAGATGCTAACAGAGAAGGAACCCATAGTTAATTAAAGAATTGAAGAAAGTCCCTCTAGGATTGATAAATTGGAAGAAATTCAGTAAATTGGGCACCGCCTTTTCCTCTGACAATTCTATTGAAAAAACTCCCGGAAAAGGACGTAAGAACAACGGGGCTACTTCTAGTAATAATAATGGGGATCTTAAAATGATTAGTATTCACCCCAACTTCACTGAAGTAATAAAAGACCCCCTTTACAAAAGCAAATTCCTGGATCTTATTCCCGGAAGTGTTTTTAATGAAGAAATATATGCCCAATCTTTGAAGAATTGTGTGGTTGAGGAACTTGAAGACAAGGATGACAAAACATAGATCCTTGCCTTATGCCTTGCTAAGGGCGTAAAACGATAGCTCTTGTTGGGTGGCAACCCAACTTGTATCTTTTTGCTTTTTGATTTCCTTGCCGTTTTCAATTAAAAAAACCTTTAGTACCTCTGTTGAGATGTGTTTTTGTGGTTTGAATAAAGGTTTGTGCCAAGCAAAGCCTTAGGAACACGTTCGGTGTTAGTATTTTTGATCTTGCTGAAAAACAGAAACTTTTGCCCTCACGAGAAAATTCTCATTTTAACAGAAGAGTGATTTTTGGTTGATTCTATTTGCAGAGGATTAATATACAAACTTCCCACGTGGCCCTATTTTTTTAGAATAGAGTTGCAGAAGTATTCGAAACTTCCATATTACTATAGAACGTTCTGTTTTTGACATATTCTGTTTTTATTGTGTCATGTGCTTGTTTTGATGATTCTATGGTTTTCTTTCATGACTTTTTGCCATAGAAAAGTTGGAATACAGTAGATATAATACAAATACAAAATATGAATGGGTTTACTACATTACTTATAATAGTGATTTACTTTCTTATAACGGATCTCACAAAGGTTTTGTTGAGTTTTGTGTGATTGAAGTTTTCAAGTTTTGGGTTATCTCACGATGTGTCGGTGTACAAAAGTAGGGTTCCTTTTGCACCCCTTTACTTGTGCAAGGGCACTTGTAGCCATGCCTACGACCATGCTTGGCGGAGCAGAAGAAGGAGGGGCACGAGACAACCAAGGCAACACCCAAGCCAGAGACATGAAGGACAGAGGGCAAGGTGGACTCCTCCCCCGGCAACGCCCTTGTCGGGGCGGCCTACGGGACCCCGGCAAGAGCCTTGACGGGGCAGCTTTCTGAAACACCAGCAAAGCCACCACCCTTGGATCCGAGAGCTCTGAAACCATCGACAACATCAAGACGAAGGGGCCTGCAAACCTAGACAACCGACCAGAAGACAAAGACCCCCGGCTAGAGCCTTGCCGAGGACGACGGAAGATTCGGGATAGCCACAAGACCCCGGCAAGATCCTTGCCGGGATAGCCACAAGACCCCGGCAAGACCCCTTGCCGGGGGCGTCTGCAGGGCCACCGCCAGGCCCGCGCCCGCCAAGGTTTTGCCGCCCCACGGCCAGTCCTATGTGACGGCCGACTCGCCAACTGGACAAGCGCCTGCGTGGCAACATGCAGCCCCTAAGACAACTAGACAAGCACCTGCGTGGTGGCATGAAGATCTTCGTGAAGACCCTGCCACCATAGTAGCCAGCAGCCAGCATGGCGCCGCATGCCTCGTCAGCCTGGACGCGTGTCAGAGCAAGGTGAGGCGGCAGCGGGCGGGACAAGCTTCCTTGCTGTCGCCGATAAAGCTAGAGGACACGTAGGCGGTGCATTAAATGTGTTTGTCCTATGATGTCAGAAGATAACCTTGTACACTGTAGTAACTTTCCGCCTCCTGTGTGTCAATGTGGCAACCCCTTTGTCATATAAAAGGAGGTCCGAGGCATACTGAGAGAGGATTCATACTTTTTGGAGAGGCACGCATATTAGCTAGTTCATGAGCTCAAGAACACCAAATATACACAGACAAGCAGGACTAGGGTTTTACGCATCATCTTGCAGCCCGAACCTGGGTAAAAATTCCCATGCGTTGATCGTCTAGACCTGCTCTTTTCACAACTCTACGCCCCGCCAACCGTAGTAGGGGTCCCTCGGATCCCATAGGTGTCGTTTCCCCCGACATCTTTGGCGCGCCACGTAGGGGGTGCTAGGTTGTGAAAATCTGGTCTAGGAGTTAGCGCATCTTCTCCTTCATCGCGATGGATCCCAAGAAGAAGGGGATCGCGGATATTGGTTCGTCTGGGGCTACACCGCCCGTGCCAGCACGGACGGGCGGTGGGGCAGCTGCAGATGGTGGCTGAGGCGCGACCCGCGAGCTTCCACGACACTCTGGCCATCCGAGCCAGGCGAGTGGCGTCGTTCGTGCCCAAGACGACGAGCCACTTGCTGTTGGGTCTAAGAGCGTCCGCGGTCTTCCCAGCTCGTACATGGTGAGTAACACCGCGACGTCGGTGCCTCCGGGCACCGCCGTGGGAATAGCCCTTTGCGTCATTCTCAAGACGCAACGGGCCAGCATGCACGTGCGGACACTGGAGGTAGCGGCGTGCGGTGGCGGGACCATGATAGAGCTCCTTCTAATGTGGTTAGAAGTCAGAGCACGTCTCAGTCCACATAGCTTTCATTTCCACGCACACCAGCAGAAGCGTTGGCGCACACGCAAATGCTCCTAGACTTTCCTCCCGCTGCAGAGAAGCTCGACGAGTGGAGAGCCACTATCCGGAGCCTCATTAGTCTTGAAGCGTTGGCGGCGGAACCCTCGGGTCGGCGCTCTGGTGAGCAGACACATGCTGGTGGTGGGAGGACCGGAGCTGCAGCGACCACGCTGCAATCGCCTCCCCCACGCCAGGAACAGCAGCTGTCGGGGATATACCCCGCAGCGTAACCCGGCCGGAAGTATAATCCGGCCGGACTTGGCGACTCATGGGTGACCCGGTGAGTGGGTCAGAGGAACGACAAGACCCGGTGGCCCAGAAGGCGGTTTATGGAAGGCCGATTTATGTTATGGTGGGCCGGTTTATGAGGAAAGCACAAGGAATATTCTCCTACAAAGGAAGCAAGACTAGGACTCTACTTGTAATAGAGTAATCCTAATACTACTAGGACTAGTCATGTAACCCGCCCCTTCAACATATTTAAGGAGGGGCAGGGCTCCCCAAAGAGGGACACAAGTAAGAAAGAAACAATCACTAGGACATATGTCGTGATAATTCCACGACAGTTGGCGCCCACCGTGGGGCTCGCGCACAGTGGTCTTGAGATCTTGGAGGGCACACCTTTAGGATCGAGAAGCTCCCAATTGACCAGAGGAAGAAGAATTCGAGAAATTAGGGTTGGACCTGGTACACCACCACAGAGTCGCTGAGTTGACAAGATTGACGCGCGACCCAATCCAAAACCAGATCAACTTTATTTTTAAAGCAGTCACATGTCGACGAGACCGATTGATTGGCATCGAGCACCACCATGATTCAGAAGCATGGCACATGTCTTCGGTTCACAACAGTCGTGCAATCGTGAAGCATCAAATGGCACAAAATTTGTAATTTGTCAGCACTTTTTCTAGCACTACGCGGCAGACCAGAGATTCCTTGGATTGATAAAAAGTACTCCATTGGTCCAGATTTGCCATATGGCTCACGGCGGAACGGACAAAACAATACAAATTGTCAGAGCTAGCAGAGACTTGTCGAGATAGATGGGTCCAATCCGAAGATAAAGCGAGATTAAGTTAAAATAGTTGTTTCCAAATTAGGATTGGGATTGATCATTAACAGCTGACGACCTCACTTTCTTTGATTCACGTTGATTCGTCATCCCAACGGAGCTGCTCCAAATCGTTGCCCCCATGTCCGCGGTTTCCGCTGCTGTGGCTCCCCTCGCCGCGCCTGAGCCACCGGCGCCCCTCTATAGCTGTGGCACCTGCTTTAACCCGCCGCTTCCTGAGTCACCGTAGAACCGTTGAGCCGCCTCACGCCATCGTCGAGCCGCCCACGGACTTGCTGCATGCTGAGTCGCTGGCTCGCCTCCATCACCTCGCCATGGGCTTCTTCAACTGCTATGGCACTATGCCTCGCTGGCTCGCCTCGCAGGTCCTCCTCTACTATGGTCGTGGCCTTGCACAGCCGGCGCCTATCCGAGTCACCATCACCGCTGCACCAGACCGTCACCGTCGTGAAGTTACTTCTGTCACTACCTCACACTGTCATCGCTAAGTCGCCAGTGCATCGCTCCACTGTCAGGCGTCGAGCCGCCCTCCACCTCTGCTAGCCTCGGGCTTGAGCCGCTACTTTTGAGCCGCTCCAAGTCGCTTTTGCGGTTTCTGCCATCATGGTCGCCACCGCTGCGATGCCCCGAGCCGCAGTTTCCGTTCCCGTGGATCGTCTCCGTAGCCACGGTCCCACCTGTACAAGTTTTCTCCTTGTTGTCGATGAATCACCATTCGCATGAGGATAACCTACCTCTGCCGTGAGCCGTTGGTTTGTGAGTTGCATTTGCTGGAACGACAAGTGTTAAATACAGAAAAAAGTGGTGGATGGGCTCCACAACAGTTTGGATCTTCAAAAAGTTGAACGTGAAGCTAAAGCCTGGGTCGGGAGGAATCGATCTCTGATTGTGATACTGAGAAAAATGATGCAATTGTTCGGCCGCAGTCGATTGACTTGTCAGGAAAAAGAAACTAAAATTCTAGAGAAACAATAGTGTTAACCAGAACATGAGGTTGCAAAAGATTGACCTGCAGCCTGCCATGAGGTTGTTGGGCGATGTGGACGTACGTGGGGTAAACCGACAAGAGGAGGACTCGGTCGACCTCGTGATGGCCGCCTGCAACCTAGACTTGGACTCGGACAGATGGAAATCAAAAGAAAGGAAAAAGAAAGTTAAGAGAAAGCTACGTGAGGCAAAAGCCACATCAGATCAAGTAGAGGCTAATCAGTGTCAACATACAGATCATCTGTCGTTCACAATACATCAGGGTCGCTTTGTTATCACAACTGGACTGACCTCCGACAAATACCAGGTGCTATTTACCTTGTTTTTCAAGCACATATTAATTCTTCCGAGCTACTTTCCCCTGATGTGTTTTATATGCAGGAGAATTATTCATTACAAAGTGGCATTATACCGCGGAGAAGGAGGTGTACCAACATCATTCGGCACAGGTGGTTGTCCTTACTCAACGGACTCCCGCGCCGGCTTACAATGCCTTAGCCGACTGGCCCATCCGCACCGCCTTACAACGCCACGGATGACTCGCTCATCTTCCCTCGTGGCGGTTCACGCGTTCGCACTGGTTTACAATGCGGAGGACAACTTGCTCGTCTGCGCCGGCTTACAACACTGCGGCCAACTCATGTGTCTGTGCTGCCTCTGATGCTGCGATCGTTTTACTGTCCGCCCTGTGGTCCGGCCTACTCAACATGCCGGGTTGGCTAACGGACACCGATGAGGATCATAAGGTCCAAATACATCAGGTGATATCTGTCTAACTTATTTTAAAAAGCACGTATCAACTTTTTCCTTTTGAGAAAGATTACTCCGGTTTATGATATTATTTATACATGACATTTGGTCACTGCAAGAGCGGTAGCGACTCACCCGCGTCCATACTGCCTCTGATGTTGCGGCGGTTCGGTATATATCAACACAATGCGGCTCACTTGCCCGTTCGCACGGTTTACCGCGCCGCTTCACCATGGTGGTCAGCAGATCATCAACTCTGCGGCAGATAAATACTAGCCTAACATATCAGGTGAAATCCATCCAGTATATTTTTATTATATATTGCTTTCTTTAAAAAAGGGCAATTACTCCGGCTTGCAAAGTTATCTAATGCAGGACCCTAAACCGCCATATTGGTGCAAATTTAAAGGCCGTCGGAAAATTTCTGGCTTAAAAAGAAGGATTTCGGTTTAAAATCCGGTTCAAGAGAAATCTGTCTACTACAAAGCTCTGAAGCTCTCAAATCCGGTTTAGGAATCTATGGTTCAAAAAGAATTTATCTCTCGCAAGTTCGAGTTTAAAGGCCGTCAGAAAAATTCTGGCTAAAAATGAAGATTCCGGTTTAAGATCCGGTTCAAGGGAAAGATGTCTCCCACAAAGCTTTTAAGCTCTCAATATCCGGTTTAACATCTGGTTCAAGATGAAATATCTCTCGCAAAGTTCGAGTTCTCAGAAAATTCAAAAGAGACCAAAGAGAGTTTGTTGCACAGCACAACTCAAACATAGGCACCCGGCGAGCACATCTCAGAAATATATCACATGGGGTCTTCTGTTTATAAAGCGGAGTTATGACTACCCTTTTGATCCGGCTATCAAGCCAATATTATTATAAGAGCACAGCTCTGGTTACTTCTGTAATTCGGTTATCAAGCCAATATTATCATAAGAGCACATCTCTGGTTACTTCGGTAATCCGGCTATCAAGCCAATATTATCATAAGGGGCCAAAGAGAGTCGGATGCACAACATAGCTCAAACATGGGTATCCCTTGAGCACAACTCACAATATCACTTGGGGGCTATGTTCGAACCATACTCACACCTCTTGATAGGCTTAAGGCCACCAGGGAAATCACTTGGGGGCTTGGTCGTATCTGAACCATAGCTACACCTCTTGATAGGCTTAAGGCCTCCAGGGAAATCACTTGGGGGCTATGGGTTTGAACCATAGTTACACCTCTTGATAGGCATAAGGGAACATGGGAAATCGCTTGGGGGCTTGGCCGTATTCGAACCATAGCTACACCTCTTGATCGACGCAATGCCACAATTATGACTACCTGGGGGCTCTGGTTATATCCGAACCATAGCTTCAACCCTCTTGATCATACACATACATCATCATACTTTGCATCATCATTACATCATCATAGCATATATCATATGTGCACGGATATACCGGTTTATATGGAAGGAATCGGTTTTCAAATCAGGTTATATTATTCAAATTTTTAAAGCCAACACGACTGGATCTTTATTATGGTTATCAATAACCAATATTAATATTGAGGTTTTCAAAGTCGCTTTAGCGCAATGGATATAATTTATTCTACAATGTAAGGAATAGTCTCGAGTCGCTGCAGGCTTACGACCCGACACTTGGGGGCTACATTATTTAAGTTGGGATTACATCAAATACACAAGACTCATGTCGCTGGAAGCATGCATCATGACACTTGGGGGCTAATGCAAAGTCATTGTTTGCTCACCTTATTGAAGAGCCGACTCATCAGATCGTAATGAGTCGGCCCTTGGGGGCTACTGATTGCTCCTGTCAACAATTCAAGGTACAAAACTTTTAATTCATTATATTGAAGGGTCCACTGCTCACTAGGTAAAGCACAAGGCTCTTAACCTTGTGGACGTGGGTTACAAGCCCCATGATGGGGGTTACATCATATGATGTTATTTTCATTGAATATGCATATAAAGGAGGAACATCTTCAAATTCTCAGTTTTGGGCAAATCAGGAAGATTAATTGTGTGACCCGGCGTTGGCAACAATCATAACCCGGCGTCTATAAACAGTCATGACCCGGGATCATCAGTTTTTATAACCCGGCAATTTTGGCAATCATAAACCGGCAAGTTCTACATTTTCAAACCGGCTAAATAACAGTTGAATATTTGAAGACCAATATTTTTGTCAAATCAGAGCACTGAAGGCCGATTCAAACGGATTCTTTATTTACAGAATATCTTCTACAAGCAAATTGATTATGAAGCTGGTCTATTGACTCGGATTTTTCAGAAGGAAGAAATGACAAGGATTTAAGGATGATCAAGTCCCGGTTTATAAGAATATTTAACACGGAACACAAGCCGCCAAATTTGTTCTTGTGTTTATGTTGGAGATCAGTTTAACATGGATAAATCCAATTTAAACTAGGGGCTAATGTTGGGGATATACCCCGCGGCGTAACCCGGCCGGAAGTATAACCCGCCCAGACTTGGCGACTCATGGGTGACCCGGCGAGCGGGTCAGAGGAACGACAAGACCTGGTGGCCCAGAAGGCGGTTTATGGAAGGCCGATTCATGTTATGGTGGGTCGGTTTATGAGGAAAGCACAAGGAATATTCTCCTACAAAGGAAGCAAGACTAGGACTCCACTTGTAATAGAGTAATCCTAATCCTACTAGGACTAGTCATGTAACCCGCCCCTTCAACATATATAAGGAGGGCCAGGGATCCCCAAAGAGGGACACAAGTAAGAAAGAAATAATCACCAGGACATCTGCCGTTAAAATTCCACGATAGCAGCCGCCGGCTCGTCGGACCGACGCTCGTGACAACTTTTTCATGGCGTCGTCCAACCCGCGAGCCCACCGTGACCAAGATCAAGTCCTTCGGGAGCGAGCCAAGGAAGACGCTCGGGCCACTATTGAGCGACGGCGGGAAGCGCGCCATGAATCAGTTAGGCGTGCAGGACCTACTATGGACCACCAGGCACCGGGGGACCTTGGCGACTTACCTTACGAGGTGGGTTGCCCGGCCTATACCCGTGAGCTGCGGCAGTTCCAGTGGCCCTCACGCCGCACGTTCAAGCCTGAGGTCGGATAAAAGTACAATGGCAAGACTCACCCTTTGGAGTTCCTCAGCATCTACACCATCGTGATACAGGCAGCTGGGGCTTGCGACGACAAGGTGGTCGCCAACTACTTTCCGTTGGTGCTCAAGCCCAACGTTATGTCGTGGTTGATGCACCTGCCCATGGGTTATGTTTCTTCCTGGTCGGACCTGTGCCACGAGTTTGTTGGCGCCTTTACCGGAGGCCACCAAGCTCCTGGCCAGGAAAGCGATTTGCATGTCATCCCCTAGAAGGATGGTGAAACCCTACGCAAGTACATACAAAGGTTCAACCATGTGCAGTACAACATCCCAGACGTTCACCACGCCACCGTCATTAGTACATTCCATCAGAATGTGCGCAACCGCAAGATGCCTCAGGAGCTGGCGATGAACAAGCCTAAAGATGTAGCAGAGCTCTATGTTCTGGCTCATAGATGCGCTCGGGCTGAAGAAGGAAGGAAGTACCCCGGCGAAGACGCTGGCGCGGAAACCGACTACACAGACGGAGAAGCCGTCGCCCCGACGAAAAGGGGCCGACGCAGCAACCAAAAGCGAAAGGGCAAGGCTGTGCTTGCCGTAGAGGGGTCCGACGACCCCGGCGCCGCCAAAAGGTCCAAGGCCGACGACCTCGGCAAGGAAGTTGCCGAGTGCACCGCCTGCCGGGCCTTGGTGGCCACCGACAAGCCAGGGGGCTCCGACAAGCAGTACTGCAAGATTCATCACACCAAGGGCCATGACCTCCAGAATTGCTGGCAGGTCGACCTGCTCGCAGAGAAGCAGAAAGCCGAGTATGAGAGGCGTGATAAGGAGAAAGGCCAGGACGGTGCCGACGTGCCAGGCAAGAAGCATGGTGGCTGAGGTGGTCGCCGCGGCCAAGACAAACAACGAGAGAGGCCCGCTCGAGGCCGCAACATGCAAGAGGAGGACGATGATCATGGCGAGGGCGACGAGTCCAGCGAGCACGAGTTCCAGAAAGCTACAAAGGCCATGTGCGTCGATGGTGGCGCCTCGCTGCATACCTCTCACCGCCAACTAAAACAGTGGGCGCGTGATGTCACTGCGGCAGAGGCATCGTTCGACGCCCAAAGGCCACTAAAGTGGTCCAGCACGCCTATCATTTTTGACACCGAGGATCACCCTGACCGTACAACTGCGGTCGGGTGTTTGCCGTTGTTGGTTTCACCAACGATACGCAACCTCCAGGTGACAAAACTGCTAGTTTACGGCAGGGCCGGTCTAAACCTGATCTCGCCCGCTGTGATCGAGAGGCTACAAATCCCCGATGGAGATCTCGAAGAGACGGGCATGTTTTAATGGGTCAACCCGGCGAGGAGTCAGCCAAAAGGAAAGATTGTTCTACCTGTTACATTCGGGGGCAAGCGGAATTATAGGATGGAGAGGATTGTCTTTGACGTTGCCAATATCCCCTTGCATTATAATGGGATCCTAGGCCGCCCAACGCTGACCAAGCTTATGGCGACCTCACACTATGCCTACAACATGTTGAAGATGCCCGGCCCAATAAGCATCATCACTGTCCCCTTTGATAAGAAAGATGCACTTATCTGTGTCAACCTGCTCTACCGAGAGGCGGTTGTAGCAGATGCCGTCAAGGCACTTGCTCCTACAACCGAGGCCCCGAAGGAGAAGAAAACCGGCAAGAATTTTGCCTCTACCGACAAGGCCTCTAACCCCGGCAAGAGCTCCAGCTCCCCCTCCGGCAAACGCGCGTCTTGGGAGTGCCGCGTTCCCATTTGGAACGTGCCGGAGAGCTCCGCCAGTGGGAGCAAGAGGTCAAGGGCGGCTCCGCGAGACACCAAGAAGGTCCCCCTCAAGGAAGACGACACGGGTGGGGCTTTTACCATAAGCTCCACCCTCGACAACAAATTGGAAGACGTGATCATCACCTTCCTGTGGGAGAATGTCGACGTGTTCTCATGGCAAGCATCCGACATCCTCGACGTTCCCAAGGAAGTGATTGAGCACCACCTTACTATCTGTCCCCATGCGCGGCCTATCAAGCAGAAGGTCAGGAAGAAAGTGTTGGAGCGCCAAGAGTTCATCATTGAGGAAATTAGGAAGCTGTAGGCGGCAGGCTTAGTCAGGGGAGTCCACCAGCCCACATGGTTGGCCAATCCGGTAGTAGTGTGTAATGCAAACGAGAAATGGAGGCTATGTATCGACTATACGGATATCAATAAAGCATGTCCAAAGGACCCTTTCCCTTTGCCGCGCTTTGACCAGATAGTGGACTCAACTGCCGGGCGCGACCTGCTGTCATTCCTCGACACCTACCCAGAGTACCAGCAGATCTTTATAATGAAGGAAGATGAAGAGAAAACCGCGTTCATCACCCCATGTGGAATGTACTCCTTTGTACGGATGCCTTTCGGGTTGAAGAGCGCTGGTTCAACATTTGCTTGAGCGGTCCAAATCGGTTTTGAGCCCCAGCTACATAGAAATATGGAAGCCTATATGGATGACATAGTGGTCAAAACCAAGGACAAGGCCACGCTCGTGCAGGATCTAGAGGAGACATTTGCAAACTTGCGCAAGATGAACCTCAAGCTCAACCCAGAGAAGTGCTTGTTCGGTGTCCCATCTGGCAAACTCCTTGTGTTCTTTGTGTCTCAACACGGAATTGAAGCAAATCCCAACAAGATCAAAGTGATTGAGTAGGTTGAGGTGCCAAGACGAGTCAAAGACGTCCGTAAGCTCATCGGCTGCGTTGCTGCACTTAGTAGGTTCATCTCCAAATCTTCCTAGCGTGCCTCCCCTTTTTCAAAATTTTGAAAAAGGCGAATCCAATGAATAGATACCTTTCCTCCACGCCGACACTAGCCGCGCCTAAACCACAAGACCCGTTGCTGCTATATCTGGCGGCAACGAATCAAGTGATCAGTGCTGCGCTAGTATTACAGAGGGAGTTTGAGGAATAAACAACGGTAGTGGCAGACTCGTGGGGTGACGAGCAAGAGTTCTCCCCAGCAAGGCCTAATGCCGGCAAGGCTGAACCCTCAGAAAGGCTCGGTCCCGGCAGAACAGAGTCTGCGCAAGAAGGCGAGGTCGCCCAGATGAAGAAGATGGCGCAACACCCGGTCTATTTTGTTAGTGTTCCCTTTTGCAGGGGGCTAGACCAAGGTATTCTGGCATGCGGAGGCTACTTATCAGCCTCCTTATGGCCTCGAGGAAGCTGCCCCACTATTTCCAAGCACAGGAGATCACCATTGTCACTCGCCTCTCTTTGCAATGGATCTTGCACAACCCAGATGCAATTGGGAGGATTGTAGAGTGGGCGTTGGAACTGTCAAGCTTTGGCCTCAAGTTTGAAAGTACCTCAACCATGAAGAGCCGATCCTTGGTAGAGTTCATCGCAGAATGGACCTCAACGCCCGGCGAAGAGGTTCAGGAGATCACCCATCCCAGCAAGGAGACCAGCCATGATTGGATTATGTACTTTGATGGAGCTTTCTCACTTCAAGGTGCTGGTGTCGGCGTGCTACTCGTCGCACCCACCGGAGAGTGCCTCAAGTACGTAGTACAAATGCGCTTTCCCTGGGAACAATCAACAAACAACACTACAGAGTATGATGGGCTGTTTGCTGGTCTTAGGATCACGGCAGGCCTCGGAATCAGGAAGCTTATTATCAGGGGTGATTCGCAGCTTGTTGTCAGGCAAGTTACCAAAGATTACCAGAGCCCGTTGATGGAGGCCTATGTGGATGAGGTGAGGAAATTGGAGGAGCGCTTCGATGGTTTGCACGCAGAGCATGTTCCCCGAGCAGAGAACAACATTGCCAACAACTTATCCAAATGTGCTGCCCTCAAGCTACCTGTGGAACCAGGTAGCTTTGTGCATCAATTAACCCAACCATCTGTTGAGCCATCTGTGAGGCAGAACAAACGAAGGAAGGTGGGCCCCGACAAGTACTTTCCGGCTGAGCTCCCAGGAGCCGCCGGCAAGGACGTTGCTGGGTACCCCAAGCTTGCCGCGGAGCAGCAACCTCCGGTAGGGGCCCAAGCCCTGACCGTAGAGGCAGCTGCCCCCACGGCTGAAGATGAGCCATTAGTCCATGTCATCAAGCCCCAGGCTCCGGCATGGGCACAACACACCGTCCATTTCCTCCAAACAGGAGAACTCCTTGAGGAACAAGAAGAGGAAGAGAAAGTAGCCCGTTGGTCCAGTTTGTACCAGTTTGTGGATAATGCCGTGTACAAAAGGAGACCGAATGGTGTGAAATTGAAGTGCATTCCTTGGGAGGCCAGACTGGAGCTCTTGGCAGAGATACACAGAGGCATGTGTGGCTCCCACATAGGGTCAAGAGCCCTTGCCGGCAAGGCATTCCGGCAAGGCTTTTTGTAGCCCACCGCCCTCCAGGATGCAACTGCACTAGTAACCAAATGTGAAGCGTGTCAGTTCCATTCAAAGAAGATTCATCAACCAGCACAACCTCTTCAGACGATCCCTATTCACAAAGTGGCCGGAAGTGGAACCAGTAAGGATGGTGACAGCACAATCAGCCATCAAGTACTTCAAGGGACTAGTCTGTCATTTTGGTGTGCCAAACAGAGTCATCACCGACAACAGCACACAGTTCACGAGCCACACTTTCATGCAGTACGTCCAAGACCTCGGCAGCAAGGTTTTTTTCTTCTATTGCTCATCCAAGAAGTAACGGCCAAGCTGAGAGTGCGAATGCAGAAGTTTTGGGAGGTCTCAAAACCAGGACTTTCGACAGGCTGCACAAGTGTGGAAGACATTGGGTTGATGAGTTGCCAACGGTTCTTTGGTCAATCAGGACGACACCAAATCGAGCCACTGGCCAGAAACCCTTTGCCCTGGTATACAGTGTATAAGCATTTCTCCCCACGGAACTCATATAGGGGTCACCTCGATTGCTCGCTTACGATTAGCTTGAGCAAGAGCAGCTACGCCAAGATGACGCGACACTCCTTGAGGAAGGTCGTCTTCAGGCTGCTGTGCGAGCCGCTCGCTACCAGCTAGCCTTGCACCGCTACTATAGCCGCAAGGTTCACGCCAGAAGCCTTAAGGAAGGCAACCTTGTTCTTCGGCGAATCCAATCCGCAAAGAATTCAAACAAGTTGGCACCGAAGTGGGAAGGCCCTTATCGGGTAATACGAGTCACCAGGCCCAGCGCAGTCCGCCTGGAGACCAAAGATGGCATTCCGGTGAGAAATTCATGGAATATCGAACATCTTTGCAAGTTTTACCCCTAAGGCACCATTGCCGGGAGCCCCGGCAACCCCCTTCTTTGTACTAGCCTTGCTGGCAAGGCATGTAACCCTATGTACAAATCCAGGCGCAGACCCTGTGCGCAGTCAGGGAAAATAAACCCTTTAGTATGTACAGTTTCTCGTTGATTTCCATGTTTATATATAAGCATATATACATGCTTGTCCAGAGTACTGTAATACTTTTTGATTCCATCAAGTGTTAATGGACCGTCAAGGTTCCATGCCCCTGTCCTCTCTTCTTTCTAGCCACGGCAAGGATCCTAGATCCTGCCAAGGACCCGGCTCCGGCAAGAAGTTGGAGGGACGCCCGGCACAGTGACTCCCAGCAAAACAAAACAGATAAAGTTCACCTCTTGCCCGTTCATGTTCGTAACCTGTGGCTTGTGCATTAGAAAACCCTGCCGCTCTCTTTTAAACTCGGGTGCTCCCATCCCTCGCCTGAACGCTGCTTCGGTCAGGGCGGTTGCAGTACCGTTTACTAAAAGAAGGTTGGCAGGGGCTGGACCCTCTGTCTGCAACCCAACAGATGTGATTCTCTTGCAGGCACAGAGGGCGCCAACATGACTCATTTGTTTGTGTTAAAGAGGCATTTCGCCTCTGCGTGGACGTATGCATGCATGATTTCCCGACAAGGCTTGTCTTTTTCCTTAACATGCTGATGCAAGTGCGGATGTTACAGAACATATGCATGAGCTCGAGAGATTACATTATTTAGAAATTAAGATTCAGCAAGTGCCTACATACTAAAAGAAAGATAAACGCCTCACAGTCTCCGTTCTTCTCCCTTTCCTCCCAGGTGTCGCGAGTGAAGGCAAGGGAAGTGCGACAAGGAACACACCCATGGAGAGCATGACGAGGGTGACCCTCGGCGAGACACGTGGCCGAGGGACGAGGGCAGTGCAAATGATGGTGCTGCCATCGGCGGTCAGTCGGAGTCGGAATCGGCATCCTCCCGCCCGCTACCACCGTCCTCACCATCGGTGTCTTCCTCGTCAGTATCGCCTGAGGAGGAGGTTTCATCATCATTGGAGCTCTCCATGCAACACCCTAAGCGGATTCCCGAGCATCCGAAGACCTTAATGGAGAGCAGGTTGTTCTCCATTAATTTGAAATGGAGAACGTGCCCCTCCGATAATCTGTGAGCGCGGGCGAAGGTCTTCCACCCATGGCGAAGGTACATGATGTGAGGGGCAGGGAAGTCGATGTTGACCCGCATGCTGCCATTCCCGTAGCCCCTCATACACAGCCTCAAATCCTGCCATGGCTCAAGCTCCATTTCCTAAGCAAACATGCTAGGGAGGGGAAGGTGACCACACACTGGCTTGTACAGCCTGATGAAGAACTCGCGGGGCTGGTCTCCAACATGGCCCTACATTGGGGTAAGAGCCACTGGCAGGAGCGCGGCCGATGCGTCACCTCATCCTCCTCTCCCTCGAGCGCCAAGGCGGCATCGGCCTCGCCCCGTCCCTCTTCCTCTCATGACGGGCTCTGCCACCACGAGTTCTGTCAGGGATATTACTAGCAGGTATAAACCGGCTAGGAAGATCCGGATTATATTAATGTAGCTGTGTTATCATAAGCCCAGTAGAGGTTACAGCCCATGAAGGCTTAGGGCCCATATATAAAGTTTACGGTTTATGAACCGTCCTATCATGTAACTTGAGGCATAAGGTAGAAAAGGCACAGACCGAGGCGGACACGATTATGAACCGGCCTCGGGACTCTGTAAACCTGACCGGGCGTTGCCTCCTATATAAAGGGATGACCCGGGGACGGTTCAAGGACAAGCAACAATCCGTCGAGACACAGGAAAGCAATCCGCTCCCTGTTCATTGACGCCCAAGCAATACCAAACTAAACTAGACGTAGGCTTTTACCTTCATCGAAGGGGCCGAACTAGTATAAACCCTCTGTGTTCTTTGTGTGCTTTAACCTCTTCAAGCTAACCCACACGATGGCCTCACACCTAAGTCCTCTAAACCGAACATCTGCCGTGCTAATTCCACGACAGTTGGCGCCCACCGTGGGGCTATCGCACGATGATTTCGAGTTCTTGAAGGGCATATTTGAAGGACTCAAGGGTTACGCGGTCGGCCGGATGACCAAGAGTCGCCGCGGCCGGATCTACATCGATGACGCAGGCTGGGGCCCTGAGGCCGATTCAATCGAATATGGGTACCGGGTCCCCTTCGGCGGCATCCACGTCTTCATCGGCAAGATTGGTGAACCGGGACCTGAGCCGGACATCTTCCCCAACATCGTCGAGCCGGCTCAGCGTGCGAGATCGGCCCGGATTCAGACCACCATGAAGCATGTTTTCGTTGGAGCAATACATGGAGTCCAAGCCGAGGACGGATTGGATTCTGGTGGCGAGATAGTTGTATACTCCGACGATGAATCTTCATCCGGAGAGACCGAATCTTTGTATCTATTGCGGGACGGTCGATCCGGGGGTGTATCCGATGGTGACAGTATACCGGACCCCTTTGATCCGCCAAACCGGGTGGCTGTCTTCATGGCTGGATCACAATCTGCGCAGCAGCCCACGGTGACCGGGGCGTTCATAGCAAAGGTAGCTGGTGCAGGGGCGAGCAACCAAGCCCCCTCACCATCTGACGCTCTATCCACCTTGGTTGAGGAGTTGACAGCCCGAGCAGTAGCGGAGGTGGCTCCTGGTAACAAGGCGCAACATGATGCAGAGATCCTTTAGCTAAAGGGCCGGATCGAGCAAGCCAAACGGGATCTGGATGCAGAGAAAGCCATGATAGTGACAAGGCAAGCAGAGCTGGATTACCAAGCTTTCCAGCTCAGAATTGATCCGGCCTCTGCGCAGGAGGTAAGGAACAGAAGGTATCAGACTCGTCTACCGCCGGTCTATGAGGCGATGAATCTCTTTGGCACGCCAAGAGCGGGAGCTAGCAATAATCTAGAAGTAAACTGGAGGGGAGCCCCAGCAATAGGCGCACCGGTTCAACAACCAACCGCGGAGCAAAATCGTCGGATTGTACCCACGCCGCACGTCCCCACACCTCCTGGTCATTACTCAAACCCCCTGGATAACATTGTCGCCGCCGCTTCAGGGCTGGCCGCTTTACCCATTGAGGGAACATCCCCCGTGGCGATGGAAGCACGCAGTGTCAAGGAATTGCTGGACACAGCATTGACACAGCAGCAGGGGTACTCCTACAGCAGGGAGAGACTTCATTCAACACCCCGCCACAGCAGGAGTTACGCTAGGCATTGGGATGAACCGGAGGTGTCCAGCAGCGAGCGGAGACGTCACCGTCACATGCAAGATAATCCGGCGGGAGCAGAGGCGCACGCCCAGGAGGTGATGAACCGGGCCAGACCTACTGCCCGCGAGGATACCCGTCAAACGACGCCGGTTCACCCAACCACAGCAGAGACGGGGGTCACGACAAGTTCTTTTGGAGTACAGTGCCTTGTTCCCGCTTTACGAAGCGTAAGGTTACCCAAGGACTTCAAAGGACCGCGCAAGGTGCCCAACTATACGGCAGATCTGGCTCCAGAGGCTTGGATTGAGAGCTATGAGATGGCCATGGAGATGCTAGAGGTGGATGAAGCCGCGTGCGCAAAGTATTTTACCATGATGCTCGAGGGTACAGCCCGGACGTGGTTAAAGGGCTAACCACCTAACTCCATCGGATCATGGGGTGAGCTGCGTCGCCAGTTTATCAAAAATTTCAAAGACACGTGCAAGCAACCGATGTCAATAGTGGACTTGGCGGCATGTGTTCAAGGAGAACAGGAGCCTACGAGCACCTGGGTCCGGCGAGTGTCAGAAATCCTACACTCTTCCAATAGCATCAATCCTAGTACGACAATAGTGACATTGGAAAACAATTGCCGGTTCGAGTCTCTGAAGCTGAAGTTGGGACGGCTCAAGCGGGATTGTAATGACATGGGGACACTCATGAGCGCTCTGGTGAAGTATGGGGACTCTGACAACATTAAATACCCAGAAGCGGATGGAGACAAGTCCGGGAAAGCCAACAAGGCTGGTAAACCGGCGCAGGCTAATCCGGCAGGAACAAGCTTCAATGGTAAGTGAAAGGCAGAAGGCAGCTCTGATTTTGTGGCCAATACCAATGTTCAAGGAAACTTTCAACGCCGCAAGGGTAGACCCCCTCCACGGAGCGGCGGAGGATTCATTAATCTGGATCAGCAGTTGAACGAGCCTTGCCCGAAGCATGGCACGGAGGAACGCCCAGCTAAACATACATGGGGACAATGCCGGGTCATGATAGAGGCCATGAGGCAGGCCAAATTTGACAACGGACCACCGGGCGGCGGCTCAGGTCCCGGTTTTCATGGTCCGGGTCACCAGGGTAATGGTTCCGGATCAGGGTATCATGGCGGCAACAATAGTTACAACCAAGGAAACCACCACCAGCATGGTCAGGGCGGTTACAATAACCAAGGCAACCACCAGCATGGTCAGGGTAGTCACAATAACCAAGGCAATCAGCAGCGTCAGTAGTAGCAGCAATCCGGTTATCAGAGTAATCCGAAGGAGCTAAGTAGTGGACAGTATCATGTGTTTACTACGAGTTTGTGCAAACGAGATCAAAAAATCCTAAAGCGGGCGGTACACGCAGTTGAACCGGCAACACCACGTTTCCTGCGCTGGTCGGAACAGCCTATTGTGTGGAGCAGAGAGGATCACCCTCCGCGGGTTGATAATCCGGGCTAGTTGGCCTTAGTGGTGGCACCACAGGTGGGTGGCTACAAATTCACTAAAGTACTCAAGGACGGCGGCAGCAGCATCAACATCTTATATTACGAGACTTTCCATCGCATGGGGTTAATGGACAAGAAGCTAAGACAGTCCAATACGGTGTTCCATGGAGTGGTGCCAGGTAAATCGGCTTACCCAGTTGGGAAAATTGATCTAGAAGTTACCTTTGGAGATGAACAGTATTGAGACGGTAACCTTTGAAGTTGTAAAGATCCGGAGCCCATATCATGCCCTGTTTGGACGACCAGTTTATGCCAAGTTTATGGCTAGACCGTGCTATGTTTATCTACAGCTCAAGATGCCGGGTCACAAAGGAACCATCACGGTTCACGGAAGTAGCAAGATCGCATTGGAGTGCGAGGAAGGAGACGCTGCTTATGCAGAGGCAGTATGTGCTACGGAGGAATTAAAGTTCTACAAAGACAACGTTGATCCGGCAGATATGTCCCCGTTAAAGAAACCAACTACAGAGCATGATCTGGCGTTGAAGTTTATATCGAAAGAGGAAACCAAACAAGTTGACTTTGTGCCACGTGACTCATCCAAGTAGTTCACTATCAGCGCTAACCTTGATCCCAAATAGGAAAGCGCGCTCATCGAGTTCATCCGTGAGAACCGGGATATCTTTGCATGGAAACCTTCTGACATGCCAGGTATACCAAGGGAACTCGCTGAGCACAGTCTTAATATTGATCCGAAGTTTAAACCGGTCAAGCAGTATTTGCGCCGCTTCAATGAAGAAAGGCGCAAGGCTATCGGTGAAGAAGTGGCCAGGCTTTTGGATGTAGGGTTCATAGTTGAAGTATTCCAACCGGAGTGGTTGGCTAATCCGGTTCTGGTGTTAAAGAAAAATGGAAAGTGGAGAATGTGTGTGGATTACACAGACTTAAACAAGGCTTGTCCCACCGATCCTTTTGCTCTCCCCCGTATTGATCAGATCATTGATGCTACGGCGGGATGTGAGCAGCTATGTTTTTTGGATGCATATTCAAGGTATCATCAGATCAAGATGGCGATTAAGGACCAGGAGAAGACAACCTTCATAACTCCCTTTGGTGCCTTTTGCTACGTATCTATGCCTTTTGGGCTCAAGAGTGCCCAAGCAACTTACTAGCGCTGCGTATAGAACTGTCTTAAGGGGCAGATAGGGAAAAATGTCCATGCTTATGTGGATGACATTGTGGTAAAGTCAAGGAAGGAGGAGACGCTGACAAAGGACCTAAAGGAAACCTTTGATAACCTCCGGGTCTATAAGATGATGCTTAATCCGGAGAAGTGCATTTTTGGTGTTCCAGCTGGCAAGCTCCTTGGATTCTTGGTGTCAAACGGAGGAATAGAAGCCAATCCAGAGAAGATCAAGGCAATCACATCCTTGACTAAACGAGCTTGCATCAATGATGTCCAGCGTATCGCTGGCCGGATTACAGCGTTAAGCCGATTCATCAGTCTTTTGGGAGAGAAGGCAATTCCGCTTTATCAGATGCTAAAGAAGACAAACCGGTTTATATGGAGCGATGCTGCAAACGCCGCGTTTGAGGACTTGAAGCGGCAATTGGCAGAACCACCTTTCCTTGCTGCCCCTGTTGATAAGGAGCCGCTACTATTATACGTGGCCGCCAATGCCCGGGCAGTTAGCGTGGCAATCGTGGTCGAGCGAAAAGAAGCAGGCAAGGAATATCCGGTTCAGCGCCCGGTTTATTATGTCAGTGAGGTTCTAATTGAGTGAAAACAAAGATACCCACACTGGCAGAAGCTGGTGTATGGCGTGTTTATGGAAAACCGGAAGCTGAAGCACTACTTCCAAGGCCACCCAATAACTGTTGTCAGTTCAGCTCCGTTGGGGGATATAATCCAAAATAGAGAAGCCACTGGCAGAGTAGCAAAGTGGGCCATTGAGCTTAGCCCACACGGATTGAAGTATGTGCCACGTACTTCTATCAAATCACAAGCATTGGTAGATTTCATCAATGATTGGATAGAATTGCAAGCACCAGAGGAGAAGCCGGATCATACATAGTGGACTATTCAATTTGACGGTTCAAGGCAATTAGAAGGCTCGGGGGCTGGAGTTGTGTTAACTTCCCCGCGAGGTGACAAATTTTGTTACGTCCTCCGCCTAATGTTTCCTTGCACTAATAATGCGGCTGAATATGAGGCATTGCTTTATGGCCTGTGGATGGCTAAGGAGATGTACTTGAGCCGGGTCAAGTGTTTTGGTGATTCAGATTTAGTGGCAAAGCAAGTATCCGGCAAGTGGGACTCTAAAGACCCTCTCATGGCGGCTTATAGACGAGAAGTTGAAGCAGTTGCAGGATATTTCAAAGGATATCAGGTGGATCACATAGACCGGCGGAAAAATGAAGCGGCCGTTCCTCTAAGCCGGCTGGGTTCTCAGCGTAAACCGGTGCCATCGAATACTTTTTTGGACGAGCTACACAGTCCATCAGTTCAGGTACCATCGGAGGAAGATTTGGCTGTTCCTGATCCGGAAGCGCAACTGGTTGCGGTACTTCATGTTATCCCGGATTGGACACTCCCTTACTTGGCGTACCTGAGCCGAGGAGAGTTGCCAGATGATGTGATTGAAGCAAGGCAGGTAATCGGGCGGTCCAAATCCATGACAATTGTAAACGGGGAACTTCATCACCGCAGCGTTTCTGGAGCGTTTCAGCGGTGTGTATCATCCGAAGAAGGCTGTGACATTCTTCGAGAAATTCATGAAGGGGATTGTGGTCATCACACCGGTTCAAAATCCTTGGTAGCTAAAGCTTTCCGTCATGGGTTCTACTGGTTGACAGCCCATGCTGATGCGGAGGATCTAGTCCGGAAATGCGATGCTTGTCAGAAATTTTTACGGCGTGCTCTTGTTCCGGCACAGGAGCTGCGGATGATTCCAATTACTTGGCCGTTTGCGACTTGGGGGCTTGATATGGTTGGGCCTTTTAAATGATCCCAAGATAAAAAAACTCACATGTTGGTCGCAGTGGATAAGTTTACAAAGTGGATTGAGGTAGAGCCTGTGAGCAAGTGTGATGCGGCAACAACGGTTAAATTCATCAAGAAGGTAATTTTCTGGTTTGGCTTTCCACACAGCATTATCACTGACAATTGCACCAATCTATCTAAAGGAGAGATGGAAGAGTTTTGTCAAAGGGAGCATATTCGCCTAGATGTGTCTTCTGTAGCTCACCCTCAATCCAATGGTCAAGCTGAAAGGGCCAATCAAGAGATTTTGCGAGGTATCAAGCCCCGGCTTATGACTCCCTTGCAAAGAACACTAGGGTGCTGGGTTGAGGAGTTACCTTCTGTCCTGTGGAGCATCAATACTACACCAAACAGGTCCACAGGCTACACACCTTTCTTCAAGGTGTACGGTGCTGAAGCGGTTCTTCCAAGTGATATCCGCCACGACTCACCACGGGTGGCAGCTTATGTTGAAGCAGCCAATGAGCAAGCAAGACAGGACAGCTTGGACCGGCTAGATGAAGAGCATGACATAGCAGCAACACGATCCGCAATTTATCAGCAGGACCTGCGCAGATATCACAGCCGCCGGGTTAAAACGAGGACGTTCCAGGAGGGGGACTTAGTACTCCGGCTCATCCAGGACCAGACAGATATGCACAAGCTATCCCCACCTTGGGAAGGGCCCTTTGTGGTCAGCAAGAACCTATACAACGGTTCATACTACCTGGTGGACGTTCGAGAACACAAAGACTCACGGACATCAGAAGAAGAGACGAAGAGGTCGTGGAACATTGTCCTCCTGCGGCCTTACTACACTTGAGCCATGAGCTCCGCTTCATGTATCCTATATATATTATGATTAATAAATATACGGGCACCCCTGGTAAACCGGGGGATCAGCCTTTTTTCCTCTAAATAAGTTTCTTATGAACGTTAACATAGATACTTTGAACAGTCTATTTTGCTATGCAAGACAATTCTATAAGGGGCCAAACAGGACTTGCCTTTCAAGTGCAACTCCTTCACAGGAACCCTACCTCCAGGATCACTTGGGGGCTACGGATCACATGCGAATCCTCGCTTAAATCCCTTCTGGTCCGGTTTATATGATCGTCTTCACATCATCGCCCTTTGGATTACATCCATTAATTGGCAAAAAATGTTCTTGTCCCTTGGAGTACATCCTTTGATGGCAAAAGAAAAAATTCTTGCCCCTTGGTTGATACATCCTTTGATGGCAAAAGAAAAAATGTTCTTGTCCCTTGGAGTACATCCTTTGATGGCAAAAGAAAAAATTCTTGCCCCTTGGTTGATAAATCTTTTGATGGCAAAAGAAAAAATGTTCTTGTCCCTTGGAGTACATCCTTTGATGGCAAAAGAAAAAGTTCTTGCCCCTTGGAGTACATCCTTTGATGGCAAAAGAAAAAAGTTCTTGCTCCTTGGATTAAATCCATTGATTGGCAAAAGAAATCATTGCTCCTTGGATACCCATTGATTGGCAAAATAAATCATAGCCCTTTGGGTCGCATCCATTGATTGGCAAATATGGAGCCTGGCAGCTCGCAAAAAGCCTCGACTACATGGTCTTATTTGCAAACGGTGTTTTGTGTTTTGTGATTTTTCAAAGTTTTCTATGGTTTTTTGATCCGGAACTGGGCAACTTCAAAGTTGACCACGTATTTACAAAAGTCTGGGTCATAGAGCACCAGCATGATTTAAACCGGTAGTTACTATAACCCGGAACAATCATTGGGCAAACACCAATAGAACCAAGAGCCTCCTCGGAATCTACAATGTCCACCGGATTAAGGATGTCAAGCATACTTAATTAAAGGTACGAAAGTATTTTTGGGTATAAAGCAGATACTCGTTCAAACATATATGCCTGTGAGAGCACTATAATCGGTCCGGCGGTAAACCGCCAGGACATTTTCTTAGTATTGTCTATGCAGATTCAGGTAATATAAAGGATCAACCATAGCAGACAAGGGATTAAAATTGACATATGCCAAATCACAGCTGTGACATCCGGATTATGACAGAAAATGTTTCAAACTATCCTATTACAAGGCGCTGGCAAGCCTGAACGGATTAAAGTTTTCAAGGCAACATATTACAGCAGCTAAAAGTTAAACTGAGCGGCTTATGCTTCTTCTTCCTGCTACTTAGGCCGAGGATCGGCTTGTTCCGGAACTTCTTCGTCTTCTTGAAGCGGCTGAAAAGCAGGAACGTGCCAGTCGATCTTGGATAGTGCACGTAAGTACATCTCCTCAGTAATGAGATCGGACAGATCAACATCTGGGGCGAAAGTATGGGCGTGCACTGGTGGGATTAAATTCTCGGTGTCATAAACCGGCCGGTCCACACGCTCATTCTCCAAGTCATATGCCGGATGATACCTGGTCAGGTCCGCTTCATCAGCAAGCTTGCTGGCAAGAGGGCGCATTTCCTTAGTTAAAGCACGAAGGTCCTTGCCAGAGAAGGCAGATCCATCCTCCTTGTTGCTGGGGTACCCGTTCATAGCTTCCTCTGGATCAAAGTCCGGAACCCATGCCTTGGCTCTGGTCAGCGCTACAAGAGAGCCGGCCCGTGCAGCAGATTTCTTCACTTCTTCCAAGTGTACAGGCAATATAGAAAGCTTTTCCAAAGTACCTTGGATAGTAGTGGGGGCCGCTTTGTAATGGAACATCGCACTTATAATCCTTTGAGCGCCGGAATACAGCTGCTCAACCAGAGTATAAGAGGCCTTGAGTTTCTTCCGGATATCATCCCCAAGGTGGGTGATGCGTCACCCTGCATATGATTATTACAGTTAAACCGAAGCAGAATAAAGATTGCAGAGATGAAAGCATATGTATATTAAGTGCTCACCAAAGATGGCAGAGGTCATAAGCTCTATTTGCTGCTTTAAGCCGGTCAGCTCTTGCGTTACCGGATTAAGGGCCTCTTCAGCATCCTTTGCCCTTTTCTCAAGGGCGTTCCTCTGCACTTCCTAGGCTGATCGCTCCGCTTCGAAATCTTTTTTCAGTTTTTCAGTATTGGTCAAGTTCAGCACCAGCTCATCCTTGGCCTTGGTAGAAGCAGTTTCAGCGGCAATAAGTCTATTCCGGAGCTCAGTTACTTCTGCAGCCCTCCGGGTCAAGTCAGCCTACAAGAAAATCAAGTGGATTAAATGACAATTAAGACAAGTCTCAAGCACATACACAAGTTATCCACTTGACACTTGGGGGCTAATGGGCAGTTGAAGTATCAAAAGAAAACTTCAGACAAGTCCCAGGCACATAAAACAAGTTATGCCCCTGGCACTTGGGAGCTAATGGGCAGCTGAAGTGTCAACAGAGAATTTCAGACAAGTCCCAGGCACATAAAACAAGTTATGCCCCTGGCACTTGGGGGCTAATGTAAGTTCATTTTTCATACATTTGGAAGTACCAATTCACCTACAACGAAGCTAAACCAGAACTTGGGGGCTACTATGGCATAAAGACAGAAGTATGAAGAAGGCAAAACAAAGACAAGTGAAGGAAGGTACCTCGTATTTATCCTTCATCATATTAACCAAGCCCAATTCATAATCGCGGCTGGTATGAAGCCGGTTCAAATACCCGGAATAAAGTTCCTGGGCACTCAATTCGGCATAGTTGGACAAGTTCGTGCTCCACTTTCCCTTCTCTTGTTGAAGCTTCTCCGCTTTAGCAGTGTGCTTGGCCAAGATGATAGGCTCAGCAGGAGCGGTAAAACCTATCCCGGTTATCTGAACATCCGGAGAAGAGGTAGTGGTTGGCTGAGAAATGGCAGCAGTAGGGGCCGGACTAGCAGGAGCCGGATTAGTCCGAGGAGGGCTAACCCGAATAGGACTCGCCGGTTCAATGACATTTTCCACATTCGTGTTTTCTGGAGGAGCGATGTTATCTTGGTCCATGGGAGCACGATCATCAATTTGAGTTGTAGGATCCCTCTCTGGAGGGATGACCTCATCCGGATCAGCCGCCGGATCGGCGGCAGCAGTTTCGGTAGCCGCTTTGGTGGCCTTCGCCTTCTTGCTAGGCTTGGGCTTACTGAAGGAAATTGAAGGGACAATGAGAATCATCAAGGAAGAAATACAAATATAAACCGGATGTTGAAAGGAACTTACCCAGGCACAGTCTTCAGTACAGGAACCTGTGTGGCAGTCGATTCACCGGAAGATGATAAAGGTGTCTCCTGATAGTTAGGATCAGACGGTTTAAGCGGTTTGCATATAAGTCCGGCCTTTGTATGGAGAAGAGTTGGAAAAAGTAAAACCTCAGAGTGGCGCCTGCGAGCCGGAGTGAGAGATATTCTGAAAGATTCTACTACATGGCCACTATGGTGCGTAGTCCGGCGGGCTTCATGTTGCTGCTTCTTCAAAAGAAATTTGGGGTCCAGTTGAGCGTAAGGATGAGAAAAAGGGTACTTCCGGGATGCCCGACGAATTTTGGGCACCGGCGGTTCAGAGTCTGAAGGAAGAGAGATTACCTCAATTTCTGCCGCTTTACTTCCTTCAGCCAAATCCTGTGGAAAGACACTGTTAACATAGATTTGGATAAAGAGAGATCAAAACATATCAGGATCAACTCATACCTCAGAACCTGGATCATCTTACTCAAGATGTGAACCGGAGCGAGCGGCCTTCTTCTTCTTCTTGACAGCGCATGTCTTCCGGCGTGGCTGTTTGCCTGACTTGTCCTGAGGTTTTCTTTTCCAAAAAGGATCGTTGGCCTGTGCAGAAGATGAAAGATAAATAAAAGATAATTGATATGAACGGATTAGAAACAAACAGAAGAGGACAGAAAAAACTTACTGCTGGCAGTTTGTTTTTCTCATAGTATGGAGCCAATCCGGTCTGACTGCACTCTTCCAGAGAGATGTTGAGCATTTTCTTTGCGGATTCAGTGACTTCCTTCTCAGGAAGCATTATGTCAATGTGGCGCTGAGGGTCATCCATCTTTCCGGTATACTCATTCATCAGACCGGAGCGCCGGCTCAGAGGAAGGATGCTCCAGGCAAGCCAACAACGAACGAAGTCTACTCCGGTCAAACCGTTGGCCATAAAGGCCTTAAGTTTAGCAAGCTGAGGGGCAAACCGGGCCCGCTCTGAGGAACTAAGGTGCTCCGGCAGGGGATGATCCTCAGGAAGACGATGTTCGCGGTAACCCGGCTGTGGGTTTTCTCCTTCAGGCGAGGTATCTTTGCAATAAAACCAGGATTGGTTCCAGTCCTTGGTGTGTGTATGGAGAGCAGCGTGAGGAAAGACCACATCTCTTCTTTTCTGAATACTAACACCGCCTAGCTCTTGATGTGGTCCGGCAGTAAACTCTGTCCGTCGGTTTAAGTGGAAAAAGTCTCGGAACAAATCCACTGATGGTTCTTCTTGAAGGTATACCTCGGAGAAGACTTGAAAATTGCAGACGTTTGATATAAAATTCGGGCCTATATCTTGAGGATGGAGCTGAAAAGTAGCCAGCACATCCCGGAATTTTTTTGAACCGGGAGGGCTAAAGCCCCGGGACATATGATCAAAGAAAACGATGAATTCTCCTTCCTTAGGGGTAGGAGGACATTCATTTTCTGGAGCCCGCCATTTCAGAACCACTTGGGGGCCCAGAATACCAATTGAAGCGGCGTTGGTTAAGTCCTCTTCCGTAATGCGGGATGGAACCCAGTTGCAACAAACGAACTGCATGGCAACCATCTGAGCAAAAGGAAAACGCTGAAAAAGTACAGTGCAAAATCCGGATTATTAGGTATTGAAGCATAAACCGGAGTGTATCATCTAATTATATCGACGGTTTAGACAGGGGACTAATGGCATTGGCAACCCGTAAGCAGATGTGAAACGAACTGCTACCGGTTTATGATAACAAAAAAGAGAAGGCTAAACCGTCGGGCTCATGGTTAATTCTTTGCAAGAGGAATATATGATTGGTTAAACCAACGAGTAACTTACAGATCTATCAAGACGAAGAAACAGGTTTCTACAGAAGGCTAAAGTAAAAATGGATCTGAGCGGTAAGAAAAAGATGAAATATACGCGAGTCGGATATAGGAAGAACTAGGAAGGATTTCTACAGATCAAATGAATCTAAGGGTTGAGTCTGAGGTCCGAATCTAAGTTTAAACTACGGAGCGGGGACGCGTTTGAAGCAAATACAAGGTTTGAATCTACTGCAAATATAACCTACAGGGCGAACAGCACAGCTTCGAGTTTTCATGGCGGAAGTAATGGAGGAACCCTAGATTGAGATCTACGATAAGAAAGGAAGAAGTACCTGAGAAAGAAGATGAACGGCGGCGGAGTACTCTGGACACGTTTCAGGATGATGCAGCGGCCTGGCTTGACGACGGCAACGAGCTCGAAGACAGCGGTGGAGCTTCGGGCGACGGAGGAAGAAGAAGTGCGGAAGGAGGAAAAAGAATAGGGCTCGGTGTTATTTATAAAGACTGGAGAGGTGAAACGGCAAGCGCGGGAATCAAGGAGGTCAGAGATTGGATAAAGATTCCATTGTCGCCTCGATTTTCGGGCCAGCCTTTAAACAAAGCTAACAAACAGCTGTGAGCAATAAATGCGGATGTGATGTCACGACAGAATAAAATGATTTCTGGAGATGACGTCATAGCCGGTTTACAAAACAGAGAAGCTACAAGGAGGAAATTTATGCAGCATTTAGAAGACTGACATGAAGAAGTTCAAATCCCTCTGGGGCCTAATGTCAGGGATATTACTAGCAGGTATAAACCGGCTAGGAAGATCCGGATTATATTAATGTAGCTGTGTTATCATAAGCCCAGTAGAGGTTACGGCCCATGAAGGCTTAGGGCCCATATGTAAAGTTTACGGTTTATGAACCATCCCATAATGTAACTTGAGGCATAAGGTAGAAAGGGAAGAGACCGAGGCGGACACGATTATGAACCGGCCTCGGGACTATATAAACCGGACCAGGCGTTGCCTCCTATATAAAGGGATGACCCGGCGACGGTTCAAGGACAAGCAACAATCCGTCGAGACAGAGGCAAGCAATCCGCTCCCTGTTCATCGACGCCCAAGCAATACCAAACCAAACTAGACGTAGGCTTTTACCTTCATCGAAGGGGCCGAACTAGTATAAACCCTCTGTGTTCTTCGTGTGCTTTAACCTCTTCAAGCTAACCCGTGCGATGGCCTCACACCTAAGTCCTCTAAACCGGACATCTGCCGTGCTAATTCCACGACAAGTTCCGGAGGCGGAGGGACACATTGTTGAGCAAAAGCCCTCACCACCGCCGTTGGAGTATCGGCGCGCCCTCTAACCATGGCGACTCGAAGATAAGAATCGAGTAGGGAGGAGATGGGTGCAGAAAGACGCCGTCCCTCTCCCCTTTTATAGAGGGGCGGGGCCGGGGCTCGGCCCCCAACCTTAGAGCGGCCGCCCCACTTAACCAATCCAGCCACCAGAGGCGCAGGGAATCAGGACCGACCCGCTGCTCCAATCAGCGACTAGTTTCCCACCTTGGCGTTAATGTCCGTGCCCCCATATCTGCCGCTTACCCTCCCTAAGGCATCAAGGACACGTGGCGGGCGAGCCAGAGTCAAGAAGACAGGTGGGGCGACCGTAAATGAGCTGTGCCCCTGCCTTTTCCTCCTTTTATGGGAAATACGTGGGCCACCTCTTTACTATTCGCCGTGACGTGGCGCACGCACGCTGCAACCGCCCCATGCACGACCCACATGTCACGCACCAATGCGAGTCATGGGGAAGCGCAACCATCAAAGGAACCACCGCAGTTAAAACCCTGCCAGACGTGCCCGCGAACCGTTCTGGGCCTGGCCCAACAACGCTCCGCGCTTATGTCAGGCCTAGGCCCGGGGCTCCTGTTGGTGTACAAAAGTAGGGGTCCTTTTGCACCCCTTTACTTGTGCACGGGCAGTTGTAGCCACGCCTACGACCACGCTTGGCGAAGCAGAAGGAGGGGCACGAGACAGCCAAGGCAACACCCAAGACAGAGACATGAAGGACAAAGGGTGTGACACCCCCGATTTGACCGTACACTAATCATGCACGCAAATGTGTACGACCAAGATCAAGGACTCACTGGAAGATATCACAACACAACTCTAGACACAAATTAAAATAATACAAGCTTTATATTACAAGCCAGGGGCCTCGAGGGCTCGAATACAAAAGCTCGAAAACACAAGAGTCAGCGGAAGCAACAATATCTGAGTACATACATAAGTTAAACAAGTTTGCCTTAAGAAGGCTAGCACAAAAGTAGCAATGATCAAAAAGGCAAGGCCTCCTGCCTGGGACCTCCTAACTACTCCTCGAAGCCGAACTCCATGTAGAGACATCATCGGGGTCCTCTGGCTCCTGGAATCCACCATCTGGTTGCGTCATCCGAGAAGAAGGGAGAAAAGGGGAAAAGGGGGAGAAAAGCAACCGTGAGTACTCATCCAAAGTACTCGCAAGCAAGGATCTACACTACATATGCAATGAAATAAGTGTAATGGGGCAATATCTGTGGACTGAACTGCAGAATGACAGAATAAGAGGGGGTATAACTAATCCAATCGAAGACTACGCTTCTCGTAACCTCCATCTTGCAGCAGAAGATGAGGGTAGCTGGAAAGTAACAAGTATCCTCACTTCGCGCAGCCTCCGTCTTGCAGCAGTAGAATGGAAAAGATGGTAAGTTCACCAAGTAACAACGTATAGCATAACCCTACTCGGCGATCCTCCTGCACATCACCCTGTGAGAGAGCAACCACCGAGTTATCTCTGGCACTTGTAAGGGTGTGTTTTATTAAGTATCTGGTTCTAGTTATCATGAGGTCGGAATACAACTCCGGGTCGTCCTTTTACCGAGGGACACGGCTATTCGAATAGATTAACTTCCCTGGAGGGGTGCACCACATAACCCAGCACGCTTGATCCCATTTGGCCGGACACACTTTCCAGGGTCATGCTCGGCCTCGGAAGATCAACACGTCGCAGCCCTACCTAAGCACAGCAGAGAGGTCAGCACGCCGGTCTAAGTCCTAAGCGCGCAGGGGTCCGGGCCCATCGCCCAACGCACACCTGCACGTTGCGTACGCGGCCGGTGAGCAGACCTAGCAACCTCCATTACTAAGGAAGTTGCATTACGCGGTCCAACCCGGCGCGCGCCGCTAAGCCACTGACGTCAAGAAGGCTTCGGCTGATACCACGACGTCGAGTGCCCATAACTGTTCCCACGCAGCTGGTTAGTGCGTATAGACCAAATGGCCAGACTCAGATCAAATATCCAAACTCGTTAAGCGTGTTATTATGAAATAACCGCGGACAATGACCAGGGCCAGGCCACCTCTCCACTGGGTGTCTCAACCTGCCCTGTCGCTCTGCCACAACGATCCACTTGGGGGCCGTCAGGAACTCAGGCCCACCACTACCTGGATGGAGCCACCTGTCGTTTCAGCCCCCACATCAAATCACTTGCTGGTACTCAATGAGCCGACCCGACTTTAGTCACATCAAGTATCATGTAAAGTGTATGTAGTAAAATACCCGTGATCACACCCAAGTGATCACGGCCCGATAGAATAGCAGGGCAGACGGACAAGGGTGTAGGGCCACTGATGGAGTACTAGCATCCTATACTAAGCATTAGGATGGCAGGTAAAGTATCAACAGTTATAGCAACAATGACAGGCTATGCAGCAGAATAGGAGTAAACGAACAGTAACATGCTACACTACTCTAATGCAAGTAGTATAGAGAAGAATAGGCGATATCTGGTGATCAAAGGGGGGGGGGGCTTGCCTGGAAGCTTTGCAGACGAAATGAATCTTCGGAAGTGTAGCCGTAGTCGAACACCGAAGCACCAATGGTCTCGGGGTCCATCACAGTATCGGAGTCTACCGAAAATAAGCAACGAAGGGGAAACAAATAAATAACAGAGCAAACAATAGCATCACAAAGCGTAACATGGCAAAACGCGGAGCTACGTGTGACCTAACGCGATAGGAGGTGATACTAGCGAGGATGAAAAACATCCGGGGAAGTATTCCCGGTGGTTCGCGTTTTCGGGCAAATGAAACGGAGGGGGAAAGTTATGTGTTCGGTATGATAGAGATGTGTGGCGGACGAATGGATCACGTATTCGGATTCGTCTCAAAATTCTGAGCAACTTTCATATATAAAGTATTTTCATCCGAGTTACGGTTAATTTTATATTAATTTTTAAAGTTTTAAATCTTTTTCTAATTTATTAATTATTAAATAATTCAACATTATCCAGAATAGTGCATGCTAACATCAGCATGACGTCAGCATGACATCAGCAGTCAACAGTGGGCTGACTGGTCAAGCTGACGCGTGGGGCCCGCGTGTCATACACCGTTAACTAATTAACCAAATCAATTAGTTTGACTAACAGATTAGGTAGGTTAGTTAATTGATTATGTTAACTTAATTATAATTAATTAACTTAATTAACCAATTAATTAATTAATATATATTTTTTTAAATTATTTTTTTTGTTCTTTTCCTTATTTTTTGAAAACGTTTTGGGGCATGTGGCCCACTGTCATAGGGCCAGAGGGCCCATAGTGGTTCGGGCTAACGGGCGTTGGGCGTTGCCCGGGCGCTAGCGAGGCTCAAGCGATGGTGCGGGCGGAACTTGCGACGAGCGCCGCGGGCGGGGGGAGGGGAGCCTGGAGGCGACTGGCAAGCGGGGGCGGCACGGCTTGGCCGGCCGGAGCATGGCCGGCGGGAGCCGTCGGAGCAGCTGGGCGGCGGCCCGTAGAGAAGAGCGGGGCCACGGGGAGGGAAGCCATAGGGGCCGAGATTCGCCCGGGCGCGCGGGGCACTGGCACGGCGCGGCCGGCCGGAGTAGCCGCGGCGGGGTGGGGTCGCGGGGGTAGGCCGTGCGGCGGCGGCCGGAGGCGAGTGGCGAGGCGCGTAGCGGGGCGAGGCCACGCGGCGGCGCCCGGAGGCGAGCGGCGAGAGCAAGGGCGATGACTGGGGGAGCGGAGGCCGGCAGTAGCCATGCGTGAGGGGGCGAAGCAGCCAGCCTCGGCAGGACAGGGCCGGACCGGCAACGAGGCGGCGCCGGCTGCGACGGCGCGAGCTGCGGCGGACAAGGCGTGGCTGGTGGGAGGTTGCGGTAGTGGCTGCCGGAGAAGCGGGCGAGGGAGGCGTGCACGCATGTTGTAGGCCGCGGCCGGGCGCGATAGAGGACGAACACGACGCTGGCTTCGGCCTCGTCGGGGACGTTGCTACGGCAAAAAATCGAGCATGGGGAGAAAGGGGAAACGCACGACGGCTCACAGCGGTGCTCGCAGCCGACTTGGGGAGGCCGAGGTGCAGCGACCGTGGTGGATCGAGGCCGCACCGGGAAGACGAGGTTGAGGGCTTCTGTCTTGAGGCTTCTCGGCCCCGATCCAGAAGCGAAGGAGATGCGGGAGATGATGTCCGTGCTCCCGGACTCGTCGGTGAGGTGAGGGCCGCCCGATGGCCGCGGTGGAGCATAGTCGCCGGCATCAACCGCGTGCGGTGAGGCGAATCTGAGAGGGGACAGAGAGGGCCAAAATGGGGAGGGGAGTGGGGGCGTGGGCGCTATGGTTCAGTTGCCCGGGGAGTAAGGGGAAATGGGGTTGGGCCTCCTGGTGGCATGGATGCCCAGTTGGGCCGAACGGCCCAAGGGGGAGGGGGGATTTGCCTTCCTTTTCTTTAGCTTTTGTTTTTGTTCTTTTTTTGTTTATTATTCTTTTACTGTTTTTATTTTATTTCCCAACTTAATTTGTTTGTAAAATATATAATCAACACCAAAATTTGTAGTACTAGATATAACTCTGCCACATTAACTCTGACACCTAAATAAAATAGTTGCATAATTATTTATTATTTAAAAGTATTTAAATAATAGTTTTCGTCGTTGTTTTAGTTACTATGGTGCATTTAAATACTTTACAGAGGTGTGGTTTCTCTACCGTTATTGCTTATGATTTATCTTTCACATTGTGAACATTTTTGTTTTGACATTTGAAAACTTCTAATATTTGACTTTATTTTGAATTGAAATTTGAATTGGTTTGAACCAACACGAGTTTATTAACAGTAATTGCGGTGACGTGTCGTCATTAGTAGAGGGTTACTGTAGCTTAACTATCCGGGCGTCACAATTCTCCTCCACTACAAGAAATCTCGTCCCGAGATTTAAGCGGTGGAGTAAGGGGGGGAAAAGTGTTGGTAGCGAAAACCTAAGGAGTCTTCTCGGTCTTGGCTGCCCTTTCGAAGAGGTTGATCCCTTTCACTGATGTCTTCATTCCTCTGCTTCAAGTCATCGTGATCAAGTCGTCATCCTTTCTTCGAGATCTCCATCGTCCTACGAACGCGACAAGGGGGAAAACTTTGGAGGAACGTATCTCGACGAAGTCTGTGCATACGACGGCGAATTCAGAAAGTGATATACGAAGCACCGTACGAGTAGTATTTCAGTGAATGCATTGAGAGCAATAAGCGATGGTACCAAAGTTTCAATCGGGTAGGCAGTCATTCGATGCCTAACCAGAAGCTGGAATGGGGTCTTAATCAACGAGAATAATATGGTGTTTGATACCAGGATGAAACATGGTATAATTTAGCTCATGATTTACACACTAAGGCAAGTGCAAAGAATACCTTAGAATCAGGGTTGTACAGGAGAGTCAGGTTTCGATCCCGTGGACCTGTGGGTTATGGGCCCACCATGTGGGTTAAGAGTAGGAAGGCGATGGCATCTTGTACAGAAAGCAAGGCATGTCAGAGGATAGTCTATCAGCTAAGTTGGCAACAATGTCGGTACCAAGGACGGGGGACGAAGAGAACCATTTTCTTGCTCGTTGAAACGAGGCGGACCGGTAGGCAAAGTTTTCTTCAATCGGTGGTACCGGGATGTTATCAACGATAGAATCAAGGTCTTATTGACAGAGTTGTACACCAAGGTGTCTACATAAGCAGAAAATTATTACTGCTTAAATTATATGTAGATCAAGGAAAGGTTAAACAAACAAATGGAAAGGAAAATTGTGATTACACACAATTATGAGGAGTATATCCTTCCCATGGACAAGAAGAACTTGGCATGCAGGGTAGGAGAGAAAGTACCCCAACCATTCATATAAAGAGGCAAGGATTAATCAAGATGTTACCCATACAATGGTGTCTGGATAACTGACCAAGAAACATTTAGCATCACGCCTCCAATGTTCTTGTTGATGAGCGGGGTATCATAGTCATGCTTCGAGGTAGCAATGATATGGTGTTTCAATCAAGGGACAGACCTTGGATACACAAATGATCCATCAAAAGCAACTTATAGAATAAGTGTTACAATCTCCTCCTGGAAGAATGGCTATCCTCGCAAAAGAAATTATAATGATGGCTCCTCCAGCAAGGGGTGCTGGGCATGACATCATATTATCGGGTCATCAAAGGACCAACATTATAACTACTGGAAAGTTGTCCCAACCATCATATCTGACCGAGATTCAGATCCGATTGGTGTCATGATACCTCAGAGTCAGGATGTTCGAGAAGAAAAGGTGCAACACAAATCGACGAAATGGCATTGCAAGATTCACAGGAAATGAACTATGGGAGCGGGTTCCCAAAACAATAGTTCATCATTAAACGAAGGATAGGATGAGGAGGTGGCTGATGGGCTCAGTGACAATTCATTGAGAATTCCCAAAGGAATGGATTTCCATAATAATGTGAACAAGAAAATGACAATTTGTCAATTCAAATGATATAATGTTGTATGCTCGAGGAAAACATACACCATCATCAGTTGAAAGGTGTGTCCGAAATATGACCTTAGGCAGCAAGATCAATGTTAGAGTGATGACTCAATAACCAACAGTCGAAGAACAAACTGTCGATCGCTAACTTCAAAGCAATAGGGATTTTAGAAGTACATAATTCAAGCAGCATCGTTAGCATATTGGTATCCCGGTTAAAAACAACACATGGACCAAGGAAGAATAGTGATGGTGAGAAGTATCATCATACAGAGAATTTCTAAGAGGTGGAGCAATCCCCACAACATTTCCAACATAAAAGACAGTAATACTTCAAGGCAGACACAACACTAGCTGGAGAGCAAGTCGTATTCATAATGTGGACAAGTTCGCGATGAAAGGAAGTCAAGGGTGTTGTCGATGATAATAAAAATAATCGAGGGCAAGGAGAGTATTTCTCATCATGAACACAATTGGCATCTTGGAAGAAGTCAAAGTGTTGAAGGTGATCCGACACATTTGTCGGGATGTTTCAAGAGGATGCAATCAAACAACAACGGCAACAAGCAAGGGAATGACGAAGTGGCAAGTTAACGGATCAATATATAAGATGAAAGCTCGGAACCAAAGTTGCCTCTCAAGACAAGCAACATGATGTTGAAACCTCGACTTAAGTCGTGCCCACATTCTGAAGAATTCGTGCACCAAAGAAGGACGAGGTAGCACAGTCAAGGATAGCTAGACAAGGGATGTACCTGATAGTCTAGGAATAAACCAGATTGAGTTTAATACTAGGGGTGTTGAATTTTTCGAGCGGAATTGATTTACTAAACGGTGTCCTCGGTTGACGGCAACCTAGAACCCATAGAGTGATTACGACAAGCAAAGGTATTACTTCATCAAAAGTTCAAAAGGTGTAGAGCAAAGTCATGATATCCTCGAGATATCAGAGGGTAAAACTGGAAGGTAGAACACGATAGGAGTTGAACTAGGTCATTGACCTACGACAGTAGATGCTTTAACCTTGTCAGAAATTGACGAAGCCTGGAATGGATTTATTCCAGACATATTGAATAAGGACAGCATGGTCTGAACCATAACTGCAAGGGATCAATTTATTTGACACCGAAAGAATTATTTAGATGTAAAATCATTTTGCAAGAAGCTCCCGAGACGGTCTACATCGTTTCCATGGGCATGAACAAAAGCTCAAGGTCGACTCCCATTTCTCCAATGTATACGTTTCATTTACCCCTTGCTTTGATAAAACTGTAGTGTTGGAATTTTATCCGGTAGAACACCGGAAGGTTATGACTTGTGAAAACTTCGGGTTTTCACAATTAGGGGAAGGCATAGGTTCAACCCATCGGGCATCTTAGTAACATATACCACAAGTTTCAAAAGTAAAAACACGAGCTCGAAAGCAGAGCATGGTTGGTCAAGCAGAGGATATAATTTACCAAAGGCATTATGTCATGGGAAGAACTCACAAGGTGATTGAATATGAAGGACACTGTCGGATAACAATCCAACAACGGATCAAGCGATCCACAACGGAGCTGATGTGGGTATCGGTACTCACTCGAAGGAAGAAAGAATGCAAAGGCATCAGATTCAAGAATCACTTGATTTGTTTGATGCTTAATTAGAACGAAATTATGGTTTTCAATACGAAGGATCAGAAGCAAACGCTCTGATCAAGGATGTTTAAGTTGAAAACACTAAGTCGGACAATCAATAAAGGATTGAATTGCCGAGAACCAACTCATGTCCGGAATGACGTCTGAGCCAGAAAGATAATTTTAAAAAGGATAACCTGATGACTGTGTGCATACGCACACATTGAATCAATAGGCTCAAAAATTGCTAAGACAAAGGATGTTAACGAAGACTACTAGTCATATGGAATTAACCATAATGCAAGCAGGCAATAACTTTAAGGGTAACAGGCTGCAGAGGATTTTCGAAACATCGAGAAGTATTCCGAAAATTTTTGGGAGACATATGAACAATCAAGGAGAACGGGTCCTCGATAAATGTGAGGAAATAACCGTGAGGGTTTTCATGCGAAGTAATACTGCCAGACAGTAAACTTAAAGGATTCTCTAGACAACGGAGAATATTTCGAGGCATCTTGTAACAACAAGAGCGACGAGGAATGATCGTGAGAATGACAAGGGCATACAGATATCCATAGGGATATATCGGTGGTAGTGAATTACAAAGGCAATGAACACAAGTCCTCGGGTTAACAGCGAAGAGTATCTTCAGGGTCTTCTTGTGCTGCGGACGATCATCGATCATAAGGTGCTCTCCGGGTGAAAGTGATAACGAGATCCTAATGTTAGAATTAGCAAATTTCATTTATCTCGAATAGGAGAGAGATAAGAGTCCCAGAGTATAGACGAGGAGTAAAATATCCTAATACCACCCAATGGTGCTGTGGGCCCGTAAGCCACACAACAAGTTAGTAAATTTGTTTTTCAAAGACTAGACTCAACTTCGGCCAAGGAGTTGGAAAGGGGGATTCCTACAGGCAGTCGGCTCTGATACCAACTTGTGACGCCCTCGATTTGACCGTACACTAATCATGCACGCAAATGTGTACGACCAAGATCAAGGACTCACTGGAAGATATCACAACACAACTCTAGACACAAATTAAAATAATACAAGCTTTATATTACAATCCAGGGGCCTCGAGGGCTCGAATACAAAAGCTCGAAAACACAAGAGTCAGCGGAAGCAACAATATCTGAGTACAGACATAAGTTAAACAAGTTTGCCTTCTGAAGGCTAGCACAAAAGTAGCAATGATCGAAAAGGCAAGGCCTCCTGCCTGGGACCTCCTAACTACTCCTCGAAGCCGAACTCCATGTAGAGACATCATCGGGGTCCTCTGGCTCCTGGACTCCACCATCTGGATGCGTCATCCGAGAAGAAGGGAGAAAAGGGGAAAAGGGGGGAGAAAAGCAACCGTGAGTACTCATCCAAAGTACTCGCAAGCAAGGATCTACACTACATATGCAATGAAATAAGTGTAATGGGGCAATATCTGTGGACTGAACTGCAGAATGCCAGAATAAGAGGGGGGATAACTAATCCAATCGAAGACTATGCTTCTCGTAACCTCCATCTTGCAGCAGAAGATGAGGGTAGCTGGAAAGTAACAAGTATCCTCGCTTCCCGAAGCCTCCGTCTTGCAGCAGTAGAATGGAAAAGATGGTAAGTTCACCAAGTAACAACGTATAGCATAACCCTACTCGGCGATCCTCCCGCACATCACCCTGTGAGAGAGCAACCACCGAGTTATCTCTGGCACTTGTAAGGGTGTGTTTTATTAAGTATCTGGTTCTAGTTATCATGAGGTCGGAATACAACTCCGGGTCGTCCTTTTACCGAGGGACACGGCTATTCGAATAGATTAACTTCCCTGCAGGGGTGCACCACATAACCCAGCACGCTTGATCCCATTTGGCCGGACACACTTTCCAGGGTCATGCCCGACCTCGGAAGATCAACACGTCGCAGCCCTACCTAAGCACAGAAGAGAGGTCAGCACGCCGGTCTAAGTCTTAAGCGCGCAGGGGTCCGGGCCCATCGCCCAACGCACACCTGTACGTTGCGTACGCGGCTGGTGAGCAGACCTAGCAACCTCCTTTACTAAGGAAGTTGCGTTACGTGGTCCAACCCGGCGCGCGCCGCTAAGCCGCTGACGACAAGAAGGCTTCGGCTGATACCACGACGTCGAGTGCCCATAACTGTTCCCACGCAGCTGGTTAGTGCGTATAGACCAAATGGCCAGACTCAGATCAAATATCCAAACTCGTTAAGCGTGTTATTATGAAATAACCGCGGACAACGACCAGGGCCAGGCCACCTCTCCACTGGGTGTCTCAACCTGCCCTGTCGCTCCGCCACAACGATCCACTTGGGGGCCGTCAGGAACTCAGGCCCACCACTACTTGGATGGAGCCACATGTCCTTTCAGCCCCACATCAAATCACTTGCGGGTACTCAATGAGCCGACCCGACTTTAGTCACATCAAGTATCATGTAAAGTGTATGTAGTAAAATACCCGTGATCACACCCAAGTGATCACGGCCCGATAGAATAGCAGGACAGACGGACAAGGGTGTAGGGCCACTGATGGAGTACTAGCATCCTATACTAAGCATTAGGATGGCAGGTAAAGTATCAACAGTTATAGCAACAATGACATGCTATGCAGCAGAATAGGAGTAACCGAACAGTAACATGCTACACTACTCTAATGCAAGCAGTAGAGATAAAATATGCGATATCTGGTGATCAAAGGGGGGCTTACCAGGAAGCTGTGTAGACGAAAGGAATCTTCGGAAGTGTAGCCGTAGTCGAACACCGAAGCACCAATGGTCTCGGGGTCCATCACAGTATCGGAGTCTACCGAAAATAAGCAACGAAGGGGAAACAAATAAATAACAGAGCAAACAATAGCATCACAAAGCGTAACATGGCAAAACGCGGAGCTACGTGTGACCTAACGCAGTAGGAGGTGATACTGGCGAGGATGAAAAACATCCGGGAAAGTATTCCCGGTGTTTCGCTTTTTCGGGCAAATGAAACGGAGGGGGAAAGTTATGTGTTCGGTATGATAGAGATGTGTGGCGGACGAACGAATCGCGTATTCGGATTCGTCTCGAAATTTTGAGCAACTTTCATATATAAAGTATTTTCATCCGAGTTACGGTTTATTTTATATTAATTTTTAAAGTTTTAAATCATTTTCTAATTTATTAATTATTAAATAACTAAACATTATCCAGAATAGTGCATGCTGACATCAGCATGACGTCAGCATGACATCAGCAGTCAACAGTGGGTTGACTGGTCAAGCTGACGCGTGGGGCCCGCGTGTCATACACTGTTAACTAATTAACCAAATCAATTAGTTTGACTAACAGATTAGGTAGGTTAGTTAATTGATTAGGTTAAGTTAATTATAATTAATTAACTTAATTAACCAATTAATATATATATTTTTTAAATTTTTTTGTTCTTTTCCTTTTTTTTGAAAACATTTTGGGGCATGTGGCCCACTGTCATAGGGCCAGAGGGCCCATAGCGGTTCGGGCTAACGGGCGTTGGGCGTTGCCCGGGCCGTAGCGAGGCTCAAGCGATGGTGCGGGCGGAACCTGCAACGAGCGCCGCGGGCGGGGGGAGGGGAGCCTGGAGGCGACTGGCAAGCGGGGGCGGCACGGCTTGGCCGGCCGGAGCATGGCCGGCGGGAGCCGTCGGAGCAGCTGGGCGGCGTCCCGTAGGGGAGAGCGGGGCCACGGGGAGGGAAGCCATAGGGGCCGAGATTCGCCCAGGCGCGCGGGGCACTGGCACGGCGCCGCCGGCCGGAGTAGCCGCGGCGGGGTGGGGTCGCGGGGGTAGGCCGTGCGGCGGCGGCCGGAGACGAGTGGCGAGGCGCGTAGCGGGGCGAAGCCACGCGGCGGCGCCCGGAGGCGAGCGGCGAGAGCAAGGGCGATGACTGGGGGAGCGGAGGCCGGCAGTAGCCATGCGTGAGGGGGCGAAGCAGCCAGCCTTGGCAGCATAGGGCCGGACCGGCAACGAGGCGGCGCCGGCTGCGACGGCGCGAGCTGCGGTGGACGAGGCGTGGCTGGTGGGAGGTTGTGGTAGTGGTTGCCGGAGAAGCGGGTGAGGGAGGCGCGCACGCATGTTGTAGGCTGCGGCCGAGCGCGATAGAGGACGAACACGACGCTGGCTTCGGCCTCATCGGGGACGTTGCTACGGCAAGAAATCGAGCATGGGGAGAAAGGGGAAACGCACGACGGCTCACAGCGGTGCTCGCAGCCGACTTGGGGAGGCCGAGGTGCAGCGACCGTGGTGGATCGAGGCCGCACCGGGATGACGAGGTTGAGGGCTTCTGTCTTGAGGCTTCTCGGCCCCGATCCAGAAGCGAAGGAGATGCGGGAGATGATGTCCGTGCTCCCGGACTCGTCGGTGAGGTGAGGGCCGCCCGATGGCCGCGATGGAGCATAGTCGCCGGCATCAACCGCGTGCGGTGAGGCGAATCTGAGAGGGGACAGAGAGGGGCAAAATGGGGAGGGGAGTGGGGGCGTGGGCGCTAGGGTTCAGTTGCCCGGGGAGTAAGGGGAAATGGGGTTGGGCCTCCTGGTGGCATGGATGCCCAGTTGGGCCGAACGGCCCAAGGGGGAGGGGGGATTTGCCTTCCTTTTCTTTAGCTTTTGTTTTTGTTCTATTTTTGTTTATTATTCTTTTACTGTTTTTATTTTATTTCCCAACTTAATTTGTTTGTAAAATATATAATCAACACCAAAATTTGTAGTACTAGATATAACTCTGCCACATTAACTCTGACACCTAAATAAAATAGTTGCGTAATTATTTATTATTTAAAAGTATTTAAATAACAGTTTTCATCGTTGTTTTAGTTACTATGGTGCATTTAAATACTTTACAGAGGTGTGGTTTCTCTACCGTTATTACTTATGATTTATCTTTCACATTGTGAACATTTTTGTTTTGACATTTGAAAACTTTTAATATTTGACTTTATTTTGAATTGAAATTTGAATTGGTTTGTACCATCACGAGTTTATTAATAGTAATTGCGGTGACGTGTCGTCATTAGTAGAGGGTTACTGTAGCTTAACTATCCGGGCGTCACAAAGGGGCAAGGTGGACTCCTCCCCCGGCAACGCCCTTGACAGGGTGTCCTGCGTGGCCCCGGGAAGAGCCTTGCTGGGGCAGCTTGCCCAAAGACGAGCAAAGCCACCACCCTCGGGTGTGAGAGCTCTGACACCATCAACAACGTCAAGACCAAGGGGCCTGCAAACCTAGACAAGGGACCAGAAGACAAAGACCCCCAGCAAGAACCTTGCCGGGGACGACCGAAGAACCCCTCCAAGATCCTTGCCGGCGACAGCAACAAGATCCCGGCAGGATCCCTTGCCGGGGGCGTCTGCAAGGCCACCACCAGACCCGCGCCCGCCAAGGTTTTGCCGCCCCGCGACCACTCCTACGAGACGACCGACTCGCCAACTGGTCAAGCACCTACGTGGTAACATGCAGCCCTTAAGCCAACTAGCCAAGCACGTGCGTGGTGGCATGCAGATCTTCGTGAAGACCCTGCCACCACAGCAGCCAGCAGCCAGTGTAGCGCTACATTCCTCGTCAACCTGGACGTGTGTCGGAGCAAGGTGAGGCGGTAGAGGCTGGGACAAGCTTCCTTGGTGTCCCCGCTAAAGCTAGAGGACACGTAGGGCGCGCATTAAATGTGTTTGTCCTATGATGTCAGAAGATAACATTGTACACTGTAGTAACCTTCCACCTCTTGTGTGTCGCAGTGGCAACCCCTTTGTCATATAAAAGGAGGCCTGAGCCATACTGAGAGAGGATTTAGACTTTTTGGCCAGGCACGCATAGTAGCCAGTTCAAGAGCTCAAGAACACCAAATATACACAAACAAGCAGGACTAGGGTTTTATGCATCACCTTATAGCCCGAACCTGGTTAAAAATTCACACACATTGATCATCTAGATCTGCTCTTTGCACAGCTCTACGCCTCGCCAACCGTTGTAGGGGTCCTCGGGATCCCATAGGTGTCGTTTCGCCCGATACGATGGATGAAAGAATAAGGAGTAAGAAAAAGCCTTAGCTTGGGGATGCCCCGGCATCCCAAGCTATTATCCAAAGTGAAGCAAGCAACTAAGCTTGGGGATGCCCCCGAGCGGCATCCCCTCTTTCTTCTAACGATCATCGGTATTGCACTCGAAACTATATTTTTATTCGTCGCATGATATGTTCTTTGCTTGGAGGATCTTGTATGATATGAGTCTTTGCTTATTTTATTTTGCCTTTTAAGTCATCAATCCTTGCTGTACACACCTATTTGAGAGAGCCAAAATTATGCCATGACTTGTTAGAATAGCTCTCTATGCTTCACTTAAATTTTTATGAGCTATGGGTTTGCTATAGTGCTTCACTTATATCTTTAATATTTTTGAAGAAATACACTCTTGCTTCACTAAGATTTATTTGAGAGTTAGTAAACTTTTCATAAATTCTCTCTTGCTTCACTTAAATTATTTTGAGAGAAAGAAAAAAATTATGCTCATGATCTTCACTTATATTTGTATGAGCTTATCACGAGCAACAAATGAAAATTAGTTCCAAAGTGATAGATATCCAAGAAGGATATCATAAAAACTTCCATGAAGATCATTGGACAAAATAAACTTGATTCCTTGTAATATTTTTGAGAAATTATGATATGATATGTGAGTCATGTGAATGAGTAATTATGTTTTAGTAAGAATATTAGTGTTAAAGTTTGTGATTCCCAATGCAAGCACAAAACTTAATAATTATGCAATGAAATTATATCTTACGTGTGGTGCATTATTCGGTGTTATTTATGCTCAATGTTCGCTTATGAGATTATTTGTTTCATGGATGGTCGCTTCCCAGTCTTTTGCTAGCCTTCATTTTTCACTAAGTATGATCACTACTTATGCATCCAAAATCCTTTATCCCGATTTTGCCACATGAGTCCACCATACATACCTATATGCGGTATTCCCTTGCCGTTCTAAGGAAATTTGTATGTGGCATATCTGATTTTCAAAATAAATTTCCCTTTTGTGTGCCCGTACCGCTCGTGAGGCGGTGAGGGGTGGCCAATATTTTCCATGCTAGATGTGTTATTCTCATGATGAGTGTTTATTCACTTGTCATTGCACGAGAGTAACACAAAGGTATTAGGGATGCCCAGTCCCGAAATGAAAAACTAATTTACTTTATGTTGTCAAATAATAAAATCCTTGGAAAGTGTTGGTATGGAAGGCAACCATGCATTCGGCTAGCCATGGCTTGTGAAAGTTTGGTGGAAAAGGAATAAACTTTATTGTATGTTTGGGAACCGCCTATGATATATCTAGCACGGAAAGTGTTGGGAACCTCAAGTTGTTTTCATTGATGGGAAAAGTATACCTCCCAAAAAACCTAATCTCTCAATTTAATCTTTGAGCTTTGGCACCTCTACAAATCACGACTTCCCTCTACGAAGGGCCTTTCTTTTACTTATGCAATTTTTATTTTTGAATTTGAGTCTCCATCTTCTCTTACAAGCATCAACTAGGAAACACTATGATCGTAGTTAAGCATTGGGTGTTACTTATATGTGAGTGTGTTTCATGAATGGATCAATGGTTGAGCATGATGGGCTAGCGATAGCATGTTTTAGCATTGATATTTTGAAAGACATGATTTCTTGTTGATATGCTTGAGTATTCAAATCTCATGTCAAAATTAGACTATTGCTTTGAACCATATAAAAGTCCAAATGTCCATGCTATAAACAAAAATAATATGATATGACATGGTAGGCAGCATTCCACATCAAAAATTCGGTTTTTATCACTTACGTACTCGAGGACGAGGAGGAGTTAAGCTAGGGGATTGCGATACGTCTCCAACGTATCTATAATTTTTGATTGTACCATGCTGCTATATTATCATTCTTGGATGTTTTACAATCATTTTGTAGTCAGTTTATATCATTTTTTTGGTACTAACCTATTGACATAGTGCCAAGTGCCAGTTGTTGTTTTCTGCATGTTTTTTACATCGCAGGAAATCAATATCGAACTGAGTCCAAACACAACAAAACTTTACGGAGATTTTTTATGGACCAGAAGACACCCAATGGGCCATGGCAACACCTGGGGGTGCTCTGAGGGGGGCACAACCCACCAGGGCGCGCTAGGAGGCCCAGGCGCGCCCTGGTGAGTTGTGCCCACCTCGTGCGCCCCCTAGACCGCCTCTTTGCTCTATAAATACCCCAATATTCCAGAAACCCTAGGGGAGTCGACGAAATTTTGATCCAGCCACCGTAGAGTCCAGAAACACCAGATCCATTGGTGCCTCACCGATGATGCGTGAGTAGTTCCTTGTAGACCTATGGGTCCGTAGTCAGTATCTAGAGGCCTTCATCTCTCTCTTTTGATTATCAATACAATGGTCTCTTGGAGATCCATATGATATAACTCTTTTGCGGTGTGTCTGTTGGGATCTGATGAACTTTGAGTTTATGATCAGATCTATCTTTTTATATCCATGAAAGTTATTTGAGTATTCTTTTGATCTCCTATATGCATGATTGATTATAGCCTCGTATTTCTTCTCTAACATTGGGTTTTGTTTGGCCAACTTGATCTATTTATCTTGCCATGGGAAGAGGTGCTTTGTAGTGGGTTCGATCTTACGGTGCTTCATCCCAGTGAAACAAGGGGAACTGACACGTAAGTATCGTTGCTACTAAGGATAAAACGATGGGGTCTATTTCTACATAAATAGATCTTGCCTACATCATGTCATCGTTCTTATTGCATTACTTCGTTTCTCCATGAACTTAATACACTAGATACATGATGGATAGCGGTCGATGTGTGGAGTAATAGTAGTAGATGCAGGCAGGAGTCTTGTCTACTAATCTTGGACGTGATGCCTATATAATGATCATTGCCTGGATATCGTCATGATTATTTGAAGTTCTATCAATTGCCCAACAGTAATTGTTTTCCCACTGTTTGCTCTTTTCTCGAGAGAAGCCACGACGGAAATCTACGGCCCCCGGGTATCTTTCTCATATTATTTGCCTTTTGGTCTATTTTCCTTTGCTTTTATTTTCAGATCTACTAAACCAAAAACCCAAAAATACTTTCCTGCAATTTATCTTATTTATCAATTAATCTTTCAATATTTACAACTCTATCACGTCCGTTACCCAAAAGGGATTGACAACCCCTTTTACAGGTCGGGTTGCGAGTATTTGTTATTTGTGTGCAGGTGATGTTTACGTTGTGTTTCTTGGTTCTCCTACTGGTTCGATAACCTTGGTCTCATCACTGAGGGAAATACCTACCGTTGCTATACTGCATCATCCCTTCCTCTTTGGGGAAATGTCGATGTAGTTCTTGTAGTCATCACCCTCATACGCGCTTAGTCGCTACCACCCTGAGGAAACCCTTGCCGGGCAAGTGTACTATGCTCCACGACCTCATTTCCACCATCAATCCACCAAAGCAGGAGTAGGGTCTTACTAAGGGAGTCCTGGATTTAGGGGTCCTCGGGTGGCCAGATTGTTTACTATGGGCTAGACTAGTGGGCCGTGAAGATTATCGATGAAGACTATCTCCTGTATCCGGATAGGACTCCTTGTGTGTAAAATAGCAAGTTTGGAATCCGGGTGTAATGCTTTCCTCCCTCTGCAAGGTGATCATGTACAACCCTAGGTTCCTCCGGTGCATATATAAACCCGAGGGTTTAGTCTGTAGAGACAAGATATAGCAATCTCATTGGCTAGAATTCTTGGGTTTTAGCCATTATGATCTCGAGGTAGATCAACTCTTGTAATCATATTCATCAAGATTAATCAAGAAGGAAGTAGGGTATTACCACGATCGAGAGGGCCTGTGTAACGCCCAATATGTGACTATATCTCCCATGTGTCGAGGCACGACTTAGAGGCATAATCGCATGTTGGTATGATCGCAAGAAGGTTATATTCACACATTCCCACGTACAAGAACAAAGGGGGAAATAAAATAAATACATAGTTGGCTTACAATCGCCACTTCACATAATGCATAAATAAGTTATACATCCATCCAAGTACACTCATAGTCCAACTACGGACAAATCCAAATGAAAAGAAGTTAACCACCCACTATGCCCGATCGGCCCTAGTAGGAACCACTACTGATCACCGGGATACGTCACATACATACGTCCACGTTCCTCATCGAACTCCCACTTGAGTTACTGGTCATCAACTGAATCGTACTCGGTTGTACCTGAATCTGTGTTTGTAGTAAACTGTGACTCGTGGGGACTCATCAATCCCATTCCCGGGTATCAAAACTATTAAAGCCTTTGGGTAAAAATAATAAGTGGCTGCTGCAAGCACTAAGCGTAGATGACATGGCTAGCTTAGCTATCATCAGAGCGAGGAGAGAAGTGAAGGCCACGGGTCGTGAATCTAAGTCATGATCACTAGATGATCCTGTCTACATAGGATTCATTCATAACCCAGTCGTGTTCTCTTCCCGAACTCCCTCGAAAAGAGACCATCACGACTACTCACATGGTACTGTATTATTTTTGGGGTTTTGTGTCAAGTTGTCTACAACCGGATATTAAAAAATTCTAATCCGCCACATAACCGTGGGCACGGCTTTAAAAAGATCATAACCCTGCAGGGGTGTCCCAACTTAGCCCATAACAAGCTCTCACGATCAACAGAGGTAATAACCCCTTATCATAGGGAAGGCCCGAGCGTCCTCGGAATCCCGGTGCTCAAGTTCTTCGAGGAAAGGAAAACTAGCACAAGGAGATCTCCAGGTGAGTCGATACACGTGTGCAGAGCCGTGCGCTCTCCATCTACAGACTCATCTGTCTATGCGAAGTGGACGATAGCCAGAATACCTTGAGTTGCCCCGAGGCAGCACTGCCATCTGCTAGGTAGGTGGACCTACACTCAAGTCGAGCACTGGCCCGGGGGGTTGAATTAATAATCCTCGGTTTATAACTCCCTCGGCAAGTTTTAGTTTTTAGGCAAAAAGTTAAACCAAAGTTGGATCTCCTTGGGAAAGCTTTACTTCAAGCAAAGAAGCAAGGGGGGGGGGGGCATAACACCCCAACCGCGTTTGGAACGCAAAATCAAGGAACATAACACCGGTTTATTGGTTCCTAAGGTGGCATGAGGGGAACAAAACATCAAGCAAAAGGCCAAGCCTTCCACCCATTGCCAACTATATAAGGTGTGTTAATGTATATAATAGATATTGTGTTATTCCCAAAAACCCAATCCACATGGAGCAAACTTCATCTTCACCTGCAACTAGCGACCCTATAAGAGGGGGGCTTGAGCAAAAGCGTACTTAGCCAAACAACGGTTTGCTAGGTGGGTAGTTAGAGGTTTCATGGCAAAGTGGGGCTGACATGCAAAAGGATAGGTATCGCAATAAGCAATAGAGCGAGGCAACAAGCATGGCAAAAATAGAGGTGATATCAAGGACTGATCATCTTGCCTGGTAAGTCGTCGGTGTACTCGGGACCTTGTTCTTCGTACTCGAACTCAGCGGCTGTCTCGACCTCGGACTCGAACTCGTCTCCTGGTGCTACCCAACATAACAAGCATCCAATAAACACACTTCACAAGAAACGAACACATGCTATGCAAGAGAGATGCAAGTATGATGCTACGGAGCTACCGGTATGAAGGGAAATGAAGACGGGAAGGACATATGAAGACATGATGGATATGGGCAAGATCTTGGCAAACCAAGCATGCCATTGGATAGATTGAAAGATTTCGGTCGAAATCGATATAAATATCATTCGAATCGGATGCACGGTTTGCAAATGGCAAGCAAAACAAGATGCAATGCAAAACTGAAGCTAACAGCAACATGGCATCTTTGGAGCAAGGTTTAAATATGCTACTGCACCCAAACATGATGAAAAAAGGCATGGATGTGAAATAGACATGATTCTCAACAAGTATGAACTTAGAGCACACCCGAAAACTTGTTGGAACACAATTAAACTAGCATGCCAAGTTTCAGTAAGTTAACAGATTTCTTAGACTTAGTGAAATTACTAGGCATGCAATCTGGAACGATATGTTGCTGCCTTCGGAGGCACACAATAGCAAGCAAAACAAGTATAACAAGCATGGAAATTACATGAGCATGAAGAAGACATAATATACTTCCAGTTCATCCAAAGAAACAATTCATTCCATGAAAGGGTTGCTTAACATGAGCTTTGCAAAAGTGAATGTTCTGTTAACTGGCTGACAGTTCAGATTTCAAGCATTTTGAGAGCAAGATAACAACAAGCTACAACAGAGCATATATGCAAACAAAGGCATGGATTGATAGAAAAATATATGGACATCAAGACATGCTCACTAGTTAAACTAAAACATGCATGGAAAATATTATGGCAACAAGTTTACATGGCAACATGTTATGACAGATTCCAGACTTAGCAGTTTTTCACTAAGTGTAAAAACAACAACATTGACATGGCATGTTTACAAGCTTGTTTAAGTCACCACAGAGCATATCATGAAAAACCAAACGCACCACTTGAAAGATAACATGATTATGCTCCTAAAACATGTTGACATGTGGCTCAGAAGAAAATCACACAAAATGCTACAAAATAGACAAATCATCAACTTATAACAATTTCAGCAACTTAACAGCCAAAATCACTTTTGCAACAGGATTAACATGGCATAATGAAACCTAACATGTATGCAAATGCACCCATCATGAAGAGCATCACAAGATGAACATTTTGACATATCGTACACTCCATTTGGACCAACATGCACAAAGTTACAACCTCACAAACATGCACACATATTGTTAACAGACAATTAGTGCTGAAACAGTAACATCACATAGCAGTTTGGAAGCAAAGATTAAGACATCTAGATGAACCCCAAAATGCACAAAACTGATGCCAACACATATAGCACTTTGAGACGAACATATCCATATATCATATGCGCAAATCGAAGCTACGGGCACGGAGATACGACATGATGAAGAGGGCATACAAATATTGGGATTTCGGGACTTTGAGAAATTTACCCCTCCGAAAAGGTTAACGTGGGATGGGACGGAGCGGGATGGCCAGATCCGGGCGGAGCGGGATGGCGTTTGGTTTGTCGAGGTGGGGATCTCGTCCACCACCGGATCCGGATCGGGACCGGCCGGTCCGGCAACGACGGTGGCGGCGACCGTGGCGGAGAGGAGACCGGTGGGCGGCACGGGGCTGGTGGTGCGGTGGCGCGGCGACCGGAGGAGGAGCGGCGGGCGGCACGGGCGGTTGAGGCGGGCGGCGCCAGCGGGAGGCGGAGGCGGTGTCGCGGCGGGGGCCGGCGAGCTCGAGCCCCGGCGGCGGCGGAGCGGGGATCCGCGGTGGGATGCTCGGTGGCGGCAGAGCGCAGCGCGGAGGGCGCGCGGGCCGGGAGGCGTGGAACGGGCGGCGGCGGCTTCAGGCCGGAGGGCCCGCGTCGAGCCACGGCGGGCCCGGCGGTGCGGTGGAGGAGGCCGGCGGCAGGGACACGTGGCGTCGTCTGATAGGTTGGGCGCGGCGGCGGACGCGTCCGGCGCGACACGGAGGGAGGTGGAGCTAGGGTTTGCCCGTAAATTTGGGGGAGAGGAGTTATTTATAGATTCTGGGAGCTAGGAGAGTCCAAATGGGGTGCGGTTTTCACCCACACGATCATGATCCAATGACCGAGAGCATGGATGCGGTTTGGATGGGCTAGTGGTATGTTGTGGAGGGGTGCTGGGCTAAGATAGAAAGGGGTTTTCAGCCCACATGGTTAACCCTTGGAGTATCGAACGACCTCCAAACAAGACGAAACTTGATAGGTGGCCTACCGGTGACATACCAAGACCACTCGACAACTCTTGGCCCATTCCAATGATGTTTTTATCCGACTCATGAAACAAAGCTAGAAAGGTGCGACGGGTGCCGTGTGAGAGAGTCGGAAACCGAAACGGACAACAGAGAGGACGGAGACGATGCAACTACACACGGATGCAAGTGAGACTATGCCAATGCAATGCACATGATGGAAATGACACAACGATATGAAACACAGGCTTAAAGCAAAAACGCAGAAACCCGAAATGAAGGAAGAACCCAGAATGGAATTGATTAAGTCAACGATGCATATATTTCCATAAATGGAATTGTTACATCTGGGGTGTTACAGCCTGAACATGGGTAAACATCGTGTCCCTTGTTTCCTGTTACCATCGATCCTCACACGCATAGTTTGGGACCCCCTACCAGAGATCTGCCGGTTTTGACACCGACATTGGTGCTTTCATTGAGAGTTCCATTGTGTCGTCGGCAGAAGGATCAATGGCTCGCTTCATAACCAACGATGCAACCACTGAGGGATTTTTTCTCCCAGCGAGCTCTTCGTGTTCGGCGGCTTCATACTTCGCGCCAACACTGAAGGCCACCTCGAGCATGTTGAAAACTATGCCCCTGGTCATCAGATCTGGTTTGGAAGCTTAAACTACGTTGCTGATGTCCGTGGAGATTTGATCTTCGACGGATTCACACTCATGGCAGCTGCTCTATGCCACAATGGTGAACATGACCTAGATCTGTCATCAGACCCCGTATAGGGGGTAACACCAGCAACACCTCCGACCTTAGATCCGGAGCCGGCCACTTCATCCGAGGACGAAAAGATTAACCCCACCATGGAGATCTCAAGCTCAGCGACACTTGAGCCGCACACATGTTTGGCCTTGAGCGGGACATCCCTCATCGGGTCTCCGGACTCGTTTCCATCTACAAGTTCCGAAATTTCAGGATCTGCATCATTCGGGCCCGATCGAGCGGCTATTGCCGAACTCAGTCGTGCAGACATCCAAACACATGCCACACGCACACCTTTAGGCGAAGCGCTAGACTTACTGAAATTTCTCTCTCTAACGGAGGATTCTCAGCCGAAGTACACCCAGCTTGACCTGGGGGCTCAGGACAGGGGATTTCGTTCCCCACCCACCACCCACTTGGTAGCCACGGTCGAGGACTTAACCGACCTATTAGATTACGCTTCCGAAGACATAGACGGGATGGACCACGATGCCGAAGCCGATCTAAGTAAAAACCCACCGGCAACCGGCCGGTGGACGACTACTTCTACATATGATGTATATATGGTGGACACACCTCATGAAAAGGAGGGCCACAGCGACACCAATCCAGAGTAGGAAAAGCCCGTTGATGAACCTCCCAAACGCCAGCGTTGGAAGCAAAGATCTCGATCCCGTAAAGGAAAAATGAGTAACACTGTCACTGACGACAATGACTATTAGGAACAAGCCGATGACACCATGGAGCCAGCGATAGAGCAGGATGAATGGGAGAATGGCGTACGTAGTCCAAATGAATCGCTGACCGATCACAGTGACGCATATGACAACTGCTATCGACCTATCTCCTAAGAGGACATCAGTCTAGGAGATGAAGAATATATCATCCCAGAAGAACCGCTCGAACAGAAGTGTTTTCAACAACACCTCATTGCCACTGCAAGGAGCCTGGAAAAGCAGCATCAGCGGGTTAGAGCTAAACATGATATGCTCAACGACAGATGGAACGACGTGCTAGACACCAAAGAATTATACGCCTCTAAAGGACAAGCAAAGAGCTACCCTAAGCGCAAATTGCTGCCCCAATTCAACGACGAGGCCCCAGCGCCAGTTCCTCCGAAGTATGATCAGACCGATCAGCCAGACCGACCACCCCATGGACGGGACAAAGCGGCCAGTAATGCCATACACAAGCCCACACCTCCTCACCGTAAAGGCAAGGATACAACGGCTCAGACCCATAAGTACAACCTACGCCAGGAGCTAAATAAAAAGGCTGACCAGACTAGATCAATATACGGACCAAGGGAACGTACACACAAACAGGGCGGTGGCTATCAAGCCAGATAGACCGGTCACATCCCAGTTCGGAGTCAACACCGAGGAACAATATCGTCCGAACTGCGCCATGAAATCGCAAAATACAGGGGTGCCTCACACTTTCTATGCTTCACCGATGAGGTGATGGATCATGAATTTCCACAAAGGTTTAAACCCGTAAACATCGAGGCGTACAATGGAACAACATATCCAACTATATGGATAGAAGACTTTATTCTTCACATACACATGGCTCGGGGTGATGATCTCCATGCCATTAAATACTTACCCCTCAAGCTAAAAGGGCCAGCTCGGAACTGGCTAAATAGCCTCCCAGAGATCTCTATCGGAAGCTCGGAAAAACTTGAGGGTGCTTTTCGGGCCAACTTTCACGGACTTATGTCCGGCCCCCGGATGCTGATGATTTACAGCAACCGAGGAGTCAATCCACAAGCTTTGGAATCGGTTCTTAACTAAAAAGAACCAGATTATAGACTGTCCAGACACCGAAGCCTTAGCGGCAATCAAACACAGTGTCTGAGACGAATGGCTGGCCAGACACCTCGGCCAGGAGAAGCCGAGAAAAATGGCAGCCTTAACCACACTCATGACCCGCTTTTGCGCGGGCGAGGACAGCTGGCTCACTCGTAGCAGCAACAGTACTAGCGACCCTGGCACGTCTAAAGTCAGGGATTGCAATGGCAAGCCAAAGCGTAATAAGAATAAGCGCCGAAACAACAATGGAAACACAGAGGATACAGGACTAAACACTGGATTTAGTGGCTCTAGGCCCGGTCAATGGAAGAAGTGTTGGGAACGTAGTACTTCAAAAAAATTCCTACGATCACACAAGATCTATCTACTTGATGCATAGCAACAAGAGGGGAGAGTGTGTCTACGTACCCTCGTAGACCGACGGCGGAAGCGTCTAGTGACACGATTGATGAAGTCCAATGTCTTCGCGATCCAACCGATCCAAGAACCGAACGTACGACACCTCCGCATTCAGCACACGTTCAGCTCGATGACGTCCCACGAGCTCTTGATTCAGTTGAGCTTCACGGGAGATTTTTGTCAGCACGACGGTGTGGTGACGGACGTGATGAACCTACTGATGCAGGGCATCGCCTAAGCACTGCAACGATATGAACGAGGTGTGTTTCTGTGGAGGGGGCACCGCACACGGCTAACACAATGTTGCTTGTGTGTTCTAGGGTGACCCCTGCCCCCGTATATAAAGGAGTAAGGGGAGAGGCCGGCCGGCCCTAGGGCGCGCCAAGGAGAGGAGCTTTCCTACTCCTAGTAGGAGTAGGAATCCTCTTTCCTATTCCTACTAGGAGTAGGAAAGGAAGAAGAAGGGGAGAAGGAAGGAGAGGGCCGCCTGCCCCCCACTCCTAGTCCAACAAGGATACCCTTGGGGGGGTGGCCAGCGCTAGTGGCTGAAGGAAATATGCCCTAGAGGCAATAATAAAGTTATTATTTATTTCCTTATATCATGATAAATGTTTATTATTCATGCTAGAATTGTATTAAACGGAAACTTAATACATGTGTGAATACATAGACAAAACAGTATGTCCCTAGTATGCCTCTACTAGACTAGCTCATTGATCAAAGATGGTTATGTTTCCTAGCCATAGACATGAGTTGTCATTTGATCAACGGGATCACATCATTAGGAGAATGATGTGATGGACAAGACCCATCCGTTAGCATAGCACTATGATCGTTTAGTTTAACTGCTATTGCTTTCTTCATGACTTATACATGTTCCTATGACTATGAGATTATGCAACTCCCGAATACCGTAGGAACACCTTGTGTGCTATCAAACGTCACAACGTAACTGGGTGATCATAAAGATGCTCTACAGGTGTTTCCGAAAGTATTCGTGATGTTGGCATAGATCAAGATTAGGATTTGTCACTCCGAGTGTCGGAGAGGTATCTCTGGGCCCTCTCGGTAACACACATCACAATAAGCCTTGCAAGCAAAAGACTAATGAGTTAGTCACAAGATGATTTGTTACGGAACGAGTAAAGAGACTTGCCGGTAACGAGATTGAACTAGGTATAGAGATACCGACGATCGAATCTCGGGCAAGTAACATACCGTTTGACAAAAGGAACAACGTATGTTGTTATGCGGTTCTGACCGATAAAAGATCTTCGTAGAATATGTAGGAGCCAATATGAACATCCAGGTTCCGCTATTGGTTATTGACCGGAGATGAGTCTCGGTCATGTCTACATAGTTCTCGAACCCGTAGGGTCCGCACGCTTAACGTTTGATGACGATCGGTATTATGAGTTTATGAGTAATGATGTACCGAAGGTAGTTCGGAGTCCCGGATGAGATCACGGACATGACGAGGAGTCTCGGAATGTCCGAGACATAAAGATTGATATATTGGACGGCTATATTCGGACACCGGAAGTATAACGGAAAAGTTTCGGATTTATCGGGAATGCCGGAGGGGGTTACCGGAACCCCCTACGAGAGGGGATGGTCCATAGTGGGCCTAAAGGGTGAGAGAGAGGCAGCCCATAGGGCTGGCCGGCGCCCCCACCTAGGAATCCTAGTTGGACTAGGATTGGGGGGGCGCCACCTCTCCTATTCCTTTCCCCCTTCTTCCTTTCGGTGAATCCTACTAGGAATAGGATTGCAATCCTATTCCTAGTAGGAATCCCTTCCCTAGCCGCACCAGGAGAGTTGGCCGGCCCCTCCTCCCTTGCTCCTTTATATACGGGGGCAAGGGGGCACCCAAAGACACACAAGTTTAATTGTTTTAGCCGTGTGCGGTGCCCCCCTCCACAGAATCACACCTCGGTCGTACCGTCGTGAAGCTTAGAAGCCCTGCGCCGGTGAACACATCATATCCGTCACCACGCCGTCGTGCTGACGAAACTCTCCCGTGAAGCTCAACTGGATCAAGAGCTCGTGGGACGTCATCAAGCTGAACGTGTGCTGAACGCGGAGGTGCCGTACGTTCGGTGCTTGATCGGTTGGATCGCGAAGAAGTTCGACAACATCAACCGCGTCACTTGACGCTTCCGCTCCCGGTCTACGAGGGTACGTAGACACACTCTCCCCTCTCGTTGCTATGCATCTGGTAGATAGATCTTGTGTGATCGTAGGAAAATTTTAAAATACTACATTCCCCAACAGTGGCATCATGAGCCAGGTCTATGCGTAGATGATATGCACGAGTAGAACACAATGAGATTGTGGACGATACTAGTCATACTGCTTACCAGCATGTCATACTTTGCTTCGGCGGTATTGTGAGATGAAGCGGCCCAGACCGACATTACGCGTACGCTTACGCGAGACTGGTTTCACCGTTACGAGCACTCGTTGCTTAAAGGTGACTGGCGGGTGTCTGTCTCTCTCACTTTAGCTGAATCAAGTGTGGCTACGCCCGGTCCTTGTGAAGGTTAAAACAGCACATACTTGACGAAACATCGTTGTGGTTTTGTATGCGTAGGTAAGAACGGTTCTTGCTAAGCCCGTAGCAGCCACGTAAAACTTGCAACAAACAAAGTAGAGGACGTCTAACTTGTTTTTGCAGGGCATGTTGTGATGTGATATGGTCAAGACATGATGAGTTATACGGTTTTGTATGAGATGATCATGTTTTGTAAAGTTATCAGCAACTGGCAGGAGCCATATGGTTGTCGCTTTATTGTATGAAATGCAATCGCCATGTAATTGCTTTACTTTATCACTAAGCGGTAGCGATAGTCGTGGAAGCAATAGTTGGCGAGACGACAACGATGCTACGATGAAGATCAAGGTGTCAAGCCGGTGACGAAGGTGATCATGACGGTGCTTTGAAGATGGAGATCAAAAGCACAAGATGATGATGGCCATATCATGTCACATATTTTGATTGCATGTGATGTTTATCTTATTATGCTTCTTATTTTGCTTAGTACGACGATAGCATTATAAGATGATCCCTTACTAAATTTCAAGGTATAAGTGTTCTCCCTGAGTATGCACCGTTGCGAAAGTTCGTCGTGCCGAGACACCACGTGATGATCGGGTGTGATAAGCTCTACGTTCAAATACAACGGGTGTAAGCCAGTTTTGCACACGCAGAATACTCGGGTTAAACTTGACGAGCCTAGCATATATAGATATGGCCTCGGAACACTGGAGACCGAAAGGTTGAGCCTGAATCATATAGTAGATATGATCAACATAAGATGTTCACCATTGAAAACTACTCCATCTCACGTGATGATCGGACATGGTTTAATTGATTTGGATCACATGATCATTTAGATGACCAGAGGGATGTCTATCTAAGTGGGAGTTCTTAAGTAATATGATTAATTGAACTTTATTTTATCATGAACTTAGTCCTGGTAGTATTAGCATATCTATGTTGTAGATCAATAGCTCGCGATGTTGCTCCCCGTTTATTTTTCATATGTTCCTAGAGAAAACCAAGTTGAAAGATGTTAGTAGCAATGATGCGGAATTGTTCCGTGATCTGAGGATTATCCTCATTGCTGCACACAGAAATATGTCCTTGATGCACCGCTAGGTGACAGACCTATTGCAGGAGCAGATGTAGACGTTATGAACGTTTTAACAAAAGCTCAGTATGATGACTACTTGATAGTTTAGTGCACCATGCTTTACGGCTTATAACCGGGACTTCAAAAACGTTTTGAACGCCACGGAGCATATAAGATGTTCCAAGAGTTGAAATTAGTATTTCATACTCATGCCCGTGTCGAGAGGTATAAGACCTCTGACAATACTTTGCCTACAAGATGGAGGAGAATAGCTCAACCAGTGAGCATGTGCTCAGATTGTCTGGGTACTACAATTACTTTAATCAAGTGGGAGTTAATCTTCCTGATAAGATAGTAATTGACAAAGTTCTCTAGTCACTATCACCAAGTTAGTAGAACTTCGTGATGAACTATAATATGCAAGGGATGACAAAAGGAATTCCCAGCTCTTCGCGATACTAAAGTAGGCGAAGGTAGAAATCATGAAAAAAAAACATCAAGTGTTGATGGTTAACAAGACCACTTGTTTCAAGTAAAGGGCAAAGGGATAGAAGGGGAACTTCAAGAAGAATGACAAGCAAGTTGTCACTCACGTGAAGAAACCCAAAGCTAAACTCAAGCCTGAAACAAGTGCTTATACTGCAAAGGAAATGGTCACTAAAAGTGGAACTGCCCTAGATACTTGGCGGATAAGGAGGATGGCAAAGTGAACAAAGGTATATTTGATATTCAGATTATTAATGTGTATTATACTAGTGTTCATAGCAACCCCTCGGTATTTGATATTGGTTCAGTTGCTAAAGAGTAGTAACTCGAAGTGGGAGTTGCATAATGAACATAAACTAGTTAAAGGATGAAGTGACGATGTGTATTGGAAGCAGTTCCAAGATCGATACGATCATCATCGCACACTCCCTATACTTTCGGGATTAGTGTTGAACCTAAATAACTGTTATTTGGTGTTTGTGTTGAGCATGAATGTGATTTGATCATGTTTATTGCAATACGGTTATTCATGTAAGTTATAGAGAATAATTGTTGTTCTGTTTACATGAATAAAACCTTCTATGGTCATACACCCAATGAAAATAGTTTGTTGGATCTCGATCGTGTGATACACATATTCATAATATTGAAGCCAAAAGATGCAAGGTTAATAATGATAGTGCAACTTATTTGTGGCACTGCCGTTTAAGTCATATTGGTGTAAAACGCATGAAGAAACTCCATAATGATGGACTTTTGGAATCACTTGATTATGAATCACTTGGTGCTTGCGAACCATGCCTCATGGGCAAGATGACTAAAACTCCGTTCTCCGGAACTATGGAGCGAGCAACATATTTGTTGGAAATCATACATACTGATGTATGCGGACCAATGAGTGTTGAAACTCGCGGCGGGTATCGTTATTTTCTGACCTTCACTGATGATTTGAGCAGATATGGGTATATCCACTTCATGAAACACAAGTCTGAAACTTTTGAAAAGGTCAAAGAATTTCAGAGTGAAGTAGAGAATCATCGTAACAAGAAAATAAAGTTTTCTACGATCTGATCGTGGAGGAGAATATTTGAGTTACGAGTTTGGTCTTCATTTGAAACAATGTGGAATAGTTTCACAGCTCACGCTACCCGGAACACCACAGCATAATGGTGCGTCCGAACGTCGTAACCGTACTTTATTCGATATGGTGCGATCTATGATGTCTCTTACCGATTTACCACTATCATTTTGGGTCATGCATTAGAGACAGTTGCATTCACGTTAAATAGGGCACCATCTAAATCCGTTGATACGACACCTTATGAACTATGGTTTGGCAAGAAACCAAAGTTGTCGTTTCTTAAAATTTGGGGCTTCGATGCTTATGTGAAAACACTTCAACCTGATAAGCTTGATCCCAAGTCGGAAAAATGTGTCTTCATAGGATACCCAAAAGAGACTGTTGGGTACACCTTCTATCACAGATCCGAAGGCAAAATATTCGTTGCTAAGAACGGATCCTTTCTAGAAAAAGAGTTTCTCTCGAAAGAAGTGAGTGGGAGGAAAGTAGAACTTGATGAGGTAATTGTACCTTCTCCCGGATTGGAAAGTAGTACATCACAGGAAATTGTTCCAGTGATTCCTACACCAATTAGTGAGGAAGTTAATGATAATGATCATGAAACTTCGGATCAAGTTTCTGCTGAACGTCGTCGATCAACCAGAGTACATTCCGCACCAGAGTGGTATGGCAACCCAGTTCTGGAAATCATGTTACTAGACCATGATGAACCTACGAACTATGAGGAAGCGATGATGAGCCCAGATTCCGCTAAATGGCTTGAAGCCATGAAATCTGAGATGGGATCCATGTATGGGAACAAAGTATGGACTTTGGTTGACTTGCCCGATGATCGGCAGGCCATCGAAAATAAATGGATCTTCAAGAGGAAGACCGACGCAGACGGTAATATTACTGTTTACAAAGCTCGACTTGTTGCGAAAGGTTTTCGACAAGTTCAAGGAGTTGACTACGATCAGACTTTCTCACCTGTAGCGATGCTTAAGTCTGTCCGAATCATGTTAGCAATTGCCACATTTTATTATTATGAAATCTGGCAAATGGATGTCAAAACTGCATTCCTAAATGGATATCTCAAAGAAGAGTTGTATATGATGCAACCAGAAGGTTTTGTCAATCCAAAAGGTGCTAACAAAGTATGCAAGCTCCAGCGATCCATCTATGGACTGGTGCAAGCATCTCGGAGTTGGAATGTACGCTTTGATGAGGTGATCAAAGCATATGGTTTTATACAGACTTTTGGAGAAGCCTGTATTTACAAGAAGTGAGTGGTAGCACTACAACCTTTCTGATAAGTATATGTGAATGACATATTGTCGATCGGAAATGATGTAGAATTTTCTGGAAAGCGTAAAGGAGTGTTTGAAAGGAGTTTTTCAAAGAAAGACTTCGGTGAAGCTGCTTACATATTGAGCATCAAGATCTATATAGATAGATCAAGACGCTTGATAAGACTTTCGATGAGTACATACCTTGATAAGATTTTGGAATAGTTCAAAAATTGGATCAGTCAAAGAAGAAGTTCTTGCCTGACTTGTAAGGTGTGAAGTTGAGTAAGACTCAAAGCCAGACCACGGCAGAAAAATATAGAGAGAATGAAAGTCATTCCCTGTGCCTCAGCCATAGGTTCTATAAAGTATGCCATGCTGTGTACAAAACACGTTGTGTACCTTGCCAAGAGTTTGACAGGGAAGTACAATAGTGATCCAGGAGTAGATCACTGTACAGTGGTCAAAATTATCCTTAGTAATTGGATGACTAAGGAAATATTTCTCGATTATGGAGGTGATAAAGAGTTCGTCGTAAAGGGTTACGCCGATGCAAACTTTGACACTAAAACCAGATGACTCTAAGTATCAATCTGGATGCATATTGAAAGTGGGAGCAATTAGCTAGAGTAGCTTTATGCAGAGCATTGTAGACATAGAAATTTGCGAAATACATAGGGATCTGTATATGACAGACCCGTTGACTAAACTTCTCTCACAAGCAAAACATGATCACACCTTATTACTCTTGGGTGTTAATCACATAGCGATGTGAACTAGATTATTGACTCTAGTAAACCCTTTGGGTGTTGGTCACATAACGATGTGAACTATCGGTATTAAATCACATGGCGATGTGAGCTAGATTATTGACTCTAGTGCAAGTGGGAGACTGAAGGAAATATGCCCTAGAGGCAATAATAAAGTTATTATTTATTTCCTTATATCATGATAAATGTTTATTATTCATGCTAGAATTGTATTAAACGGAAACTTAATACATGTGTGAATACATAGACAAAACAGTATGTCCCTAGTATGCCTCTACTAGACTAGTTCATTGATCAAAGATGGTTATGTTTCCTAGCCATAGACATGAGTTGTCATTTGATCAACGGGATCACATCATCAGGAGAATGATGTGATGGACAAGACCCATCCGTTAGCATAGCACTATGATCGTTTAGTTTAAGTGCTATTGCTTTCTTCATGACTTATACATGTTCCTATGACTATGAGATTATGCAACTCCCGAATACCGTAGGAACACCTTGTGTGCTATCAAACGTCACAACGTAACTGGGCGATCATAAAGATGCTCTACAGGTGTTTCCGAAAGTATTCGTGATGTTGGCATAGATCAAGATTAGGATTTGTCACTCCGAGTGTCGGAGAGGTATCTCTGGGCCCTCTCGGTAACACACATCACAATAAGCCTTGCAAGCAAAAGACTAATGAGTTAGTCACGAGATGATGTGTTACGGAACGAGTAAAGAGACTTGTCGGTAACGAGATTGAACTAGGTATAGAGATACCGACGATTGAATCTCGGGCAAGTAACATACCGTTTGACAAAAAGAACAACGTATGTTGTTATGCGGTTCTGACCGATAAAAGATCTTCGTAGAATATGTAGGAGCCAATATGAACATCCAGGTTCCGCTATTGGTTATTGACCGGAGATGAGTCTCGGTCATGTCTACATAGTTCTCGAACCCGTAGGGTCCGCACGCTTAACGTTTGATGACGATCGGTATTATGAGTTTATGAGTATTGATGTACCGAAGGTAGTTTGGAGTCCCGGATGAGATCACGGACATGACGAGGAGTCTCGGAATGTCTGAGACATAAAGATTGATATATTGGACGGCTATATTCGGACACCGGAAGTATACCGGAAAAGTTTCTGATTTATCGGGAATGCCGGAGGGGGTTACCGGAACCCCCTACGAGAGGGGATGGTCCATAGTGGGCCTAAAGGGTGAGAGAGAGGCAGCCCATAGGGCTGGCCGGCGCCACCACCTAGGAATCCTAGTTGGACTAGGATTGGGGGGGCGCCACCTCTCCTATTCCTTTGCCCCTTCTTCCTTTCGGTGAATCCTACTAGTAATAGGATTGCAATCCTATTCCTAGTAGGAATCCCTTCCCTAGCCGCACCAGGAGAGTTGGCCGGCCCCTCCTCCCTTGCTCCTTTATATACGGGGGCATGGGGGCACCCAAAGACACACAAGTTGAATTGTTTTAGCCGTGTGCGGTGCCCCCCTCCACAGAATCACACCTCGGTCGTACCGTCGCGAAGCTTAGGAGAAGCCCTGCGCCGGTGAACACATCATATCCGTCACCACGCCGTCGTGCTGACGAAACTCTCCCGTGAAGCTCAACTGGATCAAGAGCTCGTGGGACGTCATCAAGCTGAACGTGTGCTGAACGCGGAGGTGCCGTATGTTCGATGCTTGATCGGTTGGATCGCGAAGAAGTTCGACAACATCAACCGCGTCACTTGACGCTTCCGCTCCCGGTCTACGAGGGTACGTAGACACACTCTCCCCTCTCGTTGCTATGCATCTGGTAGATAGATCTTGCGTGATCGTAGGAAAATTTTAAAATACTACGTTCCCCAACAGTGGGCTGCCTCTCTCTTTCCCTCATGCCCACTATGGCCCAATACTCCCCCGGGGGGGGGGGTTCCGGTAACCCCTCCAGCACTCTGCTTTTCTCCTAAATCACCCGAAACACTTCTGGTGTCCGAATATAGCCGTCCAATATATCAATCTTTCTATCTCGGACATTCTGAGACTCCTCGTCATGTCCGTGATCACATCCGGGACTTTGAACTACCTTCGGTACATCAAAACTCATAATACCGATCGTCATCAAACGTTAAGCGTGCGGACCCTATGGGTTCGAGAACTATGTAGACATGACCGAGACTCATCTCCGTTCAATAACCAATAGCGGAACCTGGATGCTCATATTGGTACCGACATATTTAACGAAGATCTTGATCGGTCAAACCGCATAACATCATACATTGTTCCCTTTGTCATCGGTATGTTACTTGCCCGGGATTCGATCATAGGTATCACCATACCTAGTTAATCTCGTTACCGGCAAGTCTCTTTACTCGTTCCGTAATACATCATCTCATGACTAACTCATTAGTCATTTGCTTTCAAGGCTTATTGTGATGTGTATTACCGAGAGGGCCCAGAGATACCTCTTCGACACTCAGAGTGACAAATCCTATTCTTGATCTATGCCAACACCACAAACACCTTCGGAGACACCTGTAGAGCATCTTTATAATCACCCAGTTACGTTGTGACATTTGATAGCACACTAGGTGTTACTTCGGTATTCGAGAGTTGCATAATCTCATAGTCATAGGAACATGTATAAGTCATGAAGAAAGCAATAGCAGTAAAACTAAACGATCATGTTGTTAAGCTAACAGATGGGTCTTTTCCATCACATCATTCTCCTAATGATGTGATCCCGTTGATCAAATTACAACTCATGTCCATGGTTAGGAAAGATAGCCATCTTTGATCAATGAGCTAGTCTAGTAGAGGCATACTAGGGACACTCTGTTTTGTCTATGTATTCACACATGTACTAAGTTTTCGATTAATACATTTCTAGCATGAATAATAAATATTTATGATGACATAAGGAAATACAAATAACAACTTTATTATTGCCTCCAGGGCCTATTTCCTTAAGTATCTCACTTGAACTAGAGTCAATCATCTATATTACATAGTAATGATTCTAACACCCATGCAGTCTTGGTGCTGATCATGTTTTGCTCGTGGAAGAGGCTTAGTCAATGGGTTTGCGACATTTAGATACGTAGGTATCTTGCATATTTCTATGCCTCCCTCCTTGACTTGATCGTGGATGGAATTGAAGCGTCTCTTGATGTGCTTTGTTCTCTTGTGAAACATGGATTCCTTTGCCAAGGCTATTGCTCTAGTGTTATCGTAAAAGATTTTCATTGGACCTGATGCACTAGGTATAACACCTAGATCCGATATGAACTCATTCATCCAGACTCCTTCATTTGCTGCTTCCGAAGCAGCTATGTACTCCGCTTCACACGTAGATCCTGCCACGACGCTCTGCTCGGAACTGCACCAACTGACAGCTCCATCGTTCAATAAAAATATATTTCCGGTTTGTGACTTAGAGTCATCCAGATCAGTGTCAAAGCTTGAATCAACGTAACCGTGTACGACGAGCTCTTTGTCACCTCCATAAACGAGAAACATATCCTTTGTCATTTTCAGGTACTTCAGGATGTTCTTGACCGCTGTCCAGTGATCCACTCCTGGATTACTTTGGTACCTCCCTACTAAACTTATAGCAAGGCAAACATCAGGTCTGGTACATAGCATTGCATACATGATAGATCCTATGGTTGAGGCATATGGAATGAATTTCATTTTCTCTCTATCTTCTGCAGTGGTCGGTCCTTGAGTCTTACTCAACTTCACACCTTTTAACATAGGCAAGAACCCTTTCTTCGACTGATCCATTTGGAATTTCTTCAAAACTTTATCAAGGTATGTGTGTCGGTGTACTAAGATAGGGGTACCTTAGTACCCCAACTTGTGCACGGGCAGTAGCAGCTTCCCGCGGCAGGGTCTACCACGTGCTTGCCGGAAACCTCTCTGGTCCTTATTTAAGCCATTCAAAAACAAAGTATACAAGACAGAAAATCAAGCCCCCGGCAAGTGGAGCTTGCCGGGAAGGCCGTTCCAGGCTCAAGATTACCTCACTAGCACAAGACCCTGGCAAGAGGAGCTTGCCAGGAAGACTAGAAGATTACATTTCAGAAGACATGCCTCGGCGCAGCACGCGCCCCGGCAGGGCCCAGGGAGCGACAAGCTTCAGAGCCCGACAAGCTTCCGGGCCCGGCAAGGTCAAGGCCCTGGCAAGGTGCTTGCCGGGGAGAGTTACGCTGTGTGCCTGCGCTCCAGCTCATCTAACCACGCGTCGCCCTGGGGCCATTCCAGGGACGCGTGGCGGATGGCTGTGCAGCCTGGGGGACACGGTGGCACTCCACGGTGACGAAGCCATCGCCGTGGCAAACGGAGACGCAAGGGCGGGCGCTTTTGGGGTCGACGGTGACGGGCATTTAATGCTCTTGTCCCCCACTGTCAAAGTAGGTGCTGACCACTGTTTATGCACTGTTCATCCACTATTCCCGCACTATTCCAACTACCACCAAAATTACTCTTTTACCCCTTTCTCCTACGTTGACACCTGTCGGTGACCCCTTGAGCTATAAAAGGAGGCCCATGCACAACGTAGAAAGGGTTCGGAACCTAGATCGCTCATTCGCTCGGTGTAGCTAGTTCTTCAAGCTCCCGAGCACCAACACTCAATACAATCTAAGCAGGAGTAGGGTTTTACGCGTCCCTCGCGGCCCGAACCTGGGTAAACTGCCCGCGTGTGCACTACGATCTGCTCTTTGTGCTCCCTCCGCTCCCTTACCGCACGAACAAGGGGCTCCGGTCCCATAGGTGCTCGTGATGGACAGTTTCCCCCGACATCTTTGGCGCGCCAGGTAGGGGGCGTCGAGGTTGTGCAAACCTGATCCGGCGTTCACGCTGGCGCATTCTTCATCAACCTCTCCAACTTCGTCAGCTTCATCAGCAACAGCAGCATGGCCCCGAAGAAGAAGGCTTCGGAGGTCGCAGGCCCGTCTGCATCTGTTCCACTGCCACCAGAACCAACGATGGGTGGAGGAGACGCCGGCGGAAGGGTGGTCGCCGGTGAGGAAACTCACGGCACCGCCAAATCCAAGGACAAGGCGGACGGCCGAACCAACTCTAAGGCCTCGGTCTCCGTAGATGCGCCACGTCCGTCTCACCAAACGACAGGCCAGCAGCGCCATGGCGCAGGAGGTGCCTTCCGCTTGCTGGGCCAAGGACAGACCGGAGGCTCGCGGGATGCTTCGGGCCATCGTCCGGGCACGAGCAAGGCACGGTCGCCGGGGCGGGACCCTGCTCCTTCTAACCCTGTTAGGAGTCCGAGCATATCCCGCTCCTCGCACCACTCGCCCCCGCTCCCCTCCTCTCCAGCAGAAGCGCTCGCAAGAGCGCAACTGCTCCTCGATTTCCCTCCAGCGGCAGACAAAGCCGAAGACTGGAGGGCAACCATCCAGAGCCTGATCGCCTTCGCCAATAACGATACGCCGCAGCAGCCGGCGACCTCGCGGCCACGGCAAGTCGAGAAGACGAAGGCCGATGGCGACAAGACCGCCGGGGGTGCAACTACGGTGCACTCCCCGCCGCGGAAGCAGAAGACACCGCCTCGCCTGATAAACGTCGACGACGACTCCACGGCGTCGTCGGATCCGCGGGCTGGTCGGGACCAGCGCCAGGTCCTGGACGATCGGCGACAAGAAGACGCTCGGACAACGATCGAGCGCCGCCGAGAAGCTCGGCGACAATCAGATCAGCGAGCTGCGACCGCTGCTGACACACACGCGCCCGGTGAGCCAGGCGACTTGCCGTATGCGGCAGGTTGCCCTGCGTTTACCCATGAGCTGCGGCGTGTCCAGTGGCCCAGCATGAAGAACTTCAAGCCCGACGTACCGGAGAAGTACGACGGCAAAACGCACCCCTCGGAGTTTCTCAGCATCTACACCATCGCAGTGCAGGCTGCCGGGGGGCGCGACGAGAAGATACTGGCGAACTACTTCCCGCTGGTGCTTAAGCCGAATGTTCGTTCTTGGCTTATGCACTTGTCGGAAGGCTCCATTTCTTCTTGGGCAGATCTTTGCCACCAGTTTGTTGGCGCCTTCACGGGCGGCCACAAACCCGACGGCCAGGAGAGCGATCTCCACATCTTGGCCCAGAAGGAAGGAGAACCTCTGCGTAAGTACATCCAGCGCTTCAGCCGCGTGCAGCACAACATCCCCAACGTCCACCCTGCCGCGGTTATCAGCGCGTTCCATCAGAACGTGCGTAACCGCCGCATGCGTGAGGAGATGGCCATGACCAAGATACGGGATGTCAGCGAGCTCTATGCTCTGGCTGACAAGTGCGCGCGCGCCGAAGAGGGGAGGAGACTCCCCGGGGAGGATGCTGGCGCAGGAGGAAGCGACAGCGACGAGGCCGCCCCGGCAAAGAAGAGCCGGCGGCGAAACAATAGAAGAAAGAACAAGAAGGAAGTGCTTGCCGTCGAGAAGTCCGGCAAGGAGGCTCCCGCCAAGCAAACACAGGCTGGCGGCTCCGGCAAGGAGCCTGCCCCTGTAGCGGCAGCCGACAAGCAGGACGGCTCCGACAAGCAATACTGCAAGATCCACCGCACCAAGGGCCACGACCTCTCCAACTACAAACGCGTTGAGTACCTCGTCGAGCAGCAGAAAGCTGAGTACGAGCGGCGCGACAAGGAGAAGGCCCAAGGTGGCGGAGGAGAGCCAAGTAAGAAGCGGCCGTTCAATGGCCAGGGAGAACGCCGCGGCAAGGCCAAGCAGCGGCAAGGTGATCGACCTCCCCGGGGCCACGACAAGGATGAAGAAGACGACGACGATGACATGGAGGAAGAAGATAACAGCAAGCAGGAGTTCCAGAAAGCCACGGAAGTCCTGTGCGTCGACGGCGGCGCCTCTCTGCACACTTCCCACCGCCAACTCAAGCAGTGGGTGCGGGAAGTGAATGCAGCAGAGCCGCCCGTGGAGTCGCGCAGGCTCCTCAAATGGTCCAGCACGCCCATCATTTTTGATCTTGAGGATCACCCTGACCGCACCACTGCGGTCGGGTGCTTGCCGATGCTGGTCTCACCCACCATCCGCAACCTCAAGGTCACCAAAATGCTGGTTGACGGCGGGGCCGGGCTGAACTTGATCTCCTCTGCTGTGATCAAGAAACTCCAAATCCCAGATGGCGAGCTCGAAGAGACTTGATCCTTCCAAGGAATAAACCCGGGGAGGAGCAAGCCCAAGGGGAAGATAACCCTGCCAGTGACCTTTGGCGGGGAGCTGAACTTCAGGACGGAGAGGATAACCTTCGATGTTGCCGATATCCCATTGCCATACAATGGGATACTTGGACGTCCTGCCCTCGCCAAGTTCATGGCGGCTTCCCACTACGCCTACAATGTACTCAAGATGCCGGGGCCGATAAGCGTCATCTCTGTCCATGGCGACAAGAAGGACGTGCTTATTTGCGCCGACAAGATCTACCGGGACGCAGCAGCCGCGGCGGAGAGCAGCACACTTGCCGCTGAAGCTCCCGAGGGGAAGAAGACCAAGACCAAGTCCGGCAAGTGCTCTGGGGCCCACTCCGGCAAACGCACCTCTTCGGAGTGCTGCGCTGCCGTCGAGGACGTTCCATCGAGCTCCACCGGCAAGAACAAAAAAGGAATGGCCGCTCCACCGGCAACCAAGAAGGTGTCCGCCAAGGAGGACGGCACTGGTGGTACCTTCACCATCAGTGCTACACTTGATAGCAAATAGGAAAGCGCGCTCGTTGCCTTCCTGCGGGCGAATGTCGATGTGTTTGCCTGGCAACCATCTGACATCCCCGGTGTTCCCAGGAAGGTAATTGAGCACAAGCTTGCTGTTTGCCCTCATGCGCGGCCCATCAAGCAGAAGGTCAGGAAGCAAGCCGTGGAGCGCCAAGAATTCATTACCGAAGAAATCAAGAAGTTAGAAGCAGCGGGCCTGGTTAGAGGTGTCATCCATCCGACGTGGTTAGCAAACCCAGTTGTCGTGCGTAAGGCTAACGGGAAGTGGAGACTGTGTATAGACTTCACCGATGTGAATAAAGCATGTCCCAAGGATCCATTTCCCTTGCCGCGCATTGACCAGATTGTTGACTCCACTGCTGGATGTGAGCTGCTCTCCTTTCTTGATGCATATTCAGGCTACCACCAGATCTTTATGGCCAAGGAAGATGAAGAGAAGACTGCATTCATTACTCCATGTGGCACATATTGCTTCATTCGCATGCCTTTCGGATTGAAGAATGCAGGCTCAACATTTGCAAGGGTGGTGCACACTGCTTTTGAGCCACAGATCCACAGGAATGTAGAAGCTTACATGGATGACATAGTGGTGAAGAGCAAGAGCAAGGATACCCTGATTCAAGATTTGGAAGAAACTTTTGCAAATCTGCGCAAAATCCAGCTTAAGTTGAACCCCGAGAAGTGCGTCTTTGGAGTCCCCTCCGGCAAGCTTCTCGGGTTCTTTGTGTCTCAGAGGGGGATCGAAGCTAATCCTGACAAAATCAAAGCCATCGAGCAGATCGAAGCCCCGAAGCGCGTCAAGGACGTCAGGAGACTTGCAGGTTGTGTGGCTGCTCTCAGTAGGTTCATTTGAAAGTCTGCAGAACGCGCCCTGCCTTTCTTCAAAATTTTGAAGAAGGCAGGTCCTATGAAATGGACTCCGGAAGCGCAGGCAGCACTGCAAGACTTGAAAGGATACCTATCCTCCACTCCAATACTTGTCGCACCTAGGCCACAAGAGAAGTTGCTGCTATACCTAGCAGCAACCAATCAAGTGGTTAGTGCTGCGTTAGTAGTGGAGAGGGAGGCCGATGAGGAGTCTACACCACCGGCAAGCGGATCCAGCGACAAGCAGGGGGCTGCTCCGACAAGCTCTGGCCCCGACAAGGACAACTCTGCGCAGGAGCAAGGAGAGGTGCGGAAGAAGATGATGCAGCGCCCGGTGTATTTTGTAAGTTCCCTCTTGCAGGGAGCTAGATCAAGATACTCCGGGGTGCAAAAGTTGCTTTTCGGTCTCCTCATGGCCTCGAGAAAGCTGCGCCATTACTTCCAAGCCCACGAGATAACAGTGGTCACTCGCTTTCCGTTGAAGAGGATATTGCAGAATCCAGAAGCAACAGGCAGGATCGTCGAGTGGGCACTGGAGCTGTCAAGCTTTGGTCTCAAGTTTGAGAGTACTTCAACTATACAGAGCAGAGCTTTGGCAGAATTTATAGCTGAGTGGACCCCAATGCCCGATGAGGAAGTTCCAGAAACAAGCGTACCCGTACAAGAAGCGACAAGCGAATGGGTGATGTACTTTGATGGTGCCTTCTCGCTGCAAGGCGCTGGAGCCGGTGTGGTACTCATAGCACCCACCGGAGAACACCTCAAGTATGTTATCCAGATGCACTTTCCCAGGGAAAAAGCGACAAACAACACTGCAGAGTATGAGGGCCTGCTTGCCGGCCTCAGAATTGCAGCTGAACTGGGGATTAAGAAGCTGATTGTGCGGGGAGATTCTCAGTTGGTGGTCCGACAAGTCAACAAGAACTACCAGAGCCCTTTGATGGAAGCTTATGTAGATGAAGTGAGAAAGCTTGAAGAACACTTTGAAGGTCTGCAAATGGAGCACGTTCCAAGAGCTCAGAATGAAATTGCAGATGGCCTTTCAAAGTGTGCCGCAATGAAGTTACCTGTGGAACCAGGGACCTTCCTGCTCGAGCTGACTCAGCCATCCGTTACACCATCAATTGGGCAGCACAAGAAGAGGAAGTTGGTCTCCGGAGACTACTTGCCGGCGGATCTCCCCGAGGCCGCCGCCAAGGTCCCCAAGATCAACAATCAGAACGCTGGGGAACAGTTTGCTCCTGCAGACCCAATGGTCTGTACAGTTGAAGCAATCGTTCCCGACAAGCCTCGTCCCGGCGAGCTTGCCGGGGGATAAACAGCTCCGGCAGAACCAGAGGTTCTTGCCGTAGAAGCTGGGGTTCCCACAGCGGCCCTCATGCCTTTAGTCGTTGTCGTTGAGCCTCGGGCTCCGGCATGGGCACATCAGATCGTCCGTTTTCTGCAAACTGGAGAACTTCCCGACGACCCAGCAGAGATAGAGAAAATAACCAGGCTGTCAAGTATGTACCAGTTCGTGGACAATGAACTGTACAGAAGAAGGCTCAATGGTGTCAGGTTGAAGTGCATTTCCAGAGAAAATGGACAGAAGCTGTTGGCAGAGATACATGGAGGCATATGTGGCCACCACATTGGCGCAAGGGCACTGGCCGGGAAAGCTTTCCGGCAAGGGTTCTTTTGGCAAGAAGCCCTCCAAGATGCAACGGCACAAGTAACCAAGTGTGAAGAGTGTCAGTTCCATGCCAAACAAATTCATCAGCCAGCTCAAGCTCTCCAAACGATCCCTTTGTCCTGGCCCTTCTCGGTCTAGGGGCTCGATATCCTCGGCCCCTTCCCCCGAGCTGTCGGGGGCTTTGAGTACTTGTACGTTGCAATCGACAAGTTCACAAAGTGGCCAGAAGTGGAACCGGTGAGAAAGGTGACAGCACAGTCAGCAGTCAGGTTCTTCAGGTCGATTGTTTGCCGTTTCGGGATCCCTAACAGGATCATCACCGACAACGGCACACAATTCACTAGTCGCACCTTCATGCAGTACGTCCAAGACCTTGGCGCCAAGGTCTGCTTCGCTTCTGTTGCTCACCCGAGGAGCAACGGTCAAGTGGAGAGGGCAAATGCTGAAGTGCTGCACGGACTCAAGACAAGGACCTTTGACAGGCTGCGCAAGTGCGGAAGGAACTGGATAGAGGAACTACCGGCGGCTCTTTGGTCAATCAGAACGACACCAAGTCGAGCCACCGGACAGACACCCTTTGCTCTTGTCTATGGAGCAGAGGCAGTTCTCCCCACGGAACTCGTATACGGATCTCCTCGAGTGCTCGCTTATGATGAGCTCGAGCAAGAGCAACTGCGACAAGATGATGCATTCCTCCTCGAGGAGGAACGTCTCCAGGCTGTTGTACGAGCTGCTTGATACCAGCAAGCCTTGCGCCGCTACCATAGCCGCAAGGTTAAGGCCAGGAGTCTCGAGGAAGGCGACCTTGTTCTTCGGCGTGTTTAGTCCGCCAAGAATTCCAACAAGTTGACGCCGAAGTGGGAAGGCCCTTATCGGGTGAGACAAGTCACAAGGCCCGGCGCTGTCCGCCTTGAGACCGAAGAAGGCTTACCAGTGAGCAATTCCTGGAACATAGAGCATCTTCGCAAGTTTCACCCATAAGGCGCGGTTGCCATGATCCGCTCCGGCAACCACCTTTTGTACAAGCCTTGCCGCTATTGCATGTAACCCTTTGTACAAAGCCGGGCGCAGAACCCGTGCATCAGTAAAGCTTTTGTGTTTTGCACTATTTGCCATTCTCGCGCTTTTCTTTGTTATTTGCATGCATTATTTGGCATTTGGTGCAACACACATGTCCGGTAAGCATTACCACGCCGAAAGGCCCTATACTTGTTTTCCCTCCTCTTTTTCTTTCCTCTTTTAGCAGAAGGAATGTTCCTCGCGCACAAGTTTGCCGGGGAGGAAGGAGGTGGAGGATGTACCAAGTGCTGTTCAAGAAAGAAAAGCTTGCCGGAGAACGCACATACTATGAAAGCTAAGTTACCAGAATTTGAGCAGTTCAAATTTTTAAATTTTAGTTATCTTCCTTGAACAACCACACTTTGTATGGAAAACCTGTGCGCGGAGGAACCTACCCGTGGCTAGCCGCACCCTTATCTTGTTTTCGAGTACACTCAACGACTTAAGTGAGCTGCGACAAGTGTCGCGCCCTTGCTTCGTTTTCGAGTTCGCTCAGCAAGCTAAGTGCGTTGCGACTAGCTGCGGCAAGGTTGATTGCCGGTAAGACCTTGGCCAGCAGGCTGCTCAGAGTCTAGCACTCAGCGCTCGCGACAAGGGCCCCTTGCCGGCAAGTCCCCTAGAAGCGTAGGGTTAAAAGCATACAAAGTAAAGGGCCAAAGCAAGGGAGATAACATTGCACTGATTTCTCAAAATAAGATAATATATTACAAAGGATAACTTGGCGCAATGACTAATAAGTTCATGATTCGTGACACACTATGCAGCGGTAAAAGAAACAAAGAAAAGGAGGCCTAATCCACGCGATCGCCCTCACGCCTGGAGATCTTGTTCACCTTGGCGATAATGTGGGCGACCTGGGCCTTCAGCGCCTCCATATCCGCGTCGGCCGGCAAGCTGCGGAGAACGTTGACGAGATTTATACCAGGATTGCGGTACACTATCTTCGTCAGAACGCGCTCCAAGGTTCCCGCACAGAGCTGGCGTGACTCCTCGGCCAGTTGGGCGGGGAGCTTCTTCTGTAGATTTGCAAGTGCCGGCGCGACCCCTCTGAAGAAGAGACTGAGCTTGGCGCTGTGGGGGAGATTTGGATCCGGAGAGTATATGAGATGCTCAACCTTCAGCGCCATCAGCTCCTTGTCGATGCTAGCTGCAGAAGCCACCAGATCTTCAGTCCACACCTCGACGGTCCGGCGAAAGTTCTCAGCTGAAGTGGCGGCGCTCTCCACCAGGCCTCGCTCCTTGCGGAGCTCGTCCTTCAGCTTGGTTTCGCGGTCCCGGACGGCGTCGAGCGAGTCCTTCAGCGTAGAGACCTTCAGCTCCAGATCTGCAATCGAGTCCTTGGCGGCCTTCAGCTCGTCGCCCTGCTTGGAGAGGCGTACCTGAAGCTCGGAGTTAGTGTGGGCGTCTTTCTCACGCTCTAGGGTGAGCGCGGTGACCCTATCCGTGCTCGCCTTCAGGTACTCCTCCAGCTGCGCCACCTTGGCCTCGAGGTCCCTCTTGGCAGTCTCCGCGGTGGCGGCGGCGGCCCTCGCTTCCTTCAGTTCCCCGCCAAGGGCCTGCTCCCGAGCGGTAAGGTCTTCCTCGTGAGCATCGAGGTTGACCTTCCGTTGGGTGAGCTCTCCTTCTCGCCGGGACAGCGCTTCTCTGGCGTGGCGCTGCTGCTCCTCGGCCTCGGCCTTCTCCAGAAGCCATTCTTGGTACTCACCAGCAAGCCTCTCGCGCTCCTCCGCCACATCGCGGAGGGCCGCCTGGTTGGCGGCGCGGAGCTCCGCAGCGCGTTTCTCCATATTAGTTGCGGCCTTGGCGGTGAGGGCCTCCCGAGACTCAAGCTTCGCCTGCCTGGCCCGGTAAAGGGCCAGGAGCCGGTGGAGCAACTTCTCCTCCTCGGGCTCGTCACCCCCGCCAGGCGCCTCGACAATCTTCAGCCCCGCGGAGGCGAGGACCTCTCCATCAAAGGCCTCTCCCTCCGCGGGGGCTCGCGACGAGGATCCCCACGGCACCTGAATGAAAACGCCGTTGGGAGCCTCAAGGTAGAACGCGGACTGCTCCTTTTCGGCGGAGGCGTCGGCGGTCGGTGCAGCGCTCGACGCTCCTGCCGCCTCCGGGCCGGCAGTGCGGTCGCCGTCCCCCTCCCCGGCCGCAGCATCCGCGGTTGGAGCAGTCTCCTCCGCGGCGGGCTCATCGGCTCCCGCCCTGCTATCAGTAGCAGTGGCGCTGCCGTCGCCGCCGCCCGCCTCCTCCTCGACGACGACCTCCGTCTCCATCTGCTCTGGGGGAGGAGGATCTAGAAGAAGAAGAAAAAGAAGAAGTTCAAGCAAATATCCAAAAAAGACGACTCCAAGAAGACAAGGTTACAAAACTTACCTTGGCGGACTTCGTCGACGACAGGCTCCCTCGCCGGGGAGCTCTCCCTTGGCGGGGTGGCCGCCCTCGCCGGGCTGCTCGCCCTTGGCGGTGTACTCGCCCTTGGCGGAGTACCCGCCCTTGGCGGAGCGCTCTCCCTCGCCGGAGAGTTCGTCCTTGGCGGGGACGGCTGGGCCTGCGGCTCCTCGGGAGTGGTCTCCGGGCGCTCCTGCGGCTGCGGCTCCGTTTCTGCACAAAACAATCAAGACAAGGCAAAGCAACAAGATGTTAGTATCAAGCAAGGACCTCATGCGCGCCCGACAAGCGGAAAGTGCAAGACTAGACTTACGCTGGGGGCTGCTCCTCGGAGCAGCGCTTTGGTCCGGCAAGCTCGTCGCCAGCGCGTCCCCTGTCGCCGCGACGGGCGAGTCGTCCTCGACCTCAACTACGGGAACCTTGGCTTTCTTCGCCACTCGCTGGGCCAGGGTCCTGAAATCAAAGCAAGAAGCAAAATCAGAATTGTCAACAAAAGAATCAAGACAAAATTAAAGAAACTACAAAATACAAGTCCTTACTCCTGTTCCTCGTCGTCGTCGCACTCAGGGCGGAGAAGTCGAACTCCACCTGAGGCGCTTCCGTGCGAGGAGCGGGAGGAGAAGGCTCCCTCGGGCGCTTGGTGCTTCCCGGGGCTGGAGGCTGCGAAACCCCAGCCTCTGTTGGCGCCGAGGCCCGGGGAGCTGGTGGAGCAGCCGCCCCGCTCTGGGAGGCTCCTCCTCTGCTTGGCGCTGCTGCGTGGGGCCCCTCCGTCGCGGCTGATGTGCGAGGCGCCTCCGTCGTCGCTTGGCTCCCCTCGGTGGCCCGCGTCGCCCGGCGAGGAGGTTGTTGTCGGGGCGCCTGCGTCCTTGTCGCTGTGGGCGCCTTGTGGAGGCGCTTCAACGGAGATCGCCTGGGACTCACCCGGGGCGGAGAGCTCTCCGAGGATGAGGAGACGTCGTCCAGCCCCAGAGACCCGCGGCTGTCCTCTTCGGCCTCGGTTTCCTCTTCCTCCTCCCCGGCGGGCCCGCTGGATCCGACACCTTGCCCTGCGGACCCGCTCCCTCCGGTGGCTCCGCTCCCTCCGGTGGCTCTGCCCCCTCCGGTGCCTCTGCTTCCTCCGACAACCTCGCCCCTTGCCGCGGCCTCAGTTACAATCCCGGGGATCCCGGCGTGCCTCAGAGAAGGGACCCCGGCGAGCTCGTTGGGTGCAAGTTTGAGAAGTCTTCGGATCTCTGCCTCCTCGGCCTCGCACGACGCATCCTCGGCCTCTGCCTCGTCGACGGTGAACCCGAATTCTCCTACCGCTGCGGCTGCGGCGGCCTCTTCTACCCAGGTAGCGATATAGGCTATCTCCTGGTCCGTGGTGTCCCGGGTAAGACCCTTGATCTCATCGGTGTTCTTCGGCACCTCAACCAAGTTATCGAAGAAGCTCATAATGGCGTCGGGCATGGGCACTATCCATGAAGGATCGACGCCACGTGAGTCACATGTGGGCATCATTGCAAGCAAGGCGTCCCGGGCGGTGCTGTTGCATAAGGGAACTACTCCCAGGGAGATCTAAACCACTCTGGGTGAGCGGGGTCGTGCTTGAAAAGCTCCCGAAGCATTCCCTTCAGCTCCAGCGCCGTGAAGTTGTAATTCAGCCCCGGGCGCAACCTCATTATGTCCGCCGCATTGCCGAACTCCCATGCTGGCCTTCCCCTTTCCTGTAAAGGAGCAATGCGGCGGCGAAGAAAGTCCGCTCCTAATTCTCCAATAGTCAACTTGGCTACCCGGAGGCGAAGGATCCTGACAAGAGCAACGTTGAGCTTGATGTCGTCGGCGGCCAAATCACTCCAGTCCCTGCCGCGCACTATAGCTGCGGTGCGCGGCGCGGTGAAGGGCTGCGGCTCATCCTCAACTATCCAGCACCAATCCGCGCGCCACTCTTCCCACTTGCCGCGGAGTTCCCCTTTCAGATAAGACTCTTTCTTGTTTAAGCGGAAGACCCAAGAGATGCCCCCGGAGAGGGGGGCGCCGGCCTCTACTCTAGGCGTAAAGAAATGCCTAAAGAGTGCTACGTTTGGATAAATCCCTATATAGTTTTCGCACAGATGTGCGAAAACCGCCATCGTGAGGATGGCGTTGGGGGTGAAGTCTAACAGATGGAGGTTGTAGGTGTTCATGATGTCACAAAAAAATTCAGAGAATGGAGGGCAAAGGCCGCAGTGGAAGAAAGCGGCGAAGAAGAAATACCCGGTGGGGTACAGATCTCTGCCGGCGGCCGGGTAGACTCGGGTGCGGGGATGCGCCTTGGTCTTCTTGGCCCATAACAAATAGTACTTGTTCCAGAGCTCCCGCGCGCTGAGCCTTGGCACGAAGACGACATTCCTCTTCCGCAGAAGAGCAAGCTTCGCCGCCTGCTCGGATTTCTCTTTCTTGGTCTTCTCCGCCTTCGCGTTCTCGGTCTTCGGGGCCATGGTGGAGGCGGCGAGGAAAGGGGACGAGGAGTCCGGCGGCGCCGTGGATGCAAGAGGCGGCGGAGGAGGCGAGGAGGCAGAGCGCAGAGGGGGGTTTCTGGAGGAGGAAGATGCAATGAAGACGAAGTAAGGTAACGGCCCCTGCTTCCTCTGCTTTTAAGGGGGGAGTGGGGGACGCTCCGCATTTCCCATTAAAGAACGTGGCCACATTCCCTCCCACGACGCCGCAATCGACGCGTGCCGTTAGGGAGGGACGCGGCGGATGCGGAAGAGGGATTACGGTTCGCCGTGGGCCGCGCGTGCCCGTGCACTGTTTTGGGCCTGGCCCAACAGCGCTAGGCACCGTGTGTGGCCCGGGCCCGGGGGCTCCTGTCGGTGTACTAAGATAGGGGTACCTTAGTACCCCAACTTGTGCACGGGCAGTAGCAGTTTCCCGCGGCAGGGTCTACCACGTGCTTGCCGGAAACCTCTCTGGTCCTTATTTAAGCCATTCAAAAACAAAGTATACAAGACAGAAAATCAAGCCCCCGGCAAGTGGAGCTTGCCGGGAAGGCCGTTCCAGGATCAAGATTACCTCACTAGCACAAGACCCTGGCAAGAGGAGCTTGCCAGGAAGAATAGAAGATTACATTTCAGAAGACATGCCTCGGCGCAGCACGCGCCCCGGCAGGGCCCGGGGAGCGACAAGCTTCAGAGCCCGACAAGCTTCCGGCCCCGGCAAGGTCAAGGCCCCAGCAAGGTGCTTGCCGGGGAGAGTTACGCTGTGTGCCCGCGCTCCAGCTCATCTAACCACGCGTCGCCCTGGGGCCATTCCAGGGACGCATGGCGGATGGCTGTGCAGCCTGGGGGACACGGTGGCACTCCACGGTGACGAAGCCATCGCCGTGGCAAACGGAGATGCAAGGGCGGGCGCTTTTGGGGTCGACGGTGACGGGCATTTAATGCTCTTGTCCCCCACTGTCAAAGTAGGTGCTGACCACTGCTTATGCACTGTTCATCCACTATTCCCGCACTATTCCAACTACCACCAAAATTACTCTTTTACCCCTTTCTCCTACGATGACACCTGTCGGTGACCCCTTGAGCTATAAAAGGAGGCCCATGCACAACGTAGAAAGGGTTCGGAACCTAGATCGCTCATTCGCTCGGTGTAGCTAGTTCTTCAAGCTCCCGAGCACCAACACTCAATACAATCTAAGCAGGAGTAGGGTTTTACGCGTCCCTCGCGGCCCGAACCTGGGTAAACTGCCCGCGTGTGCACTACGATCTGCTCTTTGTGCTCCCTCCGCTCCCTTACCGCACGAACAAGGGGCTCCGGTCCCATAGGTGTTCGTGGTGGACAGTTTCCCCCGACAATGTGCTTTGTGAAAGTCCAATTAAGCGTCTTGATCTATCTCTATAGATCTTGATGCCTAATATATAAGCAGCTTCACCGAGGTCTTTCATTGAAAAATTCTTATTCAAGTATCCTTTTATGCCATCCGGAAATTCTATATCATTGCCAATCAACAATATGTCATCTACATATAATATAAAAAATGCTACAGAGCTCCCACTCACTTTCTTGTAAATACATGCTTCTCCAAAAGTCTGTATAAAACCATATGCTTTGATCACCTCATCAAAGCGTATATTCCAACTCCGAGATGGTTGCACCAGTCGATAGATGGATCGCTGGAGCTTGTAGACTTTGTTAGAACCTTTATGATCGACAAAACCTTCTGGTTGCATCATATACAACTCCTGTTTGAGGTATCCATTCAGGAATGCAGTTTTGACATCCATTTGCCATATTTCATAATCATAAAATGCGGCACTTGCTAACATGATTCGGGCAGACATAAGCATCGCTATGGGTGAGAAAGTCTCATCGTCGTCAACTCCTTGAAATTGTCGAAAACCTTTCGCAACCAGTCAAGCTTTGTAGACAGTAACATTACCGTCGGCGTCGTTCTTCCGCTTGAAGATCCATTTATTTTCAATGCTTGCCGATCATCGGGAAAGTCTACCAAAGTCCACACTTTGTTCTCATACATGGATCCCATCTCAGATTTCATGGCCTCAGGGCATTTTGCGGAATATGGGCTCATCATCGCTTCCTCATAGTTCGTAGGTTCATCATGGTCTAGTAACATGACTTCCAGAACTGGGTTTCCGTACCACTCTGGTGCAGAACGCACTCTGGTCGACCTACGAGGTTCAGTAGTAACTTAATCCGAAGTTTCATGATCATCATCATTAGTTTCCTCACTAATTAGTGTAGGAATCACTGGAACTAGTTTATATGATGTACTACTTTCCAATTCCGAAGAAGGTACAATTACCTCATCAAGTTCTACTTTCCTCCCACTCACTTCTTTCGAGAGAAACTCCTTCTCTAGAAAGGATCCATTCTTTGCAACGAATATCTTGCCCTCGGATCTGTGATAGAAGGTGTACCCACGAGTTTCCTTTGGGTATCCTATGAAGACACATTTCTCCGACTTGGGTTCGAGCTTATCAGGTTGAAGCTTTGTCACATTAGCATCGCAGCCCCAAACTTTAAGAAATGACAACTTTGGTTTCTTTCCAAACCACATTTCATAAGGCGTCGTCTCAACGGATTTAGATGGTGCCCTATTTAACGTGAATGCAACTGTCTCTAAAGCATAACCCCAAAACGATAGTGGTAAATCGGTAAGGGACATCATAGATCACACCATATCTAATAAAGCACGGTTACAATGTTCGGACACACCATTACGCTGTGGTGTTCCGGGTGGCGTGAGTTGTGAAACTATTCCACATTGTTTCAAATAAAGACCAAACTCGTAACTCAAATATTCGCCTCCACGATCAGATCGTAGAAACTTTATTTTCTTGTTACGATGATTCTCTACTTCACTCTGAAATCCTTTGAACTTTTCAAATGTTTCAGACTTGTGTTTCATCAAGTAGATATACCCATATCTGCTCAAATCATCAGTGATGGTCAGAAAATAACGATACCCGACGCGAGCCTCAACACTCATTGGTCCACATACATCAGTATGTATGATTTCCAACAAATTTGTTGCTCACTCCATTGTTTCGGAGAATGGAGTCTTAGTCATCTTGCCCATGAGGCATGGTTCGCAAGCACCAAGTGATTCATAATCAAGTGATTCCAAAAGTCCATCTGTGTGGAGTTTCTTCATGCGCTTTACACCAGTATGACCTAAACGGTAGTGCCACAAATAAGTTGCACTATCATTATCAACCTTGCATATTTTGGCTTCAATATTATGAATATGTGTATCACTGCGATTGAGATCTAACAGGAATAGACCACTCTTCAAGGGTGCATGACCATAAAAGATACTACTCATACAATAGAACAACCATTATTCTCTGATTTAAATGAATAACCGTATCACAACAAACAAGATCCAGATATAATGTTCGTGCTCAACGCTGGCACCAAATAACAATTATTTAGGTCTAAAACTAATACCGATGGTAGATGTAGAGGTAGCGTGCCGACGGCGATCACATCAACTTTGGAACCATTTCCCACGCGCATCGTCACCTCGTCCTTAGATAATATTCGTTTAATCCGTAGCCCCTATTTCGAATTACAAATATTAGCAACCGAACCAGTATCAAATACCAAGGTGCTACTATGAGAATCAGTAAGGTACACATCAATAACATGTATATCAAATATACCTTTGTTCACTTTGCCATCCTTCTTATCGGCCAAGTACTTGGGGTAGTTCCGCTTTCAAGTGTCCAATCCTGTTGCAGTAGAAGCACTTAGTTTCAAGCTTGGCTCCAGACTTGGGTTTCTTCGTGGGAGTAGCAACTATCTTGCTATTCTTCTTGAAGTTCCCCTTCTTTCCCTTGCCCATTTTCTTGAATCTAGTGGTCTTGTTAACCATCAACACTTGATGCTCCTTTCTGATTTCTACCTCCACAACTGTGAGCATAGCGAAGAGCTCGGGAATTGTCTTCTGCATCCCTTGCATGTTATAGTTCATCACGAAGCCTTCATAGCTTGGTGGAAGTGATTGAAGAACTCTATCAATTACACTATCTTCATAAACTTTGCAACCAAGTTGAGTCATATGATTGTAATACCTAGACATTCTGAGCAAGTGTTCACTGATAGAACTGTTCTCCTCCATCTTGCAGCTATATAACTTATTGGAGACTTCATATCTCTCAATCCGGGCATTTGCTTGAAATATTAACTTCAACTCCTGAAACATCTCCTAGCTCCATGACGTTCAAAACATCATTGAAGTCTCGGTTCTATGCCGTAAGGCATGGCACACTGAACTATCGAATAGTCATCTGACCGCGTCTGCCAGACATTCAAAGCGTCTACGTTAGCGGGAGGGGGCTTGTCACCTAGCGGTGCTTCAAGGACATAATTCTTCTGTGCAACAATGAGGATAATCCTCAAGTTACGGACCCAGTCCGTGTAATTTCTACCATCATCTTTCAACTTAGCTTTCACTAGGAACGCATTAAAATTCAAGGGAACGGTAGCACGGGCCATTGATCTACAACAACATAGATATGCAAAAACTATGAGCACTAAGATCATGATAAATTAAAGGTCAATTAATCATATTACTAAAGAACTCCCACTTAGATAGACATCCCTCTAGAAATCTAAATGATCACGTGATCCAAATCAACTAAATCATGTCCGATCATCACGTGAGATGGAGTAGTTTTCAATGGTGAACATTATATGTTGATCATATCTACTATATGATTCACGCTCGACCTTTCGGTCTCCAGTGTTCGGAGGCCATGTCTGTACATGCTAGGCTCGACAATTTTAACCCAAGTATTATGCATGTGCAAAATTATCTTACACCCGTTGTATTTGAACGTAGAGCTTATCACACCTGATCATCACGTGGTGTCTCGGCACGACGAACTTTCGCAACGGTGCATACTCAGGGAGAACACTTGTACCTTGAAATTTTGTAAGGGATTATCTTATAATGCTACCGCCGTACTAAGAAAAATAAGAGAATAATAATATAAACATCACATGCAATTAAAATATGTGACATGATATGGCCATCATCATCTTGTTTTTTCGATCTCCATCTCGAAAGCATCGTCATGATCTCCATCGTCACCGGCTAGACACCATGTTCTTCATCGTAGCGTCGTGGTCGTCTGGCCAACTATTGCTACTAATACTATCATTAACTCATAGTGATAAAGTAAAGCAATTACATGGCCTTCGCAATTTATACAATAAAGAGACAACCATAAGGCTCCTACCGATTGCCGATAACTTTACAAAACGTGATCATCTCATACAATAACGTATAACTCATCACGTCTTGACCATATCACATCACAACATGCCCTGCAAAAACAAGTTAGACATCCTCTACTTTGTTGTTGCAAGTTTTACGTGGCTGCTATGGGCTTAGCAAGAACCGTTCTTACCTATGCATACAAAAACCACAACGATTTTTTGTCAAGTGTGTGTTGTTTTAACTTTCACAAGGACCGGGCGTAGCCACACTCGATTCAACTAAAGTGAGAGAGACAGACACCTGCCAGTCACCTTTAAGCAACGAGTGCTCATAACGGTGAAACCAGTCTCGCGTAAGCGTACGCGTAATGTCGGTCTGGGCCGCTTCATCTCATAATACTGCCGAATCAAAGTATGACATGGTGGTAAGCAGTATGACTATTATCGCCCACAACTCATTGTGTTCTACTCGTGCATATCATCTATGCATAGACCTGGCTCATGGTGCCACTGTTGGGGAACGTAGTATTTCAAAAAAAATCCTACGATTACGCAATATCTATATACTAGATGCATAGCAACGAGAGGGGAGAGTGTGTCTACGTACCTCGTAGACCGACAGTGGAAGCGTTTAGTGACGCGGTTGATGTAGTCAAACGTCTTCGCAATCCAACCGATCCATGCACCGAACGTACAACACCTCCGCATTCAGCACACGTTCAGCTCGATGATGTCCCACGAGCTCTTGACCCAGTTGAGCTTCATGGGTAGATGATGAAGCTACGGACGCAGGGCTTCGCCTAAGCACTGCAACGATATGAATGAGGTGTGTTTCTTTGGAGGGGGGCACCACACATGGCTAAAAGAATGTTTCTTGTGTGTTCTAGGGTGCCCCCTGCCCCCGTATATAAAGGAGCAAGGGGGAGGCCAGCCGGCCCTAGGACGCGCCAATGAGAGGAGCTTTCCTACTCCTAGTAGGAGTAGGAATCCTCTTTCCTATTCCTACTATGAGTAGGAAAGGAAGAAGAAGGGCATAAGGAAGGAGAGGGGTGCCTCCCCCCACTCCTAGTCCAACTAGGATTCCCTTGGTGGGGGTGCGGCCAGCCCTAGTGGGCTGCCTCCCTATTTCCCTCACGGCCCACTATGGCTAATACTCCCGGGGGGGAGGGGGGCGGTAACCCCCCCCCCCCCCCCCCCCCCCCCGCACTCCGGTTTTCTCCGAAATCACATGGAACACTTCCGGTGTCCGAATATAGCCGTCCAATATATCAATCTTTATGTCTCGGGCATTATGAGACCCAATCGACATGTCCGTGTTCACATCTGGGAATCAGAACTACCTTCGGTACATCAAGACTCATAAACTGATAATACCGATCATCATCGAACGTTAAGCGTGCGGACCCTACGGGTTCGAGTTCGAGAACTATGTAGACATGACCCAGACTCATCTTCGGTCAATAACCAATAGCGGAACCTGGATGCTCATATTGGTTCCTACATATTCTACGAAGATCTTTATTGGTCGAACAGCATAACAACATACGTTGTTCCCTTTGTCATCAGTATGTTACTTGCCCGAGATTCGATCATCGGTATCACCATACCTAGTTAATCTCATTACCGGCAAGTCTCTTTACTCATTCCATAATACATCATCTCATGACTAACTCATTAGTCAGTTGCTTGCAAGGCTTATTATGATGTGTATTACCGAGAGGGCCCAGAGATACCTCTCCGACACTCGGACCGACAAATCCTATTCTTGATCTATGCCAACACCACAAACACCTTCGGAGACACCTATAGAGCATCTTTATAATCACCCAGTTACGTTGTGACATTTGATAGCACATAAGGTGTTCCTCCGGTATTCGGGAGTTGCATAATATCATAGTCATAGGAACATGTATAGGTCATGAAGAAAGCAATAGCAGTAAAACTAAACAATCAAGTTGCTAAGCTAACAGATGGGTCTTGTCCATCACATCATTCTCCTAATGATGTGATCCTGTTGATCAAATGACAACTCATGTCTATGGTTAGGAAACATAACCATCTCTGATCAAGGAGCTAGTCTAGTAGAGGCATACTAGGGACACTCTGTTTTGTCTATGTATTCACACATGTACTAAGTTTCTGGTTAATAAAATTCTAGCATGAAAAATAAACATTTACCATGATATAAGAAAATACAAATAACAACTTTATTATTGCCTCTAGGGCATATTTCCTTCAATAAGCCATTTAAAGGCAACATGGATACGTCATCTAGCTTGGACAAGATACAAGATAGGACCTGCCAAATACATGGCACCCCTGACAAACCTGCAAATCACACCAACCGTAGTTGTTGGGTCTTCAAGCAGGACGGCAAGCTAAACGCCGAACACAAGGGAAAAGGACCCGAAAGTGAAAACGAGGATGAACCACGCCAGCCGAACACAGGGGGGGACAACAAAAATTTCCCCCGGAGGTAAAAACGGTGAACATGATCTATGTCACCCACGTCCCCAAAAGGGAGCGCAAACGCGCACTCCGGGATGTATACGCCCTCAAGCCAGTTGCCCCCAGGTTCAACCCATGGTCGGCTTGCCAGATCACCTTTTATCATAGGGATCACCCAACAAGTATCCGTCATGGGTGTTCGGCTGCCTTAGTTCTCGACCCCATAATAAACGGATACCATCTTACTCAGGTCCTTGTGGACGTCGGCAGCAGTCTCAATCTGATATATCAGGACACTATCCGCAAGATGGGGATCGACCCGTCAGGAATTAAGCCCATCAGTACTACCTTTAAAGGAGTAATTCCAGGCGTCGAAGCCCGCTGCATAGGTTTATTAACATTGGAAGTTGTATTAGGTTCCCCCGATTACTTCCGAAGCGAAGAGCTAATCTTCGACATCGCTCCATTCCGTAGTGGCTATCAGGCACTACTCGGAAGAACGGCCTTTGCCCGCTTCAACGCAGTCCCGCATTATGCCTACCTCAAGCTCAAAATTCCTGGACCACGTGGCATTATCACGGTCAACGGAAACGTGGGGCGTTCCCTCCGTACAGAGGAAGACACTGCGGCCCTAGCGGCCAAAGTCCAAAGTGGCCTATTTAGGCCGAACAGCTCATCAGTCGTCAAGACTACGGATACGGCTAAACGTGCCCGGTCCGCACTAGAATGAGGAACCTGAGATTGATTAGTAGTTGTGCCCCGGTCGACTGCCCCATAAGGTAGCGGCTTACGTACCTCGGGTACACAATTATGCCCTTAAAATTCCTTGGGCGGCGATAGGGGCATACAACACTTCGTTAGTCCATAGTCCGGCTTGACCCTATTTGGACTCTCGCATATATCTTCTTCAGGTTCATTTAAAAACCTACATTCTTTATGGCCGAACATGGTACTCTTTTCCTTCCTTTTTTTCTTTGTTCTTTTTTACAGGCGGCCATTACAACTCTCCTCCTCAAGGACAAATTACCGTGGAGAAAAAGGCGCAGATGTGAATGAGGGTCATTGGTTGAAATTTCTTTCCCATAGATTAGGGCTCAGTGTAAAACTTTTTACTCTTTTTTGTGGCATGTCAATTGCCCCAGGCTGTTATCGACGTTATTTGTAACCTCACGACTCGACGTATTAACCTGGATATAAAAGAGGCAGTTTGGTTCCAATTCATTTGGGTTATTGTTTATTTTCACCACCTGTATTCTCTACCCCCAAGACAGATCTCCGCTTATGCCCTAATACTTGGACTTCATACCAGGGGCTATATTCGGCCTGACACGCCTACAAAAGTCCGAACACCTATAGGGTATTGTTCGCCGTCCCGGATGTTACATTATATGCATTGGCTTCGAATCATATCTTTAGCCAATAGTTGGGTTGCCCGGCTCCTATGCTTGCTACCTTACATTCGGCATTGTTCGGCTATGGTAGTAAAGGGAGAACTACTGCGGTTGTACTTCTAGTTCGTTCGGTCAAGTACCTCAGTAGAGAAAGCCAAAAACTAACTATCATGATGAAGCGAGAGGTTGTCAAGCGATTCGATGACCTATTGTTATACTATGATCGATACCGATCCACTCCGTGTTATACGAGGGGTTGGTCTTTGCCCACCCGCGTCAAAAAGGCACTATATTTCGAAAATCCTGGTACGCACCAGGGGCTAGTACTTAGCCCCACTAGTCAAGCTCCTATGGCCAAGTGAAAGCAATAAAACCGCATAGTCTGGTTGCCTGGTTCGCTACACAAACACCTCCTATACAGACCAAGACGTTGGATAAAGAGTGTTTCTGTGTTTTACCAAACACCCCTATAATATTTACATGGGGCTGAAGCCGACGACTGGAAACTTTCACATTTACATAAACAGCTGCACAGGAGGGAAAAGTCGCTCATTAATATAAAAGCGCAAAATTTATATACCTCAGCACATTGGATTCGTCCTTACAAGCCGAATACAAATCATTCAATGGCTATATCCTTGGAGCATTCTCCCTCTACAAGGAGGCTCCTTCTAGGACATCATCAATGTACCTTTCCGGTCTGCGATGATCCTTGTCTTCTAGAGGGCCTGCAGTGGCTATTTCTGTGGCCTTCATCTTTGTCCAATGCACCTTCATGCGGGCGAAGGCCATCCGAGCACCCTCTATGCAGGCCGAGCGCTTGACAACATCGATCTGCGGACTTGCATTGACGAGCCTCTTCACCAATCCGAAGTAACTACTCGAGATCGGATCGACGGGCCATAGCGGGACTGTCAAGTCCTTCATGGCCAAACTCGCCTTGTTGTGCAGCTCGACCGGCTGCTTCATTTGGTCGTTGAGGGGCACCGAATGATTGGGCGCAAGGAACTACGACCAAAATAGCTTCTCCGTGTTGTTCCCCTCTTGAGCTCGGAAGTATTGGCGGCGTTGGCGATTCTCCTTGGGAGATCCACAAACACGCCCGGAGAACTCCACAATCCTGTGAGCCCAAGATACGTCTGACCTCCGAATATGTTCTGCAAGAGAAAATCTTACCAGTTGCTATATGACGCGCTTGTTTAATCTCCTCCTGAGCACCGCGCGATGTCACTCACGCCTCCTTGGCAGCATTAACTGCCGTAGCGAGTTCGGCAGCTTGCTTCGAATTCGCCTTCTCCAAGGTGTCGCATTTGCGAATTGCATCTTGGAGCTCGGCCTCAACTTCGGTCACCCGCGTCTCCTGCTGTTGAATCAGGGCCTTCTCGGCCTCCAGGTCGGCAACCACTTTATCAATGGCTGGTTTACTTGCTCTGTCCTCCTCTTTGGCCGTGGCAAGTTCGCCCTTCAGAGGCTCGAGCGCAGCTGCGTCAACTGATTCGCAAGAAGTATATGACATGTATTAGCTCATGTTCAGACAAGTAGTGCGTCAAAATTTGGATTTCCTAAACCCGCATAACTTGTGTTTCGTTAAAATGTTTGTTGAAGCGGTCGAGATCCTCATTGGCTAGTACAAGTTTCCGATTTAGCTCGGAAACCGCTGCGGCATGGGCAGACGCAGTAACTAGCGCAGCCTGGTCAAGCACCAAATTCACAGTTCAGCTCTATCATTTGTTATAAACATGGATGCTTTGTTTGATTCTGTTCAGAATCAAACAAAGCATCAGGGGCTACTGTATATATATATAGGGCTGGACTATTATGTTATCCGTAACAGAATAATATTCTGTTACCCCCCCCCCCCCGCCCTATATAGGCGCGAGCGCCGACCACCATAGAATCCCGCCGACCCAGCCTGAACCCAACCCGCCTTCTTCCGCCAGAGGCAGCCGTCGTGGGCGAGCGAGCGACGGCGGTAGCCGGAGCGAGGGAGCCGCAGCGCCGTGACTAGCCGGCGACGGATCCGCCGCCGTCTCCTGCCTCCTTCCGTCGCCGGATTCATCGACTGGGCCGTGATCCGCCGTCTCCTGCCTCCTTCCGTCGCCGGATCCATCGGCGGGGCCGTGATCCGCCGTCGCCTGGCTCCCTCCGTCGCCAGATCCAACGACGGGGCCGTGATCCGCCGCCTCCTGCCTCCCTCCGTCGACGGGTCCAATGACGGGGCCATGATCCGCCGTCTCCTGGATCCTTCCATCGCCGGATCCAACGACGGGGCCGTGATCCGCAGCCTCCTGCCTCCCTCCGTCGCCGGGTCCAACGACGGGGCCGTGATCCGCCGCTCCTACTTCCCGCCATCGCCGGGGCTCCTTCTCCGGGTGAGTGATCCCCGCAAGGTGCTGCCTCTCCGGACCTCTTTGCCAGACGTCCATCACAAGCAGGAGCTGCATCAATGGCGCCGCCTCCCAAGAACATGCCAGTATGCCAACCACGAGAGGAAGAAGAAGAAGTCAGTCCACTTGAGGTAATGTCTGGTTCCCACGTTTGTGTCAGTACATCAGTTCATCAGTCCTGCTATGTTGAAGAACCTGATAGTACATTGCAAATGCTTGATCAGTTCATTACACCCCTGCCACTTGATGCACAATTTGGATGTCGAGGTTACTGTTAGTACCTCTAACATGATAGGTTCAGTTCAAAACCAAAAAACATAAACTTATGCATCAGTACAAGGAGCTACTATAGGCTTTATATAAGGTTCATCTACCACTGCAAGTTGTATGATGTTATTTCTAATAGTACATGCCGTGTAGTTGCGTCAGTTCGAACTAGTGAAAGAATGTTGTTGAAAAAAATATACACATGGTACACAGTAAGTTCAATGATACATAAACTAGGAGTACTTCTAGTGTAGTTGCATAAGTTATAGATGAACAAAAGAGAAGACATGCATCAGTTTTATATATATGCATATCCATACATCTCTAAAGTTCAATGTTCAGTTTACTAGTAGTGCTAAAAAATAGTACATCGGTACATCAGTGTTGAGCATGTACGGTTATATTGTTCGAGTGAAAACGAAACCTGATACAAAATAGAGAACAACAATTTAAATAACAACCAGCGATGCAAGTTGAACTTGTACAATGCCTTCAGTGCATGACATGTTACCCACAGCATGTATATGAGAAAATGCAAAAAAAGATTAATCCCAAAACTGTTGAATGTCATTGCAGAAGTGAGCAAGGTGGCACACGTAGCGAGCGTTTGATGAGCCAAGAAGATATGGGGCACCACCTGGTTGGGTAACACCATAAATACCACCTGGATAATTCAACAATACAGGCAGATTTCAAGATACACCAGAATCATCAAAAGCACGGACAAGTTCTTCTACGCAGCAAACACCAATATCTGGGAATACAAGCTTTGTCTCTCGTGGGTTGCAACAAGGCCAACAAATTCCCCAACAACAAATGTTTTCCTTCCCTAGCGCATGCAGAAAGCCAAGGACAGGAAGCCGTGGATGGGTTGCAACAAGGCTTCCACCAGTCGCTCCATCAACATCAATCATCCGTGCTGCAAAAGCGGTTGCGACGGGAAGACCAGGCCAAAGAGACAGAAAATATGGCCGCTCTAGCAGGTTCCAAAGTACAAGATATGAGCCATATAGACAGGAGCAACCTCACAACAAATCTGAGGGGAGACGGCTGTACAATGAGAGACGGAGATCTTCGTCAACATTGCTCCCTCCAAGAGAGGCATTGCTGCATGTGCCAAGGGTGACACCTCCCGCGCCCATACACCAGGGTGAACAGCAAACACCGGAGGCATCACAGAGCTATACACATGTAAGTATCCATATAGAAAAAAACATACAAGCACAGGCCATACCATGGTACTGTGACCACCCCATCTAACATTTTCATAACTGCGTTTTTGTTTGCTCACTGTTGCGTGCAACCACCTAACATTGAAGCTTATGTTCTGCCAAGGCTAGAGATGCGCTTTGAAACTTTTGAAGAAGCAAAGAACTTCTACAACATCTATGCGAAGCACGCGGGTTTTGCTGTCAGGGAAGGCTCCATGTTTAAGACCAGAGCCTACCTTTATTGCACGTGCTATGAAGTCTATCAATTGAAGGTGTTGAAGCAAATAGACAGCAGAACAAAACGACAGCCAGGACTAACTGCAGGGCTAAAATGAGGCTGAAGGTTGAAAAGGATGGAACATTAGTCGTAAAAGAGATAGTCTGGGAACACAACCACAGGCTACAGCTCACTCCGCAAATGCTTGTCTTCTCGCACTCCCACAAAAACTTTGACAAAACAATCTTGGAGTATGTCAAGTACCTGCAGTTCAAAGGCACTGAACACGCACAAATCATGAGCATATTGGGCGGTGATGACCCTGGTAGCTACTTCCTCGAAATGAATGCCAAAGACCTGATTAACCTGTAAGTACAAAGTTGTTCTCCTCCCATAAACCGCCTATGTCTTTTTTCCTCTGTCAGTACAAACATGTTACGCAACGCATGACCTCACACCAGTTCAACATGCATTTTGAATGAACTTTTAATATGCAGGAAAGCAAATAATTCAAGGATGGATGATGTGGACTATGTCCTAAAGACCGTCAACTTCTTTAGGGAGACGAAAGCTATAAACAGGGAATTCTTCTGTGACATGCGACTCGATGAGTTCGACAGAGTTAAGAACATATTCTGGGCGACTGCAAGCTGCCGAGGGGCCTATCAGGACTTTAGTGACTGCGTAACATTTGACAACACATATAAGACCAACAAGTACCATATGCCACTTCGGGTGTTTGTCGGTACTAACAACCACTTATAGACTACATTCTTTGGTTTCGCGCTGATAAGAGATGAGGATGCAGAATCATTCAGATGGCTATTCAAGACGTTTTTAAGGTTCATGAGAGGGAAGGCTCCTACATGCATCCTCACAGGTACAACCACGAAAACCACCCCCAACCACCACCACCATCCCCCTTCCCCCAAAAAAATAAAAGGAAAATAACACGGTAAAAAATGTTGTGTCAGTTCTATTTGTATATATGCACCACCATATGCTGACCACTCCACATCTCTTTTCTCATTACCAGACCAGTGCCCGGCAATGGCTTTGGCGATACCAAAAGTTTTCAAGAACACAATACACAAGCTGTGTCGCTGGCACATTATGAAGAAGTACAGGGAACACCTCGCATACCTGTACTACCTGCACGAAGACTTTAAGGATGAATTCACATCAATCCTCAACTGGCCCCTCATGCCAACTGAGTTTGAGGATGCCTGGAAAGGACTCATGGATAGGTACAACCTCTATGGTGATTCCACGATGGTGGCCATGTGGAACGAGCGTGAGAAATGGATATCAGCCTACTTCAAAGAAATTTTCTGCGCCAAAATGACATCCACACAGCGAAGTGAGAGCATGAACTATGTGCTCAAGAAGAACTTTGTAAGTGAGAGACAAAACCTACACCGGTTTGTCAGCCAGGTAAACTCCTGCGTCAAAACCAGGAGCCAGACAGAGAACCAAGAGACAATGGGTAAGAAGGTATAGCTCTATCACCTGTCGTGAGACAAAAAACATGCTTACTAAAGTAAAACTTTATTAGTTAGACAAGTTTTTGCTGCGAGAAAACTAACAATTTGGTCATCATTCTTCCATGTGCAGAAGGAACAAAACACGCCGACCTTCTATGGGTTTGACACCCAGATGGCAAAGGTTTACTCGTGAGCTGTGTACAGTGAGATCAAAAAAAGGCTAAAACTAAGCACACTCTTCACGGCGACAGAGACAGAAGAGCCCACAAAGTACCTCGTGCGCTACAACAACCCGCAAAAACTGTCTGTGTGGTCTCAGCACGCGTTCCAGGTGGTTGCAGACCCCGTGGGAGAAACATATGAGTGCGAGTGCAGGCTATGGGACCACACAGGTGAGGACTACAAAAAAAAAGATGGTACATATTGTGCTACTTTATTTGCAAAGTTTTTGTTTGAATGAAATGACAAAAAACATGCACCTCTTCCAAAAACAATACATGTCTTTTCTGCGTGCATGTCCTATGCATGATGCAGACAATTAAGGCTGCCAGCGTTCCAGAGAAATACATCCTCAAGAGATACACCAAACGCCCGAACATCCAACCAACATTCGACAGAAATGACTTGAGGACAGTACCGTCAAGCAAGGCATCCCAACACTGCTTTGAAAGCTCACTGTCACATAAAAAGTTTGATAAGCCAAGAGCAAATGGCGAGGTCGCCGGTCGTCAAGGAGAAACTTGAACAAGAACTCGACGCCATGCATTCTGCTGAAAATGGAGGTGTGGCGGACAATGAAGCCATTGAGAAGGATATTGCTACAATGTTATCCGAGATGAATCATCTGGGAGCTGTTGACCCGTTCGACAATGAGGAAGAGGAGCAGTAGCAACCAGCGCTTTCCCATGTGCACACTCAAGAGCACCAACAAGCTCACCTGCGAGATCATGAGCTTGATGGTGCTGTAGGCAAACGACATGACAACAGCACATCCTACCGGCAGAAGCAGGAAAGAGTGATTAAACCACCCATATTCTCAAACACAAAGGGGAGAAAGAGCAATATGCAAGCAGCGAAACCAGCAAAAGCAGCAGCCAAAAAGCCGCCACGCCCCATCAAACATGTGGAATTTGGCCCGGACGGCAAACCTCTCGGGATAAGGGCATGTGGATTCTGCAACGTCGTGAGCAATCATAACTACCGCACATGCCCACTCCGCACATATGGCACTGTCAACAAGCACAAGCAGATTGGAGCCACCCATGTTTCTACCAATGGAGGCAACACACGTAACAGCTACACTTGCCACAAGTGTGGGGGAACTGACGGGCATAATGCCCGCACGTGCAAAGTGAGCAAGGAGGTCATTGGCGCTGAACAGACATAGGGCAAGGTGCAGGATTACAAAAAATCAAATGAAGACGATGAAGAATAAGAGTTTGACGATACTGACGAACAATCAGACAAAGACAATGAAGATGACAGTGTCGGGGACGAGGAAACTGAAACTGACGATGAAGCTGCCAAGGCTCAACCATGAAAGGGCGCCGACAAGGCACAACATTCGGGGCCAGTTAGGAGAAGCTCAAGACTGAACAACTGAACAATAAATAGTGGTCCCAGTTTCCTCGGCACACAATGGGGAAACATTTCAGAAACACTATCGTTACCAAACCTTGTTGAGCTTTATCGTCGACTTCTCGATCAGTACTATAGTTAATATATAATTTGTGATTTGTGCCTGCTGGACCAGTGACATTATTATGTAAACCATTTGATAATCCTTTTGAATGCAGTCACAGATACATTTGAAAAAACTTATCTGGATTTATCTGACGCAAACGCTACTGTCGACCAGTAACTCAGCAGCAAAAATATGTCAAGGAAAATTTAAACTCTTATAGTACATCAGTACTGATAGTTCTCGGTCGTCAGTACAAAGACAGAGTACACATCATTACTGATATAATTTGTGGTTTGTGCCCGCTGGAGCAGTGACATTATTATGTAAACCATTTGATAATCCTTTTGAATGCAGTCGCAAATACATTTCTACTGACGAAAAACGCTAATTTTGACCAGTAACTCAGCAAAAACATGTCAAAGGAAAATTTAAACTCTTATACTACATCAGTACTTATAATTCTCACTTGTTAGTACAAGGCAGAATACACATCAGTACTGATATATTTTCTGATTTGTGTCCGCTGGAGCAGTGACATTGTTATGTAAACCATTTGATAATCCTTTTGAATTCAGTCACAAATACTTTTGAAAAAACTTATATGGATTTATCTGACGCAAACGCTACTGTCGACCAGTAACTCAGCAAAAATATTTTCAGGAAAATTTAAAGTCTTATAGTATATCAGTACTGATAATTCTCAGTCGTCAGTACAAAGGCATAGTAAAAAAAAACACCCGTGGACACCTCAAAAAAACATCGTTTTGAAAGAACAAAGCTATGTATGCTTCTGCCAGTCCCAATTTAGAAAGACCATCTGTACATAAAAATAATTACCTCAAGCAAAACGCGAATATAATACATCCTATACTGATGAAAATCTAATTTATCTATAAAAAAACTCAGATATTATCTTGATATAAACAATCCTTTAAAAATACAAAAAATGTTTTAGAAAACATTAGCATCACACATAGTCTCACTGGTATTTGGTAAGTTCAATTACACTTCAATCACCAGTCCAAGTACCACAGTAGAGGAGTACAGACCTCAATCAACAACAACCCTGACACATGCAAGTGGGATAAGCAGCTGATAAGTACAGCTTGACGAGATGAATCAGTGCGACAGTAAAATGGCATCATGACCACCCCTGAGACGTGCAAGTGGGATTTAGCAGGTCATAAGTACAGCTTGACAAGACTACTCAGTGCAGCAATAAAAAACCTTTGTCTTGGACGGTTAGTTCTTACATGCCACCACCCGCGCCACCCACTGGGTAGTTGCCACGAGGGAGTGCAAACGGTGACCCCCACGACCAATACACCCACGCCCCCGACGAACCGCCTCCCACAAACCCCCGTCCACGCACTGCAAAATACCCCATTGTCTTCCATCTCTCCCTCATTCCCACAAACCACCATTCCGCTTCCATCTCCACTGCACACAAACCACAAACTTCTCTCTCACAAGCCCACAGCCACTGGAGGAGGGCGATGGCGCAGGAACCATCCGCCAATCATCTTCAAGGCGAGCCGTCGGACAAGAGTAGCAACCTCATCGACGTTCACGTCCCCGGTGAGAAGCGCGGCTACACCAAAACCCTCACAGCGGTTGAGCTCCACGGCAAGGAGACGCTGGAGATCGTCTGCGCCAGCGAACCAGACAAGGTCGACGAGGTGATCTCCAGCCTTTGGATGAAGCTTGGCGGCAAGAGTCAGAGTCGTAGGATCGTCGGCGTTGGTGTCCACTACACCAACGAAGATGAACCTCCCCAGATGGCAGCAGTCCTGCAGTTGTGCGTCAACGAGCTCTACTTGGTGTACCACATCGCAGCGGGCACAAAATGGTGAGCCATCCTACTCATTTACCCTATTTGGTTTATCTGTTTTATTAGTACTGTATCCTGAAAAATTTCATCAGACTTGTTTCCCAACTAGATGTACAAGTGTGGCTTGTGAAAGGTGGATGCACTACTGCATTTTCTCAAGTAGATACACCATAAATGTATTTTTAACATGATGCACTGGATTACTATTTGGCAAATCTTGCAGAAGATTAATTTCTGAAGTTGATCGATCAGTGTAGTTTCTGAACTTGATCCAATAGTGTAGTTTCTGTACTCAATGTATTAAAAATATGTTTCTGAACTTGATGTAGTGAAGTAGTTTCTGAATTTGGTCTAATGTTATTTTCACAAGAAAATAAACTAAGGACTTGGCGAAGCACTGGTTATGCGTTATCCTATTCAACAAAAGTAAACTAAACAAGTACCAATGAAGAACATAAAACATTGACTGAAACTATGTATAATCCAAAAAGAAGAATAACATGATGTACTTAATTTAATTTCACAACTTTGTTTACTAGTTTTTGAAGTACATTCATCCATTATTTATGCTACATAAACAACTACTTCATGGATTCATCGCTTGTAAAACAAAACAAAAATGAATAATTCAAACATCAAAGTAATGCTAATTTTCAAAATGTCTCTCCCGTTGCAGGCCCAAGCGCCTGAACGACATGGTGCAGCATGAGAAGTTGTTCACATTTGCCGGTTTCAGCATTGTGATACGTCTCAAACGTATCTACTTTTCCAAACACTTTTGATATTGTTTTGACCTCATTATTGCATGATTTGGACTAAACTAACCCGGACTAACGCTGTTTTCAGCAGAGCTGCCTGTATGGTTTATTTGTGTGCAGGAAAATGGATTTTTAAGCATCGCAGAAAAATCCACGAAAAATCACGAAAAATCCACGCACCCGAAGAAACAAAATGCCAGAAGTGGGGCCAGAGGGGGGCCAGGGGGTGCCCAGGCGCCCTGTGGGCGCGCCCCCCCGGGCCGCGACGGGGGGGGGGGGCCTGGGTGGGCCCCACACCCCCTGGTGCCCTACTTTAGCCCGTATTTTTCCTCCTGACGCAGAAACCCCAGATCGGAAGTTCTTTCGCTGTTTTTCATCGCGGAGCCGCCGTCACCCTCTGTTCTTCTTCGGGAGGGCTAATCTGGAGGCTGATTTGGCCTTCGGAGAGGGGAGATCGTCGCCATCGTCATCATCATCACCACTCCATCATCCCTCCATGACTTCCCCCTTCATGTGTGAGTAATTCCCTTGCTGTAGGCGAAGGGGATGGTAGGGATTGGATGAGTTAGATCATGTAATAGTTCGTCAGATTGTTGGGGGCATGTTGCCTATCATCTAGTATGGTGTTTATCGTCTTTGCTACAACTTGTTATTCTTAATGCTTGACACTTAGGGCCCGAGTGCCATGATTTCAGATCTGAACCATATGTGTTTGCATGAATATATTTGTGTTCTTGATCCTATCTATGAGTTGTATGCACCTTTTACGGTTCGGAACCGGCGATCCCAAAAGTGACAGCTTGGGACACCAAAGGGGATAGCTCGTAGTTTGAGGATTACATGTATCCAATGAGTTCATTGCTTTGTTCCGGTGCTCTTTGACAGGAGCACCTTAATATCCGTTAGTTCCTTTTGGCCCCGTTCGTAGCGGGATGGTAGGACAAAAGATGTTGTGCAAGTTCTTATTGCAAGCACGTACAACTACCTACGGGATACATGCCTAATGTTTGATATTTGCCTAGATGATCATTACTTTTCTGTGTGCCGTGCCCCAAGTTAGAATCTATCTCATCCATGCAGCGCCCAACCATCCATCTCCCTAGCCTACAGTGTTTTAAACCTTGCCTGTCACTAGTTGCTACTTCTGCCATTTACTACTGCTATTTACTTTTGCTGTTTACTTTCACTATTACTATCATCGCTATCATATCACTGTTGAATTGAAAACTCAACTGTTAAATTGACAACTCAACTGTTAAAGCTTATAAATACTCTTTGGCTCCCCGTGTGTCGAATCAATAAATTGGGTTATTCTTACCCGCGAAGACTATCTCGATCCCTTACGGTTGAGGGTTATCAAGTACCGTTTTCTGGCGCCGTTGCCGGGGAGCATAGCAATATTTACAAGTCTACTTGAGGTATCCTACCTGTTGCACTTTATTCACTATGGGTAAGAAAGGTGACCCCAAGGTTCCGATCTTACTATCCACTACAAGAAGAGGTACTGCTCTGAGCACTAGTGCTACTCTTGATTCACCTTCTGTTATGAGTAAGTTTGCCTCACCACCACCACATGATGCTCCTACTGAATCTGTTATTATGTCTGATACTCTAAGTTTGCCTCACCTACTGTTAAAGCTTATGAACCGGCCGGAATTATAACCCGGCCGGACTTGGTGGTTTACTTAAGAGACGTTTTACATTTGATAATTCACTAGCAAACTGCCTAAATAATACCACTCACTGGTAACCCGGCTGGCGGATCATGGATGACAAGGCCCAAGGCCCAGAAGGCCGGTTCATATTAATAGTGGGCCGGTTTATGAATAAAGCACAAGGAATATTCTCATACAAAGGAAGCAAGACTAGGACTCCTTGTAATAGATCAATCCTAGTCCTACTAGGACAAGTCATGTAAAGCCTCCCCTTCAACATATATAAGGAGGGGCAGGGCTCCCCAAAGAGGACAAGTTTTCACAAGTTAGACAAGAGACAAGTCCCAGGGAGAGGTTTAGACAAGTTTCTAGGGTTAGACACAAAGAGCCGGTTTACCGGCGACACCATGAGGATCATAATGAGACCTAGCCCCAAACAGCATGTAGGGTTATTACGGGATGATGTTTCCAGGGGCCCGAAGCTGTCTAAATCCGTGTCTTGTGTCGCGTCTCTCGATTCCGCTCAACCCCTTCAAGCTACTACATAGATGCGCGGCCTCACGACAAAGTCCGTTAATCCGGACATCTGACGTGTTAATTCCACGACAGTTGGCGCCCACCGTGGGGCCTGCGCACGGTGGTGTTGAGTTTTTGAAGGGATTTCTCCATGGGATCGAGAGGTTCACAATTTTTTCCAGATGAAGAAAAATTGGTTTGAAAGGATTTGCATCAGCGGCGAATTCATCAGTCCAGATTTGAAGATTTCCAGGACGTTTGCGTACTGTTCCAAAGCTGGATTCGGTTCAGTGTCAGCGCCAGCGGAGATCATATCAGAGTCAAAAGGAAGAAATAATATAATTTGGGCAGTGGCGGCCACAAGTACGTCGGACGAAATCAGTTGAGCCCTAGAAAAGAATCAGCTAAAAAAGAAACCGATGGATTAGACAGGCGCCCGTTCAATGCCAAGGAAAAGTCAATGAGGTCCGTTTATATGCAAAGCCGCAAGATCGATTCATGGTGCCGACCACAAAAAGAATTATTTAATATGTCACGGATGTCGAGCAAGCCCATTGAATCTACCATGTGAACTACTAGCGACGATCAATTGGAGGCCGGATCGGTTTTTTGGGTGCATCATTAATGGAAACTGAGACAGCTGGCAAAAAGAATCGGCTGCGTTTTCTCTGAGCGGTTGAGTCGCTCAACACGGGTCACCCAATACGGACAAGAAGAACAAACGCTGATGCAGCCCATACGTCAAACAGTATAAAAAAGACCGAGTTGGTCTGGAACCGAGTTGGTCTGGAATCTAAGTGCTAGTACGGGTCGGATCTTGAAGGCCACAACCCGGACTCACTCCACGTCTGCGCCTCGGGTTTATAACCCGGACTCCTTTATTTTTCCTGATGGGTCAACTCATAGCGGCTGGGCTATTCTCTTTGCGTAAAAAGGCCAAAAGGCAATTTTTCAACCACAAGTGCTACTTGGAGACTAGTAGCAGTTGCTTGCTCACGTGAGTTCTTCGTGGATAATTAATACATTGCTTCATTGGCAGTCATCCACGGGCGCTAGATACGGATCATCTGCCGTTCGCAAAACATCAGCATTCGTCCATGCTACGCTTCTCGACGCACATGCGTGCAAGCCGGTGTTGCCACGGTCTAGTCTGCATCAACTCGCCAGGACCGTGCGAATCGCCCAGTAAAGCGCGTACAAGCCGCCGTCGCCCGCAGTCCAGTGTACATCAACATACGGCCGATTCGTCTGTCCGCGCCCGCGTGCGCCGGTCTCCAACACTGCGGACGACTCTTTCGCCAATAGACGTGCGCACGCCATCGCTTTCGCGGTCCGGTTTATATTAACACGCCGGTGCCGTACCCGTCCTCATAAACCGGCTCATCTGTTGTCCGGGAGAATCAGGTGATATCTATCCTATTTATTTTTAATACATATTAATTCGTCCGGGCAAAAATTCCTCGCCCTGTTGTATTTTATATGCAGGAAAATTATTCATTGTAAAATGGTATTATACCACGGAGGTGGAGGCACGCCAAACATTGTTCAACACAAGTGATCGTCGTTGTTCCACGGATTTAAGCGCCGGTTTGCAAACGCCTTGGCCGTCTCTCGCGACCACACCGGTTTGCAACGCCGTGGCCGTCTCTCATGACTACGCCGGCTCACGACGAGGAAAGCAACTAGCCCGTCGGCGCCGGCCGACCCATTTTCTATTCGAGCAAATCAGGTGTTATCCCTCCTATATATTTTATCAATTTATTTCCTATGAGCACCATTATACTGCCCCATTGGTGTTTTCTATATACAGGTAAGATCATTGTTATACTGCAGATATAAAAAACGCACTGTTAATATTCTACAACGGTGTTTCCTCTGTATCACACTACACGTTGAACGGACGGCCGGTTCACGCATCCGCATCGGTTTACAACACGGAGGACAACTTGCTCATCTCCGCTGGTTTACAACCCCACTACCGGTTTAACTGTCCGAGCTGCCTCTGATACTGCAGTCATTTACTATCCACCCTATGATCCGGTCTATTCAACATACCGGTCCAAATTCACTCAGGTGATATCCATCTACAATATTATTTCTCTTGTTATATATCATTTTTTCATTAAGAAAATAAGATGCTTTGATCAGTTTATCTGGTTGTGCAGAAAATATATACTCAGAAGCAATAAAAACTCTCTGAAGAACATGAGGTCACATCCGGCTCAAAGAGGACGCTTCACGGAAACCCTTTGGATGGTAATCCATCCAGTGATTGGTTTATATTTTCCCACCGGTTCAGGAGGAACCCTGGAGACCCTCTGAAAAGTTGGATAATTCCACGTTCAGTGATTGGTTTAAATTTACCCACCGGTTCAGGAGGAACCCTAGAGACCCTCTGAAAAGTTGGATAATTCCACGTTCAGTGATTGGTTTGAATTTACCCACCGGTTCAGGAGGAACCCTGGAGACCCTCTGAAAAGTTGGATAAATCGACGTTCAGTGATTGGTTCAAATTGACCCACCGGTTCAGGAGGAACCCTGGAGGCCCTCTGGGAATGGTAACGCCCATGTCCCAGTGATCGGATCAATTTTTATGTACGATTCTATCGGCCCTCTGAAAAGTTGGATAATGCCACGTTCAGTGATTGGCTAGGCCCTCTGGGAGTGTTGGATAAACCACGTCCCATTGATTGGCTCAGTTTTTATTTGCGGTTCTTTCGGCCCTCTGAAAAGTTGGATAATGCCACGTTCAGTGATTGGCTAGGCCCCCTGGGAAAGATGGATAATGCCACGTCCCATTGATTGGCTGAACCTTGCTTTGAGCCTGGCAACTCTTAAAACCCTCGACTACATGGTCTTATTTGCAAAATTTGCATCTTTTTTGTGTTTGTGTTTTATAACCCTTTAAACCGGAGTGGAACAACTACAGAAGCTGACCACATATCTATAAAATGGAAAGTCTGGGTCATGAATACCAGCATGAATAAACCGGTGTTCATTATAACCCGGATCATCTATCAGGCAATAAGCCACAAATTTCTGAACAAAGTTTTCAGAACAAGATAAACCGGTGTCTTTTATCAAGCCCGGAATTATTATTGGATCTATCAAAGACTCCTTCAGAAAACTGCAAAATTCGCCGGATTAAGAATATCAAGCATATTTGATCGCAGTCGCCAGTATGAGATAAAATAATGACCGGTGTTTATTAACCCGGCCCGGTTATGATCAAATATCACTGGAACCGGTCTTCAAACCGGATTATATTCTTCAATAGCCGAACATGGCTGGATTCCTATTATGGTTATCAATATTATGATTGAGGTCTTCAAAGTCACTTTAAAGCGCAATGGATATTATTTTCAACGATGGAAGTGATTTATTCTACAATGGAATAGTCCCGAGTTGCTGCAGGCTTACAACCCGGCACTTGGGGGCTACATTATTCAAATTGAGATTACATCAAATACACAAGTCTCAAGCACACAAGCAAGTTGTCTACTTGACACTTGGGGGCTAATGGAAAGATCATTTGCTTCATCTGGAAGTACCGGTTCACCTTCTAAATGTAGCTAAACCGGAACTTGGGGGCTACCAATCGCTCCTGTCAACAATTCAAGGTACACAAGTATTCATTCATTATATTGAAGGGTCCACTGCTCAGTTGGTAAAGCACAAAGCTCTTAACCTTGTGGACGTCTGTTCAAACCCCACGATGGAAGTTACATTATCTAATGTTATTTTTAATGATCATACTTTCAAAGTCCCTGCTCATTATTTCATAATAACCCGGCACTTGGGGGCTACATGTTGCTATTCAAATTTACATGATCATATTTTCAAAGTCCCTGCTAATTATTGCATAATGACCCGGCACTTGGGGGCTACGTGATATGGAATATTCAATTTCATAGTGATTGGGATGAACAATCCGGATTTCTTCGAAGATTGCAAGATTTATATTGAAACAAGTCTTAAGCTATCACTATGTTCTCCTCTTAAGACTTGGGGGCTGCAGTCATGACCCGGAATTATCAATTTTTATAACCCGACAATTTTGGCAATCATAAAACGGCAAGTTCTACATTTCCAAACCGGTTGGATATCAATTGAATATTTGAAGATCAATATTTTTATCAAGTCAGAGGTTTGAAGGCCGAGTCAAATGAATTCTTTATTGGCAATATGTTCTATACAATCAAGTTGATTATGAAGTTGGTCTATTGACCCGGATTTTCTACAAGAAGGAAAGACAAGGACTTAAGGATGGTCAGATGACGGATTACAAGAAATTCTTAACCCGGAGCACAACCTATCAGATTCGCTATTGTGTTATTTTGGAGCATAAAGTTTACCATGGAATTTATCATCAAGATGAACCGGAGTGTTTTGAATTTCTAATTGGATCCATGAAGGTCTTGATCAAGCGACTTTAAGGTTCTACCGGATTAAGAATGTTGGGCGTATATGATCTCAGGTATAAAGTCATTACTGGTATAAAGATATACTTATTTGTCGTTTTAAGAGAACAATTTAATCCGTCGAAGTGGTAAGTCACTAGGACATATTTTTAGTATTATTTCTGCAGAAACAGTAGATATGCAAGATAAACAATATCAGACAACATTTTCAATCGGCAAATATTCCACATAGAGAAAGACAGAATATCCGGAATAAAGCAGATCAAGTTTAGCTATCCTATTACAAGGCATAGCAAGCCCGACAGATTGGAAATATTGTTTGGCGAAACACAGACTGCGATTACAGCAATGAAGTTTTAAAGTTATGCTCCTCCTTGTTGAGACGGCTGGCCATCACCTTGATCCGGAACTTCTTCATCTTCTTGAAGCGGTTGGAAATCCGGCACACGCCAGTCAATCTTCGCCAAGGCCCGGAAATACATCTCTTCGTTGATCAGTTCAAAAGGTTCGATATCTGGAGCGAAGGTATGAGGACGAACCGGCGGGATTAAATTCACGGTATCATAAACCGGCCGCTCCACCCGTTCGTTTTGCAAGTCATATCCAGGATGATACCTGGATAAATCGGACTCAACTGCAAGCTTGCTGGCAAGGGGGCGCATCTCCTTTGGCAAGGCATAAAGGTCCTTTGCAGTAAAAGTCGAGCCGTCATCCTTTGTATCGGGAAAACCGGTTATAGCTTCCTCCGGATCAAGATCTGGGACCCAAGCCTTAGCCCTGGTAAGGGCCAGAAGTGCGCCCCCTCGGGCAGCGGATTTTTTAACTTCTTCAAGACGAGCCGGCAAAACAGACAACTTGTTCAACGTATCTTGGATCGTCGAAGGGGCCAGTTTACCAAAGGAAGTGGCACTGATGATCCTCTGAGCGCCGGAATATAGCTGCTCGACCAATGTGTAACATGCCTTAAGCTTCTTCCGTAAGTCATCCCCAAGATGGGAGACACGGCGACCTGCACACAGATATAACGGTTAAACCGGTACAGATAGAACATTACAGGGATAAACCGGGAGTTCAGATTATACTTACCAAAGATTGCAGTGGTCATCATTTCAACCTGCTGCTTTAAACCGGTCAATTCTTCTGTAACCGGGTTAAGTGCCCCTTCAGCGTCCTGAACCCTCTTCTCCAGATCTTTCTTTTGAACCTCACAAGTGGTCCGCTCCTCTTCAAAATATTTCTTCAGATCTTCAGCAGTCTTTAAACTCACCTGAAGATCTTTTTTAGCTTTTGAAGTAGCAGATTCTGTTTCAGTAAGACGGCTACGAAGTTCATTGATTTCAGCAGCATTCCGGTTCAACTCAGCCTGCAAGCACAGTTAAAAGACAAGAGGTAAAAATCAGACAAGTTGTCTACTTGACACTTGGGGGCTAATGGCAGTTGAAGCAGTAAACAACAGCAATTCAAAGTTACAAGTCTCAAGCACACAAACAAGTTGTCTGCTTAACACTTGGGGGCTAATGGATGGTTGAAGTATCATCAGCAACTTTTACAAGTATCAAATACATAAAAAAATTATTTACTTGATACTTGGGGGCTAATGTCGGGGATATACCCCGCGGTATGAACCGGCCGGAATTATAACCCGGCCGGACTTGGTGGTTTACTTGAGAGATGTTTTACATTTGATGATTCACTAGCAACCTGCCTAAATAATACCACTCACTGGTAACCCGGCTGGCGGATCATGGATGACAAGGCCCAAGGCCCAGAAGGCCGGTTCATATTAATAGTGAGCCGGTTTATGAATAAAGCGCAAGGAATATTCTCATACAAAGGAAGCAAGACTAGGACTCCTTGTAATAGATCAATCCTAGTCCTACTAGGACTAGTCATGTAAAGCCTCCCCTTCAACATATATAAGGAGGGGCAGGGCTCCCCAAAGAGGACAAGTTTTCACAAGTTAGACAAGAGACAAGTCCCAGGGAGAGGTTTAGACAAGTTTCTAGGGTTAGACACAAAGAGCCGGTTTACCGGCGACACCATGAGGATCATAATGAGACCTAGCCCCAAACAGCATGTAGGGTTATTACCGGATGATGTTTCCCGGGGCTCGAAGCTGTCTAAATCCGTGTCTTGTGTCGCGTCTCTCGATTCCGCTCAACCCCTTCAAGCTACTACATAGATGCGCGGCCTCACGACAAAGTCCGTTAATCCGGACATCTGACGTGTTAATTCCACGACACTCTTGATGATGCTTCTACTACTTTTGATGATGATATTAGTTCGCTTGGTTATGCTCTTGAGAAACAAATTACTGCTGCTGCTGAAAAATATGGAATTGAACTTCCTGTTACTCGCTACCCTATTGGTGAAACTTATGATTATCCAGATTTGAGTAAACTCCAGGAGAGGCTCCTTGATGATGATTACTATATACTTGATGAAGATTTATGCAGGGAACTGACAAAGTTTGCCGGCTCTGACCCTGAAGTTATTAAGAAAATATTTGAAAAACACTCTTTGAAAAACAAAACTGTTCCTAATCCTGAGTTTGCTACATCTCCTATATGCATTGATGATCCTGATTTTGATTTCTCTGTTGATCTTTCACTTATACCTATGGTTGAAGCTGACCCCTTTTATGGCAGAGAAAATGATGATGCTATTGCACACCTAACTAAACTTGGTGAGCTAGGTAGCCTGTTTACCACAGATGAGAAGATATGCTACTTTTATGTGACCAAGCTTCTTCCTTTCTCCTTGAAGGAAGGTGCTAAAGCATGGTATGATTCACTCCCATGCGGTTCTATTAGGAGTCCTCAGGACTTAGCTCACTCTTTTGTTGATAAGTACTTTCCTGCTCATATGCAACATGCTGCTTTACAAAGAATTTACAACTTTAAACAGTTGCAGGATGAGTCCCTCCCTAAAGCTTGGGGGAGGTACTGCGGTTTGATTCGGGCTAGACCAGGACATGAAATCCCTAAGAATGAATTAATTGATATATTCTATGCTGGTCTAACTGATGAATCTAGGTCCTATCTGGACAGTTGTGCTGGTTGTGTTTTCAGGAAAAGAACACCGGACGACGCGGAAGATTTAATGGGCAGGATTGCCAAAAACCATGAAGATTGGTCCGTCCCTGAACCACCTCCACCAACAAAGAAGAGGGGCATGTTTGTTCTAAGCCCCGAGGATATCTGAGAAGCAAAGAAGTCTATTAAAGAGAAAGGTATTAAAGCTGAAGATGCGAAGAATCTACCCCCTATTCAGAAGCTGTGTGAGCCTACCACTCACCCTCCTATGGTAGAGGTACACTCTCTTTTAGATTTCAACGCAAGTGACATCCCTCATGGTAAGCCTCCTGATCAATGTTTAGATGAGTTTGATAATTTTATTATGAAACAGAATCATTTTAATGAGAGGATAGAAAGTCAGTTGCATGATAATTCCCGTGCTATCAAAAAGTTGCTTGGTGTTTTAGATAGAACAGTTAATGATGTTCAATGTCTTGTGAAGCATTTTCATATGGTTCAAACTCAGCTCGATCAAATTTCTAATGTGCAAAGAGATTTGCTTGCTAACAATGCCAAACAAGATAAATTGCAGGCTTTTGGGATTAAGACCCGAGGAGGAACTAGTACTCAAGATCCTCTTTATCCAGAGGGACATCCGAAGAGAATTGAGAAAGAGTCTCAAATGCAGGAAGAATAAGTTGTTGTCTCTCCAAATAAGAAGAAGAAACATAAAGAGACTGACAATTCTAATGATCCTATTGCAGATGAAGAGCCAGCTATTGATCCCAACAATGTATCTATTTCCGATGCTGAGACTAAAGACGGTGCTGAACCTGAAGGTAATGATAATGAGAAAAATGATCCACCTGAAGTTCGAGAAGAAGAAGCACCTGACAAACGTAAGAGGTACACTAAAGAAGACTTCATCGCAAGAAAACATTGGAAGGAGAAAGAACCATGGGTACAGAAACCCATGCCCTTTCCAGGTAAGTCCATCAAATCTAAAGAAGAAGAGCATTACAATAAGTTTTATGAATGGATTAAACCTCTTTTTCTTCAAATCCCTTTGACTGATGCTATTAAGTTACTTCCTTATTCAAAATATGTGAAAGATATTGTCACTAACAAAAGAAAAGTTCCTAATGATGCAATATCTACTATGCTTGCTAACTATTCTTTCAGCGGAAAGATTCCTGAGAAGCTCGGTGATCCAGGTATACCCACCATTCCTTGCTCCATAAAGAATAATTATGTCAAAACTGCTTTGTGAGATCTTGGAGCGGGAGTGAGTGTTATGCCTCTCTGTCTTTACGAGAGGCTTTGTTTAGAGAAACTAATTCCTACAGATATCTCCCTTCAGATGGCTGACAAGTCAACCGCTGTTCCGATAGGTATTTGTGAGGATGTTCCAGTTGAAGTTGCTAATTGTTTAATTCTTACTGATTTTGTTGTGCTCAACATGCCCGAGGATGGGAGCATGTCCATTATTCTTGGTAGACCTTTCCTTAACACCGCAGGTGCTATTATTGATTGCAACAAAGGGAAGGTTACCTTTCATGTGAATGATAAAGAACACACGGTATATTTTCCGAAGAAGACCGACAGGAGGCATGCCCTCAACTCTATAGAGAATATCGAGACCGTGAAAATTGGAGAATGGGACTGTCCACTACATGTGCCTCACAAATACAAAACTATCATGGTAGGGACAATGTCCATCAAGGTAAAAGTTCAGTGATTACTTCGTAGGAGGTGAGACTTTTTGCTCTATATATCGCTTGTTTGTCGGTAAGACTTGATCAACCTTACTAGTGAACGTGTTTTATATGGATAAAAAGTTGATCTTGCTATGTTTTCATTTGTTTTTAGTGTTGTCCTACTTGTTGTACCAAGTATCTATGTTTTTGAAGCTTCACAATACTACTAACTGCTTCAAGTTTTCAGAGAGTTTCGCAGCTTTTTGAACTTCGAAAAAAATTCAACAGTGAAGTTTTCAGAAAAATTCCAGAAAAATTATATTAAAAATTTCCACAACGGGAGAGACCCGGAAAGTCCTGGGGCCAGCCAAGGGGGGCCACCAGTGGCCCAGGCGGCCAGCTGGCGCGGCCCAGCCCCTGGCCGCACCCACAGGGCGCCTGGGGCCCACGGGACCCCCCTCCAGGTACTTCTTCTTCCCCTCTCTCTCTCTTTTCCCAGAAACCCGAGTTCTGGTCTTGTTCTTGCTGTTCTTGGAGGCAATTCTTCGATCTCCCTCTACAGCCCATCATTTGAGCTGAAATTTTGAGCAAATACTCCCTGGTACGTGACTCCTCCACCCCTCCAATTATATTTTTGATTGGTGGCCTCTTTTGTGAGTATTTAGTAGTTCTTGGTGCTGTAGAGATGAGCTTGCATGCATGTGTAGAAAGTTGTTTTCCAAGTTTTGATGCAAGTTTATGCCTTGGGCAAGTGAGTTGAGTAGTTTGCCTTAGCTCACTTTGTTTTAATCCTCGTTTTTGTAAATCGTAAAAAATTTCAGAAATGAGTTTGTTAGGAAGGGCAAAAGGGTGGCTTGAGAAGAGGAGGCCCACACACTCCGATCGAGTCACTAGAGCCGCAGCTTCACCATAGACTGCTAGGGTGAGCTATAATGAGGATCATGTGCCCCTGGAGTTGTTGGAAGACACAAGTCCAGCACGTGCGATGATATTTCCATGTGATGAATTCATGGAAGCTGCGGGAATCAAGGATGAGTTTTATAATCTTTGTGCTAATGCAGGTTTGACACGACTCGTCACGAGCCGTGTTACTCAGTATCAGAAACTCACCTCCGGTTTCATTAACAGTTTTAGATATAATCCTGATTCAGGTGCTATTGAGTTTAAAATTTATAATGATCTTATCACCATGACTCTGGGAAATTTTTGTGAAGTAATAGGTGTGCCGAACGTTGGGAGGACGGCAAGGATGGCCACGCAGCCCTCCGAGCTGAAAACCGTCATCAACTCTCTCTGCAGCATGGCTACGAGGGATATTCATCGGTCGAAGATCTCCGGTATCTTGTTTCCTCACCTTAGGTATTTTGCATATTATATTGCTAGATGGGTGTTAGCTCGTGACAACACGAGCAACATTTCTTCTCCGGATATTGCTATCCTGGCAGCAGCCCTCTTAGGGAGGTCTGATTATAATATTGGTAACTTAATTGCTCGACGCCTTGCTATGAACGGTAACAAGGGGGACTTATATGGTGGCATTTATGCCACACTTATCTTAGAGCATCTTGGAGGCACCCCACACCCTGATGATACTCCTTTTACTTATTTAAGCTTTGATCTTGCTGCTATGAAAAGGCATAAGTTTGTTAGCATGGGTTCTGAGCTTGATAACCTTATTTATATCTTGCGTTTCGGAACTACCGCGGAACGCGAGATCCGTCTACCTGCACCTCTTTTGTTTAATTTTTCTCGCAGGAACGGATGGTCCTTTGATGTTGTCCAGTTCGATGAGTTCATGGTCCAGCATCAGTTCCATAACCCCATGGAGGGGGTTGTGCCCGACGAGGAGAGGCACGGTGAGATACCACATTTTCAGGATGAGACCGCCACCGAGTTTGGTGAAGGGTCTTCTTCTGTTTGGCGCTCGGAACCTTCCTCGTGGGAGACTCTGAGGAGTTCGGTGTACGCGCCATCATCCTTCTACGACCCTTGGTCTCACCACCATACCCCTGGAGCAGGATGCTCCTGGGGGCAGTAGCTGCTACCAACTTAGGCCAAAAGCCTAAGCTTGGGGGAGTACGTGCCCTTCTCACTTTTCCATTGTATTATCCATTTTATTCACTTTGATCTTTTCGAAGTTTTTACCCGTTCTTCTTTATTCCTCTATTTGCAAAAACAACAAAAAGATTTTCTCTTTCTTTTGCTTTTTATTCAACTTTTGAAAAACTCAAAAAGATTTCCTTTCTCTCTTTAGTTTGCTTTGTTTTCAGAGATCAGCTCGAGTCCGTGATGGCATTTGACGTTCGATCGTGCAAGTGACAAGCAGTAATGACGAAGATCGACTGAAAGGAAGCAACAAGGAAGACCGGTATGAACTCTTTCTGTTTCTACTTTTGTACATATGCCTGTACTTATGATCTAGAGACCAGCTTGTAGCGACATAGTGCTATGTACACAATGCTTTTTCAGTGGTTCATGCATTCCTTGTGGCTAGTCCCGAATAACTAGAGTACATAATGTGTTATTGAAATGATCTACATGCATCGCGCTGTTCATAGTCTGGCATACTAAGGTGGTATTTCTCTTTAGAGAATTTTTGGATTGACTTGGCACATGCTTACACATGTTTAAGACTAAAAAGTCTACTTTTCCTTGATGATCTTTGAGTTTTAGAATAGTTATATCACTTTCATGCCCGATTCAATGTTGCTTTGTCGCTCTGCATGATTATGACCGTTATTGCTCTCTAGTTGGTCGCTTCCCAGTCTTTTGCTAAACCTCCACCCGTACTAAGCGGAATGACTTCTTGTGCATCCAAAACCTCTAAACCTGTTATGCTATATGAGTCCACCATACCTTCCTATACATGGTATTTACCTGCCATCTCTAACGAAGACTTTCATGTACCATCTCGAAACTAATCAAAAGCATTTCTCTTTTTGTGCCTATGTTTTAGCTCATGAGGAAGTAGTAGTTAATTCATGATCTCTTTAAGTTGGACAAGATTCACCCCTGGATTGCATGTATAATGTGCGAACCCCTAATATGAAAAGGAACTGGCATTGAGTGCGCCCGACTCAAAAAGATAATATAACAAACGAACCCTCCTTCACGCTTTGTTCATGAGAAATCAGAAAACTTTGGCAGTGATAAACAAAGGAGATTAAGAGGATGTGATCATCCTCATGCGGGAGCCGTTCCTCGAGACTTGTCTAGCTTAAAAAATGATTGAGTTATCTGCTAGCATTCGTTGACGAAATATGCACCTCTCAAAAACATATTTACTTCTGTTTTTAAAACCAAGAGCTCTGGTACATGTTCAGTTTTTATTTCCGATCACGGGTTTTCAACTTTGCCAATAAAAGCCATGGTCCGAGAGTCTCATCTTCTTTCTTCAAAGCACTGACTAGGAGAGCATAATTTTCATTCTGAGTGTAATGTGCATTGTCCCAAAGTATTACATTGTCTTCTGCATACTTGTGATATGATTTATTCTGAAATTCTTAGTTCTAGTCTCCTTTAAAACTCTGGAGGAGTCTCTGCATTTATGTTTTGCTTCACTCATGGAGGCTAGCGAGATACCACCTTAATATGCTCAAGCTATGTGCAATGTGATCTTGTCTTAATTTTCGGTAATACATTGTTTACTCTTAATTATTTGTGACTGGTCACTTGAAAGAAGGATTGCTCCTTGCATTGTTCTCATAAGTACTGTTTTAATACTTGCTGAACTCTTTTCGTAGTACATGCTTATATACATCTAATGAAGCAAAAGAGTTTGTTAAAGTTTTCTTGGTCGCGTCCAGCTCGTTGAACTGAATTGCTTGAGGACAAGCAATATGCTAAGCTTGGGGGAGTTGATACGTCTCAAACGTATCTACTTTTCCAAACACTTTTGATATTGTTTTGACCTCATTCTTGCATGATTTGGACTAAACTAACCCGGACTAATGCTGTTTTCAGCAGAGCTGCCTGTATGGTTTATTTGTGTGCAGGAAAACGGATTTTTAAGCATCTCAGAAAAATCCACGAAAAATCCACGCACCCGAAGAAACAAAATGCCAAAAGTGGGGCTAGAGGGGGGCCAGGGGGTGCCCAGGCGCCCTGTGGGCGCGCGCCCCCCTGGGCCGCGCCGGGGGGCGCCTTGGTGGGCCCCACACCCCCTGGTGCACTACTTTATCCCGTATTTTTCCTCCCGACGCAGAAACCCCAGATCGGAAGTTCTTTCGCTGTTTTTCGTCGCGGAGCCGCCGCCACCCTCTGTTCTTCTTCGGGAGGGCTAATCTGGAGGCTGATTTGGCCTCCGGAGAGGGGAGATCGTCACCATCGTCATCATCATCACCACTCCATCATCCCTCCATGACTTCCCCCTTCATGTGTGAGTAATTCCCTTGCTGTAGGCGAAGGGGATGGTAGGGATTGGATGAGTTAGATCATGTAATAGTTCGTCAGATTGTTGGGGGCATGTTGCCTATCATCTAGTATGGTGTTTATCATCTTTGCTACAACTTGTTATTCTTAATGCTTGACACTTAGGGCCCGAGTGCCATGATTTCAGATCTGAACCATATGTGTTTTCATGAATATATTTGTGTTCTTGATCCTATCTATGAGTTGTATGCACCTGTTACGGTTCGGAACCGGCGATCCCAAAAGTGACAGCTTGGGACACCAAAGGGGATGGCCCGTACTTTGAGGATGACATGTATCCAATGAGTTCATTGCTTTGTTCCGGTGCTCTTTGACAGGAGCACCTTAATATCCATTAGTTCCTTTTGGCCCCGTTCGTAGCGGGATGGTAGGACAAAAGATGTTGTGCAAGTTCTTGTTGCAAGCACGTACAACTACCTACGGGATACATGCCTAATGTTTGATATTTGCCTAGATGATCATTACTTTTCTGTGTGTCGTGCCCCAAGTTAGAATCTATCTCATCCATGCAGCGCCCAACCATCCATCTCCCTAGGCTACAGTGTTTTAAACCTTGCCTATCACTAGTTGCTACTTCTGCCATTTACTACTGCTATTTACTTTTGCTGTTTACTTTCACTATTACTATCATCACTATCATATCACTGTTACTACTTATCTTTTGTTGCAAGTTAGTATATTTCAGGTGCGGTTGAATTGACAACTCAACTGTTAAAGCTTATAAATACTCTTTGGCTCCCCGTGTGTCGAATCACATTGAAAGTGACAAAGAGAAGCTGAAGTTGTCCGGTTTGGAGATCAACCCCAAGAAGTTCATCGACATTCTGCACGAGTGGAGAGTTCCATACACCGGACAAGAGTACGACTCCTTGACTGATGTTGGAGCCAGCGTCATCCACCCATTCTACAAAGGCATGAAGAAGAACATCAACACCCAGGAAGACTACAAACTATGGGGGGGCCAGCCCACTGCCAGCCAACCTCATCAAGTACGCATGAGTAGATGCGTACGCCACGTACAAGTCATGGAGCATGATTGACTACATCACAGATGGTTTGGAATATGAAAAAGAGCAGGAGGCTGCGAATTACTACGACCACCCCTATTTCCCCTATGCGGGATGAAGATACATTAGAGCCTGCCTTCGTTTTACTTCCGCTTTGTGCTTGCCTTTTATCTTGTTGTTTCAAATTAGTAGTTTGCTCTTGTTGGGTTGAACCAGTATGATTATGTTGTGCTTGTCATCGTTGAACAAGTTTACTTATGTCATCAAGTACAATGTTTTGCTTATCTCATTATATAAGTTTGGTAGCTTCGTATGTTGTCAATCCATCATTTCAAATTCGAAAGGTAGCTTCTCAATGGAACTTTGTGGCAGCTCCAAAGTACTAGTTATAAAACAATTAATCACACACCGTTGTTCCATGTCTAGTTTCGATTCAGTATTGTATAGAAAACATAATGTTGAAAACAATCAGCACAATTTGAGTTGCTTAACGACACTTCAAAAGTTGAAGCAAAGATTCTTAGTACTTCATGTAGTGTTCTCTTTCATATGTAGCTGCTAGAAAATTAACAAGTACTACAAACAGAAAAAGTTCAGAAGCATAAGCACACACTTATGTTGGTCGCTTGCAGATTAAGAATGACAGTAATAGTACACTTGATCTGACAGTACATACTTACTACAATAAAAAGTACAAAGAAGCATCAGTACGTAAGCGCTACTATGAATGGACTATCAGTACAACTTATAGGTTACACGCAAGTACAAAAAAGAAGGCAAAAAACTCAAATGAAAAAGATTACACTTACACAAAACTGACAAGAACTAGAACAAAAAGTATCAGTCCAAGTTACTGGTGGAGTCAAGTTCTAGATTCAAACAAACAAAAAAAGAAAAATTGACCGCCCAAGGTCAGGCACAGGCCCTGACACTGCTAGATACTTGAACTCGAGCCCGTGGGGGAATCCCTAGTAATCGGCACAACGGAGGGCCCGCCAACCAGGGCCCACAGGTCATGAGAGAGAGCGAGCGCCGTGTATAAGCGCTCAGGTAAGTATTCAGAGGAGTTCGACCAGTGAGCCTCGGCTGCGCTTATAAACAGGTTCGGAGCCCCCTCGACAAGCGAGGTGGGACTAAACCCAGAGCGCATGTGCATGCCGCACTGCACGGCCGCGCGGACAAGCTATCTGGGCCGGAAAACGGCCCAATAGCCTGCATCATTTACAAACACCACACCAATAAGCCCAGTTAAACAAACTAGAGGGCAGGGCAAAGAAATATAAACTACAAGAAAAATGTTTGAAACTGAAAATATATAAATTCAAATACTAGTTCGCATGCACGGATGATCAAAAAAAGGAGAAAATATGATACAAAAACAATGAACCTCTAAAAGAATAGAACTTACTAGCCTATCCGTTAAATGTATATAATTTAAAAAGCCGAATTAAATATTACATTCAAGTTCAACTACTAAAATGCAAAAAGTTCAAACATACGATGTTTGTCAATTATGCTAAATTTCTTATTCATATAAAATATGACAAGTTCAACTACTAAAATGTAAAAAGTTCAAACATATGATGTTTGTCAATTATGCTAAATTTCTTATTCATATAAAATCTGACAAGTTCAACTACTAAAATGCAAGAAGTTCAAATAGAATTTATTTGTCAATTCTGCCAAATTTCTTATTCATATAAAATCTGTCCAGACCTCAACGAACGATCTGGTCGTAAAATAATCTCAATCCCCCAACCCGCCCAAAAAAACAAAAAAAGTCAGTTCAAACATACATATGACATCAGTACTAAAAAAGTAGGACCACTCAGGCCACTCACAAAATTGTGACACCAAATTTCAAAACTGCACACTGTATGAAATTACATTTCAGTTCACACATCACTAAACCATAAGTGCACTAAAATGAGAATACAAAAACTATAAAGGCCTAACATAGGTTAGTACAGATGAAAATCAAATGAGTACCAATTTTGAGCAACAAATCTATAAACTAGTCTATAACCTAGGGCACTGAAAAAATGTTTTGAGATAAACTAGTGTATAAGACTTCAATGGAAAAACAATACTTAACACCCACACGGAAAAACATCACAAAGCATACGTCACCTAAACAGTGCAAAATGGCATCATCACCACCCTTGAGACGTGCAAGTGGGATTTAGCAGGTCATAAGTACAGCTTGACAAGACTACTCAGTGCAGCAGTAAAAAACCTTTGTCTTGGACGGTTAGTTCTTCCAAACCACCACCTGCGGCACCCACTGGGCGGTTGCCACGAGGGAGTGCAAACGGCGACCCCCACGACCAATACACCAACGCCCCTGACGAACCGCCTCCCACAAACCCCCGTCCATGCACTGCAAAATACCCCATTGTCTTCCATCCCTCCCTCATTCCCACAAACCACCATTGCCACTTCCATCTCCACTGCACACAAACCACAAGCTTCCCTCTCCCAAGCCCACAGTCGCCGGAGAAAGCCGATGGCAGACGAACCGTCCGCCAAGCGTAATCATGGCGAGACGTCGGACAAGAGCAGCAACCTCGTCGATGTTCACGTTCCCGGCGAGAAATGCGAGTACACGAGAACCCTCACAGGGGTTGAGCTCCACGGCAAGGAGACGCTGGAGATCGTCTGCACCAGCGAACCACACAAGGCCGTCGAGGTGATGAGCAGGCTCAGGATGAAGGGCGATAGCTTGTATCCGAGCTTCATCGGAGTTGATGTGGAGTACACCAGCGATGATGAACCTCGACATATGGCGGCAGTCCTGTAGTTGTGCGTTGAGGAACTCTGCTTGGTATACCATATCGCAACAGCCACAAAATGGTAACCCATACTACTGTTCATTCATCTGTTGTACTAGTACTACTCACTACAAACTTCATTAAACTAGTTTGCCAACTAGATGAACTACTATACTTTGTGAAATGTATGCACGAGTACATGTTTCTCAACTTACATGCATTTCTGAAACTGTGAAGTGTATTGTTTCACCAGATTAGCATCTAAAAAATGTTTATAGAATTCTGAACTTGATGCACCAAATTAATTTCTGAACTTGATGTTCTAGCATAGATTCTGATCTTGATGCACTAGTATAGTTTATATAATTGATGTATTTAAAGATGTTTGGTGAAGTGGTATAGGTCCATATCTTGATGCACATGTTTCTCAAATTTATTTCTGAACTTGATATAGAACTGATGCACAAAGATGTATCAAGCACTGGCATATGTTTTTTATTCAACAAAAAAGAAAACTAAACTTGAATCAAGCGGCACATATATCATTGAATCTGGTAAAATCATTCTTGAATTTGGTGAAGCATTTGGTGAAGCACTAAAGATAGCAAAAAAGAAAAATAACATTGTGTAGTTGAATTTAATTTCAGGACTTTGTGTACTGGTTTCTGGACTACATTCATCTATGACTTATACTATATAAGCATCTACATCATGGATTATCACTTTCAAAACCAAAAAGCAAAGAATTAAATATTCAAAAAAGAATACTAATCTTTAAATGTGTGTCTCCCCCCTTGCAGGCCCAAGCGCCTCAAAGACTTCCTACAGGAGGAGAAATTGTACACATTTGTCGGTTTCAACATTGGAGGTGACAAGCGGATGCTGAACAAGTCTGGTTTGGAGATCAACCCCAACAACTTGATTGACATGCAGCACAAGTGGAAAGATCCAAAGACCAGCAAATACTACGACACTTTGGCCAATGTTGTAGGTGGCGTAATTCACCCATTCTACAGCGGCATGAAGAAGAAGATGGACAAGAGAGAACACAAACTGTGGGGACCAGCCCGCTGCCAGAAAACCTCATCACGTATGTAGGAATAGATGCGTACGCCACATACAAGTCATGGAAGACAATCAACAACATCGTGACAGGTTGGGATATTTCAAAAGAGCAGGAGGCTGACCCCTACTACCACTGCAACTTCGCGGGATGAAGATGCATGAAAGTCTGCATTCGTGTTGCTCACACTTCTGCCTGTCCTTAATATTGTTGTTTCAGATTTGTCGTTTGCTTTCGTTATGTTGAACCAGCTACCTTATGTTATGTCTGTTAGGGTTTGAACAAGTTTGCCTATGTCTATCATGTACATCATTTGCTTATGTCAGTCAACAAGTTTGCTAGCTTCCTATTTTGTTCATCCATCATTTGAAGTTGAAGTAGGTTGAAGTTGAAACAAGTCATGCAGAAACAAAAATCATACATGGATATTTTCACAAAAAACACAAAAACAGTGGCAAACTAACTAAGGACAACAACAAATAGTAGAACTAGACGCTCAGTACAGCCTAGACATTTACGGTAGTACTATCACACTAAGAAATCCGTTTTTAGTTTCAGGAGAACACTAAAAAGTCTAAGTTTTAGATGAGGACAATATTCACTACTAACATCATCGTGCTAATAGTAGTTAGAAATTTATTAAGTACTGCAACAGGAAAAGCAAAGAACAAGCAGTACACATTTCCCAGCCACTAGCATGCTAGGACTCAGATTTCCGGTACACTTGAACAAACGGTACATTCATTCCACAAAAATATAAAAAGGAACGGGAAGCTTCAGTTCACATTCCATAAAACATTGACACACTCAAGAATAACACTAATAGTTCACATTCTCATACGATAGATAATGGGGGCAAGTCATGTTATGGACTCGCCTCCGCATGCGATGCCGCGGCACGCCGCGTCGTCGCCTGTTATGGCTCGCTCCTGGCTCGGCCTCGCCGGGATGGGGGACGGGGGTCCTGACCCCCCTCCCGGCTCGGCCTCACGCTAACGCGGCAGTGCACTCGTTTGACAGGCGCAGTGTGGTTATTCTGTCCCCCCCCCCACACGCACGCACACACCCCTAAGATAGATAATG
>LR738711.1:377970579-378238545 GCA_902687465.1 Secale cereale
AGAGAGAGAGAGAGAGAGAGAGAGAGAGATAGAGAGAGAGAGGGCGAGCGAGGGGAGGATGTATATGAGAATGGAGGCGGGATGATGTGAGCAAGGTAGTATGTATTGGCGGTGGGATAGTACACACGCTAGTCGCCGAAATTTATGAGTACTGTAGTTTGAATTACACACAATGCCCGCAGCAAATCTGTGTGTGAACATAATAGCTGACGATTTCCAATACAGAATCGTGTCTGATTAATGATCCCCGCCAATCATCTACCAAACCTCAAGCCGCGAGATAGGGTGCCAATCGTGTGGGGGCGGTTGTCTTGCCAAATCTTTACATTTTTCTTTTTTGAACACCAAATATTTACATCGTCTGATGATTTTTAATTCGCACACAAGTACACAAAAATATCATTTTCAAACCGTTTTGGTAAGGCGTTGCATGTAGATGTATTTCAAATTTGAATTACGGTCATCAAATGGTTAGAAAATCACTTACATGTCTTTAAAAGGTCAAATGACCCCATAAAATTTCCAAATTTTCACATGACAGTTGTATTAGTGCACGTTAAATGTAGGAAAAAAATTGAAGGCCGTAAGAGGAAGCTATCTCCCATCCGTCAACAAACATGCATTGTTCTCTCTCAGAACCACGAACCTTCTAGTGATTTGCTCCGGTTTGTGAGGGGTGTGTGTAAAACACTTCGGTCAAATAGGCCAATTTTTTACCACATCATCTTGGTGGCATGACATTAAATCAAGCAAGGTTTCATGTTTTTCTGATCATTTTTTAATTTTTTGGAATTAAAATGCCATGGCATGCACTCCATGCATGTGCCCATGCTTTGACACCAATATGTTTGAAAATTCCTTCGAGTTTACTGCACATGGAATTAACTCGCACACAAGTACAGAAAAATATGATTTTTCAAACCATTTTGGTTAGGCGTTGCATGTAGATGTAGTTCAAATTTGAATTACGGTCATTAGATGGTTAGAAAATCACTTAAATGTCTTTAGAAGGTCAAATGACCCCTGAAATTTACAAAATTTCCACATGACAGTTGCATGTTAAACATAGGAAAAAATTGAAGGCTTTATGAGGAAGCTATCTCCCGTTCGTCATTAAACAATTATTGTTCCCTCTCGGAACCACAAACCTTCAAGCGAGTTGCTCCGGTTTATGTCCAAACGTTCGTCAACATGCCAATTTCTTTACCACATCATCTTGGTGGCATGACATTACATCAACCAAGTTTTCATGTGTTTCTAATCATTTTTCTATATTTTGGAAATAAAATGCCATGTCACTCCATGCATACGTATGCATGTGTCCATGTCGTGAGACCAATATGTTTAAAAATTCCTTCTTGTTTACTGCACATGGAATTAACTCACACACAAGTACACATATATGATTTTTCAAACCGTTTTGGTTAGGCGTTGCATGTAGATGTAGTTCCAATTTGAATTACGGTCATTCAATGGTTAGAAAATCACTTAAATGTCTTTGAAAGGTCAAATGACCCCTAGAATTTTCCAAAATTTCACATTAAAGTTGTAGTAGTGCATGTTAGACGTAGAAATTGAAGGTCATAAGAGGAAGCTATCTCCCGTTCGTCACCAAACATGCATTGTTCCCTCTCGGAACCACAAACCTTCTAGCGAGTTGCTCTGGTTTGTGAGGGGCGTGTGTCCAAACTTTTGTCAAACATGTCAATTTCTTTACCACATCATCTTGGTGGCATGACATTAAATCAATCAAGGTTTCATGTTTTTCTGATCATTTTGAATTGTTTTGGAATTAGAAAGCCATGGCATGCACTCCATGCATGTGCCCATGCCTTGACACCAATATGTTTGAAAATTCCTTCTAATTTACTGCACATGGAATTAACTCGCACACAAGTACACATAAATATTATTTTTCAAACCGTTATGGTTGTGCGTTGCATGTAGATGTAGTTCAAATTTGTATTACGCTCATTTTATGGTTAGAAAATAACTTAAATGTCTTTAAAAGGTCAAATGACCCCTGAAATTTACCAAATTTTCACATGACAGTTGTATTAGTGCACGTTAAACGTATGGAAAAAAATTGAAGGACGTAAAAGGAAGCTATCTCCCGTTCGTCATCAAACATGCATTGTTCCCTCTCGGAACCACGAACCTTCTAGCGAGTTGCTCCGGTTTGTGAGGGATGTGTGTCCAAGCATTCGTCAAACATGCCAATTTCTTTATCACATCATCTTGGTGGCATGACATTACATCAACCAAGGTTTCATGTGTCTCTAGTCATTTTTCTAATTTTTTGAATTAAAATGCCATGTCACTCCATGCATACGTATGCATGTGTCCATGTCATGAGACCATTATGTTTCAAAATTCCTTCCAATTTACTGCACATTGAATCAACTCGCACACAAGTACACAGATATGATTTTTCAAACCGTTTTGGTTAGGTGTTGCATGTAGATGTAGTTCAAATTTCAATTACGGTCATTAAATTTCTAGAAAATCACTTAAATATCTTTAAAAGGTCAAATGACAACTAGAATTTTCAAAAATTTCACATTACAGTTGTAGTAGTGCACGTTAGACGTATAAAAAAATTGAAGGCCATAAGAGGAAGCTATTTCCCATTCGTCATCAAACATGCATTGTTCCCTCTCGAAACCCCGAGCCTTCTAGTGAGCTGCTCCGGTTTGTTAGGGGTGTGTGTCCAAACTATGGTCAAACATGCCAATTTTTTACCACATCATCTTGGTGGCATGACATTACATCAACCTAGGTTTCATGTTTTTCTGATTTTTTTTTATTTTTTGGAATTAAAATGCCGTGTCACTCCATGCTTAATTGTGTCATACCCGTTAGACCAATATGTTTGAAAATTCCTTCCAATTTACTACAAAAGGAATAAATCGTGCACAAGTACACGAAATATGAGTTTTCAAACCGTTATGGTTAGCTGTTGCATGTACATGTAGTTCAAATTTCAATTACGGTCATTAAATGGCTAGAAAATCACTTAAATGTCTTAGAAGGTCAAATGACCCCTGGAATTTTCCAAAAATTGACATGACAGATGTATTAGTACTACAAAATTTCTCGTTCATTTAAAACACCATCCGTTGGCACTTTATTCCAAACTTGTCTTCCACAGCTAATAAAAAATATCTACAACATCACACATAGTTGTTTTCTAGGAACCATTTGTAATGAAAATATCTGTGTCTATTTAAGTCTCCCTCCTTAAGCTTCGCCGGCTCGTCTGCTCTAGTGTCGGCAACCCCCGAATACACGAATCCAGATCCCCATTCCCGCACCCCCTTCTTGCAAATATGATGCCATGGAAACACTTCGTGAAGGCCCGTACGATGGCCGCGTCCCCCGCCCAAGCGCCACCGCCTGCGCCGAGAGAGCGGCCGCCTATGCCTAGAGTGCCTTCAAATCTGCATTGAGAGCGGCTGCTTCCATCGAGAGGGCATCTGCGGCAGTCGACAGGGCAGCTGCAGCAGCCGAGACGGCTGCACATGCTGTTGCGACGGCGGCTGCAAACGCCGAGAGTGCTCGAGCTGCCATCCATTCCGCTGATGTCGCCCTGCCCGGGTCGTGGCCATCCATGCCAAGATCGAGGATGCACACACCAAGATATTCCACGCCACCTCGGACTCCAGCATGCAACCCACATCTGAAAAGGTGGTGGTGGCCATGGAGCACATGCTTCCTCATGAGGTCGCCGAGCGGGAGCTGGAGATGCAGGAGGCGGCGGAGATCAAGGAGTGCCGGGAGAAGGAGTTGCGCGTGGCCGAGGTCGAGGTAGAGAAGAGTCTGTCCGTCGAGGAATTGGTGGTGGTGGACCAACGCAAGCTCTGGCGCAACCACTACTACGAGTACTACAACCTTGAGGGCGGCACCGAGGACGAGGACAAGGACACTGTCGACATCAGCAGGGGGGATGCGGAGTCCACCAACTGCCGTCATGTCGCCAGGATAAGTCATCGACGTCTCATCTCACACCCGCTATGCATAGGCCAGCGCCGCGGCAGATTTTTAATTATGCGTACTTGGGCTTTGTTTTTAATGCTGGTCTTTTGTTAGAGCAATGTTTAGGTCAACTGGCTCTATATAATTACTAAAATTGGTCGATTCACTAAGTGTGGTATGTGTGTTGTACACTCTTTTGTGTGCCCAAATTAGCAAGCGATGTTAAATTATGCAATGACATACCCAGGGAAATTTCCACCAAAATTTGAATTATCAAACTCATCCCATGCGCGTAAAGCAGAAGAATCGTTTGCGATGTACACAACCATTCAAAGTGAATGGTCCGGCGGCACCGCGTGCTGTCAAAGTGAATGTGCCCATGGCTTGAGACCAAAATTTGAATTATCAAACTCATGCCATGCGCCGCACGCAAAGTTTCCCTCCACATTTTCAAAATTTTGGCCTACCACCAAAATATCTACCCCTGCCCCCTTCCCCCCTTCCCCACCCCCTTTTCTCCCTGACCACAAGTCACATTTCCCCTGTTTCCTCCTTCCTTCCTTCCTTCCTTGCTAAGCTATAGCCGCTTTCTCGCTCTCGCCGTCTCGCATCCTACCATCGGGGTCGCCATGGTCTTCTTCAAAGACATCTCCAGTGGTTCCTCCTCCGGCGACTGCTCCTTCACCACCCGGGTATGCCTCTCTTCTCTCTCTCGGGATATGACTTGGAATGAAGGATTTTTACCCGGAGGTCGATTTGAGTCGTTTCGTCCTCTTGTAGCTCCCTAAGACCATCAGTGGCAATGAATGGAGCGGGGTGGCTGAAGATCTATCTTCTTGTTGTCACCATCAATGTCCATGCGTGTAGCTACTTGTGTTTGATTCTGGGGACATTGGGAGGAAGTTTTAGGCATGTGCAGAGAAGGTTAGACCCTCTTCGGTTGTTAGAAATCATTTGTTAGATGTGATTCAGACACTGTCACGGTCCCAACCCATTCATACAACACCTTCAACCAAACGCATCCTAAGATAGTGTCACAGTTTGTACCTAGTATCTTAAATTGTTGCCATCTCATCAGCGGTGCCATTAGAAAACTATTTGGCACCACTTCAGGAGTTTGTGCAGCCAACTTTGGTCCACACATCCGAGCAGCCAAGCAGTAAAGTACTAAATCCTTATGGCATGAAGGAACTGGGCATCGGAGAAACTACATGCTCCGGAGTCCGGGTCCCTGATTTTTTTCCGCTGCATCGACTCGCAAGTTCAGGGCACCGGTCTTTCCATGAGTTTTGGCATACATAGTGGACGGCCTTAGTGCTATTAGTTCTATGTTACTAAATTTGTGCATGTATAAACCAGTTAGTATCAATTTGCTGTCATCCAAACATTGTCGTTATGTTGTTGCAGTTATATTTACCTTCCTCATAAAACGTTCATTTTTTTATATATTGTACATGAGTAAGAACTTGTAGCGTCGTTGTAGTTAATTATAGCTTCTGATGTTCCAGAATTTGGTTGTTGTCTCAGTACCAATTATTTCATTTACACATTGATCTTTTTGAGAAGTTATGTCATAATTAACATGTTTCTTCTGTTTTTCAAAATAAGTATTGGTGATTTTCTATGTTGCTACAAACCCATTTCCCCTACAATTGTTACTGATCTAGTTTTAAATACTATAGGATGAACGAAAGTGTTCTTACTTGGAGTGGGTTGATCAAGACTGGCCAGAGTCTTTGAAGATGTGCCTACCGAAGCTCTGGAGCATGTATGAGGAAGTGAACACACGTAGGCTTAGAGAAAGTCGTGTCAACGTTGAAGCATATGTCAAGATGCGGGATAAAAAGCAGAAGGTGGAGATTGAGCTCGGATTTTTTTAAATCAGACTTTGCTAAGATGGTGTTGGCGAAGGAGGAGGCACTTTCCCAGTTGGCCCGTGCAAAACGGGTTCTTACTGAACTGAAAGCAGACGTGGATAAGACGAGCTTGGATGATGTAGATTAGGGAAATGAATATATTGTTCTTATGAAGTTGAACTAGCTATATGTTGTACTGTGCTATTTTCATGTAGCCACCGTACTATGATGTTATAATTGGCAAACATCTGTTCGATATGAAATGTCAATTTGCGTATTACTGAAATTATTAACTGTAAACTAATAAACCTGCTAAATGTGTCACGGACCTTTGCAAATGGTTCTAGAAGTAAAAGCGCTTGCGATGGATAGCCCAATGCCACACAGTTTTCTTCATCAAATCATGTGTGATATAGTTGATAAAAGCAAACAGTTAACCAAGGAAGACCGTTTGTGATAGTTACACCTTTCACACACGAGCCTACACATAAAACTGTGTGGGATTTACGTCTGAATGGGAACGTTTTCCCTGGATTGACTGTGTGCGATGTACATAAGAACGAAAACGTATTCCTTGGATTGACTGTGTGTGATATACATATGAACAGAAATGTTTTTCTGGGATTCACCGTGTGGGATGTACATACCTACGGAAATGATTTTCTCGGATTACCGTGTGGGATGTACATACCTATGGAAATTATTTTCTTGGATTACCGTGTGGGATGTACATACCTACGAAAATGATTGGGTTTCCATGCCTCGCCCGATCGCACACGACCCTAGCCTGGGTCCCAGGAGGGCCTATCCCCGACGATTTTTGGTCATGTGGGAAGGACACCCTATCACACACACTCACTTGGCGATGGTTCCAAATGCCGTCGCAGAAAGGGGTAAAAAACTATTTGTATAGGACTGACGCGCACCAGTGTTGCATCTAGTTCCTAACCCTTTCTTTTTCGTGCTGCTGAAGTATATTTTGTTGCATATGATTGTACATTCTCTTGATGAAAATACATTTCTAACAGGTACCTAGATTCTTCATGGTGAAGAAGCAGTGCTATGTTGTGTACAAAGGGAAGGTTTCGGGAGTGTACAATGAGTGGCACGAGTGCCAGGCGCAAGTGGAGGGGGTCTCGGGCGGCAGCCATACATGCTTCAAAATCAGACAAGAAGTAGAAGCTAGTTACTTGAGGTTCACGCTAGCGGGAGAGAGGACCACCGCCTCATGTACTGCATAGTTCCGCTCTCACTCATAGTGATAGCTCTTCTTGCGTATATCGTTGTTTAGATGGATGACGATGTAGTTGCAAGTATTCGAGACTTGTATCACTATTTTCGAGATGATGATGAGAGACCACTTTGTGTTGGATGATGATTATGATGATGACATGATTTTATAATACTATTTGTATGTATATGCTATGATTACATATGTATGTGTATGATATGCTAAAAATTATTGTATAAACCCTGTTCGAATAAAAACAAATATGCAAAATAACTGAAACTAATAAAACTAGCAGTAGGGAGGGGAATAAAGTTAGCAGCAGCGCGCCCTTACTAGTAGCGTGGCTTAATTAAAGGCGTTGCATATATTAGTAGTAGCGCGCTGCTACAACGTGCACTACTGCTACCCATGTATAGCAGTAGCATGGGCTGACCTGCGCTACTCGTACATGATACCCGGGCTACTGATAGACCAAATATCTGTGCTACCGCTAGGCTTATCCCCAGTTCGTACAACTGCGGTTAGGCTATTTGCCATCGCGGGTACCGCGTGCTGGATGTCCTTCCTCTGGTTTATTCAATGAGAACACTGGGCACGGCGTCTGTGCTCGAGTCCTTCCCTGTAGCATCGATAAACCCAAGCGACTAAGCTCTTTCTGGCGGGCCGGCCCCGTTCACATCACCACCTAGGGTCCTTTGTGTATGGCCTTCTTATGCGATGGCCTCCGGAGGTTTGTTCGGCGCAGGTCGCCCCCACCAGTGGTTCTACAAGCGCGCTCTGCGCCAGAAGACCATGCGTAACCCACCTTGAGGTAGGGCCTCGTGAGTCCCGCATTGGCTCATGGGTACCCAGATACACCTCCTCAAGTTTGGTCATGCTAGTCACGCGTGCGAACGACTTGGGGCTGTACACGACCCGTAGTCTCCCCCAGAGGGAACTCCCACCCACGCTCAAAGTGGAAGCCCCATGGTCCGCGCTGGCGGATGACACGATCATTCAACGTCTATGCCCACGCCCATGTGGAAGCCCCATGCTCCGCGCTAGCGGACGACATGGTCATGCAGTGGCTATGCCCACACCCAAGTGGAAGCCACATGCTCCGCGCTGGTGGATAAACAACTGAGGGCGCCCAAGGGGCTGCACCAACCTCCGGATGGCCTTTCGACCCTTCACATGGCCCTTTCACACTGCTTTCCCCTAGGAAGTGTGCGCAAGGGGGCTAGATACGGTGGCTACGCTTAGGCCGAGCCTAGAACATGCCACCTCACTAGGTCCCTTGTACCTTGGTCTTCTCACGCCCCTCCTAGGCAAAAGTTGGCAAGGAAAGGTACGAGGGTTCCAGATTATCTTCGTCGTTATCTATGTTTCCTTCATGAGGGATGCTCGTATGTAAAGGGGCACCCCTGAGCATCGCGACTCTAGGTCGTCGCTAGTCACACAGCCCCTCGCCCCTTGGTTCATCCTGGTGATCTGGATGCCCCAATGGCAGTCAAGGTATGCGTGGGGCTGGGCCCTACTGACGCAGAGGACAAAGGCAAACAAGAAGGAAACTAAGCACGAAAAGGAAATCATAGACACCTAACAGTTATTACAAGGACCAAATGTTCATCAAGTTCAAGCAAAGTCTTACGCCTCCGCGAGGCACGATAAATGTTGCAGGATAAAATTAGGAGGAAGGGCCGTCTCCGCCGCCTGCCCTGACTGTGGTAAGCTCGTCATCAACACCGCTGCAGCCATCATTGCCGATGCGGGCCTCCACCGCCGAAGGCCCCGCATCAGGAATGTAGGTAAACTTCTTCAATAGCTCGTCCACGTGACCCTCCACGGCCGTCATGGAAGTGGCATGGGCCTCAGGAGTGACCGGGCGGATCACCACGTCGAAGTTGAAGCCCGAGTCCTAGAGGAAGAGCTGGCTGAAGACGCGCGTCGCAGTTGCGAAGAAGAGCGAGCAGCACTCCTCCGCCAGGATGTGTCCACTTCGGTGGCAGCACCCTCAAGCGCATCCACAAGCTTGGAGGAAAGTCTCGCAAGGCCAACCTCCGGGGTCGCCAGCGGCTCCTCGAACCCTCCCTTACAGATGGAGCACACGGCCGCCTTCCCATCGGTGGCGGCTAGGATCTTCTCCTTGGCGTCCAGTTTGGCCGTCGCCTCAGCGACACGCTGGGCATGGGACTCCTGAGCTTCGGCCACCTCCTCCTTCAACTTGGCCAGGCGATCGTGCTCCATGGCCTGGTCAGCAGCTACCTCGGTCAAGTCGGAGTCGCGATAGGTAAGCTTTGCCTAACAGGCCTTGAGGTCCTCCTCCGACCGGCAGAGTCGCTGGGCACAAGCGGCTTGCTCCTCTTGGAGAGTCTTCAGCTTGGCTTCCGCCTCACTGCAGCGCCTCTTGGCAGACGCTGCACCGGCCAGCGCCGCACTGCGAGCCTCTTTGGCCTTGGCGACCTCCTTCTCACTCTCCGCGGTGGTTGTTCCAGCCCATTCCCAGGCCGTCCTGGTGGTCGTGCCGGCCTGGAGCCACGCCCGACAGCCCCAGATGCTCCCTCACAAGGCACCTGTCGGCATCCTGGAGGCCAGCTCAGATTCGGCCAAGCACGGTGAAGGCCTCATCCAGGGCTCCGAGCCTGATCATGGGACCGCAGTCCGCAAGTGCAAGGGGCTCGCGAGGAGGCAGCGCCGATGCAACAACTGGTGTCAAGGCCAACAAAGTGGTGGCTCGAACGTCTTGAGGCAACGGAGGTCCCAGGCTCCCCGCAGGCTCAAGGAGGGCAGACCCCTCCGTGGTCTGCTGGCCTGTGGGGGCCTGCTCCTCCTGAGGCTGCATCACTACGTCTTCAGGGGCAGATCCAGTCAGAGGAAGGCAAGGAGTCGCCCCCTCCACTAGTGTCGAGGTCGCAGCGGTCGCGACAAGGAGCGGCGCCTCATGAGACTCAGTATCCCCAGCAAGCGGTGTTTTCCGGGCAGGGGGCTCCTTCAGCCCAACGCTCGTTTCTTCTTCTATGTCGCATTGCCTCTCCTGGTCATCAAGAGCAGGATACCATGAGGACAGTTGTAATCTATGCTCGAGCAAAAGCTAGTTGGGCTAATTACTCCTTAGGGTCGATCCACTTCCTCTTCTTCTCTTTCTCGGCAAACGTCGGGGTGCCCTCGCCTTTCCCTGGCGTGGCCTTGGCCGTGTCCGGGGAGCGATCGGTGTGCTCCTTGATGGGCCCCGACACATCACTACCACCTGGAGGGGTGAGCAGATCGCCCTGAGGGGTCGCGGTCGGCGCAACCACATCTTCCCAACCGGAATGTGGGGAGCCCTCCGGAGGGGGCACGACCGCACATTTCTTCAGGGTCACCTGCCAAGACAATTCGTGCAGTCTGTGGGCTAGCTTAGACCTCCAGAGGGCCCTGGCAGAGCACGACGAGTCCGCCAGAGGCTCGCTAGAGTCGTCATCTTCAAGGTTGCGAAGGATCTCGCTCCGCGATGGAGGGGACACCTCCTTCAGGTCATCATCCTCGATCTCTTCGGAATCCCCTTCCTCGCCGCTGTCACCGGAGGACTCCGGCACAGGGGAGTTGGGGCGCTCGGGTGACGCGAGCTACATCTCGTGAAGAAGGGCATCATGGTAACCAGCTCCTCCCTTTCGTCGCGGCGGTACAGCGGGGTGTAGGCCTCAAGAAGACCCCCAGGGTCACCATTTAACAAGATGGCCATGGCCTTGTCTAGCTCTTCACTTGTCAGGCTGGCAGGGCACATCCATATATCGTCCCAAGATCCCTGATATTCCCGCATGGGCCTCGTGTGCAATTGGAGCGGCTCCAGGCACTGCGTTAGGAACTCCTTCACAAGCATTCCCCCATCAGCAACTTGGCCTCCATATCTGAAGATATTTTCTTCAAGATAGGCCTAGCTAGGGGGTAGGAGAGCTTGGCATGGCCCCACTCTTCAAGCCGCACGGGCAGGGCTGCCGGCAGCTCCAGGCGCGGGTTGAGACCCTTGGAGTCCAGGATGATCCAGCGATGCCGGAAGCCCTCCACCTTCTTTTCTTCCTTCAACAGGACATTCCCCTTGTGGACCGCGACCAAGGAGACGCAAGCAGAGTGTTGTATCTGTTCGTCCAGCCGCAAGCAAAAGAAATGGTGAAGTGCCACGGAGAGCCTTACGCACACGAAGGCTTCACAGTAGAATGCGAAGATGGCCAAGAGGAGGATGGAGTTGGTTTGAAGATGCAGGGCCTGGATCTTGTAGTGGTCACGGATGGCCCAGAGGAACTCCGAGAGGCAGGACAAGCCCCATGAAGAAGCTGTGGAGGAAGAAGGGGTCGATTGTCTGCGCCAAGGTGCTCTGCTCCGCGAAGCCGGCCTAGATCAAGGTGGCGCCCCACTCATTGTCCTCGCTCGCCGTCTGCGCATGACTGGGTCAAGGTGCCCCACCTCGGTGATGGAGGATGCGCCCAACGCTAGGGAAGAGAGAAGGAGTTCACGGCTTGGGCCACTGACTTCGATTTCCCGAGTGCCATTCGCATGGTTGGTAGCATCAGAGAAGGAAATGGAATGGGGTGGAGTCGCGATTGGATCTGGAGAAGTTTTTAGCTAGCAAGAAAAGAGGAGCAATGATGGCTCTGCAACGTGCGCCAGTCTTTTGTCAGTCTGGGCAGTTGCCAAGTCGACGTGGGGGAGCAGAGGCGTCCGCATTCTGTCAGGTGCCACACATCAAGCCTGGCCCATAGGTGATTGGGACCCACGGTGCTTCCGCCTTCCCTCTTTGGCTTTGCCTCGAAGCCAGCCCAAGCGCGCCTTGGGCCCAGGGGCTATTGTCGGCGTTCTAGGATCGGGGGATACCACACCTGCATGCCTGCGACCCACGTCATGGTTCCCGCGATGGCCTAGTATGCCCCAAAGGCTTCGCCTCCAAGACAAGACCCTCGCGATGTCTCATGGCATCGCGAGGAGAACGACGTCAGGACCCCGGGAGGGGCGGCCTTCTCAGGTTGCCTCCCGAGGAGCGAAGATTCCTATGCAGTTACCCGGCCTCACGAGGCTGCGATGACGCATGCCATGCCGACCAAGGCTAGGTTGGCGTCAGCGGGCGTAGAGGGGACAGTTCCACCTTTAGTTCTAAGAAGAAAAGGGCGTACGCCTGTTCCCAAGGGATCCCCAGAGGTTTCCATTCCGATGCAACAAGACCTAGACCACAAGCTCGGCGGGATGGATGTCATCGCTGAGCCCACCGCTGCATCATGACGAGAGGCTTTGCATGCGAAGACCGCCTTCAGCCAGGATAATATGTACCTCATGTCCCCTTTCAAAATTGGTTGTTGTGGGATCCCTTCCCACCTAAAAGACTAGGGAAGAGGACCGTGGTCACTATAAATATAGGCTAGCCACCAGCGTAGCGGCGGATCGGACCCATTCGGCCCGCACCACTCGATCCCTCGCGACACTACAAAAAAAAACCACTTCCGTGATAATATGTGTTTGTCATAGTAGGTCACGTTTTCTGTCATGCATGTACATCCATGATGATTTTATGACAGAATCAAGATAGTCATACCAATTCTATGGTAGAAGTGTTCCATGACAATACCAAAATTATCATAACAAAAGTGTCCACTTCCATGACGATAAATCGCGCGTCAAGGAAGTGTTTTCGTCAAGGGTAACCGACATGTGGCATCCACCATAACGGGTCGCCGTTAAGCTATCGGGTTCCAGTTTGGATCTGACAACCAGTTAATAGCCCCCACCAATGGGGATTTTCCACGTGTAAATTCTTATTAACCGGAGGATCCATGTGTGTGCTTAGCATTGGGACAAATGTGTTCCACTCATTGTAAGGGTGGCGCCTATGATACGTTGGCACGTGCCAAGACCCAACATTGGCTCATTTAGGTGAAAGAGCCCAGCCTAGTCAAAATTAGCAGGCCGGCCCATATAGGGCCTACTGGTGTCTGATTGATCTAAGCCAACATCCCATATGACATGTGCCAATTCGGCCCATCAACGACCATTAACTACTAGACACCATTGTAGCCCATCGTCAGTTCGAGCCTGTTAATAACCCGCTATATATTTGGGCTAAATATAGGCCCTATGTGGTTTTGGCTTGTTAACGGCCCATAAGAGGGATGGGCCAATTTTCAGGATGTATTTCTTTTGGCTTGTTAGCGACCCATTTAAGTGTTGGGCCAATTTCCAGCCTCGTGTGTCTTTCAGCCCGTTAACAGTCCATATATGACTTGGGCCATTTGCATTCGGACCAGAGTTTTGGCCTGTTAACGGCCCATAAATGATTTGGGCCATTTGTAGTCGGACCTGAGCTTTGGCCTCATAACGGCCCGTGTTCTTCATGACCAATATCAGCCCGATTTCGCTTTCGGCCTGCTAAAGTCCCACAACAAAGTTGGGGCAAATACAGTCTGACCTGACTTTCAACATCTTAAAGGCCCATGCTCTTCTTGGTCTAGTACGAGCCTGATGTCCCTTTCGGCATGCTAAAGGCCCACAATACAGTTGGGCCGTATAAAGCCCGACCTTAGAATCGGCCTTTTAACGGCCCGTGAAATCAAATGTGCCCACTTATTGCACGCTTCGATGTCCGCCTCTTGGCTCGTTTCTAGCGGCCCAGCCAGGTTTCTAGCGGCCCAGCCAGGTTTCTAGCGGCCCAGCCAGATCTATCTACTAGATGCATAGCAACGAGAGGGGAGAGTGTGTCTACGTACCCTCGTAGACCGAAAGCGGAAGCGTCTAGTGACGCGGTTGATGTAGTTGAACGTCTTCGTGATCCAACCAATCAAGCACCGAATGTACGGGACCTCCGCGTTCAGCACACGTTCACCTTGATGATGTCCCACGAGCTCTTGATCCAGTTGAGCTTCATGGGAGAGTTTCGTCACCTAAGCACTACAATGGTATGCCTGAGGTGTGTTTCTGTGGAGGGGGGCACTGCGCATGGCTAGAGCAATGTTTCTTGTGTGTCTTTGGGTGGCCCCTGCCCCCATATATAAAGGAGCAAGGGGGAGGTGCGGCTGGCCCAGTATGGCGCGCCAGGAATAGGAATCCCCTTTCATATTCCTACTAGGAGTAGGAATGGAAGGAGGAGAGGAGATGGAAGAAGAGGGGCGCCTCCACCCACCTTTCCTAGTCCTACTTGGATTTCTAGGGGGAGGGAACGGCCAGCCCTATGGGCTGCCTCTCTCTATTCCCTCAAGGCCCACTATGGCCCATACTGCCTCGGGGGGTTCCGGTAACCCCCTCTGCCACTCCAGTTTTATCTGATAACACCCGGAACACTTCCGGTGTCCGAATATAGTCGTCCAATATATCAATCTTTATGTCTCGGACATTCCGAGACTCCTCGTCATGTCCGTGATCTTATCCGGGACTCTGAACTACCTTTGGTACATCAAAACTCGTAAACTCATAATGTCGATCGTCATCGAACGTTAAGCGTGCGGACCCTACGGATTCGAGAACTATGTAGACATGACCGAGACACATCTCCGGTCAATAACAAATAGCGGAACCTGGATGCTCATATTGGCTCCTACATATTCTACGAAGATCTTTATCGGTCAAACCGCATAATAACATACATTGTTCCTTTTGTCATCGGTATGTTACTTGCCCGAGATTCGATCGTCGGTATCTCAATACCTATTTCAATCTTGTTACCGACAAGTATCTTTACTCGTTCCATAATACATCATCTCTTGACTAACTCACTAGTAATTTGCTCAAGACCCTTGCGAGGGGCCAAGCCTCGCGAGGAGGATGACGCAAGACCTCCCCTGGGGCGGCCTCACTAGGCTGGCTCCCGAGGAGCGGAGATATCAAGGAAAGGGGTGCCTCGCGAGGTACGCGTGACGTGAGCCATGACGACCATGGCCAAGAGGGCACCAACGGGCGCAGGAAGCCAGTTTCCTCTTTGGTGCTAAAGGGGCAAGCGCAGGCGAGGAGTCCCGAGGCGTTAGACTAAGGTTTGCAACGATACCAATACCAGTAGGACGGCAGGGCGAAGGTCACCTCGGAGCCCACGACGATGTCACCACCATAGCCTTTGGAAGGCGAAGACCAGCTTTTGTCAGGATAGCTTGTACTAGTTGTCCCCCTTCAAACTTGGTCATTGCGGGATCCCTTCCCACTCAATATTTGGGAAGGGGACCCGGGCCTATATAAATAGGACCTAGCCACCACCATATGGGGGATCTCATCTCATGTCATCTTAAGCCGACCCAACCTTAGACAGGGGACCATTCAGACCATCCTTACACCCATTAGCTCTCCGAGCACAAGAACACCTCTCCTCAGGAGGCCGCTCTTCCCGTGTACTTGTTCATCCTCACCCTACAAGGCAATCCACCACGCCACACTGGAGTAGGGTATGTGGCACCCCGGCTCAGAGAAACCGGAACGCCCCGTATTCCAGCCCAGAGATCGAGCTGAAGTCTTCTGGAATACGGAACTGCTTAGCATAGAATAAACCAGCTTTCTATTACAAGACGAATATGGATACAAGGTCTCCGATTTTACAATGAATAACACTGGCACGGTGACACTACGCCAACCACAATTGCTCTATGCAAGCAGCATAACAACTCGAGGCAGCGAAACCTCTACTGGCAGCGGAACAACGAACAGAAATGATGGACTCCAATCCGCAGGGACTCTGGCTGGAATGTTTATCCTAGATCGCGAACACAGGAACCACACCAAAACAAGCAAGCAGTCCAGGCACGACCTGCAAACTGGCATGACACGCCAGGTCAGTACATTGAATGTACTTGCATGCTCACAATAAACCAAAAGCAATCAAGACAAACAATAGCATGTCATTATCAGGTTAAATCAAACATGACCATGGTACTAACAGAACATCATGGCATGCAGAACTGAACATGATACAACTAGAACAAGCATAGCATGAACATGATGATACTACATGCAACATGATGATGCTAACATGCACCAACTTACTCTGCTCGGGTTACCTCGTAACCTTCACATGCACAAACGTACCACCACGGACATGATACGATCATCTCAGGATCAAATCAAGCATGGTATAAACAATACCGTAGTAATCATTAAATGACCACAAGGAGCTTGATCATTACCCATGATTCTCGCACAACATCACGAATATCCAAAAACTCGGTATCCTCGATACCAAAGTGATCATTCTGGCGATCAAAACCATGACTAACACTTGGTTTTGAATGGTGATCTTTCCGGCGATCACAACCAACTTATATCATCATTGAACCGGGGTTGTTATTAATCAAGTTATTATTATTATTATTACTGTTGACTCACAGTGTGACCGACACGAACTGGGCCCTTATCCGCGGGAACGGCTATCGATAATTTAAGACACACACTCTCCAGAGGTAGCACACAGTACCCACACTATGGAACCCATGGCCTCGCACTCCCATTCGGGTGGACCAACGGCGTTCCGACAAAACAATCCTACTGCCATGGCACTCTCCCGGCCACTCCGACTCACTCCCCACTGGGCTAGTCCTGGGTGGCCCCGTGTCTACCAAAGACACAACGACCACCGTCGTGGCCAAACGGTCCCAAACGGGGACCCGAGCTCAAAACAACAACAACAACTGGCACATAAGATTATGTCCACCTACCTGATCACGGTAGCGCGCGCCCATAACCTTCCCTCGTTGGAGGCACCGGCGAGAGGCATGCCAATAGACCTAGTTAGGGCCTTCCAATAAAGGCAAGTGTGGCTGCACTGGTCAGCTCGATATGGTGGCACCATGACTCAGCCAACAGTTGTTCAAGTTCAACTGAATCTGGTTAAACTTGAATGCAAATGATGCTAAGCCATAATAAAATAACATGATGCAACTACAATGCATGAGCATGATATCAACATAAGCATGGAGGTGCAACATAATCATCGAGCATAACCACAATGAAGCATATATCCAAATGAGCATGTCATACTGACTAGCATAAATATCCCAAGTATAACGCTACTCATGGCATACCTGACTACAAGCATCATGAATAAATACCATGCAAGAACATACTAGCATCAACAATAAATACCATGAAAGAATATAACAAGAACACTACCGAGTAATCATGTTACTAACTAGTTGCAACGGAACATGCATATCAATGGTACTTGATAGACAACAAGCATGCATCAAGACCACTACTAGCATGTACTTCTATGAGGAAGCATAACATGTGATCATGATACTAACAAGTAGTACTAGATAACAAGAAGCATCAGACCATATCCCGAAGGTGAACATGAAACCACGAGCATAACCGAAACAATGATAACAGTAGCAAACAAGCAGACATATAACATCAAGCTTTTATTAAATATTCAAGTTGAAACCATGGCTACTGCATGGCTATCATGCAAGTGGTTGTTGTGGCTTGCCTGGGGTGACGGGAGACTCCGGGAAGAAGTGCCGTGAAGCGGCGGAAAGATTCACCGAAATAGTTCTCTCTCAAAGGGGGCTGATTAAGGGCAAGGGTAAAATGGTCATTTCCAGTAGGTCAAACCATAGTGAAAATGATACCAACGGAACGGGCTCGACGAGACGAAGACGTGGGCTTTGGAATCACCTTGATCAGAGTCTCGAGCAAAACGTTATAGCCCGACGAAGTTCAGGGACCATTCTGTAAAATAACTTCTACAAACAGGCCCATGAGGTGAAAACAGAAAGCGTATTTACGGGGTTACGCCTTCAGAATAGAGGAAACGTACTTTAAGCCGAAGCAGAACAAAAGTACGCTTTTCCAACCGGAAGACGTATTCCGAAGAATACGCCTCCACTTAAGTGACGTGGCAGGGCGGGTCAACGCATATGAGACTTACATGCGGGGCCAGCGTGGACGTGGAGCCCGCTGGCAGGGGTCGTCGTCTTCAACCTCATGTCCTCGTGCGTGCCCGAGGCTAGGCGACGCTCGGCCGATGATAGCCGGGGCTACTGGCCGTCTCCGGCAGCGTCCGACCTACCAAACTGATCAGGACGGAGCCATGCTTCATAGGAGATGTCTCAGATCCTCCGGGGAGCGCCAGGTCGAGCAGGGCGCCATCCACGGCAGACGGATGCGGTGACCGAAGGTGGAGAGCATGGCACGTCGTTCCAGAGGAGGAGATAGACTGTGGGACGCGCTCCGGGGTGGATGGGACGGTCACTTGTGGTGGTTATGCGAAGGAGAAACGCTCGGGGGGCTCGGATTTGAGTGGCCAAAGGCGGTGGCCATGGTGGCGATGGGGGAGCAGAGGAGCTCCTGGGGCTAGGTGGAGTGTCTTAGAGGGGTCCTGGGAGTGAGGTGAGGTGAGTGAGGTGCTCGGGAGGGCCTCGGGTGCCCTTTATATAGGCAGGGCAAAAGGACCCATCTCGGATGCCGTCGTTTGGGTCCAGCCAACGCTCTGGCGAGCTCATCGATCACGGGAGGGTGCGGGAAGGCGACGACGGAGGCGCGGACGAGCTACAGCGGCGCACTGTGCAAGAGGGGCCGAGGGGTGCATGGGAGGAAGACGCCATGGCGTGAATAGAGCAGGTTGGCCACAGTTCGCCCGTGGGCGCACGGCGACGAGCGCTGATGGAGGGGCTTACGGAGGGGGTGATGGCTCCAGGAGGACAGCGACGACGCGGGGAACACGTTGGACAGGCCCGTGCTCGCTGAGATGCCGAGCAGAGGAGGGGCCCGAGAAAGAAGGCGTTCTGGGCGCGGCCATTGCACGCCAAAATGGTGGTCACCGCATAGTCTGGCGAGGAGAAGAAGCCAAGGGTTGGCAAATGTTGTCTAGTGGTAAGTTCGTCCAAGCTAGGTATAAACTGCGGCGGTAACTCGGTGAAAGGTGATATGGTTAAATGGTAAGTGTGCTCTGAAATTTACTACATCAAACTAAACCATGATGCAGTGATCAAGAGATAAATGCCAAGGGTCAATGGAGTTTTCTAGGAGGTTTAGGATAGGAAGGACTCTAATCCTGGAGTGTTTGATGAGATTTGGATCAAGATTTAATATAACTGCTTTGCAACTACCAAATCTGGTCCAGAAATGAGAATTGGATGATGCACTCACATGGTGATTCCACTTGAGCTGAAATTTGGTGGAGAGGGATTATTTGACCATATGGAGCTGCTATAAAAATCTCATGCCATTTGGAGTTACCAAAGTGGCACTTGCTAACAAAGCTCCATTCTGGACAGAAGCAAAAAAAATTACTGAGGGTAAATGGATAAGTGGATTGAGCCAAAACTCGGTGGAGGAGGTAGATGTAGATGTAAGAATGTCTTTGTAAATTTTGAGCTCAAACGAAGCAAGGTAAAATAGGGTTGCTTCATAGAGTGAAAATCTTACCAGAAACCAAGATTTTGAGCTGAGCTCACATAGATGATCTCCATGAGCTCAAATTTGGTGGAGATGCATGATTTAATCAAATGAAGGATGTGAAAAACTTTCAACTCATTTGGACGCGCCTAGAATATATTTCCTTCACAAAGTTTTTTTCTGGACAGAAACTTTGGAAAATCACTGAAAAATAATTGCTAGCCAAATGACTATGAAAGTTGGCACAGGGCAAAGATATGGACATTAAAAGATGTCCAAGAAGTTTGGAGTCAATTGGGCAAAGATAAATAGCACTTGCTTCACAAAGTGCCATTTAGGGTAGAATAGGAAAATGATTATTGGAGGATTATTTTTGAACATGGCAATGAAATGTTTTGCCATATTTGACAAAGATATGACCCAAACAATTTATGAGAATTTTGGGAATTTTAAGAATGACAGAGATATAGGTTGCTTCACAACCTAGGGCAAAAGAATTATTCCTTCAATAGAAAAAGGAATATTCCTTAGAAAAAGAATATTGGGTTAGTTCAAGGATGGAAATGGCAGGGTCTTGGGATGATTATGAGGATGGCAAGCCACTATATAACCTAGGAAGACTGGATCTTCCCAAGTTTCAGAACCACATAGCCACTAAAAAGCAAATAAAATCAGGAAATCCAAGTAAATTAAAAGAAAAAGAAAAGGGCAAAATCCAGGCTGTCATGGAAATAGCACGGCAGATGTCCGGTTTAACGGGCTTGATGATGGAACCATCGCACGGGTTAGCTTGAAGGGGTTCATAGCACACAAAGGGACACAGAAGGTTTATACTAGTTCGGCCCCTTCGATGAAGGTAAAAGCCTACGTCTAGTTGGTTTGGTATTGCTTGGGCGTCGGATTACAGGGAGCGGATTCACTTGCCTGTGTCTCGACGGGTTGATTGTTGCTTGTCCTTGAACCGTCGCCGGGTCGCCCCTTTATATAGAGGGTACACCTGGTCCGGTTTACAGAGTCCCGAGGCCGGCTCATATTTGTGTCCGCCTCGGTCTCTGTCTTTTCTTCCTTATCTCTCAAGTTACATCACGGGGCGGTTTACAAACCTTAATTCTATACACGGGCCCTAAGATCTTTATGGGCCGTAGCCTTTACTAAATATTACAAACAAGTATAACATTAACAAAGCCGGTTTACTAGCCGGTTTATACCTGCTAGTCATATCCCTGACATTAGGCCCCAGAATGATTTGAACTTGTTCATATCAGTCTTCTCTTGTATAATTTTCTTCTATCTTCACATCTTTATAAACCGGCTCTGACGTCATCCTCAGGGATCATTAAATATGACCGTGACATCATCCCCGCAATTAACGCCGCGAGCTGTACTGTAGCTTGTTTTAAGGGTTATCCCGAGAATCGAGGCGTCAGAGGATCTTTATCCGATTTTTTGCCTCCTCGAATCCCGCGCCTGTCGCTTCAGATCTGACTCTCCTTTATAAATACTGCTATCCCCATTCATTTTCTTCTTCCTGCTCGGTCTTCTTCCTCAGTCGCCCAACTCCATCGTCGCCCGAGCTCGAACCGCCGCCGTCAACCGCTGGATCCAAGTCTTCGCCGGCCGCTGCATCACCCTGAGCTTGACCAGAGAACCTCCGCCGCCGATCCTTGCTGCTCCAGGTATGTCCTTCTTCTTCATTAACAGTCTGCAACTTCTAGGGTTTCTTCCCGCGCCTCCGCCATTAGAGCCTTAATAGAAGCTTCATCTTGTTCAACCTTAAGCCAATGATTTCTAGTAACCTTCCCCTTCAGATCTTGCCCTTTAAACTGTACTTTTACCTTGTTGTAAATGCTTCAGATCTCCGTCGTTCCTGTCTGACCTGTAGATTTATCCGCTTGGTATAAAACCCTTGTAGTTCTTTCCCGTATACTCTTACATTTGTTTCTCTTTTCCTAGTATGCTCAGATCTATTCTTCCTTAGCTGTCTTTTAAAAACCTGTTTTCTCCTTGGTAGATCTGCTAAGTATGTTCCGGTTTAAACTGTTATGCCCTGTTCTTGCGAAACTCTGTAATTTAAACGCGACGGTTTAGCCGTTCCCCTTCAACTGCCATTAACCGGAAATGGTGTAGCTTGTTATAATTGCCAGTTTTAACCATGCCATTAGACCTCAATTAAACCGTTGCGTAACTTTCATAGGTAGTTTCCGGTTTATACTGCTGTATCTTCATAATCCGTTTTCTGCGCTTTATCCTTTCCAGTACTTTGCCTTTTCGTTGCAATGGCCAAGAAGTATGTCTCCTGTGATTGGGTTCCTTCTATCATCACTGAGGATGATTTGATCAAGATTTCTGAAATTGGCACGTTAGGACCTCAGTCTGTTTTAAAGTGGCGGGCCCCGGGTAATGAATGTCCACCTACTCCCAGATCCAGGGAAGTCATTGTGTTCTTTGATCACATATCTCGAGGCTTCTCTCCCCCCGGTTCAAATTTTTGCGGGATCTTCTTGCTGCTTTCCAACTGCACCCTCAGGATATTGGACCCAATTCTGTCTCAAACATCTGTGACTTCCAAGTGTTTTCGGAGGTATATCTGCAAGAAGAACCGTCCGTCGATCTGTTCTGGGACTTCTTCCATTTAAACCGGTGCACCGAGTTTACTAGCGGACCACATCAAGAGCTTGGCGGTGTTAGCATTCAGAAGAGGAGAGACGTTGTTTTTCCTCATGCCGCTTTACACACTCATCCAAAGGACTGGAACAAGTCTTGGTTTTATTGCATTGACACTTCTCCTGAAGGGGAGAACCCTCTGCCGGGTTACCGTGAGACCCGTATTCCGGAGAATCATCCTTTACCACAACGGCTTGGCTTTGTTGAACGGACCCGGTTTTCATCACAGCTTTCCAAGCTAAGAGCCTTCATAGCTAATGGTTTGATTAGAACCGATTTCTTACGCTGCTGGCTGTCTTGGAGCATCCTTCCCTTGAGCCGGCGTTCTCAGCTAATGTGCAAATATTATGGTAAACCGGATGATCCTCAAAGGTTTACCAAGGACAAAATTTCTGAATCGGAAGTAGTAGAATCAGCCAAGAAGATCCTCAATGTCTCTTTAGCAGACTGCAGCAAGGTCGGTTTAGCTCCATACTATAAGAAGAACAAGCTGCCCGCAGTAAGTTTCACTTTACCCTGTATTTGTAATCCGTTTCTTTTAAACCGTCTTTCAATTGTCTTTCTTTCTTTTGATTAGGCTGATGACCCTTTCTGGAAGAGAAAACCTCAGGAGAAAACCGGCAAACAGGTTCGACGAAAAACCTTTGCCAATAAGAAAAGGAAAGCAGCTGTTGACGCCGGTTCTCCCACTGAAGATGATGATCCGGACTCCGAGGTATGCTTTAATCCGGTTTAGATTTTATTTTCATGCACTTGTAACTGTATCTAATGATACTTTCCCACAGGAGTTGTCTGAAGGTGATAACCCGGCCGAAATTGAGGTAACCATTCTTTCCTCTGACTCAGAACCCCTTCAAAAAAGTCGTCGGACCGTCCGGAAGTACCAATTTTCTCATCCTTATGCTCAGTTGGACCCTAACTTTATTTTGAAGAAGCAACAGCACGAGGCTCTTCGCCGGACCACTCGCCACAGCGGCCTGGCGGTGGAATCATCCGGGATTTCCTTAACTCCGGTTCGGAAACGCCGTGCTGAGGTGATACTTTCTCCGACTCTCCATCATCCCAAGGCCGGGCTTATCCGAAAACCTCTTAAACCGTCTGACCCTGATTATCAGGAAACTCCACTGTCTTCCTCTGGTGAATCGACCGCCACGCAGCTTCCTCCACTGAAAACCGTCCCAGGATAACTTTTCTCACCTTTCCGGTTTATGATCCTTTTTACTTTATAATGTTAACTCATTTTGCATACTTTTCCTTCAGAGGGCGAGCCCGTAGCTCCTCTTGAAGACCCTGCACCTACAGATCACATCTCTGCTCCTGAGCATCCTACTGCTGAAGATGCCCATAATCCGCCAAGTCCGGCCCGGGTTAACTCTCCTCAGATCAATCCGGCGTCTCCTAATCCTGCTCATACTGCCACTCCCCCAAACGTACCTGCCTCTCCTGATATTGTGGTAACCGGGGCTGCTTTTGTCGCTCCGGCTGAGCCCACCGTTTTAGCCAAACATACAGCTAAAACGGAAAAACTATCTCAAGAAAAGTGGAAATGGAGCACTGAAGTATCCTGCCTTTCTGATATGAGCGCCCAAGAAATTTACTCTGGGTATCTAAACCGGCTCCACAGCAGTCGGGATTATGAAGCCAGCCTGGTTAACTTAATGAGGGAAAAATATGAGGTAAACCTCTTCTTCTGACTTTGTTCTTTTGATGTATTTCTTATCTCATAACAGCCCCCAAGTTCAGGTTTAGCTGCATGCTGAAGGTGAACCGGAACTTTGTAGTTTGAACCATTGATCTTTACATTAGCCCCCAAGTATCAAGTAGATAACTTGTTTATGTATTTGATACTTGTAAAATTGCTGACGATACTTCAACTATGCCTTAGCCCCCAAGTGTCAAGCAGACAACTTGTTTGTGTGCTTGAGACCTGTGACTTTGAATTGCTGTTCTTGACTGCTTCAACTGCCATTAGCCCCCAAGTGTCAAGTATACAACTTGTTTGTGTGCTTGAGACTTGCCTGATTTTTACCTCTTGTTTTTTAACTGTGTTTGCAGGCTGAGTTGAACCGGAATGCCATTGAAATCAACGAACTTCGTAGCCGTCTCACTGAAACAGAATCTGCCGCTTCAAAGGCTAAAAAAGATCTTCATGTGAGCTTAAAGACTGCTGAAGACCTGAAGAAATACTTTGAATAAGAGCGGACCGCTTTTGAGGTCCAGAAGAAAGATCTGGAGAAACGGGTTCAGCATGCTGAAGGAGCACTTAATCCGGTTACTGAAGAATTGACCGGTTTAAGACGGCAAATTGACTTGATGACCTCTGCTGTCTTTGGTAAGTATAATCTGAACTCCTGCTTTATCCTTCCGTTTTGTGCCGGTTTAACTATGATAGTTGTGTGCAGGGCGCCGTGTCTCCCATCTTGGGGATGACTTACGGAAAAAACTTAAAGCTTGCTACACCTTGGTCGAACAGCTGTACTCCGGGACTCAAAGGATTATCAGTGCCACTTCTTTTGGTAAACCGGCCCCTACGACGATCCATGATACTTTGAACAAGTTGTCTGTTTTGCCGGTTCGTCTCGAAGAAGTCAAGAAATCTGCTGCGCGGGGTGGTGCTCTTCTGGCCCTTACGAGGGCTAAGGCTTGGGTCCCGGATCTTGATCCAGAGGAGGTTTTAACCGGATTTCCAGATACAAAGGATGACGGCTCACCCTTTACCGAAATGGATCTCTATGCCCTGACGAAAGAGATGCGTCCCCTCGCCAGCAAGCTTGCCGCTGAATCGGACTTCTCCAGATATCATCCAGGATACAATTTGCAGAACGAGCGGGTGGAGCGACCGGTCTATGATACTGTCAACTTAATTCCGCCGGTTCGTCCTCACACTTTTGCTCCTCATATTGACCCTTCTGAACTTATCAACGACGAGATGTATTTCCGGGCTTTAATGAAGATTGACTGGCGTGCGCCGGACTTCCAACCGCTTCACGAAGATGACGATGTTCCGGATCAAGGCGATGGCCAGCCGCCTCAAAAAGGAGAAGCATAACTTCAAATTTTATTGCTGTAATCATAATCTGTATTCCGTCAAACAATGTTTCCAAACTGTTGGGCTTGCCATGCCTTGTAATAGGTTAGCCGAAACTTAATGTGCTTCAATCCGTATATTTTGTCTTTTATGAAATACTCGCCAGTTGACCTGTTCTCTGATATTGGTTGCCTTCCTCTGTTCATACAGAAAAGATATCGAAAATATGTCCTAGTGGCTTACCACTGGACGGATTAACTTGCTCTCTTAAAACGTCAAATAAGTATATCTTTATACTAAAAAGAACTTTTATACCTGAGATTATACGTGGTCAATACTCTTTAAGCCGGTAGAACTTTAAAGTCGCTTTATGAAGATCGTCATGGATCTAATTAGAGACTCGAAATTCTCCGGTCCATCTTGATGATAAATCCGGTTCATCTTGTTTCTTCAAGACTTTGTTCGGAAAGTCGTAACTTTTGCCTGATATGCGATCCGGGTTTTAATGAACGCCGGTTTACTTATGCTGGTATTCATGATCCAGACTTTGCACTATATAGATATGTGGTCAACTTGTGTAGCTGTTCCACTCCGGTTTAAAAGGTTATAAAACACAAAAAACACCAAAAATACGCAAATTTTGCAAATAAGACCATGTAGTCGAGGCTTTTTCAAGAGCTGCCAGGCTCAAAGCAAGGTTCAGCCAATCAATGGGACGTGGATTAGCCAACACTCCCAGGGGGCCTAGCCAATCACTGAACGTGGATTTATCCAACTTTTCAGAGGGCCGAAAGAACCACAAATAAAAACTGAGCCAATCACTGGGACGTGGATTAGCCAACACTCCCAGAGGGCCTAGCCAATCACTGAACGTGGCATTATCCAACTTTTCAGAGGGCCGATAGAACTATGAAACTAATCCGATCACTGGGAGTAGATGATACCACTCCCACAGGGCCTCCAGGGTTCCTCCTGAACCGGTGGGTCAATGTTAAAACTGAGCCAATCAATGGGACGTGGATTAGCCAACACTCCAAGAGGGCCTAGCCAATCACTGAACGTGGCATTATCCAACTTTTCAGAGGGCCGATAGAACTATGAAACTAATCCGATCACTGGGAGTAGATGATACCACTCCCAGAGGGCCTCCAGGGTTCCTCCTGAACCGGTGGGTCAATGTAAACCAATCACTGAACGTGGATTTATCCAACTTTACAGAGGGTCGGTAGAACTAGGAAACTGATCCGATCACTGGGAGTGGCTGATACCACTCCCAGAGGGCCTCCAGGGTTCCTCCTGAACCGGATATGGTCTTATGTTGTTGAAAGAGTTTTACTGCTCCTTTGCATATTCTGCAAAAAAATAATTTCTAAACCGGCCAATATATTGAAATATGGTATTTGATAATAAACTTGTATGGTTGCTTTCACAGGATTTTTGTATATGGAAAAAGAGCTAAGCCCCCAGTTTACCGAGGGTGCCAGTTTATTCATACTCATAATATATACATAGGATACATTGGAGCACGTAGCTCAAGTATAGTATGGCCGCAAATGGGCGATGTTCCACGGCCTCTTCGTCTCCTCTTCTGATGTCTGTGAATCCTTGTGTTCCCGAACGTCCACCAAGTAATATGAGCCGTTGTGTAGATTCTTGCTGACCACAAAGGGCCCTTCCCAAGGTGGGGATAGCTTGTGCATATCTGTTTGATCTTGGATGAGCCGGAGTACCAAGTCACCCTCCTGGAACGTCCTTGTTCTAATCCGGCGGCTATGATATCTGCGCAAGTCTTGCTGATAAATCGCCGATCATGCTGCAGCTATATCACGCTCTTCATCCAGCCGGTCTAAACCATCCTGTCTTGACTCCTCATTGATCGCTTCCACATAGGCCGTCACCCTTGGTGAATCATGACGTATATCACTTGGAAGAACTGCTTCAGCACCATAATCCATGAAGAAAGGCGTGTAACCTATAGACCGGTTTGGTGTAGTGTTAATACTCCAAAGAACAGATGGCAACTCCTCAACCCAACATCCCGGGGTTCTCTGCAAAGGCGTCATAAGCCGGGGTTTGATTCCTCGCAAAATCTCCTGATTTGCCCTTTCAGCCTGACCGTTGGATTGGGGGTGGGCCACAGAAGATACGTCCAAACGAATATGCTCTCGTTGACAGAACTCTTCCATCTCACCCTGAGATAAATTGGTGCCATTGTCTGTGATGATGCTGTGTGGAAAGCCAAACCGGAATATTACTTTTTTGATGAATTTAACTGCCGTTGCCGCGTCACACTTGCTTATAGGCTCCGCTTCAACCCACTTTGTAAACTTGTCTACTGCCACTAGTAGATGGGTTTTCTGATCTTGGGATCGCTTGAAAGGCCCAACCATATCAAGCCCCCAAGTTGCGAAAGGCCAAGTTATTGGTATCATCCGGAGTTCCTGTGCCGGAACCAGAGCACGTCTTGAAAATTTCTGACAAGCGTCACACTTCCGGCCCAGATCTGCCGCATCTGCATGAGCAGTTAACCAATAGAAACCATGTCGGAATGCCTTAGCCACCAATGATTTTGAACCGGCATGATGACCACAATCCCCTTCATGAATCTCACGAAGAATCTCACAACCTTCCTCAGCTGAAACACATCGCTGAAATACTCCAGAAGTACTGCGATGGTGAAGTTCTCCGTTTGCAATTGTCATGGACTTAGAGCGCCGGATTATCTGTCGTGCTTCCTCTTCGTCGTCTGGCAACTCTCCTTGGCTTAGATATGCCAAATAGGGCAGCGTCCAATCCGGAATAATATGGAGTGCTGCAACTAACTGTGCCTCTGGGTCTGGAACAGCTAGGTCTTCCTCCGAAGGTATCTGAACCAAAGGATTGTGCAATTCATCCAAAAAGGTGTTTGGTGGTACCGGTTTACGTTGCGACCCTAGCCGGCTCAGAGCGTCGGCCGCTTCGTTTCTCCGCCGGTCTATATGATCCACCTAATATCCTTTAAAGTATCCTGCGACTGCTTCAACCTCTCGTCTATAAGCCGCCATGAGGGGATCTCTTGAATCCCACTTGCCAGAAACTTGTTGTGCCACCAAATCTGAGTCACCCAGGTACTTAACCCGGCTCAAGTTCATCTCCTTTGCTAGCCGCAAGCCATGAAGTAATGCTTCATATTCCGCTGCATTATTAGTACAAGGAAATAATAAGCGGAGAACATAGCAGAATTTATCACCTCTGGGGGAAGTTAAGACAACTCCAGCCCCCGAGCCCTCCAACTGTTTTGAACCGTCGAAGTGAATCGTCCAATAAGTAAGATCCGGCTTCTCCTTAGGAGTCTGCAACTCTGTCCAGTCATTTGTGAAGTCCACCAACGCCTCAGATTTTATAGCAGTGCGTGGTACATATTTCAACTCATGCGGGCTGAGCTCAATGGCCCACTTTGCTATTCTGCCCGTAGCTTCTCTGTTCTTGATTATATCCCCCAACGGTGCTGAACTAACCACAGTTATTTGATGTCCTTGGAAATAGTGCTTCAGCTTCCGGTTTGCCATGAACACCCCATATACTAACTTCTGCCAATGAGGGTATCTCTGCTTGGACTCAATGAGCACTTCACTTACATAATAAACCGGGCGCTGAACCGGGTGCTCCTTCCCTGCTTCCTTGCGCTCAACCACAATTGCAACGCTGACTGCTCGTGTGTTAGCAGCAACATATAACAGCAAAGGCTCCTTGTCAATGGGCGCAGCTAAAACCGGTGGTTTTGCTAGTTGCCATTTCAGATCCTCAAATGCTGCATTTGCCTCATCGCTCCAGATAAACCGGTCTGTTTTCCTTAACATCTGGTAAAGTGGGATCGCCTTTTCTCCCAAGCGACTTATGAACCGGCTTAACGCTGTGATCCGACCGGCTATGCGCTGAACATCGTTGACACAAACCGGTTTAGTCAAGGATGTAATGGCCTTGATCTTCTCTGGATTAGCTTCTATTCCTCTGTTTGAGACTAAGAATCCCAGTAGCTTACCAGCCGGAACACCAAAAGAACATTTTTCCGGATTAAGAATCATCCTATAAGCCCGAATATTATCAAAGGTTTCTTTGAGATCCTCTATCATTGTTCCTTCTTTCTTCGATTTGACCACAATGTCATCCACATAAGCATGAACGTTCCTCCCTATCTGCCCCTTCAGGCAATTCTGAACGCAACGCTAATAAGTTGCCTATGCACACTTAAGCCCAAAAGGCATAGACACATAGCAAAAAGCACCAAAAGGAGTTATGAAAGCTGTCTTCTCTTGGTCTTCCACTGCCATCTTGATCTGGTGATACCCTGAATATGCATCCAAAAAACTTAGCCGCTCACACCCCGCCGTGGCGTCGATGATCTGATCGATGCGAGGTAGAGCAAAAGGATCAGTTGGGCAAGCTTTATTGAGGTCCGTGTAATCCACACACATCCTCCACTTCCCATTCTTCTTTAAAACCAGCACCGGATTAGCCAACCACTCCGGATGAAAAACTTCCACTATGAATCCTGCGGCCAAAAGTCTGGCCACTTCTTCTCCTATAGCCTTGCGCCTCTCTTCGCTGAAGCGGCACAGATACTGTTTAACCGGTTTGAACTTCGGATCAATATTTAACTTGTGCTCAGCGAGTTCCCTCGGTATACCTGGCATGTCAGAAGGTTTCCATGCAAAGATATCCCGGTTCTCACGGATGAACTCGATGAGCGCGCTTTCCTATTTGGGATCAAGGTTAGCACTAATAGTGAATTGCTTGGACGAATCCCCAGGCACAAAATCAACTTGCTTGGTCTCTTCAGCTGATTTAAACTTCAACACCGGATCATGCTCGGTAGTTGGCTTCTTCAGCGGAGTCATATCTGCCGGATCAACATTATCTTTATAAAATTTCAACTCTTCTGTGGCACATACTGCTTCTGCATAAGCTACATCACCTTCCTCACATTCCACTGCTATCTTGCGGCTTCCATGAACCGTAATCGTGCCTTTATGACCCGGCATTTTAAGCTGCAGATAAACATAACACGGCCTAGCCATAAACTTAGCATAAACCGTCCTTCCAAACAGAGCATGATATGGACTTTTAATCTTGACGTCTTCGAAAGTAGTCATCTCCGACCTGGAATCATACTCGTTCCCAAAGGTAACTTCTAAGTCAATCTTTCCAACCGGATAAGCTGACTTACCTGGGACCACTCCGTGAAACACTGTGTTTGATTGTCTTAGCTTTTTATCTGACAGACCCATACGACGGAAAGTCTCATAATATAAGATATTGATACTGCTACCACCATCCATGAGGACCTTAGTAAACTGGTAACTTCCCACTTGAGGTGCTACCACCAAGGCTAAATGGCCCGGATTATCCACCCGCATTGGGTGGTCTTCTCTGCTCCATACAATGGGCTGCTCCGACCATCGAAGAAATTGCGGTGTCGCCGGTTCCACTGCATTAACAGCCCGCTTCAAAACCTTCTGGTCTCTCTTACACAAACTTGTGGTGAAGACATGATATTGCCCACTGCTTAACTCCTTCGGATAACTCTGATATCCAGATTGCGGCTACTGTTGCTGACGCTGTTGCTGCTGATTTCCCTGATTATTATAATTCCCTTGGCCCTGCTGCTGATTACTCTGATTATTGTAACCACCTTGATGATGTGATTGATTGCCCTGACCGTTATAGTTTCCGTGATTATTTTGGCCGCCTGCCCGGTGTTGATAACCACCGTTATTGCCCCTATATCCTGATCCGGAGATGTTCCCCTGATGACCCAGACCATAAAACCCAGGCCCTGAGCCGCTATTCGGGGGTCGATTATGAGGATTGAAACGGCCCGCTATTGCCTTCATAAGGGGTATGCACTCTCTCATGGTATGCTTCGCCACCTTCCCTTTTCCGCTAGGGTTTGGACAAGGCTGATCTAACTCCTGTTCCCAGCCAAAAGCTCCTCCGCCGGTTTGTGAAGACGGATCTCCCGGGTTACGCTGAAAACCCCCTTGAACTTGAGTGTTGGCCACGAAATCTGAACCACCCTCTGCTTTCCGTTTGCCCAAAAAACTTGAAGTAGTCGGATTGTTTAGCACCGGTTTACCAGACCTGCCAACCTTCCCAGCCTTGTCTCCTTCTGCCTCTGGATACTTTGTGTTATCAGAGTCTCCATACTTCACCAGGGCACTCATTAAAGTTCCCATATCATTGCAGTCCCTTTTAAGCCGTCCGAGTTTTAACTTTAAAGATTCAAACCGGCAATTGTTCTCCAACGTCACTATTGCCGTACTAGGATTAATACCATTCGAAGAGTGTAAGATCTCTGCTACTCTCCGTACCCAAGTTGCTGTAGACTCCTGTTCTCCTTGCACACAAGCTGCTAGATCTATCACGGACATCGGCTGTTTGCATGTATCCTTGAAATTTTTGATAAACTGACTGCGCAGTTCCCCCCATGACCCAATAGAGTTCGGGGGTAGAGCTTTCAGCCAAGTCCGGGCCGTGCCTTCGAGCATCATAGTAAAATACTTCGCACAAGCCGATTCATCCACGTCCAGCATTTCCATGGGCATCTCATAACTTTCAACCCAAGCTTCCGAAGCCAAATCAGCTGTGTAGTTAGGTACCTTGCGGGGCCCCTTGAAATCTTTTGGCAGCTTGACACTCCGTAAAGCGGGGACAAGACACTGCACCCCGAAGGAACTCGTCGTGATCCCTGTTTCTGCAGTGGCGATGTGAACCGGCGTCGTTTGACGAATCTCCTCCCTGGCACCTGACCTAACCCGGTTTATGTCTGGAGCTGGTACCGCCGCCCCTGCCGGATTATCCTGCCTGCGCTGATGCCTCCTGCGTTCACTGCTAGATACTTCTGGCTCCTCCCAATGCCTAGTATAACTTCGGCTGGGACGTGGTGTTGAATGTAGCCTTTCCCTGCTATGAGAATATGCTTGCTGCTGTATTAACGCCATATTAAGTAGCTTCTGGACCCTGCGCGCCTCTATCGCCACCGGAGACGTCTCTTCCGCAGGTAAAGCGGCCAAACGCGCCGCTGCTGCAGCAATGTTATCCAAAGGGTTTGACGAATGACCTAGAGGGACGGGAACATAAGGTGCCGACGTAATCCGGCGCTCCCGTTCTGCGGTGGGTTGCTGAACCGGCTCCTCCCTAGCCGGGGGTGCCCTCCGGTTTAAAGCCGGATTGTTACTAGTCCCAGCCCCAGTTGTCGTGAACAGATTCGTTGCTTCATAAACCAGCGGTATCCAAGACCGGTACTTTCGTCCTCTTACTCCTTCCATAGAAGCTTGCTCCATCCTTAAGTAAAAGGCTTGATCATCCAATTCCGCTTGTCTCACCGCTATCATCTCTCTTTTTGCCTTCAGGTCTTCCTTTAACTGATCAATCCGGCCTTTCAACTGAAGGAGCTCTGCATCATGATGCGCCTTGTCTGCTGGAGCTACTGTTTCCACCGCTTTAGCTGTGAACTCCTCGATCAAGGTGGATAGAACTTCTTTAAGCGAGGGGGCTGGGCCGCTTCCCCCCGCACCAGCTTCTGTTGTCGTTCCGTTCACTGGGGGTTGTGAACCGGCCATGAAGACCGCCACCCTGTTTGGCGGGCCAAAGGGGCCCCGAATACTGTTTCCATCGGACTCGCCCTCAGACCGGCCGTCCTGCAACTGATACAGAGATTCAGTTTCCCCGAATGAAGATCCGTCATCAGAGTAGACAGCTGTTGCACCATCAAATTCCGATCCGTCCTCGGTTCGACCTCTGTGGATTGCTCCAACGAACACGTGCTTCACGGCAGGCTGAATCCGAGCCGATCTCGCACGCTGAGTCGGCTCGACGATGTTGGGGAAGACGTCCGGCTAAGGCCCCGGTTCGCCGATTTTGCCGATGAAGACTTGGATGCTGCCGAAGGGAACCCGGTACCCATATTCGATCGAATCGGCTTCCGGTCCCCAACCTGCGTCGTCGATGTAGATCCGGCCGCAGCGACTCTTGGTCATCCGGCCGACCGCGTAACCCTTGAGCCCTTCGAAGCTGCCCTTCAAGAACTCGAAACCATCGTGCGCAGGCCCCACGGTGGGCGCCAACTATCGTGGAAATAGCACGGCAGATGTCCGGTTTAACGGACTTGATGATGGAACCATCGCACGGGTTAGCTTGAAGGGGTTCATAGCACACAAAGGGACACAGAAGGTTTATACTAGTTCGGCCCCTTCGATGAAGGTAAAAGCCTACGTCTAGTTGGTTTGGTATTGCTTGGGCGTCGGATTACAGGGAGCGGATTCGCTTGCCTGTGTCTCGACGGGTTGATTGTTGCTTGTCCTTGAACCGTCGCCGGGTCGCCCCTTTATATAGAGGGTACGCCTGGTCCGGTTTACAGAGTCCCGAGGCTGGCTCATATTTGTGTCAGCCTCGGTCTCTGTCTTTTCTTCCTTATCTCTCAAGTTATATCACAGGGCGGTTTACAAACCTTAATTCTATACACGGGCCCTAAGATCTTTATGGGCCGTAGCCTTTACTAAATATTACAAACAAGTATAACATTAACAAAGCCGGTTTACTAGCCGGTTTATACCTGCTAGTCATATCCCTGACACAGCTGTCAAAGGGTATTACACCACAATGGTGGCCCAAACAAGTATACATCCTTGTGTCTTTTGTTCTTCGGGTTTGACGAGCTAGGCCTAGTAATTGGTGCGAGGCGAGCTAGAGCAGAAAGGAGAGATCTTCGTGCGCACCCCAGTGTTTGAACCTTAAGGGTTTGCCGGAACCCACGAATCCGACATTTGGCACGCCAGGTAGGGATGCGCCGAGGCTACCCTTCCATTGATCCATGCTCCAGCGTCCCGCCGGTTCCATGGCCGACGCTCGCCGTGCTCGTGCTGAGCGACGGGTCGCCCTTGCCGCCCGCATCGCTCGGACAGCTCCCGCTGATGGACCTCCTCGCCGTTCTCCATCGCCTGCTGCCAACGCTGCCACCGGCCCGGCGCGGCACGAGCAGCAAGCCTCGTCCATGCACCCCTCCGTGCGACGGGACGGACGCACCGCAACCCCATCACTGACTCTGGCAGGCTTGTCGTCCCACGCTCGTCGTGGACCCGCGGACGCGCAGGCTGCGTTGTTCATGGCACGCAAGCTCCCGCGTTACCCCCCGTCGAGGACCTCTACGAAGACTGGCTCGACCGCATCACCGAGCTCGGCAGCGCCGCTGGGGGCTCTCCTACACCATCCCTCTCGCTACCTCGCCCGCCTCCCTTTGTAGGCAAAGTAGCCCATGAAGCACCTCCACCACCTCCACATTAAGGTGTCATCCACGACCCATGGCACGCGGCCCCGCGGCGCGACCCCCCATGCGAGGCACCCGTGCATGCAGAAGGAAGCTACCAAGAGATCCAGCAGCCTCGAGGAGGAGCGCAGGCACTCCCCCCTCCGCTTCGAGACCGTGCGCCCCTGCCATGGGGGCGCTCAGGAACCAAGACCAAGCCCCGCCTCTGCGATAAGCTCCGGTATCAACAGCAGGCTGCAAGGCCCTTACCCCCGAGCAATGCAACGTCAACTAGCCCAGGAAGTTCAAGCTCGACCTGGCTCCGCACTATGACGGCACCCCCGACCCTGCTGAGTTCCTGCAGCTCTACGAACTGAGCGTCGAGGCATCCAACCGCGACGAGAAGATCATGGCGAACTAGTTCCCCATGGCCCTCAAGGATGGCGCGCGCTCGTGGCTCCTAAACTTGCCTGCGGGATCGATCTCCTCCTGGTGTGAGATGCGCGAGCGGTTCATCGCCAATTTCTAGGGCACCCGCGAGCGCCCCCCGGCCGCAGGTGATCTGCGGCGCATCAAGCAACAACCAAGGGAAACCCTGCAGAAGTTCATCCAGCGCTTCAACAGCGTCCGCGTCAAGATCCCCAAGGTCACGGACGAGGCCATCATCTCAACATTCTCAGATGGCGTCTGTGATGTGAAGATTAAGGAGGAGCTCGCCATCCACGAAGATCTGTGCACGACCCTCGAGCTGTTCAACCTCGCGACCAAGTGCGCCAGAGCTGAGGAGGGGCGCCTCTCCCTCTTCGAGCTCCCCACCATTGAACCTGAAGACAAGAAGGCCAAGGGCAAGGATGTGAAGCGGAAAGGGGTGGCCGTGCTCGCGCCCGAACCAGACATGAAGCATGGACACGACCACCCAGAGTCATCCAGGAGCAGCCATCCGTTCTGGCCTTCCACAACGTGCACAACCACAACACCAATGACTGTCAAGAGCTCAGGGCCATCCACGAAGGGCGGATCATCCAATGCCCTGAGCACAGCAACCAGGGCTACAACCATGGAGGAAGCCGGGCCGGGGGGCGCTGGGACGACCGCGACCCCCGTCAGGAGTGGCGAGATCAGCCTCATGAGGACCGCTGGCACGATCAGCCTCCCGAGGGTGCCTGGAGGGACCTGCCTCGCGAGGACCGTCCTTAGGGCAAGGCCGGCCTCCCTCTGCTGCCACCACCCAGGAGAAATGATGACCAGGACGAGGGGGTTGGGGGCTTCCAGGAGCGTCGCGCTATTGCCTGCATCTTTGGCGGTGCGCAGGCCCCAGCCTCTCAGCGCCTCTTCAAGCAATTTGCCCGAGAAGTAAACGCGGCTCTCCCGAAGCTTGAAGCCACGCGGCAGCTCAGGTGGTCCAAGTGCGCCATCACCTTCAGCTCAGCAGACCAGCTCAAGTGCGTGACGACTTTCAGCGCCCTCCCGTCGCTCTGCTCACCCGTCATCAGCAACGTTCAAGTCACCAAGACCCTCATCAATGGCGGCGCAAGGCTCAATGTCCTGTCCGTCGAGATGTTCGATAGCCTCCAATTGCCATACGATCACCTGCAGCCTATCAAGCCCTTCTCAGGAGTGACTGACGGATCCACCACCCCGATAGGGCAGGTTCGCCTGCCTGTCACCTTCGGCAAGCGCGACAACTACTGCACCGAGCTCATTGACTTCAATGTCGCCCACATCCATCTTCCCTACAACGCCATCCTTGGGTACCAAGCCCTGGCCAAGTTCTTGGCAGTGACTCACCACGGCAACAACGTCCTCAAGATGCTAGGAAGCAGCGGCGTCATCATGGTTTCCTGTGAAGAAAAGGATACGGTGTGCTCACTCGAGCGCACTTACCAGGCTACGGCGGTCGAGGATCCAGACAATGATGGTGCCATCTACACTCCTGAGGCCATCCCCAAGAAGAAGAAGCAGCTGCTGCACCAGGGGCCTCACGGGAGTAGAGTTACCTCAGGACCTGCGCCCATGGATGGGGCGCCTCCCTACCTCGCATAGGAAGGCACACTGTAAGTGCATCTAGTGCCACCCCTAGATGGTTTTGGAGTATTGACGACAAACCTGGTTGAGGGACTAATGTGTTTGTGAGAATTGCAGGATAACATAGGTAGTAGTCCCTCATTGATTCGGTTTACCTACCGGAGATGACCACTAAAAATGTATGAAGACATTGACAACAATGGTGGTACATGAAGATAATCATATTGAAGACTATGACAAGAGAAGACATTGTGTGAAGACTATGGAGCGCGAAGACTTAGATGTTTCATTGTTTCCTTTTCTTCTTTGTTGAGTCATAGAAACCACCGTACTGATAAGTGGGGTCCAAGTGAACTAAGTCAGAGTGACTGAAGTGATGCTCAACCAAATCCTATGTCTTCGAGCGAAGACAATGAGAGCAAATCTTATCCAGAGCTGGATGAGTCAGCTTTACTTGTAGCCCAAGTAAAGTTGTCGTGTGTGTTTGAAATCTGATCGTTGGAACACGTGTCAGTTCCTTAGTGACCCAGGGTCACTTCGGACAAATCAGGTCGGGTTCCCCAGTGGCTATAAATAGCCCACCCCCTACAACATAAATTGGTGGCTGCTCAGAGTTATTACACAGCTTTTGTCATTTGAGAGCAACCCACCTCCGAAGCATTTGAGAGAGAGATCCTTGCGAGGACAAAGCCCAAACACCCAAAGCCAAAGAGTGTTAGGCATCACTGAAGTCTTTCTGTGTGTGTGACCTGAAGACTTGTTACACTTGAGGACTGTGTTTCCTCCAGCTGGTTAGGCGTCCCGTTCCGAGCTTCCAAGAGTCATTGTGGATTGCCGGTGAACGAAGTTTGTGAAGGTTTGGAAGTCTACCTTGAAGACGTACCAGAGTGATTGGGCGAGGACTAGGTGTCCTTAGCTCAAGGGGAACAAGGTGAAGACGCGGTCTTCTGAGTAAAATCTCAGCCTCCCTAACTAGACGTACAGTTGTCACAGCAACTAGAACAGGTCTAACAAATCACTGTCTTCCCCGAGCTACTGGTTCTATCCTTTCCTTCACTTTACTTACTGTTCTTCATTGTGAAGTCTTTGCTAGCTTGCCTATCTGTTTGACTTCACTGTGAGACTACTTGTTCTGATTGGCTTCATTCAATCTTCCATCCCGATCCTTACTGCCTAGCTGCTATTAGTCTTCATGCTTTCACTTCATTGAATACTTGATTATGGCTTGTCTAGTGTAGTCTACCTTCCGCTGCATATAAATAGGATCGTTACTATTGTTTGTCTTTGAAACTTCCATGTTTTAAAGCATTCCATAAAAATCGCCTATTCACACCACCCCCCTCTAGTCGATATATTGCACTTTCAATTGGTATCAGAGCCAGGTACTCCCTTGTTCTGTGTGATTCGGTTTAACCACCTGGAGTTTTAGCTATGTCGACTGCAGGGATAATCAAAGTCTCCGTTGCGTGCCCCGTCTTTGATGGCACCGAATATCCCTACTGGAAGAACAAGATGGGCATGCACCTTGAAGCCATTGATGTGGACCTCTGGTTTGTCGTCAAGAATGGCGTTCCCAAGACTGGTGAAGGTATCACCCCTGCTGATGTCAAGAGGCTCGTTCAACTGGATTCAATGGGCAAGAACATCATCTGTGGTCATCTGACCAAAGGACAGTATGGTCGTGTGAATGCTCTGGAAACGTCAAAGGAAGTCTGGGACTGGCTCTCCAAGGTCAACAAAGGCATCTCAACCCAGAGAGATAAAAGGATCAGTGTCCTTTACAATCTTTTCAATCGCTTCAAGAGACACGACAATGAGAATGTCCAACACACATTCGATCGCCTCACTGACATCACAAATGAGCTTCAGGCACTTGGCGCCATTGAGATCACCAAGCATGAAATCGTTAAGACCCTCCTGAGATCACTCAACAGCTCATTTGACATCCTTGCCCTGATGATTCAAGAACGCCCTGAATTCAAGACTCTCGATCCGTCTGACATACTTGAGAGGCTCAACACACATGAGTTCCAGCTATCTGAGAAACGTGACATCTATGGTCCCAACTATGGCCGAACTCGCGCCTTGAAGGCATCGGCTATTTCTTCATCTGAAGAAGAATCTGACTGCAGTTCTGATGATCCTGAAGACACTGGAATGGAGCTCGCCATGCTTGTGAAGAAGTTCCAGAAATTCACTAGGAAGAAAGGCTTCAGAAAGTCTTCACGATCCAGATCAAGAAATGATGAAGCTTCTACCCATGACTACAAGAAGAGAACATGTCATAAGTGCAAGAAACCTGGCCACTACATCTCTGAGTGTCCTTAATGGGACTATGAGAAGAAGAAGAAGAAGAAGAAGAGCAAGGAATATGATTCTGATGACAAGAAAAAGAAGAAATACTCAAAGTCTTCTTCCAAGTCTTCATCAAAGTATTCATCAAACAAGAAGAATTCATCTGGCAAGGCACATGCGTTTGTTGGCAAGGAGATGGATTCAGAGGAGGAGTCTGCTTCATAAGAAGCGGAGGTGGAGTCTGAGGAGGAGTCCGATTTGAGTGCTACAAGTCTGGCTCTAACCACAGCCTACGTTGCCAAGTCCATCTTCAACACTGAAGACAATGGCCCCGTCACCAACATTGATGATGAGGACGACGACTCTGCTCCCACCTACTGCTTCATGGCACGCAGTGCCAAGGTAAAATCACGTGATGCTTACTTTCAAACATCCAGTGAAGATGACTCTGATTGTGAATCAAAACCTAGCTACAAAACACTTGCTAAAATTGCCACTGAACAGCAAAAAGCTATGGAACATATCCAAAAACTGTTAGACAAAAGAGATGACCCGTTGGACACGGAAATGACCCGTTATCAGTCCATAATTGAAGACATAAAAAATCTTCATGTTAAGTACGAGGAACTTGAAGGTCTTTATTAATCGCTCTCAAAAATCATGAAAAGCTTTCCCACGATTACCTTCAAAGGAAGCGAGAACTTGAGAAATTGAAAGCGGCTCATGAAGATCTTCAAAAAAAATGAGTCACTCCGCGCACAACTGATCAGCTCTTCTCAGGAAGGATTTGAACCACCATGTCTAAAATACATTGAGCATGATAACGCTACATCTGTTTTTGAATGTTCTACTGCTGCCACTGTTGCAATATCTTCAACTACTGATGTGATAACTAACCCCTCTGCTGAGGATACCACTACTATTGCTGATGAAAATGCTAGGTTGAAGAATTTGCTTGAAACAGGGATGTACAAAAGCCTCAAAGGGCATCAGACTTTATGTGGCGTCCTCAACAAGCAGATACTGAACCGAAACCCTAGGAAATAGGGTGTAGGGTTCTAGAGGTAAATGAATGTTGATGGTTCATACTGGAAGCCTGAGCAGTACCCCAAAACCACATGGGTTGCTGCAAAGGAACCTTTAGTAGATCCATCTACCTTATCTGGTTTCACTAGTGCTAATCCTATTATCATTGATGAAGCCTTTGATGCAAAATATAAACTATTTAAGAATCAGAATGGTGAAGTGTTTGCCAGGTATATTGGTACTAACTGCAGGAACGGGCCACCTATGAAGAAGATCTGGGTTCCCAAAGGTTGTCTTGAGAAGCTTCCAGCAAATGGCATCATGACACCACCTGGGAAGAAGACAAACCCCAGACCAAAGGCTTCATATGGTCCTAAGGCTTCATACAGACAAAGGACTCACCCGAGTCATCCTAACGCCAATGTTTTGCAGAGAAATTATACTCAGACCCATGAATATGAGCGTGTTTCCTCAAACCGCTATATTCACAAAAAATAGAATTTTTCTGCTTATTCTTATGAGTATTATTCTCCTCCTGCAAGACTATTTGCTAGGGCTCCAAAGCCAAAATTCTCAGATGCTGCTCTTAGACTCATTGCTTCTAAGCCACCCCTGAAGATGTGGGTGATTAAGAATAACTAACTTTCTCTTGCAGGGAAAGGTCTCCAGCTGAAAATCAAAGGCATCTGATGCTATTGCTGGGGACCTAAAACACTTGTAGGGCGCAAGATCAAATGCCCAAATGGCCTTACTATCCATTTTGTTCATGAATCTCTTGCTAATCTTCTTATCAGTCATAACTTGGATCTAAGCTTTCATAATCCACTTGTACGTCAAATGTTTATGCTTCACATTGACTATTGGTGAAGCCAATCCCCCTAACTGCATTGTAGGGAGTGACACCAAAGTCTTCAGAATGGCTAATGGACAGCAGATGCACAAATCATATGACTGGAGATCGAAGTCTTCTTATGGACTCAACCTTACATCCATCTAACAAGAGTCACATCACATTTGCTGATACTGGTAAAAGCAAAGTATTGGGTCTAGGTAGAGTTGCAATGTCAAGGGATAAACACATGGATAAAGTCATGCTTGTTGAATCCCTTGGTTTCAACTTAATGTTTGTCTCAATGCTTTGTGACTTAAACATGATTGTGATATTTGGAAAATATCGTTGCCTTGTACTAATGGAATGTGACAAGTCTCTAGTCTTTGAAGGATACAGAAAAGGTGATCTGTATATGGTAGATTTCTCAGCTGGACCGCAGATGGCCGTATGTCTTCTAGCAAAAGCTTCAGAGTGCTGGCTCTGGCATCGGAGGCTAGGACATGCCGGCATGAGGAACTTGCACACTCTCTCAAAGAAGAAGCACGTCGTAGGCATCGAGGACGTCAAGTTCAAGAAATATCATCTATGTGGTGCCTGTGAAGCTGGGAAGATGACTAGGGCCAAGCATCCCTCAAAGACAATCATGACGACATCCAAACCCTTCGAGCTCCTTCACATGGACTTATTTTACCCTACTCACTACTCCACGTTCTCTACCACATCTTGTCTCTATGGCTTCGTCATTGTTGATGATTATTCAAGATACACATGGGTGCACATAATTCTCTACAAGACTGAAGTGCAAGATGTCTTCAGATGCTTCGCCAACCGTGCCATGAACAACTATGGCATCAAGATCAAGCATATCAGAAGTGACAATGGCACTGAGTTCAAGAACACCGGCCTTGATCTTTATCTGGATACAATGGGAATCACCCATGAGTTCTCAGCTCCATACACAACTCAGCAGAATGGCATCGTAGAGCGCAAGAACAGAACCCTAATTGAGATGGCTCGAATGATGCTCGATGAATACAAGACTCCAAGAAAGTTCTGGCCCGAAGCTATTGATACTGCATGCCATATCATCAACCGAGTTTATCTTCACAAGCTTCTGAAGAAAACGTCCTATGAACTCCTTACTGGAAAGAAGCCAAACGTCAGTTACTTCAGAGTATTTGGAGCTAGGTGCTGGATCAAGGATCCACATCACAAATCAAAATTTGCACCAAAAGCACATGAAGGTTTCATGCTCGGCTATGGAAAGGACTCACACTTCTACAGAGTCTTCAACATCTTTCTCTATAAAGTTGTTGAAACTGTGGGTGTGCGGTTTGATGAAACAAATGGTTCACAGAGAGAGTTCCTGCCAAGTGTGTTGGATGAAGCTTCACCTAATGAATCTATCAAGATAATGGGAACAGGTGAAATCATGCCTTCTGAAGCACAGCCTGACGAGGAACTCATCATTTCTGCTCCAAATCAACCTGATGATAATGCTCAGCCTGAAGACAATCCTCCTGATGATGACAATGTACAACAAGAGCAAAATCTTCGTCCAGCTCATCCTCATGTTGCAAATGAAGTACAAGTTGAGAAGATAATTCACAGCATAAATGCACCTGGTCCACTTACTCGTTCAAGAGCAACACAGGTAGCAAATTTCTGTGGGCACTTTGCATTTGTCTCAATATCTGAACCCAATAAAGTTGCTGAAGCCTTTATGGAACCCGAATGGATTCAAGCAATGCAAGAAGAGCTTCAACAGTTTGAGCTGAACAACGTATGGGAACTTGTCAAGCGTCCTGACCCTCGCAAGCACAACATAATAGGCACAAAATGCATATATCGCAACAAGCAAGATGAGCATGGTCAAGTTGTCAGAAACAAAGCTCGTCTTGTTTCTCAAGGATACACTCAAGTTGAAGGGATTGACTTCGATGAAACATTTGCTCCTGTGGCTAGACTTGAAACTATTCCATACTGCTAGCCTATGCAAATCATCACAACATACTTCTGTATCAAATGGATGTGAAGAGTGCCTTTCTCAATGGAAGGATTGAAGAAGAAGTTTATGTTGCACAACCACCTGGCTTTGAAGATCCAAAACGTCCTGATATGGTATACAAGCTCAATAAGGCACTTTATGGCCTCAAACAAGCCCCTCGTGCTTGGTATCACACACTCAAAGACTTCCTGAAGAGCAAAGGCTTCAAACCTAGATCCCTGGATCCGACACTCTTCACGAAGACATATGATGATGAACTGTTTGTCTGCCAAATCTATGTGGACGACATTATCTTCGGCTGCATTGACAAAAGATACAGTGATGAGTTTGGTCACATGATGCAAGAGCAATACCAGATGTCCATGATGGGTGAGCTGAAGTTCTTCCTTGGTCTTCAAATTCGTCAGCAAAGCAATGACATATTCATATCTCAAGAGAAATATCTCAAAGATTGCCTGAAAAAGTTTGGAATGCAAGATTGCAAAGGTTACTCGATGCCTATGCCAGCTAAACACCATCTGGGTCCCGATGCCAATGGTAAAGATTTTGATCAAAAGGTATATCGCTCCATGATTGGCTCTTTACTTTATTTATGTGCATCTAGGCCAGATATTATGCTTAGTGTTTTCCTGTGTGCTCGATATCAAGCGGCACCAAAGGAGTCGCATCACTTAGCTATGAAGCGAATACTTCGATATTTGGCTTACACCCCAACACTAGTATTATGGTATCCAAAGGGCTCAGAGTTTGATCTAGTTGGATTCTCAGATGTTGATTATGCTGGTGACGAAGTAGATCGCAAGTCTACATCAGGCACATGTCACTTTCTGGGACGATCACTTGTCTGTTGGTCTTCAAAGAAGCAGCACTGTGTATCACTCTCCACTGTTGAATCTGAATACATTGCTGCTGGATCTTGCTGCGCTCAGCTTCTCTGGATGAAGCAAACGCTCAAGGACTATGGTGTCCATCTGAAGCATGTGCCTCTCTACTGAGACAATGAAAGCGCCATCAAGATTGCCAACAACCCAGTTCAGCACTCGAAGACAAAGCACATTGAAATTCGTCATCACTTTCTCAGAGATCATGTAATGAAGGAAGATATTGATATCATACACGTCAACACTGAAGAGCAACTGGCAGATATCTTCACAAAGCCCTTGGATGAGAAAAGGTTTTGCAAGTTGCGGTGTGAGCTAAATATCTTAGAATCCTTAAATGTCCTGTAATCAGGCACACATCCTAACACTTATGCATATTGATGACTTAGATGTGCAACACACGAAGTAAAGTATATCTTCTATCAATGAAGACTTACATTCTAAGTGTGAATACATTAAGGCGGAATTTGACTTTGGAGCGCCACGATAATTGTGCGCCGTGTCTGGGTCTAATACTTCCTATACGGTGGGTAACGCCACCACCAAATCTTTGTTTGAAGTGTTTCTCGTGGCGTTACATTTGCATAGTCTTCGCATTTGGTTTATCTTCATATAGGACGAATATAGACTTGTGTTCTGTCCTCTACAACATTCACTTATAGCTATGTCTTCTTATTTGAATCTTTTGAACTAAGTGAATGTGATCGGACCCTAACCTCTCTATGCTTTCTCACCTCAAACACTGTCTATCCAAATCATATGCATTCTGTTGGAACAGTCAAATGTCTTCTCTGCGTCCTTGTCAGCAGAAGATACAGAGACAAACATTAAATCTGATTTTAATGCTCAATCCTTTATGCCTGAAACCCGGAGAAGCCGGAACGACCACCCCGACAGTCCAGGCGTGCGTGGGATCGTGGGACAACTCCCAATGTGTTACATGTCCGCCACGTGTCCCTGAAATGTGAACCACCAGGGGCACCTGCGTAATTGCGCTGTGTCGTCTCCCATGCTTATAAATGCACGTCCCATCACGGTCAAAAATTCTTCTACCACCTCTACACCTCGACCATCCCTAGTGCCTCCGCTAGCTCTCGACGACGTCGGCGACGAAGCGCTTCACTGTCGCGACCTCGTCGACGTCGTCTTCACGCCGGCCTCGGACATCGTCTCCTCCGCCGCCGCCATAGGTGTCCTAAGTTGCCAAGTAAGGGCACGGAAGATCGAACTGCTCGGCATCCGCTTCTTCTCCGTCTAGAAGTTCATTGTGTGGTAAATTAAAACTCTCTTTTTACCATCTTCTTGATCCAAAAGATTCATCGCTTTTACCACAAGAAGTTTCTGCCTACACATATATGGATCTATCATGTCTGCATCTCATACTTTGCCTAGAATATTCACTTATGCTTCACATGTAGTTAGATTCCTCACTTGTACCTATTCATGAATTCGTACAAATCTAGAACCAACTCTCATCATATAAGTGAATGTCTTCGCGCTATGAGGTCAAAGTCTTCTAAACTGATTTATCTTCAAAATCTTCTGAGAATGCATATGACCTCTTCCCCTTCCCTCGCATCTCTAATGCTGTCACAGGTACATGTCCGTGGGAGAATCCCTTGGTTCTCATAGTCTGCATTCATTTGTAGAATTCTTGCAGCGTCATATTCACTCTCCCGAAGCCAGTTCCTATCTGACCAGCAGACCGAAGCATTTGCCAGTGTTGAAGCCTTTCAGTTTGAAGCCTTTCAGTTTGAACCCAATGGCCACTGACAAATCTGTTAGGAAAGGTGGCAGACAGCGCCGGGGAAACACCTCCCAAGATTAGCCTTCTGATCTCAGTGAAATGTACAAGACTGATCTAGAGGAGGACTACAATCAGAGGATGACTCGAATCCAATGGATTCGAAGATATTGGGCTGAACAGTGGTTTAAGTACAGATTCGTGACTCAAGAGTATGCTGAAAAGAATGCTATCAAGCGTCCATGGGGAGACATTATGTACAAGAATCTTCCACCCAGGACCCAAGCTGAAGCCATTGCTTAAGGCTTCTTTCCTTGCATGGTCCATGGGCCACAACCAGCAGGTCCAGACCCATCATCACTGCTATGGTGTCGCGACGACAATCTGTTCAAGAGAAATCTTCAGTATGCCAAGAACTCGGCCAAAGAGAACAAGAAGACTTGGGGATTGGACTTCAATCCTGGCCCCTCTGCGCCCCGTGTCGATGGCACGCGCGAAGCTGAACCTAACCTGGTTGGGCCCTTCTACAATTTAGAAGGTCTCATGAGTCACATAAGGGTTCAAGGGGCGGATGTGGATCAACCTCCAAACGATGCCGATTCTGATGAAGCGCCTGCATCTCCGAAGCCCAAGAAGAAGAAGAAATCCAAGGCTTCGAAGACCACTCGACCAATTGCTTTGAGAGTGAAGCCGTCGGCCACTGCTCCACAAGCACCAAGTGTGCAATCTGAGGAGCACTCTCGCATTTCCAAGATCAAATAGCTAAGGAAGACGCCCATGCACAACCCCAGTCCAGCTCTAACTCCTGATGCTGTTCTGAAGAACGCCAATGAAGCCATTGATCTATCAAGCGATGAAGATCTAGCTGATGACGCTCTGGAACAATTGATCAAGAGCAAGAAAGATGCAGAAATCTTCAACGATTTGCCACTCTTTGACGTAGAAGTTTTGAACAACTTCATTGATGAATGGTTTGACACCCCCAACCTCAGCTTTGACGACCTACAACTTCCCGTTGGCCTCGGCGTCTCCTTCAATGGCGTCATTGCTTCTGAGCTAGCTCTTGCTCAGCGAATTGTTGAGCTGAAGCAAACGATTGACTATGAAAAGGCCCAGTTCAAGAAGCATATGGACAAGCTCAGCATCCAAGAAATCCAAAACTTCAAGGTCATGATGCATGAGCTCAAGGAAGCCTTTCGCAAGAGGCGTGAAGAAGCCCAAGGTTCTCGTGGGCGTATCAAGGCCTTGGCGGACAAATGCGTCCAAGCTTACAATGAAGCTGAAAAGCGCAAGGCCCTTGGGCGTCCTGGCATTGACCCTAGGATGGCTGCCAAGAAAAAGAAGAAGCAAACTGTGACCCATGCTGACGAATCAAGGCAGGAAGTGCCTAGCATCGTCTTCCCTGCCAGCATGACTGGCACGAAGCCTAAGGTCACCCTAGCTGCTTCAGAGCTTAAGCAGACAAAGGTGGTTGAAGCTGAAGCCCGCAAGCGCAAGAACAACACTGATGATGCTCCTCCCACTAAGAAGCGCAAGATCAAGAAGGCCCGGGCTGCTCCCAAAGAGCCCCTTTTTGTCGAGCCCATTTCAGTTGCTCATCCCGCATCTGCGCACGAGGAACGTCGCATGATAGTTCATGAGCCTGCTCCCACAGAGGCTGAAGACATTCCAGCTGTTGACCCCACCGCAGCTGAAGACATTGGTCCTCATTACAATGTTGTAGATGATGAAGTCCTTCCTCAGATCGAGTACAATGTGGAATGCCTGTTCTTACGAACAGCGAACGCATCAGCATTGGTCGTCCATTGACGCCAATTGCACATGATGACTCGTGGGCTGATCACCCACAAGATACACCAGCAACTCCCCCAACTCAAGTCACCAGTTCGGTGCTTGAAGATGAAGACTTTGATGCCCAACCAACTCTATCACCACAGGTGTCGCCAGCATTCCGCAGGCTTCGCAAAGGACCAAGGCCTCAAGTTGTTACCCCAAGTGTTCCAGAAGGAGAAGAGCAACAATAAGTTCCTGAAGCTACTCCTACTGTGAACCTCCCAGAGTCCGAAGCCAAAGCGGCTGAAGATATTCCGACTGCATCAGCCGAAGAAGAACAACCCGAAGAAGAAGAAGCATGTGCAGCCACACCGCCTGTTCTCGAGGAGAACGTGTCCGGCCTTCCAGCTCCGGAAGTGGAGGTTACAAATTCTGAGGCTGCCACCACCACCACTGAAGCTAATGACGTTGTCATGGCTGAAGCTAATGTGGCACCTGAAGTCAATGTGGTGCCTGATGTAATGGCACCAGAAGCAAGTGCTGCACTTGAAACCGCTCAGCAGCCTGAAGCCAATGTCACTGCTCCTGTTCCGCCTCCAAGGCCCCATACAATTGAGCAAGCATAAGACCAAGATGATCAGCTCTTCTCTGTCAGATGGCCCATTCCGATTCCTCTGCCTGCTGCTGGACCGCATGCTGCTGGTCCTCAATTTGAACACCATGTTGAGCACATGCCTCAGGTTCAGAAGCCCAAGCTAAGACTACCAAGGTTCCCAGTTGACGCCAGGGTGATAGATGATCAAGATGATGCTACGTCACCACCTCCTCCTTGAGCCCGTGTCGACACTGCAACAACTACTTCTGCACCGCCAAACACCAACGCCGACCCTGCATCCTCTCCTGCTCCAACTGGGAACGAGTAGAGGCTCTATGTCTTGAAACCTTTTTGGTCATTACTGACAAAAGGGGGAGAAGCATATGGGTTGATAGTCTTCAAGCGGGTCCATATGGGCGGGTGCTTTATATTTTGCCCAGTGTTTACAACTCTCGTTTTTGCTACATTTGGTTCTTTGAGTTGTAACACTTAAACTTGATGGTCGTCTGCTATGTTTTCTGGTACTCTATAATGCGATGATAAATTCCGCATGTGCTACGTTATATTCCACGGTCATTTTTGCAGACGTCCATTTCTCATTATGGATATCATTATATTCGACATATCAATTGTGCATGACGAATTGTCTTCATAAGTTGAAGAGGATCTCCACAAGTACAACCTGCCATGTGCATTTGCATTCAAAAGCAAATCAACTATATGCACATCTTCAGGGGGAGCCTTTTGCTACTTACAAAGACAATACCTTTATCCTTTACAATTTCACATACTTTTATCCCCGTTGAAAACTTCAACCAGTTTGTCATCAATCACCAAAATGGGGGAGATTGTAAGTGCATCTAGTGCCACCCCTAGTTGGTTTTTTGGAGTATTGACGAAAAACCTGGTTGAGGGACTAATGTGTTTGTGAGAATTGCAGGATAACACAAGTAGTAGTCCCTCATTGATTCGGTTTACCTACCGGAGATGACCCCTAAAAATGTATGAAGACATTGACGACAAAGGTGGTACATGAAGATAATCATATTGAAGACTATGACAAGAGAAGACATTGTGTGAAGACTATGGAGCGCGAAGACTTAGATGGTTCATTGTTTCCTTTTCTTCTTTGTTGAGTCATAGGAACCACTGTACTGTTAAGTGGGGTCCAAGTGAACTAAGTCAGAGTGACTGAAGTGATGCTCAACCAAATCCTATGTCTTCGAGCGAAGACAATGAGAGCAAATCTTATCCAGAGCTGGATGAGTCAGCTTTACTTGTAGCCCAAGTAAAGTTGTCGTGTGTGTTTGAAATCTGACCGTTGGAACACGTGTCAGTTCCTTAGTGACCCAGGGTCACTTCGGACAAATCAGGCCGGGTTCCCAAGTGGCTATAAATAGCCCACCCCCTACAACATAAATTGGTGGCTGCTCAGAGTTATTACACCGCTTTTGTCATTTGAGAGCAACCCACCTCCGAAGCATTTGAGAGAGAGATCCTTGCGAGGACAAAGCCCAAACACCCAGAGCCAAAGAGTGTTAGGCATCACTGAAGTGTTTCTGTGTGTGTGACCTGAAGACTTGTTACACTTGAGGACTGTGTTTCCTCCAGCCGGTTAGGCGTCGCGTTCCGAGCTTCCAAGAGTCATTGTGGATTTCCGGTGAACGAAGTATGTGAAGGTTTGGAAGTCTACCTTGAAGACGTACCAGAGTGATTGGGCGAGGACTAGGTGTCCTTAGCTCAAGGGGAACAAGGTGAAGACGCAGTCTTATGAGTTAAATCTCAGCCTCCCTAACCAGACGTACAGTTGTCACAGCAACTAGAACCGGTCTAACAAATTACTGTCTTCCCCGAGCTACTGGTTCTATCCTTTCCTTCTCTTTACTTACTGTTCTTCATTGTGAAGTCTTTGCTAGCTTGCCTATTTGTTTGACTTCACTTTGTGACTACTTGTTCTGATTGGCTTCATTCAATCTTCCATCCTGATCCTTACTGCCTAGGTGCTATTAGTCTTCATGCTTGCACTTCATTGAATACTTGACTATGGCTTGTCTAGTGTAGTCTACCTTCCGCTGCATATAAATAGGATCATTACTATTGTTTGTCTTCGAAACTTCCATGTTTTGAAGCATTCCATAAAAATCGCCTATTCACCCCCCTCTAGTCGGTATACTGCACTTTCACGCACCCAACGCTCCCCTCAGGCTGGGCTCAGGGGCTCTCCTCTGGAGGGCCTCCGACCTAGCCAATGTCTCGAGGGAGGCACTCGGGGAACATGTGGAGGCGTGCTTCGCCGCAAGTTTCCCTCCGGAGGCCGCAAGGCATGAGGCACCAAGCGCTCAGGAGGTCATCAGCCAGACTCTCGAAGACTAGCAGGTGCCAAGGCCAATGCGGGGCGAGCGCCGGCCAGCACCTCGGAGTGCAGCCGTCGTCCCAGGATCGGGCGACGGGCCGCACGTCTGTGTCAACGTCCCAGGACTCAACAGGATGGCATCTCAGGAGCTCGACTGGCCATCTCAGGTGGGCTAGTGCAAGGGTCCCCCCACAGCTACGTTCACATGCCCTTCGGATTGCCAAACCAGGCGGCCCTGCACCAGTGCCACATGCAGGAGGTCCTGGCGACTCGCGAGGCTAGGCATCAGGAGATCTTGGCGGAGGTGGCCTCGGTTCTTCACGAGCTCTTTGAACCTCCGGAGCCTCGTGAGGCCCCGGAGTTAGGCGGCTCGTGAGGAGCGACATCTGCATCAAGCGTCTTTAGCTACATCAGCACCACTTCAGCAACTGTGCCAGGTGACATTTTCCAGTTTTGTTTAGCTGGGAGCGCCCCTTGGGCTACATTATTCCCAGGTCGCACGGGCTTTCCCCTGCGGCATGTATCCTTCTTGCATACCTAATTTACCTTGTTGGGGGCGCCCCTCGAGCTGCATCATCCCCAGGCCGCCCGGGTATATCCCGGTGGCATGTATCGTTCTTGCATCTTACCTGAACTAGCATTACCTTTCCCATCAGCAGCTTTAAAATTATTTACCTGCCTGACCGGCACTTAGATGCCATGAACGTTGTATCCCATCACTGACTTGCCTACGCCCGCCTCATGATTCAGGACATGCATGGCGTCTGTGCTCGGGTCTGCCCCTACAGCATCACCAAATCGAAGCGGCTGAGCTTTGGCTCGTGGGCCAGCTCCGTGTACGTCACCTCCCATGGTCCTTGGTGCCTTGCCCTTGCAAGGACTGAGCGTGAACCTGTGGTAAGGGCGCACGACACGATGCCTCGTCGCTTCGGGAGCCACGCGCTGGTTGTCTTTCCTTAGGATGTCCGCATGAGAAGGCTAGGCACGACGTTTGTGCTCGGGTCCGTCCCTGCAGCGTCGATAAACCCAATGGCTGAGCTCTGTCTGGCAGGCCGGCCCTGTTCACGTCACCTCCTGGGGTCGTTGGTGCCTGGCCTTCTCATGTGGCAACCTCCAGGGATTCACTCGGCACAGGTTGCCTAACCACCTTGCAGGATAATCTCGGACGCTCTGAATCAAGACCAGGTGCAACCCGCCTTGAGGTAGGGTCCCGTGAGTCCCGTGCTGGCTCACGGGTGCCCAGATACTCCTCGTCTAGCCTTGTCGTGCAAGCCACATGTCAGGGCGGGGCTGTACACGCCCCGGTGGCTCTCTGCAGTAGGGAGTCCCCTCTCACGTGCCAGTGGAAGCACCATGCTCCATGCTGTCAATCGACACGGTCGAGGACCGGCTATGCCCGTGCAAGAATGGTAGTGCCATGCTCTGAGAACTCCTTTGACTGATCCATTTTGAATTCCTTCAAAATCTTGTAAGGGTATGTGCTTTGTGAAAGTCCTATTAAACATCTCGATCAATCTCTATAGACCTTGGTGCCCAATACATAAGTAGCTTTACCGACGTCTTTTATTAAAAAATTCTTATTCAAGTATCCATTTATGCTATCCAGAAATTCTATATCATTTCCAATCAACAATATGTCAACCACATATAATATCAAAAAGCATACAGAGCTCTGATACGTACATTTTGGATGATGCTTTTATATCGATATTTATTGCATTATGGGTTGTTATTACACATTATGTCACAATACTATGCCTTTTCTCTCTTATTTTACAAGGTTTACATGAAGAGGGAGAATGCCGGCGGCTGGAATTCTGGACTGGAAAAGGAGAAAATATTGGAGACCTATTCTCCACAACTCAAAAAGTCCTGGAACTCCACGGAAGTCAGTTTTGGAATATATAAAAAATATTGGGCGAAGAACGCACTAGAGGGGGGCCACCCACAGTCAACGAGGGTGGGGGCGCGCCCTACCCCCTGGGCGCGCCCCCTTTCCTCGTGGGCCACCTAGCAGCCCCGCGATGCCCATCTTCGGGTACAAGGTGTCTTCTGCCCTGGAAAAAATCATAAGGAGGCTTTCGGGACAAAGCGCCGCCGTCTCGAGACGGAACCTTGGCGGAACCACCGCCCCATTACAAAATTCCAGCTGATCACACACGACAATAAAATGCAGATATTTTCGAAAAAACCTCACAAGAAATAAGTTCAAAAACAAATAATATAAAAAATTTCAAACACAGCTTAATTATAAGAACTAAAAAATAGAAATACATATATTTTTCTGGAAAATTAACCGTAGAAAATTGTAAATAAAAATTTCAGAAGCAAAATTATAAAAAGTTCAACTACTACAATTCATAAGGTTCAAGTAAAACAAAATACTGTGCCGCAAAGATAAAAATCTTTTAATTGTAAAAAATACTAGAAATATCATTATTTAACTTAAAAAATGTGATCCAAAATTCATCTAAAAAAGTAAGAAAAAATGTTATACAACAAACAAATTTGATTGGTAATTGACAACCTAAAATAGTTCAGTACTATCATTAACAGAATGTAAGTTCTGTAATCTTGAACCCAAAAAATGGGGTTCTACAAAGATCATCAGCGTATAGTTCCTTCTGCGAGCTATGTACGTGAAAATATACCAGTCAAAACAAAGGATGCCCATCAGTTCAACTATAGAATTGTTCCAGTACTAATGTAAAGAAGAATATATAAATAAAGCAGTTATACTTGAGCAAAACAGATAGAAAAAGCTTTACATAAGTTCTTGCAAACCGTCTGATAATACAATAGAATTCAACCATCTGACATGCAGAAGTTTTAAAGAAAAAATACTGCAACATAATCAACCACACACAAATCTCACGAACCGGCGTCATTTGCCACATTTAAACCTACAACACATAAATTCTGAGTGTTAGAGAGTCATCTTCCCTGGAGAACATAACCATAACCACATCACCATCCACAAATCCAGACTCTGCCACAAACTCCTTCCACCCAGTAGTTAGGTTGATGCAGCCATCAAAGTCGATGTGGTAGGCAACTTCCATCAACTGATACCCATTTTTGTCTGAAGTCTCCATCTTAAGAACACCGGAACTAGGAGCAACAATCCTGATCCTGGGTGACATTTTCTGCAAATGGGCTTGGGAGTACAAAAAAAAGTGAACATCTAACATAACTGAATTTTTACATAGATATATGAACGGTTTGCATAACAAACTGAAAAGAAAAAAAATCTGAACCAAAACAATAACACATAACTGACTAGTCATGTGAACTGACTAAACTGAAGAAATATACATATCAACACACCTACAGTAAAAACATCTGACAAAAAACAGATCAAGGTTATACAAAAAATGGATAAAAAACTGTTTAGTAATGAACAAATAAAAAAAGAAATCCCTACTGTTAAATCGTGACAAAAACAAATAAAAATATATAGACAAACTATTCATAACACTAAACTACAGATCCAGTCCATGGGATTCAAAAAGAGACCTACAAAAATGTAGAAAACAAAACGAATAGAAACACATACCATGATTCCTTCAAGTCACCAACCGTCAGACGACAAACATATGGCGCACGAAACCCATGGTTGATGTACAGCAGACAAGAAATTTGCCCACGGCGCTGAGTCTGGGTGAGCTCCAAACCAGATTGTACACACAACCATCAGCTATGCGCGCCATCTTTGCCAGGCATCCGCATGAACAATCCTCCATGGAACACACAGGAACAGGGAAGAAAACAATGAAGAGAAGAGGTAGGAACCTAGATCTAATTCTGGAAGAAGGAAGAAAAAAGACGGGGAGACTGAGCCACACACCACACATAGATGGATAGAATTTATAGTCAGGGAGACTCGCAGATTATAAAAATAATAAATAGGCAGGTGGGTAGCCAACTGGTAGGAAATAGTTATTATACAAGCCATGCAACATTTGACCGCAAATCAGTTAAACTTTTGACAAACAAGCTGTTCAAAAGTGCACATGTCAAAAAATTTGCAGATAAAACAACACATTCAGACATAAAACAGTTCAATTCATTTAGTCATTCAAACATCTTCTCCCTCACAACAAAAATCTTAAAAACATAATCTTCACTACTTCAGTCATAACAATCAAAGAAACGATGCCATTTGGCCCTGGTGGATGGATGTGTAGCCGTGGGGGCTCTTGCCCTAGCCCAACTGATGATCTGAATATGGTTCCTTCCCCTGCCATCTGTGAAAAGAAGCTCCAATTCATTGGAGTTGCATGTATCCATCACCTCGCATGCAAGGCGTCTGTTGAACTCTGCCTCCAGTTTCTCCTCGGCAGCACATCGTGCCATCTGCCTGCGCCTGCGCCTCCTCCTCCTCCCCTGCTCAAATACTGCAGCCCTCACATCGACGGCATCCCCCTCCTCCTCTGTGACCTCTCCCAACTCAGGATCCATCTCGCTATTCTTTGCTTGCAGCTGGTAGAATGAAAGTGACAGAGGGCTCGGGCTTTATAATCAAAGTGCAGAAGTATCGGTAGGCAGCCAGTTCCAATGTCAACGCACAGTAACACAACTTTCACACACAGCAGTCCAACTACACATACGGCAGCAATTCAAACAAACACTGAAAAACACGCAACTTAATTACACAGTTTGACCAGATTACAAGAAAAATTAGAACCTACAGTAAGCCGCCATACACCACCTCCGCCAACGACTAAATAGCATGGGAATCCAGGGTAGAAACAACTCAAAAGAAGCAAAATTGGCAACACAAATCTTTTCATACAATCCTCATAACTCTCCCTGCAACACCAATTCGAAAATAAAACAACAGAAAAAGAAGAACACATTTACATGGCGGACGTGGAAAACGACCAAGAACACCAAAACTTGTAATCAGAAATTACAAATGAAATTCATATCCAAAAACTCTAATATACCAATAATTCCCACATCCAAAATAACAAACAGGACATAAATTGAGGCCTACGAACACCACCGTAAACACCAACGCCCAAAACACATCCGCCGCCAAATACCGACGCCGTCACCTCCGGTGACTACAGATCGCAAAACATGACCAGGTGACCGCGCGCACGTGCGGAACCCCTTGCATGTCTCCTCTAGCAACGAATAGCCCGCAGCATCGCGCCAGAGAACGCCCGGAAGCTCCACATTGCATCCCCTGTCTCCGCCCGTCGTACACGCAGGAAGATCATTTCATGAGGAAAACTACGTCAGTCCAACCTGCAAACCACGTCAGTTCAAGAAGGGTAACATAATAATATTCTATTACGCGTAACAGAATAGCCCAGATGTATATATATATATATATATATATATATATATATATATATATATATATATGTAATTTCATCACATATACGTGATGATACTTAACTACTAGGTACAATGCATAAAATTCAAAACGAACAAAACTAAAACTAATAATCCCTCCTGGTGCGCGGCGACTTCCCAGTGCGGAGGCAGTACTCCGACTCCTCCGCCTCGCAGCGCTTGACGTACCGATCTGCCTCTTCCTAGCGGACGCGCACGGCCGATCTTGCCATTTCGTTGTGTGCCCACCGGAACTCCTCGTCGGTGGCACACTGGAGCTTATCGGCCCACCTATACTCAGCGACGAGGCGCCCAGCGCCTATGACCTTCCTAGCAAAGTACCGGTCATCGTACACCTCCTCGGCATCATGACGCGCCCGCCCCCAAAGCTCTGCTACCTCCTTTTTCCAGGCGGCATCACGGGCTTCACAGGCCGCCTGGTACCTAGCTTCCTCCTCCGCCATCTCCTTCTTGAATGCCACTTTCCTGCCTTTGTCAGCCGGCAACAGCGACTTCCACAGACAACGATTGTACTGGCCCCAAAACTAATCGAAAGTTGGGGTGTCCGACGCAACCTCGTCAGGCGGTGCGTAGGGGTCCTTGTCGCTGCTAAACCAGTGAGCATCCTCGGGGGGCGGTGTCTCCTCGTCGGTGTGTGGGCAGACCGACGGCACCATGGCAGAGATTTGTGAGAGAGAGAGAGAGAGAGAGAGAGAGAGAGGGCGAGCGAGGGGAGGATGTATATGAGAATGGAGGCGGGATGATGTGAGCAAGGTAGTATGTATTGGCGGTGGGACAGTACACACGCTAGTCGCCGAAATTTACGAGTACAGTAGTTTGAATTACACACAATGCCCGCAGCAAATCTGTGTGTCAACATAATAGCTGACGATTTCCAATACAAAATCGTGGCTGATTAATGATCCCCGCCAATCATCTACCAAACCTCAAGCCGCGAGATAGGGTGCCAATCGTGTGGGGGCGGTTGTCTTGCCAGATCTTTACATTTTTCTTTTTTGAACACCAAATATTTACATCGTCTGATGATTTTTAACTCGCACACAAGTACACAAAAATATCATTTTCAAACCGTTTTTGGTAAGACGTTGCATGTAGATGTATTTCAAATTTGAATTACGGTCATCAAATGGTTAGAAAATCACTTACATGTCTTTAAAAGGTCAAATGACCCCATAAAATTTCCAAATTTTCACATGACAGTTGTATTAGTGCACGTTAAATGTAGGAAAAAAATTGAAGGCCGTAAGAGGAAGCTATCTCCCATCCGTCAACAAACATGCATTGTTCTCTCTCGGAACCACGAACCTTCTAGTGATTTGCTCCGGTTTGTGAGGGGTGTGTGTAAAACACTTCGGTCAAACAGGTCAATTTTTTTACCACATCATCTTAGTGGCATGACATTAAATCAAGCAAGGTTTCATGTTTTTTTGATCATTTTTTAATTTTTTGGAATTAAAATGCCATGGCATGCACTGCATGCATGTGCCCATGCTTTGACACCAATATGTTTGAAAATTCCTTCGAGTTTACTGCACATGGAATTAACTCGCACACAAGTACAGAAAAATATGATTATTCAAACCGTTTTGGTTAGGCGTTGCATGTAGATGTAGTTCAAATTTGAATTACGGTCATTAGATGGTTAGAAAATCACTTAAATGTATTTAGAAGGTCAAATGACCCCTGAAATTTACAAAATTTCCACATGACAGTTGCATGTTAAACATAGGAAAAAAATTGAAGGCTGTATGAGGAAGCTATCTCCCGTTCGTCATCAAACAATTATTGTTCCCTCTCGGAACCACAAACCTTCAAGCGAGTTGCTCCGGTTTGTGTCCAAACGTTCGTCAAACATGCCAATTTCTTTACCACATCATCTTGGTGGCATGACATTACATCAACCAAGTTTTCATGTGTTTCTAATCATTTTTCTATATTTTGGAATTAAAATGCCATGTCACTCCATGCATACGTATGCATGTGTCCATGTCGTGAGACCAATATGTTTAAAAATTCCTTCTTGTTTACTGCACATGGAATTAACTCACACACAAGTACACATATATGATTTTTCAAACCGTTTTGGTTAGGCGTTGCATGTAGATGTAGTTCAAATTTGAATTACGGTCATTCAATGGTTAGAAAATCACTTAAATGTCTTTGAAAGGTCAAATGACCCCTAGAATTTTCCAAAATTTCACATTAAAGTTGTAGTAGTGCATGTTAGACGTAGAAATTGAAGGTCCTAAGAGGAAGCTATCTCCCGTTCATCACCAAACATGCATTGTTCCCTCTCGGAACCACAAACCTTCTAGCGAGTTGCTCTGGTTTGTGAGGGGCGTGTGTCCAAACTTTCGTCAAACATGTCAATTTCTTTACCACATCATCTTGGTGGCATGACATTAAATCAATCAAGGTTTCATGTTTTTCTGATCATTTTGAATTGTTTTGGAATTAGAATGCCATGGCATGCACTCCATGCATGTGCCCATGCCTTGACACCAATATGTTTGAAAATTCCTTCTAATTTACTGCACATGGAATTAACTCGCACACAAGTACACATAAATATTATTTTTCAAACCGTTATGGTTGTGCGTTGCATGTAGATGTAGTTCAAATTTGTATTACGCTCATTTTATGGTTAGAAAATAACTTAAATGTCTTTAAAATGTCAAATGACCCCTGAAATTTACCAAATTTTCACATGACAGTTGTATTAGTGCACGTTAAACGTATGAAAAAAAATTGAAGGACATAAAAGGAAGCTATCTCCCGTTCGTCAGCAAACATGCATTGTTCCCTCTCGGAACCACGAACCTTCTAGCGAGTTGCTCCGGTTTGTGAGGGATGTGTGTCCAAGCATTCGTCAAACATGCCAATTTCTTTATCACATCATCTTGGTGGCATGACATTACATCAACCAAGGTTTCATGTGTTTCTAGTCATTTTTCTAATTTTTTGAATTAAAATGCCATGTCACTCCATGCATACGTATGCATGTGTCCATGTCATGAGACCATTATGTTTCAAAATTCCTTCCAATTGACTGCACACTGAATCAACTCGCACAAAAGTACACAGATATGATTTTTCAAACCGTTTTGGTTAGGTGTTGCATGTAGATGTAGTTCAAATTTCAATTACGGTCATTAAATTTCTAGAAAATCACTTAAATATCTTTAAAAGGTGAAATGACCACTAGAATTTTCAAAAATTTCACATTACAGTTTTAGTAGTGCACGTTAGACGTATAAAAAAATTGAAGGCCATAAGAGGAAGCTATCTCCCATTCGTCATCAAACATGCATTGTTCCCTCTCGAAACCATGAGCCTTCTAGTGAGCTGCTCCGGTTTGTTAGGGGTGTGTGTCCAAACTTTGGTCAAACATGCCAATTTTTTACCACATCATCTTGGTGGCATGACATTACATCAACCAAGGTTTCATGTTTTTCTGAATTTTTTTAATTTTTTGGAATTAAAATGCCGTGTCACTCCATGCTTAATTGTGTCATACCCGTTAGACCAATATGTTTGAAAATTCCTTCCAATTTACTACAAAAGGAATTAAATCGTGCACAAGTACACGAAATATGAGTTTTCAAACCATTATGGTTAGCTGTTGCATGTACATGTAGTTAAAATTTCAATTACGGTCATTAAATGGCTAGAAAATCACTTAAATGTCTTAGAAGGTCAAATGACCCCTGAAATTCTCCAAAAATTGACATGACAGATGTATTAGTACTACAAAATTTCTCGTTCATTTAAAACACCATTCGTTGGCACTTTATTCCAAACTTGTCTTCCACATCTAATAAAAAATATCTACAACATCACACATAGTTGTTTTCTAGGAACCATTTGTAATGAAAATATCTGTGTCTATTTAAGTCTCCCTCCTTAAGCTTCGCCGGCTCGTCTGCTCTAGTGTCGGCAACCCCCGAATACACGAATCCAGATCCCCATTCCCGCACCCCTTTCTTGCAATGATGATGCCATGGAAACACTTCGTGAAGGCCCGTACGATGGCCGCGTCCCCCGCCTAAGCGCCACCGCCTGCGCCGAGAGAGCGGCCGCCTATGCCTAGAGTGCCTTCAAATCTGCATTGAGAGCGGCTGCTTCCATCGAGAGGGCATCTGCGGCAGTCGACAGGGCAGCTATAGTAGCCGAGACGGCTGCACATGCTGTTGCGACGGTGGCTGCAAACGCCGAGAGTGCTCGAGCTACCATCCATTCCGCTGATGTCGCCCTGCCCGGGTCGTGGCCATCCATGCCAAGATCGAGGATGCACACACCAAGATATTCCACGCCACCTCGGACTCCAGCATGCAACCCACATCTGAAAAGGTGGTGGTGGCCATGGAGCACATGCTTCCTCATGAGGTCGCCGAGCGGAAGCTGGAGATGCAGGAGGCGGCGGAGATCAAGGAGTGCCGGGAGAAGGAGTTGCGCGTGGCCGAGGTCGAGGTAGAGAAGAGTCTGTCCATCGAGGAATCGGTGGTGGAGGACCAACGCAAGCTCTGGCGCAACCACTACTACGAGTACTACAACCTTGAGGGCGGCACCGAGGACGAGGACAAGGACACGGTCGACATCAGCAGGGGGGATGCGGAGTCCACCAACTGTCGTCATGTCGCCAGGATAAGTCATCGACGTCTCATCTCACACCCGCTATGCATAGGCCAGCGCCGCGGTGGATTTTTAATTATGCGTACTTGGGCTTTGTTTATAATGCTGGTCTTTTGTTAGAGCAATGTTTAGGTCAACTGGCTCTATGTAATTACTAAAATTGGTCGATTTACTAAGTGTGGGATGTGTGTTGTACGCTCTTTTGTGTGCCCAAATTAGCAAGCGATGTTAAATTATGCAATGACGTACCCGGGGAAATTTCCACCAAAATTTGAATTATCAAACTCATCCCATGCGCGTAAAGTAAAAGAATCGTTTGCGATGTACACAACCATTCAAAGTGAATGGTCCGGCGGCACCGCGTGCTGTCAAAGTGAATGTGCCCATGGCTTGAGACCAAAATTTGAATTATCAAACTCATGCCATGCGCCGCACGCAAAGTTTCCCTCCACATTTTCAAAATTTTGGCCTACCGCCAAAATATCTACCCCTGCCCCCCTTCCCCACCCCCTTTTCTCCCTGACCACAAGTCACATTTCCCCTGTTTCCTCCTTCCTTCCTTCCTTGCTAAGCTATAGCCGCTTTCTCGCTCTCGCCGTCTCGCATCCTACCACCGGGGTCGCCATGGTCTTCTTCAAAGACATCTCCAGTGGTTCCTCCTCCGGCGACTGCTCCTTCACCATCCGGGTATGCCTCTCTTCTCTCTCTCGGGATATGACTTGGAATGAAGGATTTTTACCCGGAGGTCGATTTGAGTCGTTTCGTCCTCTTGTAGCTCCCTAAGACCATCAGTGGCAATGAATGGAGCTGGGTGGCTGAAGATCTATCTTCTTGTTGTCACCATCAATGTCCATGCGTGTAGCTACTTGTGTTTGATTTTGGGGACATTGGGAGGAAGTTTTAGGCATGTGCAGAGAAGGTTAGACCCTCTTCGGTTGTTACAAATCATTTGTTAGATGTGATTCAGACACTGTCACGGTCCCAACCCATTCATACCACACCTTCAACCAAACGCATCCTAAGATAGTGTCACAGTTTGTACCTAGTATCTTAAATTGTTGCCATCTCATCAGCGGTGGCATTAGAAAACTATTTGGCACCACTTCAGCAGTTTGTGCAGCCAACTTTGGTCCACACATCCGAGCAGCCAAGCAGTAAAGTACTAAATCCTTATGGCATGAAGGAACTGGGCATCGGAGAAACTACATGCTCCGGAGTCCGGGTCCCTGATTTTTTTCCGCTGCATCGACTCGCATGTTCAGGGCACCGGTCTTTCCATGAGTTTTGGCATACATAGTGGATGGCCCTAGTGCTATTAGTTCTATGTTACTAAATTTGTGCATGTAAACCAGTTAGTATCAATTTGCTGTCATCCAAACATTGTCGTTATGTTGTTGCAGTTATATTTACCTTCCTCATAAAATGTTCAATTTTTTATATATTGTACATGAGTAAGAACTTGTAGCGTCATTGTAGTTAATTATAGCTTCTGATGTTCCAGAATTTGGTTGTTGTCTCAGTACCAATTATTTCATTTGCACATTGATCTTTTTGAGAAGTTATGTCATAATTAACATGTTTCTTCTATTTTTCAAAATAAGTATTGGTGATTTTCTATGTTGCTACAAACCCATTTCCCCTACAATTGTTACTGATCTATTTTTAAATATTATAGGATGAACGAAAGTGTTCTTACTTGGAGTGGGTTGATCAAGACTGGCCAGAGTCTTTGAAGATGTGCCTAACGAAGCTCTGGAGCATGTATGAGGAAGGGAACACACGTAGGCTTAGAGAAAGTCTTGTCAACATTGAAGCATATGTCAAGATGCGGGATAAAAAGCTGAAGGTGGAGATTGAGCTCGGATTTTTTAAATCAGACTTTGCTAAGATGGTGTTGGCGAAGGAGGAGGCACTTTCCCAGTTGGCCCGTGCAAAACGGGTTCTTACTGAACTGAAAGCAGATGTGCATAAGACGAGCCTGGATGATCTAGATTAGGGAAATGAATATATTGTTCTTATGAAGTTGAACTAGCTATATGTTGTACTGTGCTATTTTCATGTAGCCATCGTACTATGATGTTATAATTGGCAAACATCTGTTCGATATGAAATGTGAATTTGCGTATTACTGGAATTATTAACTGTAAGCTAATAAACCTGCTAAATGTGTCATGGACCTTTGCAAATGGTTCTAGAAGTAAAAGTGCTTGCGATGGATAGCCCAATGCCACACAGTTTTCTTCATCAAATCATGTGTGATATAGTTGATAAAAGCAAATAGTTAACCAAGGAAGACCGTTTGTGATAGTTACACCTTTCACACACGAGCCTACACATAAAATTGTGTGGGATTTACGTCCGAATGGGAACGTTTTCCCTGGATTGACTGTGTGCGATGTACATAAGAACGAAAACGTATTCCTTGGATTGACTGTGTGTGATATACATATGAACATAAATGTTTTTCTGGGATTCACCGTGTGGGATGTACATACATACGGAAATGATTTTCTCGGATTACCGTGTGGGATGTACATACCTATGGAAATTATTTTCTTGGATTACCGTGTGGGATGTACATACCTACGAAAATGATTGGGTTTCCATGCCTCGCCCGATCGCACACGACCCTAGCCTGGGTCCCAGGAGGGCCTATCCCCGACGATTTTTGGTCATGTGGGAAGGACACCCTATCACACACACTCACTTGGCGATGGTTCCAAATGCCGTCGTAGAAAGGGGTAAAAAACTATTTGTTTAGGACTGACGCGCACCAGTGTTGCATCTAGTTCCTAACCCTTTCTTTTTCGTGTTGCTCAAGTATATTTTGTTGCATATGATTGTACATTCTCTTGATGAAAATACATTTCTAACAGGTACCTAGATTCTTCATGGTGAAGAAGCAGTGCTATGTTGTGTACAAAGGGAAGGTTTCGGGAGTGTACAATGAGTGGCATGAGTGCCAGGCGCAAGTGGAGGGGGTCTCGGGCGGCAGCCATACAGGCTTCAAAATCAGACAAGAAGCAGAAGCTAGTTACTTGAGGTTCACACTAGCGGGAGAGAGGACCGCCGCCTCATGTACTGCATAGTTCCGCTCTCACTCATAGTGATAGTTCTTCTCGCGTATATCGTTGTTTAGATGGATGACGATGTAGTTGCAAGTATTCGAGACTTGTATCACTATTTTCGAGATGATGATGAGAGACCACTTTTGTGTTGGATGATGATTATGATGATGACATGATTTTATAATACTATTTGTATGTATATGCTATGATTACATATGTATGTGTATGATATGCTAAAAATTATTGTATAAACCCTGTTCGAATAAAAACAAATATGCAAAATAACTGAAACTTATAAAACTAGCAGTAGGGAGGGGAATAAATTTAGCAGCAGCGCGCCCTTACTAGTAGCGTGGCTTAATTAAAGGCGCTGCATATATTAGCAGTAGCGCGCTGCTACAACGTGCACTACTGCTACCCATGTATAGCAGTAGCATGGTCTGACCCGCGCTACTCGTACATGATACCCGGGCTACTAATAGACCAAATATCCGTGCTACCGCTAGGCTTATCCCCAGTTCGTACAACCGCGGTTAGGCTACTTGCATCGCGGGTACCGCGTGCTGGATGTCCTTCCTCTGGTTTATTCAATGAGAACACTGGGCACGGCATCTGTGCTCGAGTCCTTCCCTGTAGGATCGATAAACCCAAGCGACTAAGCTCTTTCTGGCGGGCCGGCACTGTTCACATCACCACCTAGGGTCCTTTGTGTATGGCCTTCTTATGCGATGGCCTCCGGAGGTTTGTTCGGCGTAGGTCGGCCCCACCAGTGGTTCTACAAGCGCGCTCTGCGCCAGAAGACCATGTGTAACCCACCTTGAGGTAGGGCCTCGTGAGTCCCGCATTGGCTCATGGGTGCCCAGATACACCTCCTCAAGTTTGGTCATGCTAGTCACGCGTACGAACGACTTGGGGTTGTACATGACCCGTAGTCTCCCCCAGAGGGAACTCCCACCCATGCTCAAAGTGGAAGCCCCATGGTCCGCGCTGGCGGATGACACGATCATTCAACGTCTATGCCCACGCCCATGTGGAAGCCCCATGCTCCGCGCTAGCGGACGACATGGTCATGCAGTGGCTATGCCCACACCCAAGTGGAAGCCACATGCTCCGCGCTGGTGGATAAACAACTGAGGGCGCCCAAGGGGCTGCACCAACCTCTGGATGGCCTTTCGACCCTTCACATGGCCCTGTCACACTGCTTTCCCCTAGGAAGTGTGCGCAAGGGGGCTAGACACGGTGGCTACGCTTAGGCCGAGCCTAGAACATGCCACCTCACTAGGTCCCTTGTACCTTGGTCTTCTCATGCCCCTCCTAGGCAAAAGTTGGCAAGGAAAGGTACGAGGGTTCCAGATTATCTTCGTCGTTGTCTATGTTTCCTTCATGAGGGCTGCTCGTACGTAAAGGGGCACCCCTGAGCATCGCAACTCTAGGTCCTCGCTAGTCACACAGCCCCTCGCCCCTTGGTTCGTCCTGGTGATCTGGATGCCCCAATGGCAGTCAAGGTATGCGTGGGACTGGGCCCTACTGACGTAGAGGAAAAAGGCAAACAAGAAGGAAACTAAGCACGAAAAGGAAATCATAGACTCCTAACAGTTATTACAAGGACCAAATGTTCATCAAGTTCAAGCAAAGTCTTACGCCTCCGTGAGGCACGATAAATGTTGCAGGATAAAATTAGGAGGAAGGGCCGTCTCCGCCGCCTGCCCTGACTGTGGTAAGCTCGTCATCAACACCGCTGCAGCCATCATTGCCGATGCGGGCCTCCACCACCGAAGGCCCCACATCAGGAATGTAGGTAAACTTCTTCAATAGCTCGTCCACGTGACCCTCCACGGCAGTCATGGCAGTGGCATGGGCCTCAGGAGTGACCGGGTGGATCACCACGTCGATGTTGAAGCCCGAGTCCTGGAGGAAGAGCTGGCTGAAGACGCGCGTCGCAGTTGCGAAGAAGAGCGAGTAGCACTCCTCCGCCAGGATGAGTCCACTTCGGTGGCAGCACCCTCAAGCGCATCCTCAAGATTGGAGGAAAGTCTCGCAAGGCCAACCTCCGGGGTCGCCAGCGGCTCCTCGAACCCTCCCTTACAGATGGAGCACACGGTCGCCTTCCCATCGGCGGCGGCTAGGATCTTCTCCCTAGCATCCAGCTGGGCCGTCGCCTCAGCGACACGCTGGGCATGGGACTCCTGAGCTTCGGCCACCTCCTCCTTCAACTTGGCCAGGCGATCGTGCTCCATGGCCTGGTCAGCAGCTACCTCGGTCAAGTCGGAGTCGCGATCGGTAAGCTTCGCCTAACAGGCCTTGAGTTCCTCCTCCGACCGGCAGAGTCGTTGGGCACGAGCGGGTTGCTCCTCTTGGATAGTCTTCAGCTTGGCTTCCGCCTCACTGCAGCACCTCTTGGCAGACGCTGCACCGGCCAGTGCTGCATCGCGAGCCTCTTTGGCCTTGGCGACCTCCTTCTCACTCTCTGCGGTGGTTGTTCCAGCCCATTCCCAGGCCGTCCTGGTGGTCGTGCCGGCCTGGAGCCACGCCCGACAGCCCCAGATGCTCCCTCACAAGGCACCTATCGGCATCCTGGAGGCCAACTCAGATTCGGCCAAGCACGGTGAAGGCCTCGTCCAGGGATCCGAGCCTGATCATGGGACCGCAGTCCGCAAGTGCAAGGGGCTCGCGAGGAGGCAGCGCCGATGCAACAACTGGTGTCAAGGCCAACAAAGTGGTGGCTCAGACGGCTTGGGGCAACGGAGGTCCCAGGCTCCCCTCAGGCTCAAGGAGGGTAGACCACTCCGCGGTCTGCTGGCCTGTGGGGGCCTGCTCCTCCTGAGGCTGCATCACCGCGTCTTCAGGGGTAGATCCCATCAGAGGAGGGCAAGGAGTCGCCCCCTCCACTAGTGTCGAGGTCGCAGCGGTCGCGACAAGGAGCGGCGCCTCATGAGACTCAGTCTCCCCAGCAAGCGGTGTTTTCCGGGCAGGGGGCTCCTTCAGCCCAACGCTCGTTTCTTCTTCTGTGTCGCGTTGCCTCTCCTGGTCATCAATAGCAGGATACCATGAGCAGAGTTTTAATCTAAGCTCGAGCAAAAGCTAGTTGGGCTACTTACTCCTTAGGGTCGATCCACTTCCTCTTCTTCTCTTTCTCGGCAAACGTCGGGGTGCCCTCGCCTTTCCCTGGCGCGGCCTTGGCCGTGTCCGGGGAGCGATCGGTGTGCTCCTTGATGGGCGCCGACACGTCACTACCACCTGGAGGGGTGAGCAGATCACCCTGAGGGGTCGCTGTCGGCGCAACCACATCTTCCCAACCGGAGTGTGGGGAGCCCTCCGGAGGGGGCACGACCGCACATTTCTTCAGGGTCACCTGCCCAGACAATTTGTGCAGTCTGTGGGCTAGCTTAGACCTCCAGAGAGCCCTGGCAGAGCGCGACGAGTCCGCCAGAGGCTCGCCAGAGTCGTCATCTTCAAGGTTGCGAAGGATCTCGCTCCGCGATGGAGGGGACACCTCCTTCAGGTCATCATCCTCGATCTCTTCGGAATCCCCTTCCTCGCCGCTGTGACCGGAGGACTCCGGCACAGGGGAGTTGGGGCGCTCGGGTGACGCGAGCTACATCTCGTGAAGAGGGGCATCATGGTAACCAGCTCCTCCCTTTCGCCGCGGCGGTACAACGGGGTGTAGGCCTCAAGAAGACCCCCCACGGTCACCATTTAACAAGATGGCCATGGCATTGTCCAGCTCTTCACCTGTCAGGCTGGCAGGGCACATCCATATATCGTCCCGAGAGCCCTGATATTCCCGCATGGGCCTCGTGTGCAATTGGAGCGACGCCAGGCGCTGCGTTAGGAACTCCTTCACAAGCATTCCCCCATCAGCAACTTGGCCTCCATATCTGAAGATATTTTCTTCAAGATAGGCCTAGCTAGGGGGTAGGAGAGCTTGCCATGGCCCCACTCTTCAAGCCGCACGGGCAGGGCCGCCGGCAGCTCCAGGCGCGGGTTGAGACCCTTGGAGTCCAGGATGACCCAGCGATGTTGGAAGCCCTCCACCTTCTTTTCTTCCTTCAATAGGACGTTCCCCTTGTGGACCGCGACCAAGGAGACGCAAGCAGAGTGTTGTATCTGTTCGTCTAGCCGCAAGCAAAAGAAATGGTGGAGAAGTGCCATGGAGAGCCTTACGCACACGAAGGCTTCACAGTAGAATGCGAAGATGGCCAAGAGGAGGATGGAGTTGGTTTGAAGATGCAGGGCCTGGATCTTGTAGTTGTCACGGATGGCCCAGAGGAACTCCGAGAGGCAGGACAAGCCCCATGAAGAAGCTGTGGAGGAAGAAGGGGTCGACTGTCTGTGCCAAGGTGCTCTGCTCCGCGAAGCCAGCCTAGATCAAGGTCTCGCCCCACTCATTGTCCTCGCTCGCCGTCTGCACATGACTGGGTCAAGGTGCCCCACCTCGGTGATGGAGGATGCGCCCAACGCTAGGGAAGAGAGAAGGAGTTCACGGCTTGGGCCACAGACTTTGATTTCCCGAGTGCCATTCGCATGGTTGGTAGCATCAGAGAAGGAAAAGGAATGGGGTGGAGTCGCGATTGGATCTGGAGAAGTTTTCAGCTAGCAAGAAAAGTGGAGCAATGATGGCTCTGCAACGTGCGCCAGTCTTTTGTCAGTCTGGGCAGTTGCCAAGTCGACGTGGGGGAGTGGAGGCGTCCGCATTCTGTCAGGTGCCACACATCAAGCCTGGCCCATAGGTGATTGGGACCCACGGCGCTTCTGCCTTCCCTCTTTGGCTTTGCCTCGAAGCCAGCCCAAGCGCGCCTTGGGCCCGGGGGCTATTGTCGGCGTTCTAGGATCGGGGGATACCACACCTGCATGCCTGCGGCCCACGTCATGGTTCCCGCGACGGCCTGGTATGCCCCAATGGCTTCGCCTCCAAAACAAGACCCTCGCGATGTCTCATGGCATCGCGAGGAGAACGACGTCAGGACCCCGGGAGGGGCGGCCTTCTCAGGTTGCCTCCCGAGGAGCGAAGATTCCTATGCCGTTACCCGGCCTCACGAGGCTGCGATGACGCATGCCATGCCGACCAAGGCTAGGTTGGCGTCAGCGGGCGTAGAGGGGACAGTTCCATCTTTAGTTCTAAGAAGAAAAGGGCGTACGCCTGTTCCCAAGGGATCCCCAGAGGTTTCCATTCTGATGCAACAAGACCAAGACCACGACCTCGGCGGGATGGATGTCATCGCTGAGCCCACCGGTGCATCACGACGAGAGGCTTTGCATGCGAAGACCGCCTTCGGCCAGGATAATATGTACCTCATGTCCCCTTTCAAAATTGGTTGTTGTGGGATCCCTTCCCACCTAAAAGACTAGGGAAGAGGACCGTGGTCACTATAAATATAGGCTAGCCACCACCGTAGCGGGGGATCGGACCCATTCGGCCCGCACCACTCGATCCCTCGCGACACTACAAAAAAAACCACTTCCGTGATAATATGTGTTTGTCATAGTAGGTCACGTTTTCTGTCATGCATGTACATCCATGATGATTTTATGACAGAATCAAGATAGTCATACCAATTCTATGGTAGAAGTGTCCACTTCCATGACGATAAATCGCGCGTCAAGGAAGTGTTTTCGTCAAGGGTAACCGACATGTGGCATCCACCATAACGGGTCGCCATTAAGCTATCGGGTTCCAGTTTGGATCTGACAACCAGTTAATAGCCCCCACCAATGGGGATTTTCCACGTGTAAAATTCTTATTAACCGGAGGATCCATGTGTGTGCTTAGCATTGGGACAAATGTGTTCCACTCATTGTAAGGGAGGCGCCTATGATACGTTGGCACGTGCCAAGACCAAACATTGGCTCATTTAGGTGAAAGAGCCCGGCTTAGTCAAAATTAGCAGGCCGGCCCATATAGGGCCTACTGGTGTCTGATTGATCTAAGCCAACATCCCATATGAGATGTGCCAATTCGGCCCATCAACGACCCATTAACTATTAGACACCATTGTAGCCCATCGTCAGTTCGAGCCTGTTAATAACCCGCTATAAATTTGGGCTAAATATAGGCCCTATGTGGTTTTGGCTTGTTAATGGCCCATTCGAGGGATGGGCCAATTTTCAGGATGTATTTCTTTTGGCTTGTTAGTGACCCATTTAAGTGTTGGGCCAATTTCCAGCCTCGTGTGTCTTTCAGCCCGTTAACAGTCCATATATGACTTGGGCCATTTGCATTCGGACCAGAGTTTTGGCCTGCTAACGGCCCATATATGATTTGGGCCATTTGTAGTCGGACCTGAGCTTTGGCCTCATAACGGCCCGTGTTCTTCATGACCAGTATCAGCCCGATTTCGCTTTCGGCCTGCTAAAGTCCCACAACAAAGTTGGGGCAAATATAGTCTGAGTTGACTTTCAACATCTTAAAGGCCCATGCTCTTCTTGGTCTAGTACGAGCCTGATGTCCCTTTCGGCATGCTAAAGGCCCACAATACAGTTGGGTCATATAAAGCCCGACCTTAGAATCGGCCTGTTAACGGCCCGTGAAATCAAATGTGCCCACTTATTGCACGCTTCGATGTCCTCCTCTTGGCTCGTTTCTAGCGGCCCAGCCAGGTTTCTAGCGGCCCAGCCAGATCTATCTACTAGATGCATAGCAACGAGAGGGGAGAGTGTGTCTACGTACCCTCGTAGACCGAAAGCGGAAGCGTCTAGTGACGCAGTTGATGTAGTTGAACATCTTCGTGATCCAACCAATCATGCACCGAATGTACGGGACCTCCGCGTTCAGCACACGTTCAGCTTGATGATGTCCCACGAGCTCTTGATCCAGTTGAGCTTCATGGGAGAGTTTCGTCACCTAAGCACTACAATGGTATGCCTGAGGTGTGTTTCTGTGGAGGGGGGCACTGCGCATGGCTAGAGCAATGTTTCTTGTGTGTCTTTGGGTGCCCCCTGCCCCCGTATATAAAGGAGCAAGGGGGAGGTGCGGCTGGCCTAGTATGGCGCGCCAGGAGTAAGATTCCTACTCCTAGTAGGAATAGGAATCCCCCTTCATATTCCTACTAGGAGTAGGAAAGGAAGGAGGAGAGGAGATGGAAGAAGAGGGGCGCCTCCACCCACCTTTCCCAGTCCTACTAGGATTCCTAGGGGGAGGGTACGGCCAGCCCTATGGGCTGCCTCTCTCTATTCCCTCAAGGCCCACTATGGCCCATACTGCCTCGGGGGGTTCCGGTAACCCCCTCTGCCACTCCAGTTTTATCTGATAACACCCGGAACACTTCCGGTGTCCGAATATAGTCGTCCAATATATCAATCTTTATGTCTCGGACATTCCGAGACTCCTCGTCATGTCCGTGATCTTATCCGGGACTCTGAACTACCTTTGGTACATCGAAACTCATAAACTCATAATGTCGATCGTCATCGAACGTTAAGCGTGCGGACCCTACGGATTCGAGAACTATGTAGACATGACCGAGACACATCTCCGGTCAATAACAAATAGCGGAACCTGGATGCTCATATTGGCTCCTACATATTCTACGAAGATCTTTATCGGTCAAACCGCATAACAACATACATTGTTCCTTCTGTCATCGGTATGTTACTTGCCCGAGATTCGATCGTCGGTATCTCAATACCTATTTCAATCTTGTTACCGACAAGTATCTTTACTCGTTCCATAATACATCATCTCGTGACTAACTCACTAGTAATTTGCTCAAGACCCTTGCGAGGTGCCAAGCCTCGCGAGGAGGATGACGCAAGACCTCCCCTGGGGCGGCCTCACTAGGCTGGCTCCCGAGGAGCGGAGATATCAAGGAAAGGGGCGCCTCGCGAGGTACGCGTGACGTGAGCCATGACGACCATGGCCAAGAGGGCGCCAACGGGCGTAGGAAGCCAGTTTCCTCTTTGGTGCTAAAGGGGCAAGCGCAGGCGAGGAGTCCTGAGGCGTCAGACAAAGGTTTGCAACGATACCAATACCAGCAGGACGGCAGGGCGAAGGTCACCTCGGAGCCCACGACGATGTCACCACCATAGCCTTTGGAAGGCGAAGACCACCTTTTGTAAGGATAGCTTGTACTAGTTGTCCCCCTTCAAACTTGGTCATTGCGGGATCCCTTCCCACTCAATATTTGGGAAGAGGACCCGTGCCTATATAAATAGGACCTAGCCACCACCATATGGGGGATCTCATCTCATGTCATCTTAAGCTGACCCAACCTTAGACAGGGGACCATTCAGACCATCCTTACACCCATTAGCTCTCCGAGCACAAGAACACCTCTCCTTAGGAGGCTGTTCTTCCCGTGTACTTGTTCATCCTCACCCTACAAGGCAATCCACCACGCCACACTGGAGTAGGGTATGTGGCACCCCGGCTCAGAGAAACCGGAACGCACCGTATTCCAGCCCAGAGATCGAGCTGAAGTCTTCTGGAATACGGAACTGCTTAGCATAGAACAAACCAGCTTTCTATTACAAGACGAATATGGATACAAGGTCTCCGATTTTACAATGAATAACACTGGCACGGTGACACTACGCCAACCACAATTGCTCTATGCAAGCAGCATAACAACTCGAGGCAGCGAAACCTCTACTGGCAGCAGAACAACGAACGTCAATGATGGACTCCAATCCGCAGGGACTCTGGCTGGAATGTTTATCCTAGATCGCAAACACAGGAACCACACCAAAACAAGCAAGCAATCCAGGCACGACCTGCAAACTGGCATGACACGCCAGGTCAGTACATTGAATGTACTTGCAAGCTCATAATAAACCAAAAGGAATCAAGACAAACAATAGCATGTCATTATCAGGTTAAATCAAACATGAGCATGGTACTAATAGAACATCATGGCATGCACAACTGAACATGATACAACTAGAACAAGCATAGCATGAACATGATGATACTACATGCAACATGATGATGCTAACATGCACCAACTTACTCTGCTCGAGTTACCTCGTAACCTTCACATGCACAAACTTACCACCACGGACATGATACGATCATCTCAGGATCAAGTCAAGCATGGTATAAACAATTCCGTAGAATCATTAAATGACCACAAGGAGCTTGATCTTTACCCATGATTCTCGCACAACATCACGAATATCCAACAACTTGGTATCCTCGATACCACAGTGATCATTCTAGCGATCAAAACCATGACTAACACTTGGTTTTGAACGATGATCTTTCCAGCGATCACAACCAACTTATATCATCATCGAACCGGGGATGTTATTAATCAAGTTATTATTATTATTATTACTGTTGACTCACAGTGTGACCGACACGAACTGGGCCCTGATCCGCGGTAATGTCTATCGATAGTTTAAGACACACACTCTCCAGAGGTAGCACACTGTACCCACACTATGGAACCCATGGCCTCGCACTCCCATTCGGGTGGACCAACGGCGTTCTGACAAAACCGTCCTACTGCCATGGCACTCTCCCGGCCACTCCGACTCACTCCCCACTGGGCTAGTCCTGGGTGGCCCCGTGTCTACCAAAGACACAACGACCACCGTCGTGGCCAAACGGTCCCAAACGGGGACCCGAGCTCAAAACAACAACAACAACGGGCACACAAGATTATGTCCACCTACCTGATCAGGGTAGCGCGCGCCCATAACCTTCCCTCGTTGGAGGCACCGGCGAGAGGCATGCCAATAGACCCAGTTAGGGCCTTCCAATAAAGGCAAGTGTGGCTGCACTGGTCAGCTCGATATGGTGGCACCATGACTCAGCCAACAGTTGTTCAAGTTCAATTGAATCTGGTTAAACTTGAATGCAAATGATGCTAAGCCATAATAAAATAACATGATGCAACTACAATGCATGAGCATGATATCAACATAAGCAATTGAGGTGCAACATAATCATCGAGCATAACCACAATGAAGCATATATCCAAATGAGCATGTCATACTGACTAGCATAAATATCCCAAGTATAACGCTACTCATGGCATACCTGACTACAAGCATCATGAATAAATACCATGCAGGAACATACTAGCATCAACAATAAATACCATGAAAGAATATAACAAGAACACTACCGAGTAATCATGTAACTAACTAGTTGCAACGAAACATGCATATCAATGGTACTTGATAGACAACAAGCATGCATCAAGACCACTACTAGCATGTACTTCTATGAGGAAGCATAACATGTGATCATGATACTAACAAGTAGTACTAGATAACAAGAAACATCAGACCATATCATGAAGGTGAACATGAAACCACAAGCATAACCGAAACAATGATAACAGCAGCAAACAAGCAGACATATAACATCAAGCTTTTATTAAATATTCAAGTTGAAACCATGGCTACTGCATGGCTATCATGCAAGTGGTTGTTGTGGCTCGCCTGGCGTGACGGGAGACTACGGGAAGAAGTGCCGTGAAGCGGCGGAAAGATTCACCGAAATAGTTCTCTCTCAAAGGGGGCTGATTAAGGGCAAGGGTAAAATGGTCATTTCCAGTATGTCAAACCATAGTGAAAATGATACCAACGGAACGGGCTCGACGAGACGAAGATGTGGGCTTTGGAATCACCTCGATCAGAGTCTCGAGCAAAACGTTATAGCCCGACGAAGTTCAGGGACCATTCTGTAAAATAACTTCTACAAACAGGCCCCTGAGGTGAAAACAGATAGCGTATTTACGGGGTTACGCCTTCAGAATAGAGGAAACGTACTTTAAGCCGAAGCAGAACAAAAGTACGCTTTTCCAGCCGGAAGACGTATTCCGAAGAATACGCCTCCACTTAAGTGACGTGGCAGGGCGGGTCAACGCATATGAGACTTACATGCGGGGCCCGCGTGGAGGTGGAACCCGCTAGCAGGGGTCATCGTCTTCAACCTCCTGTCCTCGTGCGTGCCCGAGGCTGGGCGACGCTCGGCCGATGATAGCCGGGGCTACTGGCCGTCTCCGGTAGCGTCCGACCTACCAAACTGATCAGGACGGAGCCGCGCTTCACGGGAGATGTCTCAGATCCTCCGGGGAGCGCCGGGTCAAGCAGGGCGCCATCCACGGCAGACGGAGGCGGTGACCGAAGATGGAGAGCATGGCACGTCGTTCCAGATGAGGAGATAGACTGTGGGACGCGCTCCGGGGTGGATGGGACGGTCACTTGTGGTGGTTATGCGAAGGAGAAACGCTCGGGGGGCTCGGATTTGAGTGGCCAGAGGCGGTGGCCATGGTGGCGATGGAGGAGCAGAGGAGCTCCTGGGGCTAGGTGGAGTGGCTTAGAGGTGTCCTGGGAGTGAGGTGAGGCGAGTGAGGTGCTCGGGAGGGCCTCGGGTGCTCTTTATATAGGCAGGGCAAAAGGACCGATCTCGGGTGCCGTCGTTTGGGTCCGGCCAAGGCTCTGGCAAGCTCATCGATCACGGGAGGGTGCGGGAAGGCGACGACGGAGGCGCGGACGAGCTACAGCGGCGCACTGTGCAAGAGGGGCCGAGGGGTGCATGGGAGGAAGACGCCATGGCGTGAACAGAGCCGGTCGGCCACAGTTCGCCCGTGGGCGCACGACGACGAGCGCTGATGGAGGGGCTTACGGAGGGGGTGATGGCTCCAGGAGGACGGCGACGACGCGGGGAACACGTTGGACAGGCCCGTGCTCGCTGAGATGCCGAGCAGAGGAGGGGCCCGAGCAAGAAGGCGTTCTCGGCGCGGCCATTGCACGCCAAAATGGTGGTCACCGCACAGTCTGGCGAGGAGAAGAAGCCAAGGGTTGGCAAATGTTGTCTAGTGGTAAGTTCGTCCAAGCTAGGTATAAACTGCGACGGTAACTCGGTGAAAGGTGATATGGTTAAATGGTAAGTGTGCTCTGAAGTTTACTACATCAAACTAAACCATGATGCAGTGATCAACAGATAAATGCAAAGGGCCAATGGAGTTGTCTAGGAGGTTTAGGATAGGAAGGACTCTAATCCTGGAGTGTTTGATGAGATTTGGATCAAGATTTGATATAGCTGCTTTGCAACTACCAAATCTGGTCCAGAAATGAGAATTGGATGATGCACTCACATGGTGATTCCACTTGAGCTGAAATTTGGTGGAGAGGGATTGTTTGACCATATGGAGCTGCTATAAAAATCTCATGCCATTTGGAGTTACCAAAGTGGCACTTGCTAACAAAGCTCCATTCTGGACAGAAGCTAAAAAAATTTACTGAGGGTAAATGGATAAGTGGATTGAGCCAAAACTCGGTGGAGGAGGTAGATGTAGATGTAAGAATGTCTTTGTAAATTTTGAGCTCAAACGAAGCAAGGTAAAATAGGGTTGCTTCACAGAGTGAAAATCTTACCAGAAACCAAGATTTGGAGCTGAGCTCACATAGATGATCTCCATGAGCTCAAATTTGGTGGAGATGCATGATTTAATCAAATGAAGGATGTGACAAACTTTCAACTCATTTGGACGCGCCTAGAATATATTTCCTTCACAAAGTTCCTTTCTGGACAGAAACTTTGGAAAATCACTGAAAAATAATTGCTAGGCAAATGACTATGAAAGTTGGCACAGGGCAAAGATATGGACATTAAAAGATGTCCAAGAAGTTTGGAGTCAATTGGGCAAAGATAAATAGCACTTGCTTCACAAAGTGCCATTTAGGGTAGAATAGGAAAATGATTATTGGAGGATTATTTTTGAACATGGCAATGAAATGTTTTGCCATATTTGACAAAGATATGACCCAAACAATTTATGAGAATTTTGGGAATTTTTAGAATGACAGAGATATAGGTTGCTTCACAACCTAGGGCAAAAGAATTATTCCTTCAATAGAAAAAGGAATATTCCTTAGAAAAAGAATATTGGGTTAGGTCAAGGATGGAAATGGCAGGGTCTTGGGATGATTATGAGGATGGCAAGCCACTATAAAACCTAGGAAGACTGGATCTTCCCAAGTTTCAGAACCACATAGCCACTAAAAAGCAAATAAAATCAGGAAATCCAAGTAAATTAAAAGAAAATGAAAAGGGCAAAATCCAGGCTGTCAAAGGGTATTACACCACAACGGTGGCCCAAACAAGTATACATCCTTGTGTCTTTTGTTCTTCGGGTTCGACGAGCTAGGCCTAGTAATTGGTGCGAGGTGAGCTAGAGCGGAAAGGAGAGATCTTCGTGCGCACCCCAGTGTTCGAACCTTAAGGGTTTGCCGGAACCCATGAATCCGACATTTGGCACGCCAGGTAGGGATGCGCCGAGGCTACCCTTCCATTGATCCATGCTCCAGCGGCCCGCCGGTTCCATGGCCGACGCTCGCCGTGCTCGTGCTGAGCGACGGGTCGCCCTTGCCGCCCGCATCGCTCGGACAGCTCCCGCCGATGGACCTCCTCGCCGTTCTCCATCGCCTGCTGCCAACGCTGCCACCGGCCCGGCACGGCACGAGCAGCAAGCCTCGTCCATGCACCCCTCCGTGCGACGGGACGGACGCACCGCAACCCCATCACTGACTCTGGCAGGCTTGTCGTCCCACGCTCGTCGTGGACCCGCGGACGCGCATGCTGCGTTGTTCATGGCACGCAAGCTCCTGCGTTATCCCCCGTCGAGGACCTCTACGAAGACTGGCTCGACCGCATCACCGAGCTCGGCAGCGCGGCTGGGGGCTCTCCTACACCATCCCTCTCGCTACCTCGCCCGCCTCCCTCTGCAGGCAAAGTAGCCCATGAAGCACCTCCACCACCTCCACATTAAGGTGTCATCCACGACCCATGGCACGCGGCCCCGCGGCGCGACCCCCCATGCGAGGCACCCGTGCATGCAGAAGGAAGATACCAAGAGATCCAGCAGCCTCGAGGAGGAGCGCAGGCACTCCCCCCTCCGCTTCGAGACCGTGCGCCCCTGCCATGGGGGCGCTCAGGAACCAAGACCAAGCCCCGCCTCTGCGATAAGCACCGGTATCAACAGCAGGCTGCAAGGCCGTTGCCCTCGAGCAGCGCAACGTCAACTAGCCCAGGAAGTTCAAGCCCGACCTGGCTCCGCATTATGACGGCACCCCCGACCCTGCTGAGTTCCTGCAGCTCTACGAACTGAGCGTCGAGGCATCCAATGGCGACGAGAAGATCATGGCGAACTAGTTCCCCATGGCTCTCAAGGATGGCGCGCGCTCGTGGCTCCTAAACTTGCCCGCGGGATCGATCTCCTCCTGGTGTGAGATGCGCGAGCGGTTCATCGCCAATTTCTAGGGCACCCGCGAGCGCCCCCCGGCCGCAGGTGATCTGCGGCGCATCAAGCAACAACCAAGGGAAACCCTGCAGAAGTTCATCCAGCGCTTCAACAGCGTCCGCGTCAAGATCCCCAAGGTCACGGACGAGGCCATCATCTCAACATTCTCAGATGGCGTCTGTGATGTGAAGATTAAGGAGGAGCTCGCCATCTACGAAGATCTGTGCACGACCCTTGAGTTGTTCAACCTCGCAACCAAGTGCGCCAGAGCTGAGGAGGGGCGCCTCTCCCTCGTCGAGCTCCCCACCATTGAACCAGAAGACAAGAAGGCCAAGGGCAAGGACGTGAAGCGGAAAGGGGTGGCCGTGCTCGCGCCCGAACCAGACATCAAGCGTGGCCACGACCACCCAGAGTCATCCAGGAGCAGCCATCCGTTCTGGCCTTCCACAACGTGCACAACCACAACACCAATGACTGTCAAGAGCTCAGGGCCATCCACGAAGGGTGTATCGTCCAATGCCCTGAGCGCAGCAACCAGGGCTACAGCCATGGAGGAAGCCGGGTCGGGGGGCGCTGGGACGACCGCGACCCCCGTCAGGAGTGGCGAGATCAGCCTCATGAGGACTGCTGGCACGATCAGCCTCCCGAGGGTGCCTGGAGGGACCTGCCTCGCGAGGACCGTCCTTAGGGCAAGGCCGGCCTCCCTCTGCTGCCACCACCCAGGAGAAATGATGACCAGGACGAGGGGGCTGGGGGCTTCCAGGAGCGTCGCGCTATTGCCTGCATCTTTGGCGGTGCGCAGGCCCCAGCCTCTCAGCGCCTCTTCAAGCAGTTCGCCCGAGAAGTAAACGCGGCTCTCCCCAAGCTTGAAGCCACACGGCCGCTCAGGTGGTCCAAGTGCGCCATCACCTTCAACTCAGCAGACCAGCTCAAGTGCGTGACGACTTTCAGCGCCCTCCCGTCGCTCTGCTCACCCGTCATCAGCAACGTTCAAGTCACCAAGACCCTCATCAATGGCGGCGCAAGGCTCAATGTCCTGTCCGTCGAGACGTTCAATAGCCTCCAATTGCCATACGATCACCTGCAGCCTATCAAGCCCTTCTCAGGAGTGACTGATGGCTCCACCACCCCGATAGGGCAGGTTCGCCTGCCTGTCACCTTCGGCAAGCGCGACAACTACTGCACCGAGCTCATTGACTTCAATGTCGCCCACATCCATCTTCCCTACAACGCCATCCTTTGGTACCAAGCCCTGGCCAAGTTCTTGGTAGTGACTCACCACGGCAACAACGTCCTCAAGATGCCAGGAAGTAGCGGCGTCATCATGGTTTCCTGTCAAGAAAAGGATACGGTGTGCTCACTCGAGCGCGCTTACCAGGCTACGGCGGTCGAGGATCCAGACAATGATGGTGCCATCTACACTCCTGAGGCCATCCCCAAGAAGAAGAAGCAGCTGCTGCACCAGGGGCCTCACGGGAGTAGCGTTACCTCAGGACCCGCGCCCATGGATGGGGCGCCTCCCTACCTCGCATAGGAAGGCGCACTTTAAGTGCATCTAGTGCCACCCCTAGATGGTTTTGGAGTATTGACGACAAACCTGGTTGAGGGACTAATGTGTTTGTGAGAATTGCAGGATAACATAGGTAGTAGTCCCTCATTGATTCGGTTTACCTACCGGAGATGACCCCTAAAAATGTATGAAGACATTGACAACAATGGTGGTACATGAAGATAATCATATTGAAGACTATGACAAGAGAAGACATTGTGTGAAGACTATGGAGCGCGAAGACTTAGATGTTTCATTGTTTCCTTTTCTTCTTTGTTGAGTCATAGGAACCACCGTACTGATAAGTGGGGTCCAAGTTAACTAAGTCAGAGTGACTAAAGTGATGCTCAACCAAATCCCATATCTTCGAGTGAAGACAATGAGAGCAAATCTTATCCAGAGCTGGATGAGTCAGCTTTACTTGTAGCCCAAGTAAAGTTGTCGTGTGTGTTTGAAATCTGACCGTTGGAACACGCGTCAGTTCCTTAGTGACCCAGGGTCACTTCGGACAAATCAGGTCGGGTTCCACAGTGGCTATAAATAGCCCACCCCCTACAACATAAATTGGTGGCTGCTCAGAGTTATTACACAACTTTTGTCATTTGAGAGCAACCCACCTCCGAAGCATTTGAGAGAGAGATCCTTGCGAGGACAAAGCCCAAACACCCAGAGCCAAAGAGTGTTAGGCATCACTGAAGTCTTTCTATGTGTGTGACCTGAAGACTTGTTACACTTGAGGACTGTGTTTCCTCCAGCTGGCTAGGCGTCGCGTTCCGAGCTTCCAAGAGTCAGTGTGGATTGCCGGTGAACGAAGTTTGTGAAGGTTTGGAAGTCTACCTTGAAGACGTACCAGGGTGATTGGGCGAGGACTAGGTGTCCTTAGCTCAAGGGGAACAAGGTGAGGACGCGGTCTTCTGAGTAAAATCTCAGCCTCCCTAACCAGACGTACAGTTGTCACAGCAACTGGAGCAGGTCTAACAAATCACTGTCTTCCCCGAGCTACTAGTTCTATCCTTTCCTTCTCTTTACTTACTATTCTTCATTGTGAAGTCTTTGCTAGCTTGCCTATCTGTTTGACTTCACTGTGAGACTACTTGTTCTAATTGGCTTCATTCAATCTTCCATCCCGATCCTTACTGCCTAGCTGCTATTAGTCTTCATGCTTTCACTTCATTGAATACTTGATTATGGCTTGTCTAGTGTAGTCTACCTTCCGCTGCATATAAATAGGATCGTTACTATTGTTTGTCTTTGAAACTTCCATGTTTTGAAGCATTCCATAAAAATCGCCTATTCACGCCACCCCCCCTCTAGTCGATATATTGCACTTTCAATTGGTATCAGAGCCAGGTACTCCCTTGTTCTGTGTTATTCGGTTTAACCACCTGGATTTTTAGCTATGTCGACTGCAGGGATAATCAAAGTCTCCGCTGCGTGCCCCGTCTTCGATGGCACCGAATATCCCTACTGGAAGAACAAGATGGGCATGCACCTTGAAGCCATTGATGTGGACCTCTGGTTTGTCGTCAAGAATGGTGTTCCCAAGACTGGTGAAGGTATCACCCCTGCTGATGTCAAGAGACTCGTTCAACTGGATTCAACGGGCAAGAACATCATCTGTGGTCATCTGACCAAAGGACAGTATGGTCGTGTGAATGCTCTCGAAACGTCAAAGGAAGTCTGGGACTGGCTCTCCAAGGTCAACAAAGGCATCTCAACCCAGAGAGATAAAAGGATCAGTGTCCTTCACAATCTTTTCAATCGCTTCAAGAGACACGACAATGAGAATGTCCAGCACACATTCGATCGCCTCACTGACATCAAAAATGAGCTTCAGGCACTTGGCGCCATTGAGATCACCAAGCATGAAACCGTTAAGACCCTCCTGAGATCACTCAACAGCTCATTTGACATCCTTGCCCTGATGATTCAAGAACGCCCTGACTTCAAGACTCTCGATCCGTCTGACATACTTGAGAGGCTCAACACACATGAGTTCCAGCTATCTGAGAAACGTGACATCTATGGTCCCAACTATGGCCGAACTCGCGCCTTGAAGGCAGAGGCTATTTCTTCATCCGAAGAAGAATCTGACTGCAGTTCTGATGATCCTGAAGACATTGGAAAGGAGCTCGCCATGCTTGTGAAGAAGTTCCAGAAATTCACTAGGAAGAAAGGCTTCAGAAAGTCTTCACGATCCAGATCAAGAAATGATGAAGCTTCTACCCATGACTACAAGAAGAGAACATGTCATAAGTGCAAGAAACCTGGCCACTACATCTCTGAGTGTCCTCAATGGGACTATGAGAAGAAGAAGAAGAAGAAGAAGAAGAGCAAGGAATATGATTCTGATGACAAGAAAAAGAAGAAATACTCAAAGTCTTCTTCCAAGTCTTCATCAAAGTATTCATCAAACAAGAAGAATTCATCTCGCAAGGCACGTGCGTTTGTTGGCAAGGAGATGGATTTAGAGGAGGAGTCTGCTTCAGAAGAAGCGGAGGTGGAGTCTGAGGAGGAGTCCGATTCGGGTGCTACAAGTCTGGCTCTAACCACAACCTACGTTGCCAAGTCCATCTTCAACACTGAAAACAATGGCCCCGTCACCAACATTGATGATGAGGACGACGACTCTGCTCCCACCTACTGCTTCATGGCACGCGGTGCCAAGGTAAAATCACGTGATGCTTACTTTCAAACATCCAGTGAAGATGACTCTGATTGTGAATCAAAACCTAGCTACAAAACACTTGCTAAAATTGCCACTGAACAGCAAAAAGCTATGGAACATATCCAAAAACTGTTAGACAAAAGAGATGACCTGTTGGACACGGAAATGACCCGTTATCAGTCCATAATTGAAGACATAAAAAATCTTCATGTTAAGTACGAGGAACTTGAAGGTCTTTATTAATCGCTCTCAAAAATCATGAAAAGCTTTCCCACGATTACCTTCAAAGGAAGCGAGAACTTGAGAAATTGAAAGCGGCTCATGAAGATCTTCAAAAAAAATGAGTCACTCCGCGCACAACTGATCAGCTCTTCTCAGGAAGGATTTGAACCACCATGTCTAAAATACATTGAGCGTGATAACGCTACATCTGTTGCTGAATGTTCTACTGCTGCCACTGTTGCAATATCTTCAACTACTGATGTGATAACTAACCCCTCTGCTGAGGATACCACTACTATTGCTGATGAAAATGCTAGGTTGAAGACTTTGCTTGAAACAGGATGTACAAAAGCCTCAAAGGGCATCAGACTTTATGTGACGTCCTCAAAAAGCAGATACTGAACCGAAACCCTAGGAAATAGGGTGTAGGGTTCTAGAGGAAAATGAATGTTGATGGTTCATACTGGAAGCCTGAGCAGTACCCCAAAACCACATGGGTTGCTGCAAAGGAACCTTCAGTAGATCCGTCTACCTTATCTGGTTTCACTAGTGCTAATCCTATTATCATTGATGAAGCTTTTGATGCAAAATATAAACTATTTAAGAATCAGAATGGTGAAGTGTTTGCCAGGTATATTGGTACTAACTGCAGGAACGGGCCACCTATGAAGAAGATCTGGGTTCCCAAAGGTTGTCTTGAGAAGCTTCCAGCAAATGGCATCATGACACCACCTGGGAAGAAGACAAACCCCAGACCAAAGGCTTCATATGGTCCTAAGGCTTCATACAGACAAAGGACTCACCCGAGTCATCCTAACGCCAATGTTTTGCAGAGAAATTATACTCAGACCCATGAATATGAGCGTGTTTCCTCAAACCGCTATATTCACAAAACAAAGAATTTTTCTGCTTATTCTTATGAGTATTATTCTCCTCCTGCAAGACTATTTGCTAGGGCTCCAAAGCCAAAATTCTCAGATGCTGCTCTTAGACTCATTGCTTCTAAGCCACCCCTGAAGATGTGGGTGATTAAGAATAACTAACGTTCTCTTGCAGGGAAAGGTCTCCAGCCGAAAATCAAAGGCGTCTGATGCTATTGCTGGGGACCTAAAACACTTGTAGGGCGCAAGATCAAATGCCCAAATGGCCTTACTATCCATTTTGTTCATGAAACTCTTGCTAATCTTCTTATCAGTCATAACTTGGATCTAAGCTTTCATAATCCACTTGAATGTCAAATGTTTATGCTTCACATTGACTATTGGTGAAGCCAATACCCCTAACTGCATTGTAGGGAGTGACACCAAAGTCTTCAGCATGGCTAATGGACAGCAGAAACACAAATCATATGACTGGAGATCGAAGTCTTCTTATGGACTCAACCTTACGTCCATCTAACAAGAGTCACATCACATTTGCTGATACTGGTAAAAGCAAAGTATTGGGTCTAGGTAGAGTTGCAATGTCAAGGGATAAACACATGGATAAAGTCATGCTTGTTGAATCCCTTGGTTTCAACTTAATGTCTGTCTCAATGCTTTGTGACTTAAACATTATTGTGATATTTGGAAAATATCGTTGCCTTGTACTAATGGAATCAGACAAGTCTCTAGTCTTTGGAGGATACAGAAAAGGTGATCTGTATATGGTAGATTTCTCAGCCGGACCGCAGATGGCCGTATGTCTTCTAGCAAAAGTTTCCGAGTGCTGGCTCTGGCATCGGAGGCTAGGACATGCCGGCATGAGGAACTTGCACACTCTCGCAAAGAAGAAGCACGTCGTAGGCATCGAGGACGTCAAGTTCAAGAAATATCATCTATGTGGTGCCTGTGAAGCTGGGAAGATGACTAGGGCCAAGCATCCCACAAAGACAATCATGACAACATCCAAACCCTTCGAGCTCCTTCACATGGACTTATTTTACCCTACTCATTACTCCACGTTCTCTACAAGAACTTGTCTCTATGGCTTCGTCATTGTTGATGATTATTCTAGATACATATGGGTGCACATAATTCTCTACAAGACTGAAGTGCAAGATGTCTTCAGATGCTTCGCCAACCGTGCCATGAACAACTATGTCGTCAAGATCAAGCATATCAGAAGTGACAATGGCACTGAGTTCAAGAACACCGGCCTTGATCTTTATCTGGATACAATGGGAATCACCCATGAGTTCTCAGCTCCATACACAACTCAGCAGAATGGCATCGTAGAGCGCAAGAACAGAACCCTAATTGAGATGGCTCGAATGATGCTCGATGAATACAAGACTCCAAGAAAGTTCTGGCCCGAAGCTATTGATACTGCATGCCATATCATCAACCGAGTTTATCTTCACAAGCTTCTGAAGAAAACGTCCTATGAACTCCTTACTGGAAAGAAGCCAAACGTCAGTTACTTCAGAGTATTTGGAGCTAGGTGCGGGATCAAGGATCCACATCACAAATCAAAAGTTGCACCAAAAGCACATGAAGGTTTCATGCTCGGCTATGGAAAGGACTCACACTTCTACAGAGTCTTCAACATCTTTCTCTATAAAGTTGTTGAAACTGTGGGTGTGCGGTTTGATGAAACAAATGGTTCACAGAGAGAGTTCCTGCCAAGTGTGCTGGATGAAGCTTCACCTAATGAATCTATCAAGATAATGGGAACCGGTGAAATCATGCCTTCTGAAGCACAGCCTGATGAGGAACTCATCATTTCTGCTCCAAATCAACCTGATGATAATGCTCAGCCTGAAGACAATCCTCCTGATGATGACAATGTACAACAAGAGCAAAATCTTCGTCCAGCTCATCCTCATGCTGCAAATGAAGTACAAGTTGAGAAGATAATTGACAGCATAAATGCACCTGGTCCACTTACTCGTTCAAGAGCAACACAGGTAGAAAATTTCTGTGGGCACTTTGCATTTGTTACAATATCTGAACCCAAGAAAGTTGCTGAAGCCTTTATGGAACCCGAATGGATTCAAGCAATGCAAGAAGAGCTTCAACAGTTTGAGTTGAACAACGCATGGGAACTTGTCAAGCGTCCTGACCCTCGCAAGCACAACATAATAGGCACAAAATGCATATATCGCAACAAGCAAGATGAGCATGGTCAAGTTGTCAGAAACAAAGCTCGTCTTGTTGCTCAAGGATACATTCAAGTTGAAGGGATTGACTTCGATGAAACATTTGCTCCTGTGGCTAGGCTTGAAACTATTCGCATACTGCTAGCGTATGCAAATCATCACAACATACTTCTGCATCAAATGGATGTGAAGAGTGCCTTTCTCAATGGAAGGATTGAAGAAGAAGTGTATGTTGCACAACCACCTGGCTTTGAAGATCCAAAATGTCCTGATATGGTATACAAGCTCAACAAGGCACTTTATGGCCTCAAACAAGCCCCTCGTGCTTGGTATGACACACTCAAAGACTTCCTGAAGAGCAAAGGCTTCAAACCTAGATCCCTGGATCCCACACTCTTCACGAAGACATATGATGATGAACTGTTTGTCTGCCAAATCTATGTGGACGACATTATCTTCGGCTGCACTGACAAAAGATACAGTGATGATTTTGGTCACATGATGCAAGAGCAATATCAGATGTCCATGATGGGTGAGCTTAAGTTCTTCCTTGGTCTTCAAATTCGTCAGCAAAGCAATGATATCTTCATATCTCAAGAGAAATATCTCAAAGATTGCCTGAAAAAGTTTGGAATGCAAGATTGCAAAGGTTACTCGATGCCTATGCCAGCTAAACACCATCTGGGTCCCGATGCCAATGGTAAAGATTTTGATCAAAAGGTATACCGCTCCATGATTGGCTCTTTACTTTATTTATGTGCATCTAGGCCAGATATTATGCTTAGTGTTTGCCTGTGTGCTCGATATCAACAGGCACCAAAGGAGTCGCATCACTTAGCTATGAAGCGAATACTTCGATATTTGGCTTACACCCCAACACTAGTATTATGGTATCCAAAGGGCTCAGAGTTTGATCTAGTTGGATTCTCAGATGTTGATTATGCTGGTGACAAAGTAGATCGCAAGTCTACATCAGGTACATGTCACTTTCTGGGACGATCACTTGTCTGTTGGTCTTCAAAGAAGCAGAACTGTGTATCACTCTCCACTGCTGAATCTGAATACATTGCTGCTGGATCTTGCTGCGCTCAGCTTCTCTGGATGAAGCAAACGCTCAAGGACTATGGTGTCCATCTGAAGCATGTGCCACTCTACTGCGACAATGAAAGTGCCATCAAGATTGCCAACAACCCAGTTCAGCACTCGAAGACAAAGCACATTGAAATTCGTCATCACTTTCTCAGAGATCATGTAATGAAGGAAGATATTGATATCATACACGTCAACACTGAAGAGCAACTGGCAGATATCTTCACAAAGCCCTTGGATGAGAAAAGGTTTTGCAAGTTGCAGTGTGAGCTAAATATCTTAGAATCCTCAAATGTCCTGTAATCAGGCACACATCCTAACACTTATGCATATTGATGACTTAGATGTGCAACACACGAAGTAAAGTATATCTTCTATCAATGAAGACTTACATTCTAAGTGTGAATACATTAAGGCGGAATTTGACTTTGGAGCGCCACGATAATTGTGCTCCGTGTCTGGGTCAAATACTTCCTATACGGTGGGTAACGCGACCACCAAATCTTTGTTTGAAGTGTTTCTCGTGGCGTTACATTCGCATAGTCTTCGCATTTGGTTTATCTTCATATAGGACAAATATAGACTTGTGTTCTGTCCTCTACAGCATTCACTTATAGCTATGTCTTCTTATTTGAATCTTTTGAACTAAGTGAATGTGATCGGACCCTAACCTCTCTATGCTTTCTCACCTCAAACACTGTCTATCCAAATCATATGCATTCTGTTGGAACAGTCAAATGTCTTCTCTGCGTCCTTGTCAGCAGAAGATACAGAGACAAACATTAAATCTGATTTTAATGCTCAATCCTTTATGCCTGAAACCCGGAGAAGCCGGAACGACCACCCCGACAGTCCAGGCGTGCGTGGGATCGTGGGACAACTCCCAATGTGTTACATGTCCGCCACGTGTCCCTGAAATGTGAACCACCAGGGGCACCTGCGTAATTGCGCTGTGTCGTCTCCCATGCTTATAAATGCACGTCCCATCACGGTCAAAAATTCTTCTACCACCTCTACACCTCGACCATCCCTAGCGCCTCCGCTAGCTCTCGACGACGTCGACGACGAAGCGCTTTGCTGTCGCGACCTCGTCGACGTCGTCTTCACGCCGGCCTTGGACATCGTCTCCTCCGCCGCCGCCATAGGTGTCCTCAGTTGCCAAGTTAGGGCATGGAAGAACGAACTGCTCGGCATCCACTTCTTCTCCGTCTAGAAGTTCATTGTGTGGTAAATTAAAACTCTCTTTTTACCATCTTCTTGATCCAAAAGATTCATCGCTTTTACCACAAGAAGTTTCTGCCTACACATATATGGATCTATCATGTCTGCATCTCATACTTTGCCTAGAATATTCACTTATGCTTCACATGTAGTTAGATTCCTCACTTGTACCTATTCATGCATTCGTACAAATCTAGAACCAACTCTCATCATATAAGTGAATGTCTTCGCGCTATGACGTCAAAGTCTTCTAAACTGATTTATCTTCAAAATCTTTTGAGAATGCATATGACCTCTTCCCCTTCCCTCGCATCTCTAATGCTGTCACAGGTACATGTCCGTGGGAGAATCCCTTGGTTCTCATAGTTTGCATTCATTTGTAGAATTCTTGCAGCGTCATATTCACTCTCCCGAAGCCAGTTCCTGTCTGACCAGCAGACCGAAGCATTTGCCAGTGTTGAAGCCTTTCAGTTTGAAGCCTTTCCGTTTGAACCCAATGGCCACTGACAAATCTGTTAGGAAAGGTGGCAGACAACGCCGGGGCAACACCTCCCAAGATTAGCCTTCTGATCTCAGTGAAATGTACAAGACTGATCCAGAGGAGGACTACAATCAGAGGAAGACTCGAATCCAATGGATTCGAAGATATTGGGCTGAACAATGGTTTAAGTACAGATTTGTGACTCAAGAGTATGCTGAAAAGAATGCTATCAAGCGTCCATGGGGAGACATTATGCACAAGAATCTTCCACCCAGGACCCAAGCTGAAGCCATTGCTCAAGGCTTCTTTCATTGCATGGTCCGTGGGCCACAACCAGCAGGTCCCGACCCATCATCACTGCTATGGTGTCGCGATGACAATCTGTTCAAGAGAAATCTTCATGCCAAGAACTCGGCCAAAGAGAACAAGAAGACTTGGGGATTGGACTTCAATCCTGGCCCCTCTGCGCCCCGTGTCGATGGCACGCGCGAAGCTGAACCTAACCTGGTTGGGCCCTTCTACAATTTAGAAGGTCTCATCAGTCACATAAGGGTTCAAGGGGCGGATGTGGATCAACCTGCAAACGACGCTGATTCTGATGAAGCGACTGCATCTCCGAAGCCCAAGAAGAAGAAGAAATCCAAGGCTTCGAAGACCACTCCACCAATTTCTTTGAGAGTGAAGCCGTCGGCCACTGCTCCACAAGCACCAAGTGTGCAATCTGAGGAGCACTGTCGCATTTCCAAGATCTAATAGCTAAGGAAGAAGCCCATGCACAACCCCAGTCCAGCTCTAACTCCTGATGCTGTTCTGAAGAACGCCAATGAAGCCATTGATCTATCAAGCGATGAAGATCTAGCTGATGACGCTCTGGAACAATTGATCAAGAGCAAGCAAGATGCAGAAATCTTCAACGATTTGCCACTCTTTGACGTAGAAGTTTTGAACAACTTCATTGATGAATGGTTTGACACCCCCAACCTCAGCTTTGACGATCTACAACTTCCCGTTGGCCTCGGCGTCTCCTTCAATGGCGTCATTGCTTCTGAGCTAGCTCTTGCTCAGCGAATTGTTGAGCTGAAGCAAAAGATTGACTATGAAAAGGCCCAGTTCAAGAAGCATATGGACAAGCTCAGCATCCAAGAAATCCAGAACTTCAAGGTCATGATGCATGAGCTAAAGATAGCCTTTCGCAAGAGGCGTGAAGAAGCCCAAGGTTCTCGTGGGCGTATCAAGGCCTTGGCGGCCAATTGCGTCCAAGCTTACAATGAAGCTGAAAAGCGCAAGACCCTTGGGCGTCCTGGCATTGACCCTAGGATGGCTGCCAAGAAAAAGAAGAACCAAACTGTGACCCATGCTAACGAATCAAGGCAGGAAGTGCCTAGCATCGTCTTCCCTGCCAGCATGACTGGCACGAAGCCTAAGGTCACCCCAGCTGCTTCAGAGCTTAAGAAGACAAAGGTGGCTGAAGCTGAAGCCCGCAAGCGCAAGAACAACACTGATGATGCTCCTCCCACTAAGAAGCGCAAGATCAAGAAGGCCCGGGCTGCTCCCAAAGAGCCCCTTTTTGTCGAGCCCATTTCAGTTGCTCATCCCGCATCTGCGCACGAGGAACGTCGCATGACAGTTCATGAGCCTGCTCCCACAGAGGCTGAAGACATTCCAGCTGTTGACCCCACCGCAGCTGAAGACATTGGTCCTCATTACAATGTTGTAGATGATGAAGTCCTTCCTCAGATCGAGTACAATGTGGAATCTTCGCCTGTTCTTACGAACAGCGAACGCATCAGCATTGGTCGTCCATTGACGCCAATTGCACATGATGACTCGTGGGCTGATCACCCACAAGATACACCAACAACTCCCCCAACTCAAGTCACCAGTTCGGTGCTTGAAGATGAAGACTTTGAGGCCCAACCAACTCCATCACCACAGGTGTCGCCAGCATTCTGCAGGCTTCGCAAAGGACCAAGGCCTCAAGTTGTTACCCCAAGTGTTCCAGAAGGAGAAGAGCAACAATAAGTTCCTAAAGCTACTCCTACTGTGAACCTCCCAGAGTCCGAAGCCAAAGCGGCTGAAGATATTCCGACTGCATCAGCCGAAGAAGAACAACCCGAAGAAGAAGAAGCATGTGCTGCCACACCCCCTGTTCTCGAGGAGAACGTGTCCGACCCTCCAGCTCCGGAAGTGGAGGTTACAAATTCTGAGGCTGCCACCACCACTAAAGCCAATGACGTTGTCATGGCTGAAGCTAATGTGGCACCTGAAGTCAATGTGGTGCCTGATGTAATGGCACCAGAAGCAAGTGCTGCACTTGAAACCGCTCAGCAGCCTGAAGCCAATGTCACTGCTCCTGTTCCGCCTCCAAGGCCCCATACAATTGAGCAAGCATACGACCAAGATGATCAGCTCTTCTCTGTCAGATGGCCCATTCCGATTCCTCTGCCTGCTGCTGGACCGCATGCTGCTGGTCCTCAATTTGAACACCATGTTGAGCACATGCCTCAGGTTCAGAAGCCCAAGCCAAGACTGCCAAGGTTCCCAGTTGACGCCAGGGTGATAGATGATCAAGATGATGCTACGTCACCACCTCCTCCTTGAGCGCGTGTCGACACTGCATCAACTACTTCTGCACCGCCAAACACCCACGCCGACCCTGCATCCTCTCCTGCTCCAACTGGGAACGAGTAGAGGCTCTATGTCTTGAAACCTTTTTGGTCATTACTGACAAAAGGGGGAGAAGCATATGGGTTGATAGTCTTCAAGCGGGTCCATATGGGCGGGTGCTTTATATTTTGCCCAGTGTTTACAACTCTAGTTTTTGCTACATTTGGTTCTTTGAGTTGTAACACTTAAACTTGATGGTCGTCTGCTATGTTTTCTGGTACTCTATAATGCGATGATAAATTCCGCATGTGCTACGTTATATTCCACACTTAGTCATTTTTGCAGACGTCCATTTCTCATTATGCATATCATTATATTCGACATATCAATTGTGCATGATGAATTGTCTTCATAAGTTGAAGAGGATCTCCACAAGTACAACCTGCCATGTGCATTTGCATTCAAAAGCAAATCAACTATATGCACATCTTCAGGGGGAGCCTTTTGCTACTTACAAAGACAATACCTTTATCCTTTACAATTTCACCTACTTTTATCCCCGTTGAAAACTTCAACCAGTTTGTCATCAATCACCAAAATGGGGGAGATTGTAATTTCATCTAGTGCCACCCCTAGTTGGTTTTTTGGAGTATTGACGAAAAACCTGGTTGAGGGACTAATGTGTTTGTGAGAATTACAGGATAACACAAGTAGTAGTCCCTCATTGATTCGGTTTACCTACCGGAGATGACCCCTAAAAATGTATGAAGACATTGACGACAAAGGTGGTACATGAAGATAATCATATTGAAGACTATGACAAGAGAAGACATTGTGTGAAGACTATGGAGCGCGAAGACTTAGATGGTTCATTGTTTCCTTTTCTTCTTTGTTGAGTCATAGGAACCACCGTACTGTTAAGCGGGGTCCAAGTGAACTAAGTCAGAGTGACTGAAGTGATGCTCAACCAAATCCTATGTCTTCGAGCAAAGACAATGAGAGGAAATCTTATCCAGAGCTGGATGAGTCAGCTTTACTTGTAGCCCAAGTAAAGTTGTCATGTGTGTTTGAAATCTGACCGTTGGAACACGTTTTAGTTCCTTAGTGACCCAGGGTCACTTCGGACAAATCAGGCCGGGTTCCCCAGTGGCTATAAATAGCCCACCCCCTACAACATAAATTGGTGGCTGCTTAGAGTTATTACACCGCTTTTGTCATTTGAGAGCAACCCACCTCCGAAGCATTTGAGAGAGAGATCCTTGCGAGGACAAAGCCCAAACACCCAGAGCCAAAGAGTGTTAGGCATCACTGAAGTCTTTCTGTGTGTGCGACCTGAAGACTTGTTACACTTGAGGACTGTGTTTCCTCCATCCGGTTAGGCGTCGAGTTCCGAGCTTCCAATAGTCATTGTGGATTGCCGGTGAACGAAGTCTGTGAAGGTTTGGAAGTCTACCTTGAAGACATACCAGAGTGATTGGGCGAGGACTAGGTGTCCTTAGCTCAAGGGGAACAAGGTGAAGACGCAGTCTTATGAGTTAAATCTCAGCCTCCCTAACCAGACGTACAGTTGTCACAACAACTGGAACCGGTCTAACAAATCACTGTCTTCCCCGAGCTACTGGTTCTATCCTTTCCTTCTCTTTACTTACTGTTCTTCATTGTGAAGTCTTTGCTAGCTTGCCTTTTTGTTTGACTTCACTTTGTGATTACTTGTTCTGATTGGCTTCATTCAATCTTCCATCCTGATCCTTACTGCCTAGGTGCTATTAGTCTTCATGCTTGCACTTCATTGAATACTTGACTATGGCTTGTCTAGTGTAGTCTACCTTCCGTTGCATATAAATAGGATCATTACTATTGTTTGTCTTCGAAACTTTCATGTTTTGAAGCATTCCATAAAAATCGCCTATTCACCCACCTCTAGTCGGTATACTGCACTTTCACGCACCCAACGCTCCCCTCAGGCTGGGCTCAGGGGCTCTCCTCTGGAGGGCCTCCGACCTAGCCAATGTCTCGAGGGAGGCACTCGGGGAACATGTGGAGGTGTGCTTTGCCGCAAGTTCCCCTCCGGAGGCCTCAAGGCATGAGGCACCAAGCGCTCAGGAGGTCATCAGCCAGACTCTCGAAGACTAGCAGGTGCCAAGGCCAATGCGGGGCGAGCGCCGGCCAGCACCTCAGAGTGCAGCTATCGTCCCAGGATCGGGCGACGGGCTGCACGTCTGTGTCAACGTCCCAGGACTCAACAGGATGGCGTCTCAGGAGCTCTACTGGCCATCTCAGGTGGGCTAGTGCAAGGGTCCCCCACAGCTACGTTCGCATGCCCTTTGGATTGCCAACCCAGGCGGCCCTGCACCAGTGCCACATGCAGGAGGTCCTGGCGACTCGCGAGGCTAGGCATCAGGAGATCTTGGCGGAGGTGGCCTCGGTTCTTCACGAGCTCTTTGAACCTCCGGAGCCTCGTGAGGCCCCGGAATTAGGCGGCTCGTGAGGAGCGACATCTGCATCAAGCGTCTTTAGCTACATCAGCACCACTTCAGCAACTGTGCCAGGTGACATTTTCCAGTTTTGTTTAGCTGGGAGCGCCCCTTGGGCTACATTATTCCCAGGTCGCACGAGCTTTCCCCTGCGCCATGTATCCTTCTTGCATCACTAATTTACCTTGTTGGGGGCGCCCCTCGAGCTGCATCATCCCAGGCCGCCCGAGTATATCCCGGTGGCATGTATCGTTCTTGCATCTTACCTGAACTAGCTTTACCTTTCCCATCAACAGCTTTAAAATTATTTACCTGCCTGACCGGCACTTAGATGCCATGAACGTTGTATCCCCTCACTGACTTGCCTACGCCCGCCTCATGATTCAGGACATGCACGGCGTCTGTGCTCGGGTCTGCCCCTACAGCATCACCAAATCCAAGCGGCTGAGGTTTGGCTCGTGGGCCAGCTCCGTGTACGTCACCTCCCATGATCCTTGGTGCCTTGCCCTTGCAAGGACTGAGCGTGAACCTGTGGTAAGGGCGCACGACACGATGCCTCGTTGCTTCGGGAGCCACGCGCTGGTTGTCTTTCCTTAGGATGTCCGCATGAGAAGACTAGGCACGGCGTTTGTGCTCGGGTCCGTCCCTGCAGCGTCGATAAACCCAACGGCTGAGCTCTGTCTGGCGGGCCGGCCCTGTTCACGTCACCTCCTGGGGTCGTTGGTGTCTGGCCTTCTCATGTGGCAACCTCCAGGGATTCACTCGGCGCAGGTTGCCTAACCACCTTGCAGGATAATCTCGGACGCTCTGAATCAAGACCAGGTGCAACCCGCCTTGAGGTAGGGTCCCGTGAGTACCGTGCTAGCTCACGGGTGCCCAGATACTCCTCGTCTAGCCCTGTCGTGCAAGCCACATGTCAGGGCAGGGCTGTACACGCCCAGGTGGCTCTCTGCAGTAGGGAGTCCCCTCTCACGTGCCAGTGGAAGCACCATGCTCCACGCTGGCAATCGACACGGTCGAGGACCGGCTATGCCCGTGCAAGAACGGTAGTGCCATGCTCTGAGAACTCCTTTGACTGATCCATTTTGAATTCCTTCAAAATCTTGTAAGGGTATGTGCTTTGTGAAAGTCCTATTAAACATCTCGATCAATCTCTATAGACCTTGGTGCCCAATACATAAGTAGCTTTACCGACGTCTTTTATTATAAAATTCTTATTCAAGTATCCATTTATGCTATCCAGAAATTCTATATCATTTCCAATCAACAATATGTCAACCACATATAATATCAAAAAGGATACAGAGCTCTGATACGTACATTTTGGATCATGCTTTTATATCGATATTTATTGCATTATGGGATGTTATTACACATTATGTCACAATATTATGCAATTTCTCTCTTATTTTACAAGGTTTACATGAAGAGGGAGAATGCCGGCGGCTGGAATTCTGGACTGGAAAAGGAGAAAATATTGGAGACCTATTCTCCACAACTCAAAAAGTCCTGGAACTCCACGAAAGTCAGTTTTGGAATATATAAAAAATATCGGGCGAAGAACGCACCAGAGGGGGGCCACCCACAGTCAACGAGGGTGGGGGCGCGCCCTACCCCCTGGGCGCGCCCCCTTTCCTCGTGGGCCACCTAGCAGCCCCGCGATGCCCATCTTCCGGTACAAGGTGTCTTCTGCCCTGGAAAAAATCATAAGGAGGCTTTCGGGACAAAGCGCCGCCGTCTCGAGGTGGAACCGCCGCCCCATTACAAAATTCCAGCCGATCACACACGACAATAAAATGCAGATATTTTCGAAAAAAACCTCACAAGAAATAAGTTCAAAAACAAATAATGTAAAAATTTCAAACACAGCTTAATTATAAGAACTAAAAAATAAAAATACATATATTTTTCTGGAAAATTAACCGTAGAAAATTGTAAATAAAAATTTCAGAAGCAAAATTATAAAAGTTCAACTACTACAATTCATAAGGTTCAAGTAAAAAAAATACTGTGCCGCAAAGATAAAAATCTTTTAATTGTAAAAAATACTAGAAATATCAGTATTTAACATAAAAAAATGTGATCCAAAATTCATCTAAAAAAGTAAGAAAAAATGTTATACAACAAACAAATTTGATTGGTAATTGACAACCTAAAATAGTTCAGTACTATCATTAACAGAATGTAAGTTCTGTAATCTTGAACCCAAAAAAAGGGGTTCTACAAACATCATCAGCGTATAGTTCTTCTACGAGCTATGTACGTGAAAATATACCAGTCAAAACAAATGATGCCCATGAGTTCAACTATAGAATTGTTCCAGTACTAATGTAAAGAAGAATATATAAATAAAGCAGTTATACTTGAGCAAAACAGATAGCAAAAGCTTTACATAAGTTCTTCCAAACCGTCTGATAATACAATAGAATTTAACCATCTGACATGCAGAAGTTTTAAAGAAAAAAATACTGCAATATAATCAACCACACACAAATCTCACGAACCGGCGTCATTTGCCACATTTAAACCTACAGCACATAAATTCTGAGTGTTAGAGAGTCATCTTCCCTGGAGAACATAACCATAACCACATCACCATCCACAAATCCAGACTCTGCCACAAACTCCTTCCACCCAGTAGTTAGGTTGATGCAGCCATCAAAGTCGATGTGGTAGGCAACTTCCATCAACTGATACCCATTTTTGTCTGAAGTCTCCATCATCAGAACACCAGAACTAGGAGCAACAATCCTGATCCTGGGTGACATTTTCTGCAAATGGGCTTGGGAGTACAAAACAAAAGTGAACATCTAACATAACTGAATTTTTACATAGATATATGAACGGTTTGCATAACAAACTGAAAAGAAAAAAAATCTGAACCAAAACAATAACACATAACTGACTAGTCATGTGAACTGACTAAACTGAAGAAATATACATATCAACACACCTACAGTAAAAACATCTGACAAAAAACAGATCAAGGATTATACAAAAAATGGATAAAAAACTGTTTAGTAATGAACAAATACAAAAAGAAATCACTACTGTTAAATCCTGACAAAAACAAATAAAAATATATAGACAAACTATTCATAACACTAAACTACAGATCCAGTCCATGGGATTCAAAAAGAGACCTACAAAAATGTAGAAAACAAAACGAATAGAAACACATACCATGATTCCTTCAAGTCACCAACCGTTAGACGACAAACATATGGCGCACGAAACCCATGGTTGATGTACAGCAGACAAGAAATTTGCCCACGGCGCTGAGTCTGGGTGAGCTCCAAACCAGATTTGTACACACAACCATCAGCTATGCGCGCCATCTTTGCCAGGCATCCGCATGAACAATCCTCCATGGAACACACAGGAACAGGGAAGAAAACAATGAAGAGAAGAGGTAGGATCCTAGATCTAATTCTGGAAGAAGGAAGAAAAAGGACGGGGAGACTGAGCCACACACCACACATAGATGGATAGAATTTATAGTTAGGGAGACTCGCAGATTATAAAAATAATAAATAGGCAGGTGGGTAGCCAACTGGTAGGAAATAGTTATTATACAAGCCATGCAACATTTGACCGCAAATCAGTTAAACTTTTGACAAACAAGCAGTTCAAAAGTGCACATGTCAAAAAAATTCCAGATAAAACAACACATTCAGACATAAAACAATTCAATTCATTTAGTCATTCAAACATCTTCTCCCTCACAACAAAATCTTAAAAACATAATCTTCACTACTTCAGTCATAACGATCAAAGAAACGATGCCATTTGGCCCTGGTGGATGGATGTGTAGCCGTGGGGGCTCTCACCATAGCCCAACTGATGATCTGAATATGGTTCCTTCCCCTGCCATCTGGGAAAAGAAGCTCCAATTCATTGGAGTTGCATGTATCCATCACCTCGCATGCAAGGCGTCTGTTGAACTCTGCCTCCAGTTTCTCCTCGGCAGCACGTCGTGCCATCTGCCTGCGCGTGCGCCTCCTCCTCCCCTGCTCAAATACTGCAGCCCTCACATCGACGGCATCCCCCTCCTCCTCTGTGACCTCTCCCAACTCAGGATCCATCTCGCTATTCTTTGCTTGCAGCTGGTAGAATGAAAGTGACAGAGGGCTCGGGCTTTATAATCAAAGTGCAGAAGTATCGGTAGGCAGCCAGTTCCAATGTCAACGCACAGTAACACAACTTTCACACACAGCAGTCCAACTACACATACGGCAGCAATTCAAACAAACACTGAAAAACACGCAACTTAATTACACAATTTGACCAGATTACAAGAAAAATTAGAACGTATAGTAAGCCGCCATACACCACCTCCGCCAACGACAAAATAGCATGGGAATCCAGGGTAGAAACAACTCAAAAGAAGCAAAATTGGCAACGCAAATCTTTTCATACAATCCTCATAACTCTCCCTGCAACACCAATTCGAAAGTAAAACAACAGAAAAAGAAGAACACATTTACATGGCGGACGTGGAAAACGACAAAGGACACCAAAACTAGTAATAAGAAATTACAAATGAAATTCATATCCAAAAACTCTAACATACCGTTAATTCCCACATCCAAAATAACAAACATGACATAAATTGAGGCCTACGAACACCATCGTAAACACCAACGCCCAAAACACATCCGCCGCCAAATACCCACGCCGTCACCTCCGGTGACTACAGATCGCAAAACATGACCAGGTGACCGCGCGCACGTGCGGAACCCCTTGCATGTCTCCTCTAGCAACGAATAGCCCGCAGCATTGCGCCGGAGAACGCCCGGAAGCTCCACGTTGCATCCCCTGTTTCCGCCCGTCGTACACGCAGGAAGATCATTTCATGAGGAAAACTACGTCAGTCCAACATGAAAACCACGTCAGTTCAAGAAGGGTAACAGAATAGCCCAGATGTATATATATATATATATATATATATATATATATATATATATATATATATATATATATATGTAATTTCATCACATATACGTGATGATACTTAACTACTAGGTACAATGCATAAAATTCAAAACTAACAAAACTAAAACTAATAATCCCTCCTGGTGCGCGGCGTCTTCCCAGTGCGGAGGCAGTACTCCGACTCCTCCGCCTCGCAGCGCTTGACGTACCGATCTGCCTCTTCCTAGCGGACGCGCGCGGCCGATCTTGCCATTTCGTTGTGTGCCCACCGGAGCTCCTCGTCGATGGCACACTGGAGCTTATCGGCCCACCTATACTCAGCGACGAGGCGCCCAGCGCCTATGACCTTCCTAGCAAAGTACCGGTCATCGTACACCTCCTCGGCAACATGACGCGCCCGCCCCCAAAGCTCTGCCACCTCCTTTTTCCAGGCGGCATCACGGGCTTCACAGGCCGCCTGGTACCTAGCTTCCTCCTCCGCCATCTCCTTCTTGAACGCCACTTTCCTGCCTTTCTCAGCCGGCGACAGCGACTTCCACAGACAACGATTGTACTGGCCCCAAAACTAATCCAAAGTTGGGGTGTCCGACGCAACCTCGTCAGGCGGTGCGTAGGGGTCCTCATCGCTGCTAAACCAGTGAGCATCCTCGGGGGGCGGTGACTCCTCGTCGGTGCGTGGGCAGACCGACGGCGCCATGGCAGAGATTTGTGACAGAAAGGGAGAGAGAGAGAGAGAGAGAGAGAGAGAGAGAGAGAGAGAGAGAGAGAGAGGGCGAGCGAGGGGAGGATGTATATGAGAATGGAGGCGGGATGATGTGAGCAAGGTAGTATGTATTGGCGGTGGGACAGTACACACGCTAGTCGCCGAAATTTACGAGTACAGTAGTTTGAATTACACACAATGCCCGCAGCAAATCTGTGTGTCAACATAATAGCTGACGATTTCCAATACAAAATCGTGTCTGATTAATGATCCCCGCCAATCATCTACCAAACCTCAAGCCGTGAGATAGGGTGCCAATCGTGTGGGGGCGGTTGTCTTGCCAGATCTTTACATTTTTCTTTTTTGAACACCAAATATTTACATCGTTTGATGATTTTTAACTCGCACACAAGTACACAAAAATATCATTTTCAAACTGTTTCGGTAAGGCGTTGCATGTAGATGTATTTCAAATTTGAATTACGGTCATCAAATGGTTAGAAAATCACTCACATGTCTTTAAAAGGTCAAATGACCCCATAAAATTTCCAAATTTTCACATGACAGTTGTATTAGTGCACGTTAAATGTAGGAAAAAAATTGAAGGCCGTAAGAGGAAGCTATCTCCCATCCGTTAACAAACATGCATTGTTCTCTCTCGGAACCACGAACCTTCTAGTGATTTGCTCCGGTTTGTGAGGGGTGTGTGTAAAACACTTCGGTCAAACAGGCCAATTTTTTTACCACATCATCTTAGTGGCATGACATTAAATCAAGCAAGGTTTCATGTTTTTCTGATCATTTTTTAATTTTTTGGAATTAAAATGCCATGGCATGCACTCCATGCATGTGCCCATGCTTTGACACCAATATGTTTGAAAATTCCTTCGAGTTTACTGCACATGGAATTAACTCGCACACAAGTATAGAAAAATATGATTTTTCAAACCGTTTTGGTTAGGCGTTGCATGTATATGTAGTTCAAATTTTAATTACAGTCATTAGATGGTTAGAAAATCACTTAAATGTCTTTAGAAGGTCAAATGACCCCTGAAATTTACAAAATTTCCACATGACAGTTGAATGTTAAACGTAGGAAAAAAATTGAAGGCTGTATGAGGAAGCTCTCTCACGTTCGTCATCAAACAATTATTGTTCCCTCTCGGAACCACAAACCTTCAAGCGAGTTGCTCCGGTTTGTGTCCAAACGTTCGTCAAACATGCCAATTTCTTTACCACATCATCTTGGTGGCATGACATTACATCAACCAAGTGTTCATGTGTTTCTAATCATTTTTCTATATTTTGGAATTAAAATGCCATGTCACTCCATGCATACGTATGCATGTGTCCATGTCGTGAGACCAATATGTTTAAAAATTCCTTCTTGTTTACTGCACATGGAATTAACTCACACACAAGTACACATATATGATTTTTCAAACCGTTTTGGTTAGGCGTTGCATGTAGATGTAGTTCAAATTTGAATTACGGTCATTCAATGGTTAGAAAATCACTTAAATGTCTTTTAAAGGTCAAATGACCCCTAGATTTTTCCAAAATTTCACATTAAAGTTGTAGTAGTGCATGTTAGACGTAGAAATTGAAGGTCATAAGAGGAAGCTATCTCCCGTTCGTCACCAAACATGCATTGTTCCCTCTCGGAACCACAAACCTTCTAGCGAGTTGCTCTGGTTTGTGTGGGGCGTGTGTCCAAACTTTCGTCAAACATGTCAATTTCTTTACCACATCATCTTGGTGGCATGACATTAAATCAATCAAGGTTTCATGTTTTTCTGATCATTTTGAATTGTTTTGGAATTAGAATGCCATGGCATGCACTCCATGCATGTGCCCATGCCTTGACACCAATATGTTTGAAAATTCCTTCTAATTTACTACACATGGAATTAACTCGCACACAAGTACACATAAATATTATTTTTCAAACCGTTATGGTTGTGCGTTGCATGTAGATGTAGTTCAAATTTGTATTACGCTCATTTTATGGTTAGAAAATAACTTAAATGTCTTTAAAAGGTCAAATGACCCCTGAAATTTACCAAATTTTCACATGACAGTTGTATTAGTGCACGTTAAACGTATGAAAAAAATTGAAGGACGTAAAAGGAAGCTATCTCCCGTTCGTCATCAAACATGCATTGTTCCCTCTCGGAACCACGAACCTTCTAGCGAGTTGCTCCGGTTTGTGAGGGATGTGTGTCCAAGCATTCATCAAACATGCCAATTTCTTTATCACATCATCTTGGTGGCATGACATTACATCAACCAAGGTTTCATGTGTTTCTAGTCATTTTTCTAATTTTTTGAATTAAAATGCCATGTCACTCCATGCATACGTATGCATGTGTCCATGTCATGAGACCATTATGTTTCAAAATTCCTTCCAATTTACTGCACATTGAATCAACTCGCACACAAGTACACATATATGATTTTTTAAACCGTTTTGGTTAGGTGTTGCATGTAGATGTAGTTCAAATTTCAATTACGGTCATTAAATTTCTACAAAATCACTTAAATATCTTTAAAAGGTCAAATGACCACTACAATTTTCAAAAAATTCACATTACAGTTGTAGTAGTGCACGTTAGACGTATAAAGATATTGAAGGCCATAAGAAGAAGCTATCTCCCATTCATCATCAAACATGCATTGTTCCCTCTCGAAACCACGAGCCTTCTAGTGAGCTGCTCCGGTTTGTTAGGGGTGTGTGTCCAAACTTTGGTCAAACATGCCAATTTTTTACCACATCATCTTGGTGGCATGACATTACATCACCCAAGGTTTCATGTTTTTCTGAATTTTTTTAATTTTTTGGAATTAAAATGCCGTGTAACTCCATGCTTAATTGTGATATACCCGTTAGACCAATATGTTTGAAAATTCCTTCCAATTTACTACAAAAGGAATTAAGTCGTGCACAAGTACACGAAATATGAGTTTTCAAACCGTTATGGTTAGCTGTTGCATGTACATGTAGTTCAAATTTCAATTACGGTCATTAAATGGCTAGAAAATCACTTAAATGTCTTAGAAGGTCAAATCACCCCTGAAATTTTCCAAAAATTGACATGACAGATGTATTAGTACTACAAAATTTCTCGTTCATTTAAAACACCATCCGTTGGCACTTTATTCCAAACTTGTCTTCCACAGCTAATAAAAAATATCTACAACATCACACATAGTTGTTTTCTAGGAACCATTTGTAATGAAAATATCTGTGTCTATTTAAGTCTCCCTCCTTAAGCTTCGCCGGCTCGTCTGCTCTAGTGTCGGCAACCCCCGAATACACGAATCCAGATCCCCATTCCCGCACCCCCTTCTTGCAAAGATGATGCCATGGAAACACTTCGTGAAGGCCCGTACGATGGCCGCGTCCCCCGCCCAAGCGCCACCGCCTGCGCCGAGAGAGCGGCCGCCTATGCCTAGAGTGCCTTCAAATCTGCATTGAGAGCGGCTGCTTCCATCGAGAGGGCATCTGCGGTAGTCGACAGGGCAGCTGCAGCAGCCGAGACGGCTGCACATGCTGTTGCGACGGCGGCTGCAAACGCCGAGAGTGCTCGAGCTGCCATCCATTCCGCTGATGTCGCCCTGCCCGGGTCATGGCCATCCATGCCAAGATCGAGGATGCACACACCAAGATATTCCACGCCACCTCGGACTCCAGCATGCAACCCACATCTGAAAAGGTGTTGGTGGCCATGGAGCACATGCTTCCTCATGAGGTCGCCGAGCGGGAGCTAGAGATGCAGGAGGCGGCGGAGATCAAGGAGTGCCGGGAGAAGGAGTTGCGCGTGGCCGAGGTCGAGGTAGAGAAGAGTCTGTCCGTCGAGGAATCGGTAATGGAGGACCAACGCAAGCTCTGGCGCAACCACTACTATGAGTACTACAACCTTGAGGGCGGCACCAAGGACGAGGACAAGGACACGGTCGACATCAGCAGGGGGGATGCGGAGTCCACCAACTGCCGTCATGTCGCCAGGATAAGTCATCGACGTCTCATCTCACACCCGCTATGCATAGGCCAGCACCGCGGCGGATTTTTAATTATGCGTACTTGGGCTTTGTTTTTAATGCTGGTCTTTTGTTAGAGCAATGTTTAGGTCAACTGGCTCTATGTAATTACTAAAATTGGTTGATTCACAAAGTGTGGTATGTGTGTTGTACGCTCTTTTGTGTGCCCAAATTAGCAAGCGATGTTAAACGCAATGACGTACCCGGGGAAATTTCCACCAAAATTTGAATTATCAAACTCATCCCATGCGCGTAAAGCAGAAGAATCGTTTGCGATGTACACAACCATTCAAAGTGAATGGTCCGGCGGCACCGCATGCTATCAAAGTGAATGTGCCCATGGCTTGTGACCAAAATTTGAATTATCAAACTCATGCCATGCGCCGCACGCAAAGTTTCCCTCCACATTTTCAAAATTTTGGCCTACCGCCAAAATATCTACCCCTGCCCCCCTTCCCCCCTTCCCCACCCCCTTTTCTCCCAGACCACAAGTCACATTTCCCCTGTTTCCTCCTTCCTTCCTTCCTTGCTAAGCTATGGCCGCTTTCTCGCTCTCGCCGTCTCGCATCCTACCACCGGGGGCGCCATGGTCTTCTTCAAAGACATCTCCAGTGGTTCCTCCTCCGGCGACTGCTCCTTCACCACCCGGGTATGCCTCTCTTCTCTCTCTCGGGATATGACTTGGAATGAATGATTTTTACCCGGAGGTCGATTTGAGTCGTTTCGTCCTCTTGTAGCTCCCTAAGACCATCAGTGGCAATGAATGTAGCGGGGTGGCTGAAGATCTATCTTCTTGTTGTCACCATCAATGTCCATGCGTGTAGCTACTTGTGTTTGATTCTGGGAACATTGGGAGGAAGTTTTAGGCATGTGCAGAGAAGGTTAGACCCTCTTCGGTTGTTACAAATCATTTGTTAGATGTGATTCAGACACTGTCACGGTCCCAACCCATTCATACCACACCTTCAACCAAACGCATCCTAAGATAGTGTCACAGTTTGTACCTAGTATCTTAAATTGTTGCCATCTCATTAGTGGTGCCATTAGAAAACTATTTGGCACCACTTCAGTAGTTTGTGCAGCCAACTTTGGTCCACACATCCGAGCAGCCAAGCAGTAAAGTACTAAATCTTTATGGCATTAAGGAACTGGGCATCGGAGAAACTACATGCTCCGGAGTCTGGGTCCCTGATTTTTTTCCGCTGCATCGACTCGCAAGTTCAGGGCACCGGTTTTTCCATGAGTTTTGGCATACATAGTGGACGACCTTAGTGCTATTAGTTCTATGTTACTAAATTTGTGCATGTATAAACCAGTTAGTATCGATTTGCTGTCATCCAAACATTGTCATTATGTTGTTGCAGTTATATTTACCTTCCTCATAAAATGTTCAATTTTTTATATATTGTACATGAGTAAGAACTTGTAGCGTCGTTGTAGTTAATTATAGCTTCTGATGTTCCAGAATTTGGTTGTTGTCTCAGTACAAATTATTTCATTTGCACATTGATCTTTTTGAGAAGTTATGTCATAATTAACATGTTTCTTCTGTTTTTCAAAATAAGTATTGGTGATTTTCTATGTTTCTACAAACCCATTTCCCCTACAATTGTTACTGATCTAGTTTTAAATATTATAGGATGAACGAAAGTGTTCTTACTTGGAGTGGGTTGATCAAGACTGGCCAGAGTCTTTGAAGATGTGCCTAACGAAGCTCTAGAGCATGTATGAGGAAGTGAACACACGTAGGCTTAGAGAAAGTCTTGTCAATGTTGAAGCATATGTCAAGATGCGGGATAAAAAGCTGAAGGTGGAGATTGAGCTCGGATTTTTTAAATCAGACTTTGCTAAGATGGTGTTGGCGAAGGAGGAGGCACTTTCCCAGTTGGCCCGTGCAAAACGGGTTCTTACTGAACTGAAAGCAGATGTGGATAAGACGAGCCTGGATGATCTAGATTAGGGAAATGAATATATTGTTCTTATGAAGTTGAACTAGCTATATGTTGTACTATGCTATTTTCATGTAGCCACCGTACTATGATGTTATAATTGGCAATCATATGTTCGATATGAAATGTGAATTTGCGTATTACTGGAATTATTAACTGTAAACTAATAAACCTGCTAAATGTGTCATGGACCTTTGCAAATGGTTCTAGAAGTAAAAGCGCTTGCGATGGATAGCCCAATGCCACACAGTTTTCTTCATCAAATCATGTGTGATATAGTTGATAAAAGCAAACAGTTAACCAAGGAAGACCGTTTGTGATAGTTACACCTTTCACACACGAGCCTACACATAAAACTGTGTGGGATTTACGTCCGAACGGGAACGTTTTCCCTGGATTGACTGTGTGCGATGTACATAAGAATGAAAACGTATTCGAAAACGTATTCCTTGGATTGACTGTGTGTGATATACATATGAACAGAAATGTTTTTCTGGGATTCACCGTGTGGGATCTACATAACTACGGAAATGATTTTCTCGGATTACCGTGTGGGATGTACATACCTATGGAAATTATTTTCTTGGATTACCGTGTGGGATGTACATACCTACGAAAATGATTGGGTTTCCATGCCTCGCCCGATCGCACACGACCCTAGCCTGGGTCCCAGGAGGGCCTATCCTCGACGATTTTTGGTCATGTGGGAAGGACACCCTATCACACACACTCACTTGGCGATGGTTCCAAATGCCGTCGCGGAAAGGGGTAAAAAACTATTTGTTTAGGACTGACGCGCACCAGTGTTGCATCTAGTTCCTAACCCTTTCTTTTTCGTGTTGCTCAAGTATATTTTGTTGCATATGATTGTACATTCTCTTGATGAAAATACATTTCTAACAGGTACCTAGATTCTTCATGGTGAAGAAGCAGTGCTATGTTGTGTACAAAGGGAAGGTTTCGGGAGTGTACAATGAGTGGCATGAGTGCCAGGCGCAAGTGGAGGGGGTCTCGGGCGGCAGCCATACAGGCTTCAAAATCAGACAAGAAGCAGAAGCTAGTTACTTGAGGTTCACGCTAGCGGGAGAGAGGACCGCCGCCTCATGTACTACATAGTTCCGCTCTCACTCATAGTGATAGCTCTTCTCGCGTATATCGTTGTTTAGATGGATGACGATGTAGTTGCAAGTATTCGAGACTTGTATCACTATTTTCGAGATGATGATGAGAGACCACTTTGTGTTGGATGATGATTATGATGATGACATGATTTTATAATACTATTTGTATGTATATGCTATGATTACATATGTATGTGTATGATATGCTAAAAATTATTGTATAAACCCTGTTCGAATAAAAACAAATATGCAAAATAACTGAAACTTATAAAACTAGTAGTAGGGAGGGGAATAAAGTTAGCAGCAGCGCGCCCTTACTAGTAGCGTGGCTTAATTAAAGGCGCTGCATATATTAGCAGTAGCGCGCTGCTACAACGTGCACTACTGCTACCCATGTATAGCAGTAGCATGGGCTGACCCGCGCTACTCGTACATGATACCCGGGCTACTGATAGACCAAATATCTGTGCTACCGCTAGGCTTATCCCCAGTTCGTACAACCGCGGTTAGGCTATTTGCCATCGCGGGTACCGCGTGCTGGATGTCCTTCCTCTGGTTTATTCAATGAGAACACTGGGCACGGCGTCTGTGCTCGAGTCCTTCCCTGTAGCATCGATAAACCCAAGCGACTAAGCTCTTTCTGGCGGGCCGGCCCTGTTCACATCACCACCTAGGGTCCTTTGTGTATGGCCTTATTATGCGATGGCCTCCGGAGGTTTGTTCGACGCAGGTCGCCCCCACCAGTGGTTCTACAAGCGCGCTCTGTGCCAGAAGACCATGCGTAACCCACCTTGAGGTAGGGCCTCGTGAGTCCCGCATTGGCTCATGGGTGCCCAGATACACCTCCTCAAGTTCGGTCATGCTAGTCACGCGTACGAACGACTGGGGGCTGTACACGACCCGTAGTCTCCCCCAGAGGGAACTCCCACCCACGCTCAAAGTGGAAGCCCCATGGTTCGCGCTGGCGGATGACACGATCATTCAACATCTATGCCCACGACCATGTGGAAGCCCCATGCTCCGCGCTAGCGGACGACATGGTCATGCAGTGGCTATGCCCACACCCAAGTGGAAGCCACATGCTCCGCGCTGGTGGATAAACAACTGAGGGCGCCCAAGGGGCTGCACCAACCTCCGGATGGCCTTTCGACCCTTCACATGGCCCTGTCACACTGCTTTCCCCTAGGAAGTGTGCGCAAGGCGGCTAGACACAGTGGCTACGCTTAGGCCGAGCCGAGAACATGCCACCTCACTAGGTCCCTTGTACCTTGGTCTTCTCATGCCCCTCCTATGCAAAAGTTGGCAAGGAAAGGTACGAGGGTTCCAGATTATCTTTGTCATTGTCTATGTTTCCTTCATGAGGGCTGCTCGTACGTAAAGGGGCACCCCTGAGCATCGCGACTCTAGGTTCTCGCTAGTCACACAGCCCCTCGCCCCTTGGTTCGTCCTGGTGATCTGGATGCCCCAATGGCAGTCAAGGTATGCGTGGGGCTGGGCCCTACTGACGCAGAGGACAAAGGCAAACAAGAAGGAAACTAAGCACGAAAAGGAAATCATAGACTCCTAACAGTTATTACAAGGACCAAATGTTCATCAAGTTCAAGCAAAGTCTTACGCCTCCGTGAGGCAGGATAAATGTTGCAGGATAAAATTAGGAGGAAGGGCCGTCTCCGCCGCCTGCCCTGACTGTGGTAAGCTCCTTATCAACATTGCTGCAGCCATCATTGCCGATGCGGGCCTCCACCGCCGAAGGCCCCGCATCAGGAATGTAGGTAAACTTCTTCAATAGCTCGTCCACGTGACCCTCCACGGCCGTCATGGCAGTGGCATGGGCCTCAGGAGTGACCGGGCGGATCACCACGTCGAAGTTGAAGCCCGAGTCCTGGAGGAAGAGCTAGCTGAAGACGCGCGTCGCAGTTGCGAAGAAGAGCGAGCAGCACTCCTCCGCCAGGATGAGTGCACTTCGGTGGCAGCACCCTCAAGCGCATCCGCAAGCTTGGAGGAAAGTTTCGCAAGGCCAACCTCCGGGGTCGCCAGCGGCTCCTCGAACCCTCCCTTATAGATGGAGCACACGGCCACCTTCCCATCGGCGGCGGCTAGGATCTTCTCCCTGGCGTCCAGCTGGGCCGTCGCCTCAGCGACACGCTGGGCATGGGACTCCTGAGCTTCGGCCACCTCCTCCTTCAACTTGGCCAGGCGATCGTGCTCCATGGCCTGGTCAGCAGCTACCTCGGTCAAGTCGGAGTCGCGATCGGTAAGCTTCGCCTAACAGGCCTTGAGGTCCTCCTCCGACCGGCAGAGTCGCTGGGCACGAGCAGGTTGCTCCTCTTGGAGAGTCTTCAGCTTGGCTTCCGCCTCACTGCAGCGCCTCTTGGCAGACGCTGCACCGGCCAGCGCCGCATCGCGAGCCTCTTTGGCCTTGGCGACCTCCTTCTCACTCTCCGCGGTGGTTGTTCCAGCCCATTCCCAGGCCGTCCTGGTGGTCATGCCGGCCTGGAGCCACGCCCGACAGCCCCAGATGCTCCCTCACAAGGCACCTGTCGGCATCCTGGAGGCCAGCTCAGATTCGGCCAAGCACGATGAAGGCCTCGTCCAGGGCTCCGAGCCTGATCATGGGACCGCAGTCCGCAAGTGCAAGGGGCTCGTGAGGAGGCAGCACCGATGCAACAACTGGTGTCAAGGCCAACAAAGTGGTGGCTCGGACGGCTTGGGGCAACGGAGGTCCCAGGCTCCCCTCAGGCTCAAGGAGGGCAGACCCCTCCGCGGTCTGCTGGCCTGTGGGGGCCTGCTCCTCCTGAGGCTGCATCACCGCGTCTTCAGGGGCAGATCCCGTCAGAGGAGGGCAAGGAGTCGCCCCATCCACTAGTGTCGAGGTCGCAGCGGTCGCGACAAGGAGCGGCGCCTCACGAGACTCAGTATCCCCAGCAAGCGGTGTTTTCCGGGCAGGGGGCTCCTTCAGCCCAACGCTTGTTTCTTCTTCTGTGTCGCGTTGCCTCTCCTGGTCATCAAGAGCAGGATACCATGAGCAGAGTTGCAATCTATGCTCGAGCAAAAGCTAGTTGGGCTACTTACTCCTTAGGGTCGATCCACTTCCTCTTCTTCTCTTTCTCGGCAAACGTCGGGGTGCCCTCGCCTTTCCCTGGCGCGGCCTTGGCCGTGTCCGGGGAGCGATCGGTGTGCTCCTTGATGGGCCCCAACACGTCACTACCACCTGGAGGGGTGAGCAGATCGCTCTGAGGGGTCGCGGTCGGCGCAACCACATCTTCCCAACCGGAGTGTGGGGAGCCCTCCGGAGGGGGCACGACCGTACATTTCTTCAGGGTCACCTGCCCAGACAATTCGTGCAGTCTGTGGGCTAACTTAGACTTCCAGAGGGCCCTGGCAGAGCGTGATGAGTCCGCCAGAGGCTCGCCAGAGTCATCATCTTCATGGTTGCGAAGGATCTCGCTCCGCGATGGAGGGGACACCTCCTTCAGGTCATCATCCTCGATCTCTTCGGAATCGCCTTCCTCGCCGCTGGCACCGGAGGACTCCGGAACAGGGGAGTTGGGGTGCTCGGGTGACGCGAGCTACATCTCGTGAAGAGGGGCATCATGGTAACCAGCTCCTCCCTTTCGTCGCGGCGGTACAGCGGGGTGTAGGCCTCAAGAAGACCCCCCAGGGTCACCATTTAACAAGATGGCCATGGCCTTGTCCAGCTCTTCACCTGTCAGGCTGGCAGGGCACATCCATATATCGTCCCGAGAGCCCTGATATTCCCGCATGGGCTTCGTGTGCAATTGGAGCGGCGCCAGGCGCTGCGTTAGGAACTCCTTCACAAGCATTCCCCCATCAGCAACTTGGCCTCCATATCTGAAGATATTTTCTTCAAGATAGGCCTAGCTAGGGGGTAGGAGAGGTTGGCATGGCCCCACTCTTCAAGCCGCACGGGTAGGGCTGCCGGCAGCTCCAAGCGCGGGTTGAGACCCTTGGAGTCCAGGATGACCCAGCGATGTCGGAAGCCCTCCACCTTCTTTTCTTCCTTCAACAGGACGTTCCCCTTGTGGACCGCGACCAAGGAGACGCAAGCAGAGTGTTGTATCTGTTCGTCCAGCCGCAAGCAAAAGAAATGGTGGAGAAGTGCCACAGAGAGCCTTACGCACACGAAGGCTTCACAGTAGAATGCAAAGATAGCCAAGAGGAGGATGGAGTTGGTTTGAAGATGCAGGGCCTGGATCTTGTAGTGGTCACGGATGGCCCAGAGGAACTCCGAGAGGCAGGACAAGCCCCATGAAGAAGATGTGGAGGAAGAAGGGGTCGACTGTCTGCGCCAAGGTGCTCTGCTCCGCGAAGCTGGCCTAGATCAAGGTCTCGCCCCACTCATTGTCCTCGCTCGCCGTCTGCGCATGATTGGGTCAAGGTGCCCCACCTCGGTGATGGAGGATGCGCCCAACGCTAGGGAAGAGAGAAGGAGTTCACGGCTTGGGCCACAGACTTCGATTTCCTGAGTGCCATTCGCATGGTTGGTAGCATCGGAGAAGGAAAAGGAATGGGGTGGAGTCGCGATTGGATCTGGAGAAGTTTTCAGCTAGCAAGAAAAGAGGAGCAATGATGGCTCTGCAACGTGCGCCAGTCTTTTGTCAGTCTGGGCAGTTGCCAAGTCGACGTGGGGGAGCGGAGGCGTCCGCATTCTGTCAGGTGCCACACATCAAGCCTAGCCCATAGGTGATTGGGACCCACGGCGCTTCTGCCTTCCCTGTTTGGCTTTGCCTCGAAGCCAGCCCAAGCGCGCCTTGGGCCCGGGGGCTATTGTCGGCGTTCTAGAATCGGGGGATACCACACCTGCATGCCTGCGGCCCACGTCATGGTTCCCGCGATGGCCTGGTATGCCCCAATGGCTTCGCCTCCAAGACAAGACCCTCGCGATGTCTCATTGCATCGCGAGGAGAACGACGTCAGGACCCCGGGAGGGGCGGCCTTCTCAGGTTGCCTCCCGAGGAGCGAAGATTCCTATGCAGTTACCCGGCCTCACGAGGCTGTGATGACGCATGCCATGCCGACCAAGGCTAGGTTGGCGTCAGCGGGCGTAGAGGGGACAGTTCCATCTTTAGTTCTAAGAAGAAAAGGGCGTACGCCTGTTCCCAAGGGATCCCCAGAGGTTTCCATTCCGATGCAACAAGACCAAGACCACGAGCTCGGCGGGATGGATGTCATCGCTGAGCCCACCGAGAGCATCACGACGAGAGGCTTTGCATGCGAAGACCGCCTTCGGCCAGGATAATATGTACCTCATGTCCCCTTTCAAAATTGGTTGTTGTGGGATCCCTTCCCACCTAAAAGACTAGGGAAGAGGACCGTGGTCACTATAAATATAGGCTAGCCACCACCGTAGCGGGGGATCGGACCCATTCGGCCCGCACCACTCGATCCCTCGCGACACTACAAAAAAAAACCACTTCCGTGATAATATGTGTTTGTCATAGTAGGTCACGTTTTCTGTCATGCATGTACATCCATGACGATTTTATGACAGAATCAAGATAGTCATACCAATTCTATGGTAGAAGTGTTCCATGACAATACCAAAATTATCATAACGAAAGTGTCCACTTCCATGACGATAAATCGCGCGTCAAGGAAGTGTTTTCATCAAGGGTAACCGACATGTGGCATCCACCATAACGGGTCGCCATTAAGCTATCGGGTTCCAGTTTGGATCTGACAACCAGTTAATAGCCCCCACCAATGGGGATTTTCCACGTGTAAAATTCTTATTAACCGGAGGATCCATGTGTGTGCTTAGCATTGGGACAAATGTGTTCCATTCATTGTAAGGGAGGCGCCTATGATACGTTGGCACGTGCCAAGACCCAACATTGGCTCATTTAGGTGAAAGAGCCCGGCCTAGTCAAAATTAGCAGGCCGGCCCATATTGGGCCTACTAGTGTCTGATTGATCTAAGCCAACATCCCATATGAGATGTGCCAATTCGGCCCATCAACAACCCATTAACTATTAGACACCATTGTAGCCCATCGTCAGTTCGAGCCTATTAATAACCCGCTATATATTTGGGCTAAATATAGGCCCTATGTGGTTTTGGCTTGTTAACGGCCCATTCGAGGGATGGGCCAATTTTCAGGATGTATTTCTTTTGGCTTGTTAGCGACCCATTTAAGTGTTGGGCCAATTTCCAGCCTCTTGTGTCTTTCAGCCCGTTAACAGTCCATATATGACTTGTGCCATTTGCATTCGGACAAGAGTTTTGTCCTGTTAACGTCCCATAAATGATTTGGGCCATTTGTAGTCGGACCTGAGCTTTGGCCTCATAACGGCCCGTGTTCTTCATGACCAATATCAGCACGATTTCGCTTTCGGCCTGCTAAAGTCCCACAACAAAGTTGGGGCAAATACAGTCTGACCTGACTTTCAACATCTTAAAGGCCCATGCTCTTCTTGGTCTAGTACGAGCCTGATGTCCCTTTCGGCATGCTAAAGGCCCACAATACAGTTGGGCCGTATAAAGCCCAACCTTAGAATCGGCCTGTTAACGGCCCGTGAAATCAAATGTGCCCACTTATTGCACGCTTCGATGTCCGCCTCTTGGCTCGTTTCTAGCGGCCCAGCCAGGTTTCTAGCGGCCCAGCCAGATCTATCTACTAGATGCATAGCAACGAGAGGGGAGAGTGTGTCTACGTACCATCGTAGACCGAAAGCGGAAGCGTCTAGTGACGCGGTTGATGTAGTTGAACGTCTTCGTGATCCAACCAATCAAGCACCGAATGTACGGGACCTCCGCGTTCAGCACACGTTCAGCTTGATGATGTCCCATGAGCTCTTGATCCGGTTGAGCTTCATGGGAGAGTTTCGTCACCTAAGCACTACAATGGTATGCCTGAGGTGTGTTTTTGTGGAGGGGGGCACTGCGCATGGCTAGAGCAATGTTTCTTGTGTGTCTTTGGGTGCCCCCCTGCCCCCGTATATAAAGGAGCAAGGGGGAGGTGCGGCTGGCCCAGTATGGCGTGCCAGCAGTAGGATTCCTACTCCTAGTAGGAATAGGAATCCCCCTTCATATTCCTACTAGGAGTAGGAAAGGAAGGAGGAGAGGAGATGGAAGAAGAGGGGCGCCTCCACCCACCTTTCCTTGTCCTACTAGGATTCCTAGGGGGAGGGTATGGCCAGCCCTATGGGCTGCCTCTCTCTATTCCCTCAAGGCCCACTATGGCCCATACAGCCTCGGGGGGTTCCGGTAACCCCCTCTGCCACTCCAGTTTTATCTGATAACACCCGGAACACTTCCGGTGTCCGAATATAGTCGTCCAATATATCAATCTTTATGTCTCAGACATTCCGAGACTCGTCATGTCCGTGATCTTATCCGGGACTCTGAACTACCTTTGGTACATCAAAACTCATAAACTCATAATGTCGATCGTCATCGAACGTTAAGCGTGCGGACCCTACGGATTCGAGAACTATGTAGACATGACCGAGACACATCTCCGATCAATAACAAATAGCGGAACCTGGATGCTCATATTGGCTCCTACATATTCTACGAAGATCTTTATCGGTCAAACCGCATAAAAACATACATTGTTCCTTTTGTCATCGGTATGTTACTTGCCCGAGATTCGATCATCGGTATCTCAATACCTATTTCAATCTTGTTACCGACAAGTATCTTTACTCGTTCCATAATACATCATCTCGTGACTAACTCACTAGTAATTTGCTCAAGACCCTTGCGAGGGGCCAAGCCTCGCGAGGAGGATGACGCAAGACCTCCCCTGGGGCGGCCTCACTAGGCTGGCTCCCGAGGAGCGGAGATATCAAGGAAAGGGGCACCTCGCGAGGTACGCGTGACGTGAGCCATGACGACCATGGCCAAGAGGGCGCCAACGGGCGCAGGAAGCCAGTTTCCTCTTTGGTGCTAAAGGGGCAAGCGCAGGCGAGGAGTCCTGAGGCGTCAGACAAAGGTTTGCAACGATACCAATACCAGCAGGACGGCAGGGCGAAGGTCACCTCAGAGCCCACGACGATGTCACCACCATAGCCTTTGGAAGGCGAAGACCACCTTTTGTCAGGATAGCTTGTACTAGTTGTCCCCCTTCAAACTTGGTCATTGCGGGATCCCTTCCCACTCAATATTTGGGAAGAGGACCCGGGCCTATATAAATAGGACCTAGCCACCACCATATGGGGGATCTCATCTCATGTCATCTTAAGATGACCCAACCTTAGACAGGGGGCCATTCAGACCATCCTTACACCCATTAGCTCTCCGAGCACAAGAACACCTCTCCTCAGGAGGCCATTCTTCCTGTGTACTTGTTCATCCTCACCCTACAAGGCAATCCACCACGCCACACTGGAGTATGGTATGTGGCACCCCGGCTCAGAGAAACCGGAACGCCCCGTATTCCAGCCCAGAGATCGAGCTGAAGTCTTCTGGAATACGGAACTGCTTAGCATAGAACAAACCAACTTTCTATTACAAGACGAATATGGATACAAGGTCTCCGATTTTACAATGAATAACACTGGCACGGTGACACTACGCCAACCACAATTGCTCTATGCAAGCAGCATAACAACTCGAGGCAGCGAAACCTCTACTGGCAGCGGAACAACGAACGGCAATGATGGACTCCAATCCGCAGGGACTCTGGCTGGAATGTTTATCCTAGATCGCGAACACAGGAACCACACCAAAACAAGCAAGCAATCCAGGCACGACCTGCAAACTGGCATGACACGCCAGGTCAGTACATTGAATGTACTTGCAAGCTCACAATAAACCAAAAGCAATCAAGACAAACAATAGCATGTCATTATCAGGTTAAATCAAACATGAGCATGGTACTAACAGAACATCATGGTATGCACAACTGAACATGATACAACTAGAACAAGCATAGCATGAACATGATGATACTACATGCAACATGATGATGCTAACATGCACCAACTTACTCTGCTCGGGTTACCTCGTAACCTTCACATACACAAACTTACCACCACGGACATGATACGATCATCTCAGGATCAAATCAAGCATGGTATAAACAATACCATAGTAATCATTAAATGACCACAAGGAGCTTGATCTTTACCCATGATTCTCGCACAACATCATGAATATCCAACAACTCGGTATCCTCGATACCACAGTGATCATTCTGGCGATCAAAACCATGACTAACACTTGGTTTTGAACGGTGATCTTTCCGGCGATCACAACCAACTTATATCATCATCGAACCGGGGTTGTTATTAATCAAGTTATTATTATTATTATTATTATTACGGTTGACTCACAGTGTGACCGACACGAACTGGGCCCTTATCCGCGGGAACGGCTATCGATAGTTTAAGACACACACTCTCCAGAGGTAGCACACTATACCCACACTATGGAACCCATGGCCTCGCACTCCCATTCGGGTGGACCAATGGCGTTCCGACAAAACCGTCCTACTGCCATGGCACTCTCCCGGCCACTCCGACTCACTCCCCACTGGGCTAGTCCTGGGTGGCCCCGTGTCTACCAAAGACACAACGACCACCGTCGTGGCCAAACGGTCCCAAACGGGGACCCGAGCTCAAAACAACAACAACAACGGGCACACAAGATTATGTCCACCTACCTAATCAGGGTAGCGCGCGCCCATAACCTTCCCTCGTTGGAGGCACCGGTGAGAGGCATGCCAATAGACCCAGTTAGGGCCTTCCAATAAAGGCAAGTGTGGCTGCACTGGTCAGCTCGATATGGTGGCACCATGACTCAGCCAACAGTTTTTCAAGTTCAATTGAATCTGGTTAAACTTGAATGCAAATGATGCTAAGCCATAATAAAATAACATGATGCAACTACAATGCATGAGCATGATATCAACATAAGCATGGAGGTGCAACATAATCATCGAGCATAACCACAATGAAGCATATATCCAAATGAGCATGTCATACTGACTAGCATAAATATCCCAAGTATAACGCTACTCATGGCATACCTGACTACAAGCATCATGAATAAATACCATGCAAGAACATACTAGCAGCAACAATAAATACCATGAAAGAATATAACAAGAACACTACCGAGTAATCATGTAACTAACTAGTTGCAACGGAACATGCATATCAATGGTACTTGATAGACAACAAGCATGCATCAAGACCACTACTAGCATGTACTTCTATGAGGAAGCATAACATGTGATCATGATACTAACAAGTAGTACTAGATAACAAGAAGCATCAGACCATATCATGAAGGTGAACATGAAACCACGAGCATAACCGAAACAATGATAACAGTAGCAAACAAGCAGACATATAACATCAAGCTTTTATTAAATATTCAAGTTGAAACCATGGCTACTGCATGGCTATCATGCAAGTGGTTGTTGTGGCTTGCCTGGGGTGACGGTAGACTCCGGGAAGAAGTGCCGTGAAGCGGCGGAAAGATTCACCAAAATAGTTCTCTCTCAAAGGGGGCTGATTAAGGGCAAGGGTAAAATGGTCATTTCCAGTATGTCAAACCATAGTGAAAATGATACCAACGGAACGGGCTCGACGAGACGAAGACGTGGGCTTTGGAATCACCTCGATCAGAGTCTCGAGCAAAACGTTATAGCCCGACGAAGTTCAGGGACCATTCTGTAAAATAACTTCTACAAACAGGCCCCTGAGGTGAAAACAGAAAGCGTATTTACGGGGTTACACCTTCAGAATAGATGAAAAGTACTTTAAGCCGAAGCAGAACAAAAGTACGCTTTTCCAGCCGGAAGATGTATTCCGAAGAATACGCCTCCACTTAAGTGACGTGGCAGGGCGGGTCAACGCATATGAGACTTACATGCGGGGCCCGCGTGGAGGTGGAGCCCGCTGACAGGGGTCGTCATCTTCAACCTCCTGTCCTCGTGCGTGCCCGGGGCTGGGCGACGCTCGGCCCATGAAAGCCGGGGCTACTGGCCGTCTCCGGCAGCGTCCGACCTACCAAACTGATCAGGACGGAGCCGCGCTTCACGGGAGATGTCTCAGATCCTCCGGGGAGCACCAGGTCGAGCAGGGCGCCATCCACGGCAGACGGAGGCGGCGACCGAAGATGGAGAGCATGGCACGTCATTCTAGAGGAGGAGATAGACTGTGGGACGTGCTCCGGGGTGGATGGGACGGTCACTTGTGGTGGTTATGCGAAGGAGAAACGCTCGGGGGGCTCGGATTTGAGTGGCCAGAGGCGGTGGCCATGGTGGCGATGGAGGAGCAGAGGAGCTCCTGGGGCTAGGTGGAGTGGCTAGAGGTGTCCTGGGAGTGAGATGAGGCGAGTGAGGTGCTCGGGAGGGCCTCGGGTGCCCTTTATATAGGCAGGGCAAAAGGACCGATCTCGGGTGCCGTCGTTTGGGTCCGGCCAACGCTCTGGCGAGCTCATCGATCACGGGAGGGTGCGGGAAGGCGACGACGGAGGCGCGGACGAGCTACAGCGGCGCACTGTGCAAGAGGGGCCGAGAGGTGCATGGGAGGAAGACGCCATGGCGTGAACAGAGCCAGTCGGCCATAGTTCGCCCGTGGGCGCACGGCGACGAGCGCTGATGGAGGGGCTTACGGAGGGGATGATGGCTCTATGAGGACGGCAACGACGCGGGGAACACGTTGGACAAGCCCGTGCTCGCTGAGATGCCGAGCAGAGGAGGGGCCCGAGCAAGAAGGCGTTCTCGGCGCGGCCATTGCACGCCAAAATGGTGGTCACCACACAGTCTGGCGAGGAGAAGAAGCCAAGGGTTGGCAAATGTTGTCTAGTGGTAAGTTCGTCCAAGCTAGGTATAAACTGCGGCGGTAACTCGGTGAAAGGTGATATGGTTAAATGGTAAGTGTGCTCTGAAGTTTACTACATCAAACTAAACCATGATGCAGTGATCAACAGATAAATGCCAAGGGCCAATGGAGTTGTCTAGGAGGTTTAGGATAGGAAGGACTCTAATCCTGGAGTGTTTGATGAGATTTGGATCAAGATTTAATATAGCTGCTTTGCAACTACCAAATCTGGTCCAGAAATGAGAATTGGATGATGCACTCACATGGTGATTCCACTTGAGCTAAAATTTGGTGGAGAGGGATTATTTGACCATATGGAGCTGCTATAAAAATCTCATGCCATTTGGAGTTACCAAAGTGGCACTTGCTAACAAAGCTCCATTCTGGACAGAAGCTAAAAAAATTTACTGAGGGTAAATGGATAAGTGGATTGAGCCAAAACTCGGTGGAGGAGGTAGATGTAGATGTAAGAATGTCTTTGTCAATTTTGAGCTCAAACGAAGCAAGGTAAAATAGGGTTGCTTCACAGAGTGAAAATCTTACCAGAAACCAAGATTTGGAGCTGAGCTCAAATTTGGTGGAGATGCATGATTTAATCAAATGAAGGATGTGACAAACTTTCAACTCATTTGGACGCGCCTAGAATATATTTCCTTCACAAAGTTCCTTTCTGGACAGAAACTTTGGAAAATCACTGAAAAATAATTGCTAGGCAAATGACTATGAAAGTTGGCACATGGCAAAGATATGGACATTAAAAGATGTCCAAGAAGTTTGGTGTCAATTGGGCAAAGATAAATAGCACTTGCTTCACAAAGTGCCATTTAGGGTAGAATAGGAAAATGATTGTTGGAGGATTATTTTTGAACATGGCAATGAAATGTTTTGCCATATTTGACAAAGATATGACCCAAACAATTTATGAGAATTTTGGGAATTTTTAGAATGACAGAGATATAGGTTGCTTCACAACCTAGGGCAAAAGAATTATTCCTTCAATAGAAAAAGGAATATTCCTTAGAAAAAGAATATTGGGTTAGGTCAAGGATGGAAATGGCAGGGTCTTGGGATGATTATGAGGATGGCAAGCCACTATAAAACCTAGGAAGACTGGATCTTCCCAAGTTTCAGAACCACATAGCCACTGAAAAGCAAATAAAATCAGGAAATCCAAGTAAATTAAAAGAAAAAGAAAAGGGCAAAATCTAGGCTGTCAAAGGGTATTACACCACAACGGTGGCCCAAACAAGTATACATCCTTGTGTCTTTTGTTCTTCGGGTTCGACGAGCTAGGCCTAGTAATTGGTGCTAGGCGAGCTAGAGCGGAAAGGAGAGATCTTCGTGCGCACCCAGTGTTCGAACCTTAAGGGTTTGCCGGAACACACGAATCCGACATTTGGCACGCCAGGCAGGGATGCGCCGAGGCTGCCCTTCCATTGATCCATGCTCCAGCGTCCCGCCGGTTCCATGGCCGACGCTCGCCGTGCTCGTGCTGAGCGACGGGTCGCCCTTGCCGCCCGCATCACTCGGACAACTCCCGCTGATGGACCTCCTCGCCGTTCTCCATCGCCTGCTGCCAACGCTGCCACCGGCCCGGCGCGGCACGAGAAGCAAGCCTCGTCCATGCACCCCTCCGTGCGACAGGACGGACGCACCGCAACCCCATCACTGACTCTGGCAGGCTTGTCGTCCCACGCTCGTCGTGGACCCGCGGACGCGCAGGCTGCGTTGTTCATGGCACGCAAGCTCCTGCATTACCCACCGTCGAGGACCTCTACGAAGACTGGCTCGACCGCATCACCGAGCTCGGCAGCGCCGCTGGGGGCTCTCCAACACCATCCCTCTCGCTACCTCGCCCGCCTCCCTCTGCAGGCAAAGTAGCCCATGAAGCACATCCACCACCTCCACATTAAGGTGTCATCCACGACCCATGGCACGCGGCCCCGCGGCGCGACCCCCCATGCGAGGCACCCGTGCATGCAGAAGGAAGCTACCAAGAGATCCAGCAGCCTCGAGGAGGAGCGCAGGCACTCCCCCCTCCGCTTCGAGACCGTGCGCCCCTGCCATGGGGGCGCTCAGGAACCAAGACCAAGCCCCGCCTCTGCGATAAGCTCCGGTATCAACAGCAGGCTGCAAGGCCCTTGCCCCCGAGCAGCGCAACGTCAACTAGCCCAGGAAGTTCAAGCCCGACCTGGCTCCGCACTATGACGGCACCCCCGACCCTGCTAAGTTCCTGCAGCTCTATGAACTGAGCGTCGAGGCATCCAACGGCGACGAGAAGATCATGGCGAACTAGTCCCTGAGCGAGCGGTTCATCGCCAATTTCTAGGGCACCCGCGAGCGCCCCCCGGCCGCAGGTGATCTGCGGCGCATCAAGCAACAACCAAGGGAAACCCTGCAGAAGTTCATCCAGCACTTCAACAGCGTCCGCGTCAAGATCCCCAAGGTCACGGACGAGGCCATCATCTCAACATTCTCAGATGGCGTCTGTGATGTGAAGATTAAGGAGGAGCTCGCCATCCACGAAGATCTGTGCACGACCCTCGAGCTGTTCAACCTCGCGACAAAGTGCGCCAGAGCTGAGGAGGGTTTCCTCTCCCTCTTCGAGCTCCCCACCATTGAACCTGAAGACAAGAAGGCCAAGGGCAAGGACGTGAAGCGGAAAGGGGTGGCCGTGCTCGCGCCCGAACCAGACATGAAGCGTGGCCACGACCACCCAAAGTCATCCAGGAGCAGCCATCCGTTCTGGCCTTCCACAATGTGTACAACTACAACACCAATGACTGTCAAGAGCTCAGGGCCATCCACGAAGGGCGGATCGTCCAATGCCCTGAGCGCAGCAACCAGGGCTACAGCCATGGAGGAAGCCGGGCCGGGGGGCGCTGGGACGACCGCGACCCCCGTCAGGAGTGGCGAGATCAGCCTCATGAGGACCGCTGGAACGATCAGCCTCCCGAGGGTGCCTGGAGGGACCTGCCTCGCGAGGACCGTCCTTAGGGCAAGGCCGGCCTCCCTCTGCTGCCACCACCCAGGAGAAATGATGACCAGGACGAGGGGGCTGGGGGCTTCCAGGAGCGTCGCGCTATTGCCTGCATCTTTGGCGGTGCGCAGGCCCCAGCCTCTCAGTGCCTCTTCAAGTAGTTCGCCCGAGAAGTAAACGCGGCTCTCCCCAAGCTTGAAGCCACACGGCCGCTCAGGTGGTCCAAGTGCGCCATCACCTTCAGCTCAGCAGACCAGCTCAAGTGCGTGACGACTTTCAGCGCCCTCCCGTCGCTCTGCTCACCCGTCCCTCATCAATGGAGGCGCAAGGCTCAATGTCCTGTCCGTCGAGATGTTCGATAGCCTCCAATTGCCATACGATCACCTGCAGCCTATCAAGCCCTTCTCAGGAGTGACTGACGGCTCCACCACCCCGATAGGGCAGGTTCGCCTGCCTGTCACCTTCGGCAAGCGCGACAACTACTGCACCGAGCTCATTGACTTCAATGTCGCCCACATCCATCTTCCCTACAACGCCATCCTTTGGTACCAAGCCCTGGCCAAGTTCATGGCAGTGACTCACCACGGCAACAACGTCCTCAAGATGCTAGGAAGTAGCGGCGTCATCATGCTTTCCTGTGAAGAAAAGGATACGTTGTGCTCACTCGAGCGCACTTACCAGGCTACGGTGGTCGAGGATCCAGACAATGATGGTGCCAACTACACTCCTGAGGCCATCCCCAAGAAGAAGAAGCAGCTGCTGCACCAGGGGCCTCACGGGAGTAGCGTTACCTCAGGACCAGCGCCCATGGATGGGGCGCCTCCCTACCTCGCATAGGAAGGCGCAATGTAAGTGCATCTAGTGCCACCCCTAGATGGTTTTGGAGTATTGACGACAAACCTGGTTGAGGGACTAATGTGGTTGTGAGAATTGCAGGATAACATAGGTAGTAGTCCCTCATTGATTCGGTTTACCTACCGGAGATGACCCCTAAAAATGTATGAAGACATTGACAACAATGGTGGTACATGAAGATAATCATATTGAAGACTATGACAAGAGAAGACATTGTGTGAAGACTATGGAGCACGAAGACTTAGATGTTTCATTGTTTCCTTTTCTTTGTTGAGTCATAGGAACCACCGTACTGATAAGTGGGGTCCAAGTGAACTAAGTCAGAGTGACTGAAGTGATGCTCAACCAAATCCTATGTCTTCGAGCGAAGACAATGAGAGCAAATCTTATCCAGAGCTGGATGAGTCAGCTTTACTTGTAGCCCAAGTAAAGTTGTTGTGTGTGTTTGAAATCTGACCGTTGGAACACGTGTCAGTTCCTTAGTGACCCAGGGTCACTTCGGACAAATCAGGTCGGGTTCCCTAGTGGCTATAAATAGCCCACCCCCTACAACATAAATTGGTGGCTGCTCAGAGTTATTACACAGCTTTTGTCATTTGAGAGCAACCCACCTCCGAAGCATTTGAGAGAGAGATCCTTGCGAGGACAAAGCCCAAACACCCAGAGCCAAAGAGTGTTAGGCATCACTAAAGTCTTTCTGTGTGTGTGACCTGAAGACTTGTTACACTTGAGGACTATGTTTTCTCCAGCTGGTTAGGTGTCGCGTTCCGAGCTTCCAAGAGTCATTGTGGATTTCCGGTGAAGGAAGTTTGTGAAGGTTTGGAAGTCTACCTTGAAGACGTACCAGAGTGATTGGGCGAGGACTAGGTGTCCTTAGCTCAAGGGGAACAAGGTGAAGACGCGGTCTTCTCAGTAAAATCTCAGCCTCCCTAACCAGACGTACAGTTGTCACAGCAACTGGAACATGTCTAACAAATCACTGTCTTCCTCGAGCTACTGGTTCTATCCTTTCCTTCTCTTTACTTACTGTTCTTCATTGTGAAGTCTTTGCTAGCTTGCCTATCTATTTGACTTCACTGTGAGACTACTTGTTCTGATTGGCTTCATTCAATCTTCCATCCCGATCCTTACTGCCTAGCTGGTATTAGTCTTCATGCTTTCACTTCATTGAATACTTGATTATGGCTTGTCTAGTGTAGTCTACCTTCCGCTGCATATAAATAGGATCGTTACTATTGTTTGTCTTTGAAACTTCCATGTTTTGAAGCATTCCATAAAAATCGCCTATTCACGCCACCCCCCCTCTAGTCGATATATTGCACTTTCAATTGCTATCAGAGCCAGGTACTCCCTTGTTCTGTGTGATTCGGTTTAACCACCTAGAGTTTTAGCTATGTCGACGGCAGGGGTAATCAAAGTCTCCGCTGCGTGCCCCGTCTTCGATGGCACCGAATATCCCTACTGGAAGAACAAGATGGGCATGCACCTTGAAGCCATTGATGTGGACCTCTGGTTTGTCGTCAAGAATGGCGTTCCCAAGACTGGTGAAGGTATCACCCCTGCTGATGTCAAGAGGCTCGTTCAACTAGATTCAACGGGCAAGAACATCATCTGTGGTCATCTGACCAAAGGACGGTATGGTCGTGTGAATGCTCTGGAAACGTCAAAGGAAGTCTGGGACTGGCTCTCCAAGGTCAACAAAGGCATTTCAACCCAGAGAGATAAAGGGATTAGTGTCCTTCACAATCTTTTCAATCGCTTCAAGAGACACGACAATGAGAATGTCCAGCACACATTCGATCGCCTCACTGACATCACAAATGAGCTTCAGGCACTTGGCGCCATTGAGATCACCAAGCATGAAATCGTTAAGACCCTCCTGAGATCACTCAACAGCTCATTTGACATCCTTGCCCTGATGATTCAAGAACGCCCTGACTTCAAGACTCTCGATCCGTCTGACATACTTGAGAGGCTCAACACACATGAGTTCCAGCTATCTGAGAAATGTGACATCTATGGTCCCAACTATGGCCGAACTCGCGCCTTGAAGGCAGAGGCTATTTCTTCATCTGAAGAAGAATCTGACTGCAGTTCTGATGATCCTGAAGACATTGGAAAGGAGCTCGCCATGCTTGTGAAGAAGTTCCATAAATTCACTAGGAAGAAAGGCTTCAGAAAGTCTTCACGATCCAGATCAAGAAATGATGAAGCTTCTACCCATGACTACAAGAAGAGAACATGTCATAAGTGCAAGAAACCTGGCCACTACATCTCTGAGTGTCCTCAATGGGACTATGAGAAGAAGAAGAAGAAGAAGAGCAAGGAATATGATTCTGATGACAAGAAAAAGAAGAAATACTCAAAGTCTTCTTCCAAGTCTTCATCAAAGTATTCATCAAACAAGAAGAATTCATCTGGCAAGGCACGTGCGTTTGTTGGCAAGGAGATGGATTCAGAGGAGGAGTATGCTTCAGAAGAAGGGGAGGTGGAGTCTGAGGAGGAGTCCGATTTGGGTGCTACAAGTCTGGCTCTAACCACAGCCTACGTTGCCAAGTCCATCTTCAACACTGAAGACAATGGCCCCGTCACCAACATTGATGATGAGGACGACGACTCTGCTCCCACCTACTGCTTCATGGCACGCGGTGCCAAGGTAAAATCACGTGATGCTTACTTTCAAACATCCAGTGAAGATGACTCTGATTGTGAATCAAAACCTAGCTAGAAAACACTTGCTAAAATTGCCACTTAACAGCAAAAAGCTATGGAACATATCCAAAAACTGTTAGACAAAAGAGATGACCTGTTGGACACGGAAATGACCCGTTATCAGTCCATAATTGAAGACATAAAAAATCTTCATGTTAAGTACGAGGAACTTGAAGGTCTTTATTAATCGCTCTCAAAAATCATGAAAAGCTTTCCCACGATTACCTTCAAAGGAAGCGAGAACTTGAGAAATTGAAAGCGGCTCATGAAGATCTTCAAAAAAAATGAGTCACTCCGCGCACAACTGATCAGCTCTTCTCAGGAAGGATTTGAACCACCATGTCTAAAATACATTGAGCGTGATAACGCTACATCTGTTGCTGAATGTTCTACTGCTGCCACTGTTGCAATATCTTCAACTACTGATGTGATAACTAACCCCTCTGCTGAGGATACCACTACTATTGCCGATGAAAATGCTAGGTTGAAGACTTTGCTTGAAACAGGGATGTACAATAGCCTCAAAGGGCATCAGACTTTATGTGACGTCCTCAAAAAGCAGATACTGAACCGAAACCCTAGGAACTAGGGTGTAGGGTTCTGGAGGAAAATGAATGTTGATGGTTCATACTGGAAGCCTGAGCAGTACCCCAAAACCACATGGGTTGCTGCAAAGGAACCTTCAGTAGATCCGTCTACCTTATATGGTTTCACTAGTGCTAATCCTATTATCATTGATGAAGCCTTTGATGCAAAATATAACTATTTAAGAATCAGAATGGTGAAGTGTTTGCCAGGTATATTGGTACTAACTGCAGGAACGGGCCACCTATGAAGAAGATCTGGGTTCCCAAAGGTTGTCTTGAGAAGCTTCCAGCAAATGTCATCATGACACCACCTGGGAAGAAGACAAACCCCACACCAAAGGCTTCATATGGTCCTAAGGCTTCATACAGACAAAGGACTCACCCGAGTCATCCTAACGCCAATGTTTTGCAGAGAAATTATACTCAGACCCATGAATATGAGCGTGTTTCCTCAAACCGCTATATTCACAAAACAAAGAATTTTTCTGCTTATTCTTTTGAGTATTATTCTCCTCCTGCAAGACTATTTGCTAGGGCTCCAAAGCCAAAATTCTCAGATGCTGCTCTTAGACTCATTGCTTCTAAGCCACCCCTGAAGATGTGGGTGATTAAGAATAACTAACTTTCTTTTGCAGGGAAAGGTCTCCAGCCGAAAATCAAAGGCGTCTGATGCTATTGCTGGGGACCTAAAACACTTGTAGGGCGCAAGATCAAATGCCCAAATGGCCTTACTATCCATTTTGTTCATGAATCTCTTGCTAATCTTCTTATCAGTCATAACTTGGATCTAAGCTTTCATAATCCACTTGTACGTCAAATGTTTATGCGTCACATTGACTATTGGTGAAACCAATCCCCCTAACTGCATTGTAGGGAGTGACACCAAAGTCTTCAGAATGGCTAATGGACAGCAGATGCACAAATCATATGACTGGAGATCAAAGTCTTCTTATGGACTCAACCTTACGTCCATCTAACAAGAGTCACATCACATTTGCTGATACTGGTAAAAGCAAAGTACTGGGTCTAGGTAGAGTTGCAATGTCAAGGGATAAACACATGGATAAAGTCATGCTTGTTGAATCCCTTGGTTTCAACTTAATGTCTGTCTCAATGCTTTGTGACTTAAACATGATTGTGATATTTGGAAAATATCGTTGCCTTGTACTAATGGAATCTGACAAGTCTCTAGTCTTTGAAGGATACAGAAAAGGTGATCTGTATATGGTAGATTTCTCAGCTGGACCGCAGATGGCCGTATGTGTTCTAGCAAAAGCTTCAGAGTGCTGGCTCTGGCATCGGAGGCTAGGACATGCCGGCATGAGGAACTTGCACACTCTCGCAAAGAAGAAGCACGTCATAGGCATCGAGGACGTCAAGTTCAAGAAATATCATCTATGTGGTGCCTGTGAAGCTGGGAAGATGACTAGGGCCAAGCATCCCTCAAAGACAATCATGACGACATCCAAACCCTTCGAGCTCCTTCACATGGACTTATTTTACCCTACTCACTAATCCACGTTCTCTACCACAGCTTGTCTCTATGGCTTCATCATTGTTGATGATTTTTCAAGATACACATGGGTGCACATAATTCTCTACAAGACTGAAGTGCAAGATGTCTTCAGATGCTTCGCCAACCGTGCCATGAACAACTATGGCATCAAGATCAAGCATATCAGAAGTGACAATGGCACTGAGTTCAACAACACCGGCCTTGATCTTTATCTGGATACAATGGGAATCACCCATGAGTTCTCAGCTCCATACACAACTCAGCAGAATGGCATCGTAGAGCGCAAGAACAGAACCCTAATTGAGATGGCTCGAATGATGCTCGATGAATACAAGACTCCAATAAAGTTCTGGCCTGAAGCTATTGATACTGCATGCCATATCATCAACCGAGTTTATCTTCACAAGCTTCTGAAGAAAACGTCCTATGAACTCCTTATTGGAAAGAGGCCAAACGTCAGTTACTTCAGAGTATTTGGAGCTAGGTTCTGGATCAAGGATCCACATCACAAATCAAAATTTGCACCAAAAGCACATGAAGGTTTCATGCTCGGCTATGGAAAGGACTCACACTTCTACAGAGTCTTCAACATCTTTCTCTATAAAGTTGTTGAAACTGTGGGTGTGCGGTTTGATGAAACAAATGGTTCACAAAGAGAGTTCCTGCCAAGTGTGTCGGATGAAGCTTCACCTAATGAATCTATCAAGATAATGGGAACCGGTGAAATCATGCCTTCTGAAGCACAGCCTGACGAGGAACTCATCATTTCTGCTCCAAATCAACCTGATGATAATGCTCAGCCTGAAGACAATCCTCCTGATGATGACAATGTACAACAAGAGCAAAATCTTCATCCAGCTCATCCTCATGTTGCAAATGAAGTACAAGTTGAGAAGATAATTGACAGCATAAATGCACCTGGTCCACTTACTCGTTCAAGAGCAACACAGGTAGCAAATTTCTGTGGGCACTTTGCATTTGTCTCAATATCTGAACCCAAGAAAGTTGCTGAAGCCTTTATGGAACCCGAATGGATTCAAGCAATGCAAGAATAGCTTCAACAGTTAGAGCTGAACAACGTATGGGAACTTGTCAAGCGTCCTGACCCTCGCAAGAACAACATAGTAGGCACAAAATGCATATATCGCAACAAGCAAGATGAGCATGGTCAAGTTGTCAGAAACAAAGCTCGTCTTGTTGCTCAAGGATACACTCAAGTTGAAGGGATTGACTTCGATGAAACATTTGCTCCTGTGGCTAGGCTTGAAACTATTCGCATACTGCTAGCCTATGCAAATCATCACAACATACTTCTGTATCAAATGGATGTGAAGAGTGCCTTTCTCAATGGAAGGATTGAAGAAGAAGTGTATGTTGCACAACCACCTGGCTTTGAAGATCCAAAACGTCCTGATATGGTATACAAGCTCAACAAGGCACTTTATGGCCTCAAACAAGCCCCTCGTGCTTGGTATGACACACTCAAAGACTTCCTGAAGAGCAAAGGCTTCAAACCTAGATCCCTGGATCCCACACTCTTCACGAAGACATATGATGACGAACTCTTTGTCTGCCAAATCTATGTGGACGACATTATCTTCGGCTGCACTGACAAAATATACAGTGATGAGTTTGGTCACATGATGCAAGAGCAATATCAGATGTCCATGATGGGTGAGCTAAAGTTCTTCCTTGGTCTTCAAATTCGTCAGCAAAGCAATGACATCTTCATATCTCAAGAGAAATATCTCAAAGATTGCCTGAAAAAGTTTGGAATGCAAGATTGCACAGGTTACTCGATGCCTATGCCAGCTAAACACCATCTGGGTCCCGATGCCAATGGTAAAGATTTTGATCAAAAGGTATACCGCTCCATGATTGGCTCTTTACTTTATTTATGTGCATCTAGGCCAGATATTATGCTTAGTGTTTGCCTGTGTGCTCGATATCAAGTGGCACCAAAGGAGTCGCATCACTTAGCTATGAAGCGAATACTTCGATATTTGGCTTACACCCCAACACTAGTATTATGGTATACAAAGGGCTCAGAGTTTGATCTAGTTGGATTCTCAGATGTTGATTATGCTGGTGACAAAGTAGATCGCAAGTCTACATCAGGCACATGTCACTTTCTGGGACGATCACTTGTCTGTTGGTCTTCAAAGAAGCAGAACTGTGTATCACTCTCCACTGCTGAATCTGAATACATTGCTGTTGGATCTTGCTGCGCTCAGCTTCTCTGGATGAAGCAAACGCTCAAGGACTATGGTGTCCATCTGAAGCATGTGCCACTCTACTGCGAAAATGAAAGCGCCATCAAGATTGCCAACAACCCAGTTCAGCACTTGAAGACAAAGCACATTGAAATTCGTCATCACTTTCTCAGAGATCATGAATGAAGGAAGATATTGATATCATACACGTCAACACTGAAGAGCAACTGGCAGATATCTTCACAAAGCCCTTGGATGAGAAAAGGTTTTGCAAGTTGCGGTGTGAGCTAAATATCTTAGAATCCTCAAATGTCCTATAATCAGGCACACATCCTAACACTTATGCATATTGATGACTTAGATGTGCAACACACGAAGTAAAGTATATCTTCTATCAATGAAGACTTACATTCTAAGTGTGAATACATTAACGCGGAATTTGACTTTGGAGCGCCACGATAATTGTGTGCCGTGTCTGGGTCTAATACTTCCTATACGGTGGGTAACGCCACCACCAAATCTTTGTTTGAAGTGTTTCTCGTGGCGTTACATTTGCATAGTCTTCGCATTTTGTTTATCTTCATATAGGACAAATATAGACTTGTGTTCTGTCCTCTACAGCATTCACTTATATCTATGTCTTCTTATTTGAATCTTTTGAACTAAGTGAATGTGATCGGACCCTAACCTCTCTATGCTTTCTCACCTCAAACACTGTCTATCCAAATCATATGCATTCTGTTGGAACAGTCAAATGTCTTCTCTGCGTCCTTGTCAGCAGAAGATACAGAGACAAACATTAAATCTGATTTTAATGCTCAATCCTTTATGCCTGAAACCCGGAGAAGCCGGAACGACCACCCCGACAGTCCAGGCGTGCGTGGGATCGTGGGACAACTCCCAATGTGTTACATGTCCGCCACGTGTCCCTGAAATGTGAACCACCAGGGGCACCTGCGTAATTGCGCTGTGTCGTCTCCCATGCTTATAAAAGCACGTCCCATCACGGTCAAAAATTCTTCTACCACCTCTACACCTCGACCATCCCTAGCGCCTCCGCTAGCTCTCGACGACGTCGGCGACGAAGCGCTTCGCTGTCGCGACCTCGTCGACGTCGTCTTCGCGCCGGCCTCGGACATCGTCTCCTCCGCTGCCACCATAGGTGTCCTCAGTTGCCAAGTTAGGGCACGGAAGATCGAACTGCTCAGCATCGACTTCTTCTCCGTCTAGAAGTTCATTGTGTGGTAAATTAAAACTCTCTTTTTACCATCTTCTTGATCCAAAAGATTCATCGCTTTTACCACAAGAAGTTTCTGCCTACACATATATGGATCTATCATGTCTGCATCTCATAATTTGCCTAGAATATTCACTTATGCTTCACATGTAGTTAGATTCCTCACTTGTACCTATTCATGAATTCGTACAAATCTAGAACCAACTCTCATCATATAAGTGAATGTCTTCGCGCTATGAGGTCAAAGTCTTCTAAACTGATTTATCTTCAAAATCTTCTCAGAATGCATATGACCTCTTCCCCTTCCCTCGCATCTCTAATGCTATCACAGGTACATGTCCGTGGGAGAATCCCTTGGTTTTCATAGTCTGCATTCATTTGTAGAATTCTTGCAGCGTCATATTCACTCTCCCGAAGCCAGTTCCTGTCTGACCAGCAGACCGAAGCATTTGCCAGTGTTGAAGCCTTTCAGTTTAAAGCCTTTCTGTTTGAACCCAATGGCCACTGACAAATCTGTTAGGAAAGGTGGCAGACAGCATCGGGGCAACACCTCCCAAGATTAGCCTTCTGATCTCAGTGAAATGTACAAGACTGATCCAGAGGAGGAAAAAAATCAGAGGAAGACTCGAATCCAATGGATTCGAAGATATTGTGCTGAACAGTGGTGTAAGTACAGATTCGTGACTCAAGAGTATGCTGAAAAGAATGCTATCAAGCGTCCATGGGGAGACATTATGTAAAAGAATCTTCCACCCAGGACCCAAGCTGAAGCCATTGCTCAAGGCTTCTTTCCTTGCATGGTCCGTGGGCCACAACCAGCAGGTCCCGACCCATCATCACTGCTATGGTGTCGCGACGACAATCTGTTTAAGAGAAATCTTCAGTATGCCAAGAACTCGGCCAAAGAGAACTAGAAGACTTGGTGATTGGACTTCAATCTGGCCCCTCTGCGCCCCGTGTCGATGGCACGCGCAAAGCTGAACCTAACCTGGTTGGGCCCTTCTACAATTTAGAAGGTCTAATCAGTCACATAAGGGTTCAAGGGGCGGATGTGGATCAACCTGCAAACGACGCTGATTCTGATGAAGCGCCTGCATCTCCGAAGCCCAAGAAGAAGAAGAAATCCAAGGCTTCGAAGACCACTCCACCAATTGCTTTGAGAGTGAAGCCGTCGGCCACTGCTCCACAAGCACCAAGTGTGCAATCTGATGAGCACTCTCGCATTTCCAAGATCAAACAGCTAAGGAAGAAGCCCATGCACAACCCCAGTCCAGCTCTAACTCCTGATGCTGTTCTGAAGAATGTCAATGAAGCCATTGATCTATCAAGCGATGAAGATCTAGCTGATGACGCTCTGGAACAATTGATCAAGAGCAAGCAAGATGCAGAAATCTTCAACGATTTGCCACTCTTTGACGTAGAAGTTTTGAACAACTTCATTGATGAATGGTTTGACTCCCCCAACCTCAGCTTTGACGATCTACAACTTCCCGTTGGCCTCGGCGTCTCCTTCAATGGCGTCATTGCTTCTGAGCTAGCTCTTGCTCAGCGAATTGTTGAGCTGAAGCAAAAGATTGACTATGAAAAGGCCCAGTTCAAGAAGCATATGGACAAGCTCAGCATCCAAGAAATCCAGAACTTCAAGGTCATGATGCATGAGCTCAAGGAAGCCTTTCGCAAGAGGCGTGAAGAAGCCCAAGGTTCTCGTGGGCGTATCAAGGCCTTGGCGGCCAAATGCGTCCAAGCTTACAATGAAGCTGAAAAGCGCAAGGCCCTTGGGCGTCCTGGCATTGACCCTAGGATGGCTGCCAAGAAAAAGAAGAAGCAAACTATGACCCATCCTGAAGAATCAAGGCAGGAAGTGCCTAGCATCGTCTTCCCTGCCAGCATGACTGGCACGAAGCCTAAGGTCACCCCAGTTGCTTCAGAGCTTAAGAAGACAAAGGTGGCTGAAGCTGAAGCCCGCAAGCGCAAGAACAACACTGATGATGCTCCTCCCACTAAGAAGCACAAGATCAAGAAGGCCCGGGCTGCTCCCAAAGAGCCCCTTTTTGTCGAGCCCATTTCAGTTGCTCATCCCGCATCTACGCACGAGGAACGTCGCATGACAGTTCATGAGCCTGCTCCCACAGAGGCTGAAGACATTCCAGCTGTTGACCCCACCGCAGCTGAAGACATTGGTCCTCATTACAATGTTGTAGATGATGAAGTCCTTCCTCAGATCGAGTACAATGTGGAATCTTTGCCTGTTCTTACGAACAGCGAACGCATCAGCATTGGTCGTCCATTGACGCCAATTGCACATGATGACTCGTGGGCTGATCACCCACAAGATACACCAGCAACTCCCCCAACACAAGTCACCAGTTCGGTGCTTGAAGATGAAGACTTTGAGGCCCAACCAACTCCATCACCACAGGTGTCGCCAGCATTCCGCAGGCTTCGCAAAGGACCAAGGCCTCAAGTTGTTACCCTAAGTGTTCCAGAAGGAGAAGAGCAACAATAAGTTCCTGAAGCTACTCCTACTGTGAACCTCCTAGAGTCCGAAGCCAAAAGCGGCTGAAGATATTCCGACTGCATCAGCCGAAGAAGAACAACTCGAAGAAGAAGAAGCATGTGCTGCCACACCCCCTGTTCTAGACGAGAACGTGTCCGACCCTCCAGCTCCGGAAGTGGAGGTTACAAATTCTAAGGCTGCCACCACCACCACTGAAGCCAATGACGTTGTCATGGCTGAAGCTAATGTGGCACCTGAAGTCAATGTGGTGCCTGATGTAATGGCACCAGAAGCAAGTGCTGCACTTGAAACCGCTCAGCAGCCTGAAGCCAATGTCACTGCTCCTGTTCTGCCTCCAAGGCCCCATACAATTGAGCAAGCATACGACCAAGATGATCAGCTCTTTTCTGTCAGATGGCCCATTCCGATTCCTCTGCCTGCTGCTGGACCGCATGCTGCTGGTCCTGAATTTGAACACCATGTTGAGCACATGCCTCAGGTTCAGAAGGCCAAGCCAAGACTGCCAAGGTTCCCAGTTGACGCCAGGGTGATAGATGATCAAGATGATGCTACGTCACCACCTCCTCCTTGAGCGCGTGTCGACACTGCAGCAACTACTTCTGCACCGCCAAACACCAACGCCGACCCTCCATCCTCTCCTGCTCCAACTGGGAACGAGTAGAGGCTCTATGTCTTGAAACCTTTTTGGTCATTACTGACAAAAGGGGGAGAAGCATATGGGTTGATAGTCTTCAAGCGGGTCCATATGGGCGGGTGCTTTATATTTTGCCCAGTGTTTACAACTCTCGTTTTTGCTACATTTGGTTCTTTGAGTTGTAACACTTAAATTTGATGGTCGTCTGCTATGTTTTCTGGTACTCTATAATGCGATGATAAATTCTGCATGTGCTACGTTATATTCCACACTTAGTCATTTTTGCAGACGTCCATTTCTCATTATGCATATCATTATATTCGACATATCAATTGTGCATGATGAATTGTCTTCATAAGTTGAAGAGGATCTCCACAAGTACAACCTGCCATGTGCATTTGCATTCAAAAGCAAATCAACTATATGCACATCTTCAGGGGGAGCCTTTTGCTACTTACAAAGACAATACCTTTATCCTTTACAATTTCACATACTTTTATCCCCGTTGAAAACTTCAACCAGTTTGTCATCAATCACCGAAATGGGGGAGATTGTAAGTGCATCTAGTGCCACCCCTAGTTGGTTTTTTGGAGTATTGACGAAAAACCTGGTTGAGGGACTAATGTGTTTGTGAGAATTGCAGGATAACACAAGTAGTACTCCCTCATTGATTCGGTTTACCTACCGGAGATGACCCCTAAAAATGTATGAAGACATTGACGACAAAGGTGGTACATGAAGATAATCATATTGAAGACTATGACAAGAGAAGACATTGTGTGAAGACTATGGAGCGCGAAGACTTAGATGGTTCATTGTTTCCTTTTCTTCTTTGTTGAGTCATAGGAACCACCGTACTTTAAGTGGGGTCCAAGTGAACTAAGTTAGAGTGATTGAAGTGATGCTCAACCAAATCCTATGTCTTCGAGCGAAGATAATGAGAGCAAATCTTATCCAGAGCTGGATGAGTTGGCTTTACTTGTAGCCCAAGTAAAGTTGTCGTGTGTGTTTGAAATATGACCATTAGAACACGTATCAGTTCCTTAGTGACCCAGGGTCACTTCGGACAAATCAGGCCGGGTTCCCCTGTGGCTATAAATAGCCCACCCCCTACAACATAAATTGGTGGCTGCTCAGAGTTATTACACCGCTTTTGTCATTTGAGAGCAACCCACCTCCGAAGCATTTGAGAGAGAGATCCTTGCGAGGACAAAGCCCAAACACCCAGAGCCAAAGAGTGTTAGGCATCACTGAAGTCTTTCTGTGTGTGTGACCTGAAGACTTGTTACACTTGAGGACTGTGTTTCCTCCAGCCGGTTAGGCGTCGCGTTCCGAGCTTCCAAGGGTCATTGTGGATTGCCGGTGAACGAAGTCTGTGAAGGTTTGGAAGTCTACCTTGACGACGTACCAGAGTGATTGGGTGAGGACTAGGTGTCCTTATCTCAAGGGGAACAAGGTGAAGACGCAGTCTTATGAGTTAAATCTCAGCCTCCCTAACCAGACGTACAGTTTTCACAGCAACTGGAACCGGTCTAACAAATCACTGTCTTCCCCGAGCTACTGGTTCTATCCTTTCCTTCTCTTTACTTACTGTTCTTCATTGTGAAGTCTTTGCTAGCTTGCCTATTTGTTTGACTTCAATTTGTGACTACTTGTTCTGATTGGCTTCATTCAATCTTCCATCCTGATCCTTACTGCCTAGGTGCTATTAGTCTTCATGCTTGCACTTCATTGAATACTTTACTATGGCTTGTCTAGTGTAGTCTACCTTCCGCTGCATATAAATAGGATCATTACTATTGTTTGTCTTCGAAACTTCCATGTTTTGAAGCATTCCATAAAAATCGCCTATTCACCCCCCTCTAGTCGGTATACTGCACTTTCACGCACCCAACGCTCCCCTCAGGCTGGGCTAGGGGCTCTCCTCTGGAGGGCCTCCGACCTAGCCAATGTCTCCCTCCGCAGGCCTCATGGCATGAGGCACCAAGCGCTCAGGAGGTCATCAGCCAGACTCTCGAAGACTAGCAGGTGCCAAGGCCAATGCGGGGCGAGCGCCGGCCAGCACCTCGGAGTGCAGCTGTCGTCCCAGGATCGGGCGACGGGCTGCACGTCTGTGTCAACGTCCCAGGACTCAACAAGATGGCGTCTTAGGAGCTCTAGTGGCCATCTCAGGTGGGCTAGTGCAAGGGTCCCCCCACAGACGTGCACCAGTGCCACATGCAGGAGGTCCTGGCGACTCGCGAGGCTAGGCATCAGGAGATCTTGGCGGAGGTGGCCTCGGTTCTTCACGAGCTCTTTGAACCTCCGGAGCCTCGTGAGGCCCCGGAGTTAGGCGGCTCGTGAGGAGCGACATCTGCATCAAGCGTCTTTAGCTACATCAGCACCACTTCAGCAACTGTGCCAGGTGAAATTTTCCAGTTTTCTTTAGCTGGGAGCGCCCCTTGGGCTACATTATTCCCAGGTCGAACGGGCTTTCCCCTACGGCATGTATCCTTCTTGCATCACTAATTTACCTTGTTGGGGGCGCCCCTCGAGCTGCATCATCCCCAGGCCGCCCGGGTATATCCCGGTGGCATGTATCGTTCTTGCATCTTACCTGAACTAGCATTACCTTTCCCATCAGCAGCTTTAAAATTATTTACCTGCCTGACCGGCACTTAGATGCCATGAACGTTGTATCCCCTCACTGACTTGCCTATGCCCGCCTCATGATTCAGGACATGAACGGCGTCTGTGCTCGGGTCTGCCCCTACAGCATCGCCAAATCCAAGCGGCTGAGCTTTGGCTCGTGGGCCAGCTCTGTGTACATCACCTCCCATGGTCCTTGGTGCCTTGCCCTTGCAAGGACTGAGCGTGAACCTGTGGTAAGGGCACACGACACGATGCCTCGTCGCTTCGGGAGCCATGCGCTGGTTGTCTTTCCTTAGGATGTCCGCATGAGAAGACTAGGCACGGCGTTTGTGCTCGGGTCCGTCCCTGCAGCGTCGATAAACCCAACGGCTGAGCTCTGTCTGGCGGGCCGGCCCTGTTCACGTCACCTATTGGGGTCTTTGGTGTCTGGCCTTCTCATGTGGCAACCTCCAGGGATTCACTCGGCGCAGGTTGCCTAACCATCTTACAGGATAATCTCGGACGCTCTGAATCAAGACCAGGTGCAACCCGCCTTGAGGTAGGGTCCCGTGAGTCCCGTGCTGGCTCACGGGTGCCCAGATACTCCTCGTCTAGCCCTGTCGTGCAAGCCACATGTTAGGGCGGGGCTGTACACGTCCCGGTGGCTCTCTGCAGTAGGGAGTCCCCTCTCACGTGCCAGTGGAAGCACCATGCTCCACGCTGGCAATCGACACGGTCGAGGACCGGCTATGCCCGTGCAAGAACGGTAGTGCCATGCTCTGAGAACTCCTTTGACTGATCCATTTTGATTTCCTTCAAAATCTTGTAAGGGTATGTGCTTTGTGAAAGTCCTATTAAACATCTCGATCAATCTCTATAGACCTTGGTGCCCAATACATAAGTAGCTTTACCGACGTCTTTTATTAAAAAATTCTTATTCAAGTATCCATTTATGCTATCCAGAAATTCTATATCATTTCCAATCAACAATATGTCAACCACATATAATATCAAAAAGGATACAGAGCTCTGATACGTACAGTTTGGATCATGCTTTTATATCGATATTTATTGCATTATGGGCTGTTATTACACATTATGTCACAATATTATGCATTTTCTCTCTTATTTTACAAGGTTTACATGAAGAGGGAGAATGCCGGCGGCTGGAATTCTGGACTGGAAAAGCAGAAAATATTGGAGACCTATTCTCCACAACTCAAAAAGTCCTGGAACTCCACGAAAGTCAGTTTTGGAATATATAAAAAATATCGGGCGAAGAACGCACCAGAGGGGGGCCACCCACAGTCAACGAGGGTGGGGGCGCGCCCTACCCCCTGGGCGCGCCCCCTTTCCTCGTGGGCCACCTGGCAGCCCCGCGATGCCCATCTTCGGGTACAAGGTGTCTTCTGCCCTGGAAAAAATCATAAGGAGGCTTTCGGGACAAAGCGCCGCCGTCTTGAGGCGGAACCTTGGCGGAACCAATCTAGGGCTCCGGTGGAGCTGTTCTATGGGGGAAACATCCCTCCAGGAGGGGGAAATCATCACTATCATCATCACCATCGATCCTCTCATCGGGAGGGGATCAATCTGCATCAACATCTTCACCAGCACCATCTCCTCTCAAACCCTAGTTGATCTCTTGTATCCAATCGTTGTCCCAAAACCTCATATTGGTACCTGTTGGTTGCTAGTAGTGTTGATTACTCCTTGTAGTTGATGCTAGTTGGTGTATTCGGTATAATATCATATGTTCGGATCCTTTATGCATATTAACACCTCTCTGATTATGAACATGAACATGATTTGTGAGTAGTTATGTTTGTTCCTGAGGACATGGGAGAAGTCTTGCTATAAGTAGTCATGTGAATTTGGTATTCGTTTGATATTTTTATAAGATGTATGTTGTCTTTCCTCTAGTGGTGTTATGTGAACATCGACTACATGACACTTCACCATTGTTTGGGCCTAGAGGAAGGCATTGGGAAGTAATAAGTAGATGAGGGGTTGCTAGAGTGATAGAAGCTTAAACCCTAGTTTATGCGTTACTTCATAAGAGGTTGTTTTGGATCCATATGTTTCATGATATGGTTATGCTTACCTTAATACTTCTTTTGTAGTTGCGGATGCTTGCAATCAGGGTTAATCATAAGTGGGATGTTTGTCCAATGAAGGGCAGCACCCAAGCACCAGTCCACCCACATACCAAATTATCAAAGTAACGAACACGAATCATATGAGCGTGATGAAAACTAGCTTGACCATAATTCCCATATGTCCTCGGGAGCGCTTTTCTTCATATAAGAGTTTGTCTAGGCTTGTCCTTTGCTACAAAAATTATTGGGCCATCTTGCTGCACCTTATTTACTTTTATTACTTGTTACTCATTACAAACTACCTTATCACAAAACTATACGTTACCGATAATTTCAGTGCTTGCAAAAAATACCTTACTGAAAACTACCTATCATTTCCTTCTGCTCCTCGTTGGGTTCGACACTCTTACTTATCGAAAGGACTACGATAGATCCCCTATACTTGTGGGTCATCAAGACTCTTTTCCAGCGCCATTGCCGAGGAGTTAAGCACCTTTGGTAAGTGGAACTTCGTAAGGAAAAATTTATATGGTGTGCTGAAATTTACTGTCACTTGTTACTATGGAACATAATCCTTTGAGGGACTTGTTCAGGGTATCTTCACCCCGACCAGTAGAGCAAAGAGTTGCTCCTCAACCTACTGAACCTACTAAAAATGTTTACTTTGAAATTCCTTCGGGTATGATAGAGAAACTGCTAGCTAATCCCTTTACAGGAGATGTAGCATTGCATCCCGATTTGCACCTAATCTATGTGGATGAAGTTTGAGGATTATTTAAGCTTGCAGGTATGCCCGAGGATGTTATTAAGAAGAAGGACTTCCCTTTATCTTTGAAGGGAAAGGAATTGACATGTTTAGGCTATGCGATGATATTGGATCATGGAACTACAACCGATTGAAATTGGAATTTCATCAGAAGTTTTATCCCATGCATCTGGTCCATCATGATCGTATTTATATATATAATTTTCGACCTCGCGAAGGAGAAAGTATCGCTCAAGCTTGGGGGAGGCTTAAGTCAATGTTATATTCATGCCCCAATCATGATCTCTCAAGAGAAATTATTATTCAAAAAATTTATGCTCGGCTTTCTCTCAATAATCGCTCCATGCTCGATACTTCTTGTACTCGTTCTTTTATGATGAAGACTATTGAATTCAAATGGGATTTATTGGAAAGAATTAAATGGAACTCTGAAGATTGGGATCTAGACGAAGGTAATGAGTCAGGTATAACACCTAAGTATAATTGTGTTAAATCTTTTATGGATACTGATGTTTTCCGTGAATTTAGCACTAAATATGGACTTGACTCTGAGATAGTAACTTCTTTTTGTGAATCATTTGCTACTCATGTTAATCTCCCTAAGGAAAAGTTGTTTAAATATCATCCCCCCATTGAAGTAAAAGTAGTTGAACCTGTTAAAGTTGAAGAAAAGACTATCACTTAGAATGTCGATCCTATTGTTCCTACCGCTCATATTGAGGAACCACCCTTCCCTGTTAGAATAAGGGATCATGCCAAAGCTTCAACTATGGTTCGTAAGAGTAATACTAGAACACCTACACCCTCTAAGAAAATTAAAATGAAACCTAGTATTGCTATTGTCAAGGATCTCCTGGTCGATAATATTGATGGGCATGCTAATTTACCTTTGTGATGAAGCTGCTAGAATTGCTAGACCCGATACTAAAAATAAACATAGACCTATTGTAGGCATGCCTGTTATTTCTGTTAAAATAGGAGATCATTGAGATCATGGCTTATGTGATATGGGTGCTAGTGCGAGTGAAATACCTCATTCCTTATACGAAGAAATTATGCACAATATTGCACCTGCTGAGCTAGAAGGTATTGATGTTACAATTAAGCTAGCAAATAGAGATACTATTTCACCAGTTGGGATTTTAGAGATGTAGAAGTCTTGTGTGGGAAAGTTAAATACCCTACTGATTTTCTTGTTCTTGGTTCCCCACAAGATGACTTTTGTCCCATTATATTTGGTAAACCCTTCTTGAATACTGTTAATGCTAGGATAGATTGCAAAAAGGATGTTGTTACTATTGGTTTAGGGGATATGTCTCATGATTCTAACTTCACTAAATTTCGTAGACAACCCCATGATAAACAATTGCCAAGTAAGGATGAAATTATTGGTCTTGCTTCTATTGCCGTGCCTCCTAACGATCCTTTAGAACAATATTTGCTATACCATGAAAATGATATGTTTATAATGAGAGAAGGGAAATAGATGAAATATTCTTTAACCAGGGACCTTTATTGAAACACAACTTGCCCGTTGAAATTCTAGAGGATCGTCCTCCACCCAAGGTGATCCCGTCTTTGAGCGCAAACCATTACCTGATACTCTTAAGTATGCTTATCTTGATGAAAAGAAGATATATCCTATTATTATTAGTGCTAACCTTTTAGAGCAAGAAGAAGAGAAATTATTAAAAACTCTGAAGAAGCACTGTGCTGCTATTGTATATACTCTTGATGATCTTAAGGGCATTAGTCCCACTCTATTCCAACACAAAATAAAATTGGTGAAAGATGCTAAACCGGTTGTTGATCATCAACGACGGTTAAATCCTAGGATTAAAGAAGTGGTAAGGAAAGAAACACTAAAGCTTCTAGAGGCAGGTATAATTTATCATGTTGCTGATAGTCAGTGGGTAAGTCCTGTCCATTGTGTCCCTAAGAAGGGAGGTATTACTGTTGTTCCTAATGATAAAGATGAATTGATCCCACAAAGAATTATTACAGGTTATAGAATGGTAATTGATTTCCGCAAATTAAATAAAGCTACTAAAAGGATCATTACCCTTTACCTTTTTTAGATCAAATGCTAGAAAGATTATCTAAACATACACATTTTTGCTTTCTAGATGGCTATTCTGGTTTCTCTCAAACACGTGTGTCAAAAGAGGATCAAGAAAAAGACCACTTTTACTTGCCCTTTCAGTACCTTTGCTTATAGACGTATGTCTTTTGGTTTATGTAATGCACCTGCTACCTTTCAAAGATGCATCATGGCTATATTCTCTAATTTTTGTGAAAAGATTGTTGAGGTTTTGATGGATGACTTTTCCGTTTATGGAACTTATTTTGATGATTGCTTAAGCAACCTTGATCGAGTTTTGCACAATTGTGAAGAAACTAATCTTGTCTTGAATTGGGAGAAGTGCCACTTTATGGTTAATGAAGGTATTGTCTTGGGGCATAAAATTTCTGAAAGAGGTACTGAAGTTGATAAAGCTAAAGTTGATGCTATTGGAAAGATGTTGTGTCCTAAAGACATTAAAAGGAAGCTTAGAGGAAGGCATTGGGAAGTAATAAGTAGATGTTGGGTTGCTAGAGTGACAGAAGCTTAAACCCTAGTTTATGCGTTGCTTCGTAAGGGGCTGATTTGGATCCATATGTTTCATGCTATGGTTAGGTTTACCTTCATATTTATTTTGTAGTTGTGGATGCTTGCAATAGGGGTTAATCATAAGTGGGATGCTTGTCCAAGGAAGGGCAGTACCCAAGCACCGGTCCTCCCACATACCAAATGATCAAAGTAACGAACGTGAATCATATGAGCATGATGAAAACTAGCTTGACCCAAATTCCCACGTGTCCTCGGGAGCGCTTTTCTTCATATAAGAGTTTGTCCAGGCTTGTCCTTTGCTACAAAAAGGATTGGGCCATCTTGCTGCACCTTATTTACTTTTATTACTTGTTACACGTTACAAACTACCTTGTCACAAAACTATATGTTATCGATAACTTCAGTGCTTGCAGAAAATACCTTACTGAAAACTGCCTATCATTTCCTTCTGCTGCTCGTTGGGTTCGGCACTCTTACTTATCGAAAGGACTACGATGAATACCTTATACTTGTGGGTCATCAAGTTCCCACTCACTTTCTTGTAAATACAGGCTTCACCATAAGTCTGTATAAAACCATATGCTTTGAACCTCATCAAAACGTGTATTCCAACTCCGAGATGCATGCACGAGTCCATAGATGGATCGCTGGAGCTTGCACACTTTGTTAGCACCTTTAGGATTGAAATAAACTTTTTGGTTGCATCATATACACCTCTTCTTTAACAAATCCATTAAGAATGCAGTTTTGACAACCATTTGCCAGATTTAATAAAATGCTGCAATTGCTAACATGATTCAGACAGACTTAAGCATCACCCCGAGTGAGAAAATCTCATCGTAGACAACACCTTGAACTTGTCAAAAACCTTTTGCGACAAGTCGAGCTTTGTAGATAGTAACACTACCATCAGCGTCCGTCTTCCTCTTGAAGATCCATTTATTTTCAATGGCTTGTCGATAGTCGGGCAAGTCTACCAAAGTCCACACTTTGTTCTCATACATGCATCATATCTCAGATTGCATGGCATCAAGCCATTTACTGGAATCTGGGCTCATCATAGCTTCTTTATAGTTCGAAGGTTCGTTGTTGTCTAACATCATCACTTCTAGGACAGGGTTACCGTACCATTATGGTGTGGTATGTGTTCTGGTCGACCTACGAGGTTTGGTAGTAACTTGATCCGAAGTTCCACGATCTTTATCACTAGCTTCTTCTCTAGTTCGTGTGGGCATCACAGGAATGGTTTTCTTTGATGAGCTACTTTAAAATTTGAGAGAAGGTATAATTACCTCATCAAGTTCTACTTTCCTCCCACTCACTTCTTTCGAGAGAAACTCCTTCTCTAGAAATGTTCCATTCTTGGCAACAAAAAATCTTGCCTTTGGATATGTGGTAGAAAGTGTACCCAACTGTCTCCTTAGGGTATCCAATGAAGACTCACTTCGCCGATTTGGGTTCGAGCTTATCAGGCTCAAGCATCGCAACCCCAAAACTTAAGAAATGGCAGCTTTGGTTTCTTGCCAAACCATAGTTCATACGGTGTCGTCTCAACGGATTTAGATGGTGCCCTATTTAACGTGAATGCAATTGTCTCTAATACATAACCCGAAAACGACAAAGGAAAATCGGTAAGAGATATCATAGAACGCACCATATCCAATAGAGTACGGTTATAAAATTCGGGCACACCATTACACAGTGGTGTTCCAGGTAGCATGAGCTGTCTAACTATTCCACATTGTTTCAAATGAAGACCAAACTCGTAACTCAAATATTCACCTCCGCGATCAGATTGTGAAAACTTTATTTTCTTGTTATGATGATTCTCTACTTCACTCTGAAATTCTTTGAACTTTTCAAATGTTTCAGACTTGTGTTTCATCAAGTATATATACCCATATCCACTCAAATCATGTGTGAAGGTGAGAAAATAATGATACCCACCGCGTGCTTCAACACTCATTGGACTACATACATCGGTATGTATTATTTCCAATAAGTCATTAGCTCGCTCCATTGTTCCGGATAACGGAGTTTTAGTCATCTTGCCCATGAGGCATGGTTCGCAAGTATCAAATGATTCATAACCAAGTGATTCCAAAAGTCCATCAGCACAGAGTTTCTTCATGCGCTTTACACCATTAGGACCTAAACGGCAGCGCCACAAGTATGTTGTACTATCATTATCAACTCTGCATCTTTCGGCTTCAATATTGTGAATATGTGTATTACTACGATCGAGATTCAATAAACCATTCACCTTGGGTGTAGAACCATAGAAGGTTTTATTCATGTAAACAGAATAACAATTATTCTCTGACTAAACTGAACAACCGTAATGCAATAAACACGATTCAATCTTGTTTATGCTCAACGCAAACACCAAATAACATTTATTTAGGTTTAACACTAATCCCAAAAGTATAGGGAGTGTGCGATGATGATCATATCAATCTTGGAACCACTTCCAACACACATCGTCACCTCACTCTCAACTAGTCTCCTTTTATACTGCAACTCCTGTCTCGCGTGACTAATCTTAGCAACCGAACAGGTATCAAATACCCAGGGGCTACTTACGAGCACTAGTAAGGTACACATTGATAAATGTATATCAAATATACCTTTGTTCACTTTGCCATCCTTCTTATCAGGCAAATATTTGGGGCAGTTCTGCTTCCAGTGACCATTTCCTTTGAAATAGAAGTACTTAGTTTCAGGTTTAGGTCCAGCTTTGGGCTTCTTCACAGGAGTGACAACTTGCTTTCTAGTCTTCTTGAAGTTCCCTTTCTTTCCCTTGCCGTTTTGTGTGAAACTAGTGGTCTTGTTAACCATCAACACTTGATGTTCTTTATTGATTTCTACCTTCGCTGATTTTAGCATCGCGAAGAGCTCGAGGATCGTTTTCGTCATCCTTTGCATATTATAGTTCATCACGAAGTTCCATTTTCTTGGTCATAGTGACTAGAGAACTTCTATCAATCACTATCTTATCTGGAAGTTTAACTCCTAGTTGATTCAAGTCATTGTAGCACCCAGACATTCTGAGCACATGATCACTAGCTGAGCTCTTCTCCCTCATCTTGTAGGAAAATTACTTGTCAGGGGTCTCATACCTCTCGACATGGGTATGAATCTGAAATACCAATTTCAGCTCTTGGAACATCTCATATGCTCTGTGGCGTTCAAAAAGTTTTTGAAGTCCCGGTTCTAAACCGTAAAGCATGGCGCACTAAACTATTGAGTAGTCATCATATGGAGCTTTTCCAAACGTTCATAACGTCTGCATCTGCTCCTGCAATAGGTTTGTCACCTAGCGATGCATCAAGGACGTAATACTTTTGTGCAGCAATGAGGATAATCCTCAGATCAAGGACCCAGTCCGCATCATTGCTACTAACATCTTTCAACTTAGTTTTCTCTAGGAACATATCAAAAACAGGGGAACTACATCGCGAGCTATTGATCTACAACATAGATATGAAAATACTATCAGAGCTAAGTTCATGATAAATTAAGTTTAATTAATCAATTTACTAAAGAACTCCCACATAGATAGACATCCCTCAAGTCATCTAAATGATACATGAACCAAATCAACTAAACTATGTACGATCATCACGTGAGATGGAGTAGTCATCAATGTTGAACATCTCTATGTTGATCATAACTACTATATGATTCACGTTCGACCTTTCGGTCTGCAGTGTTCTGAGGCCATGTTTGCACATGCTAGGGTCGTCAAGTTTAACCCGAGTATTTCGCATGTGCAAAACTGTCTTGCACCCATTGTATGTGAACGTAGAGTCTATCACACCCGATCATCATGTGGTGTCTCAACACGACGAACTGTAGCAATGGTGCGTACTCAGGGAGAACACTTTTACCTTGAAATTTAGTTAAGGGATCATCTTATAATGTTATCGCCGTACTAAACAAAATAAGATGCATAAAAGATAAACATCATATGCAATCAAAATATTTGCAATGATATGGCCATCATCATCTTATGCTTTTGATCTCCATGTCCAAAGCATCGTCATGATCTCCATCATCACCGGCTTGACACCTTGATCTCCATCATAGCGTCGTGGTCATCTCGCCAAGTATTGCTTCTACTATTGGAGATATGCCCTAGAGGCAATCACGTATGATGATATTTCCTATGTGTTTATGAATAAAGATTGTCCTTGGATGTAACCAATGATACTTGTTGGCAAGTACGTGACTTGTCTATGAGATCTTGTGTTGTATGATACATCCTAAATGGTCCCTAGTCAAAAGTGATGTGTGGACACACATCAGACTAGACTAGCATATGACACGGTGGATGGCTCGGTCTCGCTAGCCATGGAGCATTGGATGCTAACCGGATAATATGGACTTGGAAAGGTCTGGTCGGATTCGACGTAGTCTGATCCGAGTCTAAATAATGTCTGAGTCGGATAGACCCAACTATGTGACGCAGCGATATGTCATCTGTGAGTCTCTAGTACAACATACATTCTATGTCCTATGACCTGAGCTGACGCATGTACTCGGGATGGTGAAAGACTTGCCTTGGGTTGACCAAACGCTACTCCATGACTAGCTAGTTACAAAGGTAGGTTTCGGGCTTGTCCAGACCCATGCTGCGAGACGTGGTCGAGCAAGATGGGATTTTCCCCTCCGGTCAGGAGAGATATACTTTGGGCCCCTCGTGTGATCCGACCAGGATAAGCATGGCCATGTGACAAGGATTATGAGATAATCTGGTTTGGGTCGGCATCACTGGACCGAGAAAGAGTTCGGGCTAGCACAAGGATGACAGTATCGCCTTGAGCCTGACAACATATATCGTGTGGCAAAAGGACTAGAAGTTCGATCGGACCTAGTGGACGTGTGGCACACTCAATTGGTTGATCTCTTCGGTGCCATCATTAGGGCTTTGCATGTGTTGCAACTAGCCACCTTCACTCGCCGTCGGATGTGTGATCAGACCTAGCAGTCCGCCGCACGACGTTCCTCCTTGTGACACCGAACATTTTCTAACATGGCTATTGCATTAATAAAGAATGAAAATTTGGACCGACAAAAACTTTTGCATCATTTGGCTTTTTATTTGGAGTTGGTTTTTCTATGTGTGATTTCAAGTGCTCTCTAAGGTCAACATAGCTTCACCTTCCATACTTCATCTCTTTGCTCCAAACTCCTGCCCAATGATCATACCATGTGTTTAGAACAGTATAGTATTTTCTTAGAAAAATAATTTGGCCAAATAGTATTTTCTAAAATTATTTTCCAAAAACCCCTGAGTTGAGATTTGCACTGCAACTACTTGATTTGGGGTGTGAAAAATCTTTCAAAAGGTTTATTTGAATCCTATTAGGTATAGGACTCCCATAAACCACAAAAGTATAATTTTACAAGTTATTTTCCTATTTTATTTAAAGGCTTTTTCTTTAGGACAGAAATGGTTTGAATAGGTTAAAATTATTTGAATGTTTCTAAAATATTTGAAAAAATTTAGGGAGACTCATAGGACATATATTGTCCATATATAAGAGTTTCAACACATTGTCATGTTCAAAATATTTGACAAATCCCTCAAAAACCCTTTCTGGATATTTCAAACAAAGGAAGTATTCTCTAAAAATTCTAGGAAAATTCTAGCAAGTCGCATGTGGATAGTATGATGACCTTGCAAAGTTTCAGCTCAATCCAAATTGTTTTGGTTCACAAAAGTGCCCCAAAAGAATTTCTCTTTAGATGCAAATTTGAACAACTTTGCATTACCAACTTATTCCAAATGCCTCCAAACTTTGTGCAAAAGCTCAAAACCCCAAATAATGATACTACACCAAGTGGTGTATCAAGGGGAATGGATTTACATGACTAGATCTTGGCAAATGCATTTATGTTGATTTCTAGGGTTTACAAAAGTTGCATTGGCAACTTTGCCCAAATGAGCTCCAAATTGGTAGGAGGCCCTAATTATGTGTGCCATCTCAACGTGTGGAATCTCATGCCAAATGGAATCCATCTTCTTGCCAAAACCATCTACAAACACCTTCTGGCTATTTACCAAAACGGCCACTATGGCCTCTTCTATTAATCCGAATGGGTTCCAATTTTTACCACAGCCCCACCAGGACCCCTTCTACCTCCAGTAACAATAGAAGCTCCTCAGCTCAATGATTGAGGGGTGAAACCACATATTTTACCTCTCTGGACAGCCCCTTACACTCCTCTCTCTCTCTCTCAACTCCCTCTCATTTTAGAAGCTTTACAGAGCATCCAAAGCCATTTCCCTATTGTTTACACCCCCTTAGCTACCAGACACTAGTGGCCGCGCCCACGGCCACTAAACAATGCCAACGCCGGCCATACACGTGCTCTGGAGCATGCTACACTGCGCTCTGGCAATGTAGCCGCTCCTGGCCAAGCGCCTCCGGCCTCCTCAACTCTACCCCTCACGCCAGCCGAGGTGCCTTAATGTCCACGACACGCCATGGCCTGGCCCCCTCCTCCTTCTCCCTCCTATGGTCTCCCTCGCACACGCGCTGGCCGCTCGCAAGCTCCAATCCTTGGCCTCACACGCGCGAGCTCTCTAGGGCCTCCACCGGTCATTCTCTTCCCTCCTCTGGTCGTGGACCTCATCAACAAACGGCCTGGGCTCTCTCACGAGCGCACTCACAGCCTCTGGCCTCACCCGTGACCTCGCTGGCGCACAAGTCCACGGTGGACAGGCGCCCGGCTATATAATCCAGCCCCGGGCCGCTCCAGTGGCATCCGCCTCCCGCTCACACCTCCAAGAACACGCCAGCACCACTCAAACGCCCTCAAGGGGCTTCTGTGCTCGAGATCGACCGGAGCTCCGCCGCCTCGGGTCGCCGTCGATCCAGAGGTACAGGCCTCCTCCGCCCCCGCTCTCACTTGATCTAGAACCACACGACCCTACTGATTGATTCCCCTCTCTTTTCCGCATCAATCACAGGCTGGTCGGAGCTATTCATCCACCACCCGACGCGCCGCCACCTAGCCACCTCGTCGCCGGTGAGCGAGGCCACCCCAGCGGCCAACTCCTCTTCCACCAGAACGGCGACATCGTGCCGAGCCCGACGATACCTTCCCCACCTCCATCCGTGCCCTGTATTGCTGGCGGTCAGCTCGCCATCGGCTCTGGACGGAGGTAGACGATAGCGGCCAAGGGCCCTGCCCGTCAGCCTCACGCCCTGACGAGTGGGACACACTCGTACGGTTCAAAAAAACGCACGTGCACGTGCACCGGTTCGCCCGTCGGCTGAAGGCATATTCAGCCTATACGCCTTTGACGTGGCCACCTCGCGCGGGCTTATTTCCCACTGGGCCTGCTGCACTGTAGCCTTTCCGGCCCAGTGACACAACGCCAATTTTGTTTTTTTTCTATGGATTTTCAAATAATTCCACAGATTCAAATAATTGTCCAAATCCAATTATTCCAATTCCATAAATCTTCTAATATTCCCCCGTATTAAATGGCATATCTTTCATACATGTTCACGAACCTTTTCTGTAATGTTCAAATTTAAATTCAAATTTGAACAATAGTTCTCTGTTTGAAAATCCATCCATTCTATTCTGCAACTCCAAATCAGAAACCAATAATTTTCCCATTCTTATTTTTCTCCTTATTTTTCTCAGCACTTTGACTTTTCTGTTTTTATTATTGTTTATTTTTTTCGTTATTTTCTTGCGATGATTAGATACCGTATTTGACGAAGTTAGTGAAGAAGAAGGAGAAGGATTTGAAGACTTTGAAGACACAGCCAATCAAGGCAAGCTGCCCTTTGACCATGGCACCCCTCTTGTTCATCGGTACCCTTTTTCCGAACGCATGATTATGAAATATAACGGTGGTGAACTTGTTGTGAACCACCACATGATGCATACCCTGCTCTTTACTTTACCTTGGTCATGGAAGTAAATAGTTGTTGATGCATAATGTTCCATGTGTACCGTGAACTCTTGGTTGATGTTGAACTAAGGTCACCACTTGAGAAAGAAGTGGTGTACCGAAGAAAGCTTTTTGTGTGTGTGTAAAATGATGGATTAGATTTATGTGTGATTACCGTCCCAACCAAACATGTGCAACCACTCTACCCATTTACATGACGGGGCACTATCAATTACTTAGGATGATACTAGCATGGTGCCCACATTACTAGTGACGGGGGTGACTTGAGGTCATTTTCGGGACGGGGTCGTGCTTGGATAGGCGGCCATGACTGTTTTTACAGGGCACCGGACACAGCGTTGCTCCCTTCGTCTATGTGTGGCAATGTGAAAAGGGCAGAGTCCCATGATCTTCTACTTATACGCGAGGGCCGTGCACCAACGAGTGGACCCTATGTTAGTATCGTCTGAGGAAAGGTAATGACCGGGTGCTTCTCCCGAGTACTTGAGGTACTGCGGGATTGTGGATGACATGAAAGCTTCCCAGAGCTTGTGGGTAAAGTGCGCAACCTCTACAGAGTGTCAAACTATTCGAATAGTCGTGTCCATGGTCATGGACAGTTGGGAGGTGCTACTTAAACTATGTCTAGAAATTTTACAGTACCAGTGCATGTGTGTGTGGAAGAGAACTATTCGTGTCAACGTGGTGACTTGACATGTGAACGTAATGGCATTGATCCAAACTATATTTATCTTGATATCCATAACATGTTCTCACGGTTACCAATGTTCTTTGATGCATATCTCACAAGTTGATAGGACATCTCAACTAGTTTGAAGCTAGGTTGCTTACTTGTTGTACAACTTGCATTGTTGCTTTGTACCAAATCATGTGTTGCTTGTGAGTACATTCAAAGTACTCATTGGCTTGCCACTGGTTATTTAATTGGCCAGGCATGGAAGAGCAGGAATTTGAAGAAGAGTTATTTGGAGACGAACATGCGAAGTAGGACGCTTTCCCAGTCAGAATGCCTATAGGGTTAAGGCAGATGTCATGGGTTCTACTTATCTATGAAAACTTCCGCTACCCGAGTTTATTTGATGTTCAGCCCTTGAGGCTTTATCTATGTAATACTTAACAATAACGGTCATAATTTGTGTAAGACGATATGTATGGATGTAAGACTCTTGTTATCCAGCTTATGTGTGTTCAATGAGCATTGGTCTCTGGGATCAGTGCACATGTGCATTCGGTGATCTCGACTTATGAGTCGGGGTCCCCACAGAGCTAGTATCGGATCCATCCTGACTGTAGGAAGCCTTAGTTAGCATGGGTGTTAGTTAGGATGAGACCATTTTCGTAAACCTTCTGGACCACTCTTATTTTCTAAGCCTTACCAAACCTGAGATATAATCAACTTATTAACCTTTCCCATTCAACCTTTGTAGATGGCCGCTGTACCTGAAGATCTCTTGACCACTGGGTTCCCCTTGCTTCTCGAGGATAGCCTCTAGGAGTGCCAGTTTCACCGAGCACCCATCCTCACTTACCATGAGCATTGGGTTAGCGACACTGAGGCAGAGTACCATGTGGAAGTGATCGTCAAGGAAAATGATCCTCCCATGAGTTGGTTCTTCGAGGGACCCTAGATGGCAACACTACTCCTCGCTGTCGAGGCACGTGCACTCAAGGCACTAACCCGCCTCTGAGAACTTCTTCTGGAGATGACAGTCAAGATGACAACCCGCTTCTTACCTTACCGGAAGGAAGGTGAAGATGAGAGGAGCGCACGAGCCCCTCCACTAAAGGAAGGACTTCCACTTTGATTCCAGACCTACTTCAGCCTTTGTTCCAACTACTTGGCACAAGAGTTGGCCTTGGAATCGATGAAGCTTCGAGAAGAACTCCACAAGACCAAGGCACTTCTTCGATGAGCACAAGAGAAGACAGATAGGATCAAGAAGGAAGGTGCGCCTCCTGGGTAACCCGCTATCGCATATCGAGGCTTAAGACTCTCAGGAGATGTATCGTCCAAGGATGAAGAACCACCCCAACGACGTGATATGACGGCAACGGAATTTTGCAAGCTCTTTCCTGCACCACCTGCAAAACAACACCATGTTCAACTCCTCCACTCCCCTACACCATCAAGTGATAGAGGAGCCCAGACATATGAAGACAAGGAGGAAGATATGGAAGAGCCAGAATATGCGACCGAGCATTCCACCACTTAGGCATTATTCGCAACTCGGATATGCCAGCTCGTGACCACTGCGGTAGGATAGGTCGTGTAACCCCTATGCGAAGTCAAGTCCTTGTAATGGTTCATATGAAACCATCTAGTATTGTGTTTGCTTTGCTGTGTTTTGATGTAAGTCATACCTTCCCTTTGGGAACATGAAAATGACTACATCACCCATTTGGATTTTAGTGAATGTTTTTGGCTTTTGGCCCTTGCATGAAAACGATTAGTGTCATACCCACCCCCTTACTAGGCACCCATCTTTATTGCTTTCCCTCATTCTTCCCAATCATAAGACCTGGACCGCTCCAACAGTAAGCCTGTTGTAACTCGTACTGGTACCTCTACCCAGCAGCCCGAAGCTAGAGCATCCGCCCAAGAAAAGGCCAGCCAGGACCCAACCCACGATCAAGCTCCACCACCACCACCTCCCCCGAACATGGACATGGCTCAGCTTCTCCAAGCCTTCCGAGAAGAACGCCACGGCAACACTCCAGCCCTCCAGATGATTGCTCAAGCCGTCACCAACAAACGCCAGCCGGCGGGGAACGGCAATGGACGTTCCATGTTGGCGGAATTCAAGAAGAATGCACCGCCAACCTTAATCCAGACTGCTGAACCCCTACATGCGGACGACTGGGTCTGCACCATTTAAGACTTGCTGGAACTAGTCGGCTGCACTGAAGACCGCGAGAAGCTGGCTTATGCCGCCCACTGCCTCGGGGGAACCGCTAGAGCTTGGTGGGATGGATTCAAGGTCATGCATGTTGGGTAGGACATCACTTGGAATAACTTCAAGGCAGAATTCTGCAAGGCCCATATTCCTTCCGGAATTATGGCTATCAAGAAGCATGAGTTCCGAGCCCTGAAGCAAGGAAATGGCACTGTCAAGGAGTACATGCAGAAGTTCAGTGTTCTGTCAAGGTATGCCCCTAAAGATGTTAGCACTGATGCTGCAAAAAGGGAGCGCTTCATGGAAGGCCTCAATCAGACTCTGCAGTACTCGCTTGTCGTGTGTGATTGTCCATCCTTTCCGGACCTGGTGAAGAAAGCACTCATGCTTGAAGACAAGCGGCGTGCTCTGGAAGACACTCGCAAGAGCGAGATGATCAGCAAGGGAAGTTCCAGTAACCAGAAGCCTCGCCCGTAGCAGCTAGCCACGATCAGGCAAACCTATGAGCAGCAAAGAGCTCCCGCACCTCGCACCAACTATCATCCTCAGCAGTATGCCAACTCCAGGCCTGCTTTCAACAACACCAATAACAGTGGTGGCAACAAGATCAACAACCCAAACCAAGTCACTTGCTTTGGATGTGGTCAGTCAGGACACATCTCAAGGGTGTGCCCCAACACGAAGCCCGATGCCCCATGCCCGGATGCGCAAAACCCAGGACAAGGCCGCGGAATGCCGCCAAGGAACCAAGCTCCTCGCAACCCGCCCAACAATGGCAAGGGGTGTGTGAATCATGTCACTGTAAAAGAAGCACAGGAAGACCCGGACATCGTGCTGGGTATGTTCCTTGTCAACTCAGCACCTGCAACTGTCCTGTTTGATTCTGGAGCCACACATTCATTTCTCACTCAAAAGTTTGCATTAAAAAGTGGCATGACCCCTACAGCCCTGAATAACCCCATGGTGGTACAAACCCCAAGAGCAGAGATGAGAGCCAAGATGGGATGTAAGGGAGTCAGTAGCGACATTAACGGGGTAGATTTACTTGCAGACCTTATTTTCCTAAGAACACAAGGCCTGGATGTGATCCTTGGCATGAATTGGCTCAGCAAGCACCAAGGCTTGTTATATTGTGCCAATCAGACTATCACTGTGACCAATGACCAAGGAGACGAAGTTAAGTTTGCCTCCAATTCCTCTTCTGCTCAAGCCGCCCAAGTCAACTGTCTGTTTGAAGTTGGATTTGAGTAGGTGCCAGTAGTATGCGAGTATCCCGATGTATTTCCTGATGAGCTACCAGGAATGCCTCCTGACCGTGACATTGAGTTCATCATTGAGCTCATGCCCGGAGCAGGACCCATCTATAAGAAGCCTTATAGAATGGGGACGGAACAATTAGCAGAATTGAAGAAGCAATTGGAAGAGCAGTTGAGGAAGGGATTTATCCGCCCTAGTGCCTCCCCTTGGGGATCACCTGTTCCATATTTGGGAAAGAGGGACGGTACCATCCGCTTATGCATTGATTATCGTTCCCTCAATGAGGTTACAATCAAGAACAAGTATTTGCTTCCCAAGATAGAAGATCTATTTGATCAACTCAGTGGAGCCAAGCTGTTCTCCAAGATCGACCTCAGATCATGGTATTACTAGCTGAAGATCAGACCCCAAGATATTCCATAGACGGCATTTGTGACCCGATATGGCTTGTATAAGTGCACGGTCATGTCCTTTGGATTGACCGATGCCCTAGCTTACTTCATGGAATATTTGGACAAGGTTGTCGTCGTCTTCATTGATGACATTCTTGTCTTCTTGAAGATGGAAGAAGAGCACGAGCAACATTTGAGGATGGTCCTAGACAAGCTTCGAGAGAACCAACTATACGCCAAATTCAGCAAGTGTGAGTTTTTGCTACATAAAGTTGGATTCTTGGGTCATGTCTTGACCGAGGAAGGATTGTCGGTAGATCCGACGAATATCAAAGCTGTGACCCAATGGCAGTCCCCAACGACCATTAAGGAAGTCAGAAGCTTCCTCGGACTTGCGGGCTCCTACCGCAAATTCGTGGAAGGATTCTCCCGCATTGCTCGACCATTGACTCACCTCTTGAAGAAGGACAAGAAGTTTGAATGGACGCCAAAGTGCGAAGAAAGCTTCCAGGAACTCAAGAAGAGATTGACCACTGCCCCAGTTTTGGCAACACCTGACATTCACAAGGAGTTTGTGGTATATTGTGACGCCTCTCGAACCGGATTGGCAAGCATTCTGATGCAAGAAGGCCGAGTCATAGCTTACCTTTCAAGGCAGCTATGACCTCATGAAGAGAACTACGCTACTCATGATCTTGAGTCGGCAGCAGTGGTTCATGCTTTCAAGACATGGTGGCATTACCTCCTAGGGAAGCGGTGTGAGATATACACAGACCACAAAAGTCTGAAGTATATTTTCACTCAAAAGGAATTGAACATGAGGCAGCGAAGATGGTTGGAACTTATCAAAGACTATGACCTCAGTGTTCAATATCACCCCGGGAAGGCTAATGTAGTAGCAGACACCTTAAGCAGAAAGGCTTGTTCCTGAATGCCATGGTTAAAGGAAGGCAGCCAGCCCTGTTTGAAGAGCTAGACCAGTTTGGCTTGGAATTGGTTACCAATGGATATCTCGACCACCTAGAAGATAAGCTGACCCTGATGGACGAAGTCAAGGGAGCACAGAATGGACACGTAAGCATTGAAGGCATCAAGAAGAAGATGAAGCTAGGCAAGGCTCCATGATTCTTCGAAGACGAACGTGGAATTGTTTGGTAAAAAGGCCGTATTTGCATACCAAACAATAAGGAGGTGAAGAATTTGATCCTGCAAGAAGCCCATGACACTCCGTATTCCATCCACCCCGGTGTAACCAAGGTGTATGAAGACTTGAAGGGAAGATTTTGGTGGCACGGAATGAAAAGGGAGATTGCCACCTATGTTGCAAAGTGTTATGTATGCCAAAGGGTCAAGGCTGAATATCAGCGACCTGCTAGATTGCTCCAATCACTCAAGGTTCCCGAGTGGAAATGGGATAAAGTTGGAATGGAGTTCATCACTGGACTACCTTGGTCGAATAAAGGACATGACTCCATCTGGGTCATAGTCGACCATTTGACCAAAGTGGCCCATTTCATTCCGTCAAGACTACCTATGGTGGCAACCAGCTGGCGACTCTATACATCGACAGAAGCGTAAGCCTTCATGGTGTTCCTGAGGAGGTTGTGTCAGATCAAGGAACCCAGTTTACCTCGAGGTTCTGGAAGAAGTTACAAGAGGCCATGGGAACCAAGTTGTCTTTCAGCACTGCTTTCCACCCACAGACTGGAGGCCAGACAGAACGAGTAAATCAGATACTCGAAGACATGATCCGAGCATGTGTCTTAACGTATGGAGCAAAGTGGGAATATTGCCTCCCTTTTGCCAAGTTCTCCTACAACAACAGTTATCAGTCAAGCCTTCAGATGGCACCATTTAAGGTGTTGTACAGACGCAAGTGTCGCACACCCCTTAATTGGTCAGAGACCGGAGAAGGGCTTGCCTTTGGACCAGATGTTCTTCGCGAAGCAGAAGAACAATTGCAGCTAGTCAAAGCGCATTTAAAGACTGCCAAGTCAAGACAAAAGAGCTATGCCAACACTCGTCGCCGACAAGTGAACTTCCAAGTCAGAGACCATGTGTACCTGCAAGTAACTCCTCTTAAAGGAACCAAGTGCTTCCACGTTAAGGGGAAGCTCGCACCAAGATTTATTGGCCCCTTTAAGATCACCACACAATGAGGAGAAGTGGTTTACCGGTTGGGACTACCACCTAAACTATCCGATGTGCACAACCTATTCCATGTGTCACAACTCCGGAAGTGTCTCGAAGTTCTGAACAAGCCTGATCTCTACAAGGATGTTGATCACCAAGCAATTGAACTCCAGCCTGATATACCCTACCGTGAGAGGCCCATCTGCATTTTGGATGAAGCAGAACGACGAACATGAAGCCGCACCATCAAGTACTTCAAGGTCCAGTGGAGCAACCACACTGAAGCAGAAGCAACCTAGGAACATGAAGACTACCTTAGATCTGAGTTTCCCGATATCTTGTAAATCCTAATTTAGGAATCTTGGGGACGAGATTCTTGTAAGGGGGGCAGGTCCGTCACACCCTGCATTTTGTAACATGGCTATTGCATTAATAAAGCATGAAAATTTGGACCAACAAAAACTTTTGCATCATTTGGCTTTTTATTTGGAGTTGGCTTTTCTCTCTGTGATTTCGAGTGCTCGCTAAGGTCATGAAGATAGCTTCACCTTCTATCATTCATCTCTATGCTCCAAAATCATGCCCAATGATCATACCATGTGTATAGAAGAGTATAGTATTTTCTTACAAAAATAATTTGGCTAAATTATATTTTCTAAAATTAGTTTTCCAAAAACCCCTGAATTGAGATTTGTATTGCAAGTACTTGATTTGGGGTGTGAAAAATCTTTCAAAAGGTTTATTTGAATCCTATTAGGTATAGGACTCCCATAAAACACAAAAGTATAATTTTATAATTTATTTTCCTATTTTATTTAAAGGCTTTTTCTTTAGGCCACAAATGGTCTTTAATAGGTTAAAATTATTTAAATGTTTCTAAAATATTTGAGAAAATTCAGGGAGACTCATAGGACATATATTGTCGATATATAAGTGTTTCAACACATGCTCATGTTCAAAATATTGGACAAATCCCTCAAACAATCTTTCTGGATATTTCAAGCTTTTGAAATATTTACAAAGGAAATATTCTCTAAAGATTCCAGGAAAATTCTAGCAAGTCACATATGCATAGTATGATGACCTTGCAAAGTTTCAGCTCAATCAAAATTGTTTTGGTTCAGAAAAGTGCCCCAAAACCATTTCTCTTTAGATGCAAATTTGAACAACTTTACATTACCAACATATTCCAAATGCCTCCAAACTTTGTGGACATGCTCAAAACCATCTATAATGACACTAAACCAAGTGGTGCCTCAAGGGGAATGGATTTACATGACTAGTTCTTGGCGAATGCATTTCTGTTAATTTCTAGGGTTGACAAAAGTTGCATTGGCAACTTTGCCCAAATGATCTCCAAATTGGTAGGAGGCCTTAATTATGTCTGGCATCTCACCCTGTGGAATCTCATGCCAAATGGAATCAATCTTCTTGCCCAAACCATCAACAAACACCTTCTCGCTATTTACGAAAACAACAACTATGGCCTCTTCCATTAATCCAAATGGGCTCCAATTTTTACCATAGCCCCACCAGGAACCCTTCTACCTCCAGTAACAATAGCAGCTCCTCAGCTCAATGATTGAGGGGTGAAACCACCTCTTTTACCTCTCTGGACTGCCCCTTACACTCCTCTCTCTTAACCCCCTCTCATTCTAGAAGCTCTACAGAGCATCCAAAGCCATTTCCCTATTATTTACACCCCCTAGCTACCAGACACCAGTGGCCGCGCCCACGACCACTAAACAATGCCAACGCCAGCCATACGCGCGCTCTGGAGCACGCTATAGTGTGCTCTGGCACTGTAGCTGCTCCTTGCCAAGCGCCTCCGGCCACCTCGGCTCTCCCCCTCGCGCCAGCTGAGGCGCCTCGACATCCACGACATGCCACGGCCTTGTCCCCCTCCTCCTTCTCCCTCCTATGGCCTCCCTCGCACGCGCGCCAGCCGCCCGCAAGCTCCAATCCTCGAGCTCACACATGCGATCTCTCTGGGGCCTCCCCGCTCCTTCTCTTCCCTCCTCTGGTCGTGGACCTCATCCACAAACGGCTTGGGCTCTGTCCGAGCGCCCTCACGGCCTCTGGCCTCGCCCTAACCTCGCTAGAGGACAAGTCCACGGTGGACCGGCGCCCGACTATATAAGCCAGCCCCGGGCCGCTCCAGTGGCATCCGCCTCCCCCTCACACCTCCAAGAAAACTCCCACACCACTCAAACGGCCTCAAGGGGCTTCTGTGCTCAGGATATACCGGAGCTCCGCTGCCATGGGTCGCCATCGATCCAGAGGTACACTCCTCTTCCGCCCCCGCTCTCACTCGATCTAGAACCACATGGCCCTACTGGTTGATTCCCCTCTCTTTTCGGCATCAATCACGGGCCGGTCAGATCTATTCATCCACCACCCGACGCGCCGCCGCCTAGCGACCTCACCGCCGGTGAGCCAGGCCACCCCGGTGGTCAATTCCTCTTCTACCAGAACAGCGATATCCTGCCGAGCCTAACGGCACCTTCCCCGCCTCCAACTGTGCCATGTATCGCCGGCTGCGAGCTCGCAGCCGGCTCTGGGCGGAGGTAGACGACGGCGGCCATGGGCCCGGCTCGTCAGCCTCACGCCCTGACAAGTGGGATCCACTCGCCAGTTTCAAAAAAAGCATCCACGTGCACTATTTCGCTAGTCGGCTGAAGGCGTATTCCGCATGTACGCCTTCGACATGGCCACCTCGTGCGGGCTGATTTCCAACTGTGCCTGCTGCACTGTGGCCTTTCTGGCCAAGTGACACAGCGCCAATTTTCTTTTTCTTTTTCTGTGGATTTTAAAATAATTCCATAGATTTAAATAATTGACCAATTCCAATAATTCCAATTCCACAAATCATATAATATTCCCCCCTATTAAATGGTATATATTTCATACGTGTGCATGAACCTTTTCTGTACTGTACCAATTCAAATTCAAATTTGAACAATAAGTCTCTGTTTGAAAATCCATCCATTCTATTCTGCAACTCCAAATCAGAAACCAAGAATTTTCCCCTTCTTAGTTTTTCTCCTAGTATTTTACAAAATTAAGTTGACATTTTTCTGAGCACTTTGACTCTTCTATTTTTATTATTGTCTTATTTTTCTGTTATTTTCTTGCGATGATTAGATACCGTATTTGCCGAAGTTGCTGAAGAAGAAGAAGGAGGAGGATTTGAAGACTTTGAAGACTAAGCCAATCAAGGCAAGCATCCATTTGACCATGACACCCATCTTTTTCATCGGTACCCTTTTTCCGTACCATTGGTGATGAAATATGACGGTGGCGAACTTTTTGTGAACCACCACTTGATGCATACCCTACTCTTGACTTTACCTTGTTCATGAAAGCAAATAGTTGTTGATGCATAATGTTGCATGTGTACCATGAACTCTTCATGGTTACAATCTTTTGAAAACCCCATCGAGTCTCCCTAATGCCCTTGGGTGATGTTGAACTAAGGTCTCCACTCGAGGAAGAAGTGGCGTACCAAAGAAATCTTTTGGTGTGTGTGTACAATGATGGATTAGATTTATATGTGATTACCGTCCCAACCAAATATGTGCAACCACTCTACCCCTTTTGCAGGACGGGGCATTATCAATTACTTAGGCTGATACTAGCATGGTTCCCACATTACTAGTGACGGGGGTGACTTCAGGTCATCTTTGAGACGGGGTCATGGTTGGATAGGCGGCCATGATTATTTTTACAGGGCACCGGACACACCGTTGGTCCCTTCGTGTATGCATGACAATGTGAAAAGGGCAGAGTCCCATGATATTTTAATTATACACGGGGGCCGTACAACAATGAGTGGATCCTATGTTAGTATCGTCTGGGGAAAGGTAATGAGCGGGTGCTTCTACCGAGTACTTGAGGTACTACGGGATCATGGATGACACGAAAGCTTCCCGGATCTTGTGGATAAAGTGCGCAACCTCTGCAGAGTGTCAAACTGTTCAAATAGCCGTGTCCACAGTCATGGATAGTTGGGAGGTGCTACTTTAACTATGTCCAAAAATATTACAATCTCGGTGCATGTGTGTGTTGAAGAGAACTATTCGTGTCAAGGTGGTGACTTGACATGTGAACATAATGGCATTGATCCAAACTCTATTTATGTTGATATATGTAACCTGTTCTCATGGTTACCCATGTTCATTGATGCATATCTCACAAGTTGTTAGGACATCTCAGCTAGTTTGAAGCTAGGTTTCTTACTTTTTGTACAACTTGCATTGTTGCTTTGAACCAAATCATTTATTGTGTGCGAGTACATTCAAAGGACTCATTGGCTTGCCACTGGTTATTTAATTGGCCAGGCATGGAAGAGCGGGAATTTGAAGAAGAGTTCTTTGGAGACGAACATGCAAACTAGGACGGTTTCCCAGTCAGAATGCCTGTAGGGTTAAGGCACATGGCATGGGTTTTACTTATCTATGAAGACTTCCGCTACCCATGTTTATTTGATGTTCAGCCCTTGAGGCTTTATCTATGTAATACTTGACCATAACGGTCATAATTTGTGTAAGACGGTGTGTGTGGATGTAAGACTCTTGTTATCCAGCTTTTGTTTGTTCAGCGAGCATTGATCTCTAGGATCACTGTACACATGCATTCGGTTATCTCAACTTATGAGTCGAGGTCCCCACACTCCTGCACGCGCGGATACCATTAGAGGCGGTGCACTTGCGCTACTCCGGCGAACCTGTTCACCGGATCCGATCGGCTACATGGGATATTGACGAGGAGGAGAAGACTCCGGAGACGCGCTACCCAACTCTACTTCCGCTGCACGATACTGCCCGTCTAGTGGTAACAACCTGTGATCCATCTCCCTAGCATGCTCCTGGATGTTCTATGGGTAGGAAAAAATTAATTTGGAGTCAACGCACCCTACGGTATGGCCCAACAATGGTATCAGAGCCTCTGCTATAGGATTTGGATTCAGATCATATGCATATTAGATATGTGGAGGCGGCAGATGAGATCTATTGTCGTTTATCAGTTCGGCTATGTGCACGGTTGACGAGATCAACTGCACATGGGGATCATTGAGGCTATGTTTTGTGTCAATCGAGATCGATGAGGTCGTGACAAAACCTACCCCTACCGGTCGGTTATCTGCCATCGGGGTTAACAGTGAAACGTAAATTCGAATCGGATTCGTGATAATCGATGAGGTCGGTCAGATCAAAAAATTCGGCGTGAATGGAGTTCAGATGCGATCTGAGATTTCCGAACGGCGTGAACGGGACCGTCGTGTGCGTAGTGCCGTGTATTTCTTACCCGATACTCAAACCGGTAGAATGTGATTCTATGCATAACTCTGTTTTGCAGGTTTGATGTGAACAGTATGGCTCATGTGTATGTGATGCATGTGTGTTATTTATACATGGCCTGTGCGTCATGTTTTTTAGCCGGGAGGAGCCAAAGTGGTGTAATTATAATGTATAATGACTTGCATGTCGACTTGTGACTCTATGTAAAATTCATTACTAGGTGTAGTAGTTGGTTAATAGAGATCAGGTTGGTTGCTTGGCGTCCCGTAATGACGAATAAGATGGAATGTCTAGATGGTCATCGGAGTCGGACCCGACCTTGAAGAACATCCATGAAGGAGCCATACTATTTCGAAATATATGTTTATTTGTGATTGTTATGCTTCTTACTTTCTATGCATGTTTGAATGGTAGAAAGATCCCTCATGAATATCAAGGAAATTGTCGTTCCTGATGTTGCACCTTCGCACGTCAAGTACATCTAGTAGTGGGCACATAAAATTGGGTTGCTGCTAGGTGTCCTTGAATTGAAGGGTTCGTGTCGGACATGGACATGCATTGCATCAGGTTAACTTGACAAGGCTATCAAAACCGTTTTGGGCCTTGTGGCAAAGGAGATCTGGAGCCGGGGTATGAGATACCTACTCGACCGACAGGAGTCCTATAGAGATACGATTAGCAAGTAGCTGCTTACCGGATAGTCATATTGGCTAGCAGTGATGCTAAAGCTCACTAGCCGCATGCACTAGTCGGATCCTGGATCACTGAGAGTTTGTGGAGGGATGCTTACTTTAGTGGGAGTATTTCTATTTAAGGTTTGAATTACTCTACATAAACACATTGCTTAGTGATTGCATATTTTTCTGTTGTCGATCAATGGCACCACCTGCTCAACCCAACTTTGCATTGAAATCAATCTTGGAAAAGGATAAACTTAATGGAACAAACTTTACCACCTGGTGTAGAAATTTGAGAATTATTCTCAAGCATGATAAGAAGTAACATGCTCTAGAGGATCCACTTCTAGATGAACCTGCCGATACTGCTAATGCCACAACCAGTAATGCCTGCAAGAAACTCGTTGATGAATCAAACAAGATCAACTGCCTCATGCTGGCTTGTATGGAGCCCGATTTTCAACAACATTTCTAAGATGTTGGGGCTTTCGATATGATCGAGAGTCTCAAGAGCATGTTTCAGGTTCAGGCTAGGACCAAAAGGTTCAATGTCTGGCGATCCATTGGACCGATTAGGCTTCCTGGTCTTGGATGAGCTGGCTACAGATGCATTTCTGGGTTCTCTTCCGCCCAGCTATGGGACGTTCATCTCGAACTATCATATGCATGGCATGGATAAGAAGCTCACTGAATTTCATGGTATGCTTAAGGTGGCAGAACATGATATAAAGAAAGACATGCATCAAGTGTTGATGGTGCAGAACTCGGCTTAGTTCAAGAAGAGTTGGTCTAAGAAAAAGGGCAAGGCAAAGGGCACAGAGAAGGCAATCTCCGCTGCAGCGCCGAAGTCTGGACCGAACTCAGAGACAGTTTGCTATCACTGCAAGGAGACTTGTCACTGGAAGAGGAATAGTAGCAAGTGGCTTGTAAAGCATGGCAAGAAGGCCGGAAATTCTTCTTCATGCAAAGGTACACTTGTTGCATACGTTATAGACATTTACCTTGCTAACATAGCTAATAGCTCTTGGGTATTTGATATCGGATTGGTTGTTCATATCTGCAACTTGATGCAGGGGCTGGTAAGAACTAGGCGTGTGGCACAAGGGGAGATTAACATCAGGGTCGGCAAAAAAGCAAGAGTTGCTGCGTTGGAGGTCGGCACGATGCAGCTCTAGCATCCTTCGGATTCATTATGGAATTGAATAATTGTTATTACATTCCAGCACATAGTCGGAACATTATTTCTGCCTCATGTTTGGTCAGTCAAGGTTATGAATTCAATTTAAAGGACAATGGTTGTTTGATATTTTTGAATGGTATGTTCCACGGCCATGCACCCATTATTGATGGGCTATTTATTTTCAATTTGGACTATAATTTGAATGTGAAGAGGCATAAGCCTAATGATATAAATCTGACATACTTCTTGCATTGTCGGATTGGACACGTTAGTCTGAAACGCGTGGAGAAACTCCATATTTATGGGCTCCTAACTTCGCCAGACTTCGAGTCATTCGAGACATGTGAATCATCCTTGCTTGGCAAGATGACTAAGTCTCCTTTTGAAAAGAGTTGCGAGAGGGCGTCCGAGCTGTTGGAGCTTATACACGACGATGTGTGTGGTACAATGAGCACAACTGCTAGAGGTGGCTATCAGTACTTCGTGACTTTCACCAACGACTTGAGTAGATATGGCTATATCTATTTAATGAGGCACAAGTCGGAAACTTTTGAAAAGTTCAAAGAGTTTCAGAACGAGGTAGAGAATCAGCTCGGCAAGACAACAAAGCTTCTACGATCTGATCATGGAGGTGAGTACATGAGCCAGGAGTTTGATGATCATCTAACAAGTCGAGGTATAGTACCTCAACTCACACCTCCGGGTACACCATAGAGAAATGACATGTCGGAACGGAGGAATCATACCTTGTTGGACATGGTTCGATCTATGATGAGAAAATCGGATTTACCCTTGTCATTCTAGGGATACACTCTAGAAACTGCAGCTTTTACACTCAACAGAGTACCATCTAAATCCGCAGATAAGACACCACATGAGATGTGGACTGGGAAGAGTCCCAATTTGTCTTTTCTAAAGATTTGGGGTTGTGAAGCATTTGTCAAATGACTTATGTCAGACAAGCTTACACCCAAGTCGCATAAATGCATGTTCGTGGGATATCCGAGGGAAACATTGGGATATAGCTTCTACAACTGCGAAGAAAACAAAGTGTTTGTTGCTCGAAACGTGGTGTTCCTTGAGAAAGAGTTTCTCGGGAGGGAGGCTAGTGGGAGGCAGGTGCAACTCGAAGAAGTTCGAGCATCACTTGGGGACAACTCGGTGGGTGATATGATCGTACCAGAGTCTGTGAGGGAACCCGAGGTGGAAGCGGCACTGGAACCATGGAGGTCGGAAAGATTGTGCATAGTGTGTGGGTTGTTGTTGCTACAAAGTGATGAGCTGGCTACGTATGCGAAACCGATGGTAAGCCCAAATTCAGAGGCATGGCTAGAGGCCATGAGGTTTGAATTAAATCCCATGGATGAAAATCAAGTTTGGGACTTGGTTGATCCGCCGCCTGGCGTAAAAGCCATAGGTTGCAAATGGGTCTTTAAGAAGAAAAGCGATGTGGATGGAAATGTTCAGATCCACAAAGCTCGGCTTGTCCCTAAAGGTCATGGAAAAGTTCAAGGAATTGACTACGACGAGACTTACTCGCTGGTAGCGATGCTGTAGTCGGTGAGGATCATACTAGCTATAGCTACCTATTTCGATTATAAAATATGGCAGATGGATGTCAAAACAGCTTTCCTTCATGGAAATTTAACCGAGGACGTGTATATGATACAACCCGAGGGTTTTGTCGATCCGACTAGCACTAGTAAGGTATGCAAACTCAAGAGATCCATTTATGGGTTGAGACAAGCATCTAAGAGTTGGAACATTCGTTTTGATGAGGTCGTCACTGGTCTCGGTTTTATCAAAAGCCAAGAGGACGCTTGTTTATACAAGCAGTTGAGTGGGAGATCGATAGTGTTTTTGATACTATATGTGGATGACATATTGCTGATCAGAAACGATGTTTCGATGCTGAACTCGGTCGAGGAATCATTGAATGGAAAGTTTTCGATGAAGGACCTCGGTGAAATAGTTTACATATTGGGCATTAAGATCCACAGAGATATACCGAGGAGGCTGCTCGTTTTGAGCCAATGCATGTACATAGATAAAGTGTTGAAGAGGTTCAAAATGATTGAGGCCAAGAAAGGGTTCTTGCCTGTCTCACATGGTATAAGGCTAAGTGAGACTCAGAGTCCTTCGACATCTCATGAGAGAAGCAGGATGAGTAGGATTTCGTATGCCTCGGCAATCGGATCCATCATGTATGCCACGTTATGTACATGGCCTGATGTTGCTTTTGCAATAAGCCTAACAAGTAGATACCAGGCCAACCCATGTGAGGGTCACTGGGCGGCGGTAAAGACTACTCTGAAGTACCTGAAAAGGACTAAAGAGATGTTCCTCGTTTCTGGAGGTGAGGAGGATCTTGTCGTAAAGGGTTACGCCGATGATAGTTTCCAAACCGATAGAGATGATTGTCGATCATAGTCTAGATTCACGTATGTCATGAACGGAGGAGCAGTGAGCTGGACCTTTATTGACGAATACATTGCAGCTTGTGAAGCTGCAAAGGAAGGTGTTTGGATGCAGAACTTTCTGGATGATCTTGGTATTTTCCTAGCCTTGGTGAAACTATTGGACCTTTATTGTGATAATTCTGGTGCCATCACACAAGCCAAGGAGCCGAGGAACCACCACAAGACCAGACACATAGATCGAAAATATCACCTGATATGAAAGATCATAAAGAGTGGTGATATAGAGTTGTGCAAAATTCACATGGATGCAAATGTTGCAGATCCATTGACTAAGCCGCTTCCATAACCCAAGCATGAGGGGCACGTTAGAGCTATGGGCATACGATGTCTATTTGATTGACTCTAGTGCAAGTGGGAGACTGTTGGAGATATGCCCTAGAGGCAATCACGAATGATGATATTTCCTATATGTTTATGAATAAAGATTGTCCTTGGATGTAATCAATGATACTTGTTGGCAAGTACGTGACTTGTCTGTGAGATCTTCTGGTGTATGATACATCCTATATAGTCCCTAGTCGAAAGTGATGTGTGGACACACATCGGACTGGACTAGCATATGACACGGTGGTTGGCTCGGTCTCACTAGCCATGGAGCATTGGATGCTAACCGGGTAATATGGACTTGGAAAGGTCTGGTCGGATTCGACGTGGTCGGATCCGAGTCGAGATAAGGTCCTAGTTGGACAGACCCAACTATGAGACGCAGTGATATGTCATCTGTGAGTCTCTAGTACAACATACAATCTATGTCCTAAGACCTAAGTTGATGCATGTACTCGGGATGGTGACAGACCTACTTTGGGTCGACCAAACGCTACTCTGTGATTGGGTAGTTACAAAGGTAGGTGTTGGGCTTGTCCAGACCCATGCTGGGAGACGTGATCGAGCAAGATGGGATTTGCCCCTCCGATCAAGAGAGATATACTCTGGGCCCCTCGTGTGATCCGACCAGGATAAGCATGGCCATGAGACAAGTATTATGAGATAATCCGTTTTGTGTCGACATCAATGGAACAAGAAACAGGTCGGGCTAGCACAAGGATGACAGTCTCACATTGAGCCCGACAACATATATCGTGTGGCAAAAGGAATGGAAGTGTGATGTACATGTTCGCCTAACCAGCTTCATAGTCTGCTTGGTGGTCGGCACGCCTTGCTAGAGGCCGCTACCAACCGTGAAGGTCGGAGGTGATCGGACTTGCGAATAGGTCGACTTGAACCTAAGGGGTCGCCCGCACGAGAAGGAACCTGTGAGATTGGATCCGACTCCACGAGTCAGACATGGTCCTAATCGGACTCGGATACAAACTGAACAGACTTTGGGCTTTAGGGTCTGTGCGAGGCCCAAGTGTTGAGCCCGTGACGGATGCCTATATATAGTGGAGGTGCGACACACTCAATTGGTTGATCGCTTTGGCGCCGTCGTTAGGGCTTTGCATGTGTTGCAACTAGCCACCTCCAGTCGCCGACGGTTGTGTGAGCGGACCTAGCGGTCCGCCGCATGACGTTCCTCCTTCACGTGCGGATACCGTTAGAGGCGGTGCACTTGCGCCGCTTCGGCGAACCTGTTCACGGGATCCGATCGGCTACATGGGAGATCGATGAGGAGGAGAAGTCTCCGGAGACGCGCTACCCGAACTCTACTTCCGCTACACGGCACTACGCATCTAGTGGTAGCGATCTGTGATCCATCTCCCTAGCATGTTCCTAGATGTTCTGCTCATAGGAAAATTTTAATTTGCAGTCAACACACCCTAAGGTAGAGCCCAACATCTATGACTATTGCTAACCCATAGCGATAAAGTAAAGCAATTACATCCTTCTTGCATTTCATACAATAAAGAGACAACCATAAGGCTCCTGCCGGTTTCCGATAATTTACAAAACATGACCATCTCATACAATAACGTATAACTCATCACGTATTGACCATATCACATCACAACATGCCCTGCAATAAGAAGTTAGACGTCGTCTACTTTGTTGTTGCAAGTTTTACATGGCTGCTACGGGCTTCTAGCAAGAACCATTCTTACCTACGCATCAAAACTACAAGGGTGCTTTATCAAGTTTGCTGTTTTAACCTTCAACATGGACCAGCCGCAGTCAAATTCGATTCAACTAAAGTAGGAGAAATACACACCGCCAGCCACCTTTATGAAAAACTAGATGCATGCATGTCGGTGGAACTAGTCTCATCAACATGGTCATGTAAGGTTGGTCTGGGCCGCTTCATCCCACAATACTGCCGAATCAAAATAATATGTTGGTGGTAAGTAGTATGACTATCACCGCCCAATACTCTTTGTGTTCTACTTGTGCATATCATCTAAGCATAGACCTGGCTCATGGTGCCACTGTTGGGGAATGTAGCATGAAATTTGAAAAAATTACTACGCTCACGTAATATCTATCTAGGAGATGCATAGCAACGAGAGGGGAGAGTGTGTCTACATACATAGCGGAAGCGTTTGACAACGCGGTTGATGTAGTCGAAGTTCTTCTCGTTCCGATCGATCAAGCACCAAATGTATGACACTCTGAGTTCTACACACATTCAGTTCGATGATGTCCCTCGAACTCTTGATCCAGCAAAGTTTCGAGGAAGTAGATGAGTTCCGTCATCACAACAGCATGGTGACGGTGATGGTGAAGTGATCCGTGCTGGGCTTCACCTAAGCAATACGAGAATATGACCAGAGGCGTAAACTGTGGAGGGGGGCGCCGCACACGGCTAACAATTGTTGGTGTGTGTTTTAGGCGGTCCCTCCCCTTGTATATATAGGTTGGAGGGGAGGAAAGGCATCCATGGGGGCACCCCAAGTAGGAGGAATCCTACTTGGGGTCCTCCCCAGTTCGGCCAACCCTCTTCTCCTATTCATGTTCAGATTAGGAAGGGAAGAGGGGGAAGGGGGAATCCTATTCCCTTTTTCCTTACCTCCTTCCCCTTTCCTTCTCCAATTTAGCCAACCCATATGGGGGACGTACCAGCCCTTTTGTGGCTGGTGCGTTTCCCCTCTTGGCCCATAAGGCCCATATCTTTTGCCGGGGTGCCCGGAAATCCTTCTGGTGACACGATATGTACCTGGTGCTTCCAGATCACTTCCGGTGTCTGAATACCATCGTCATATATATCAATCTTTACCTCTCAACAATTCCGAGACTCCTCGTCTTGTCTGTGATCTCATCCGAGACTCCGAACAACATTCGGTCACCAAATCACATATAACCCATATAACAACAAATCGTCATCGAATGTTAAGCGTGCGGACCCTACTGATTTCGAGAACTATGTAGACTTGACCGAGACACCCCTCCAATCCATAGCCAATAGCGGAACCTGGATGCTCATATTGGCTCCCACATATTCAACGAAGATCTTTATCGGTCGAAGTGTTATGACAACATACATTATTCCCTTTGTCCATCAGTATGTTACTTGCCCGAGATTCGATCGTCAGTATCTTTATACATAGTTCAATCTCGTTACCGGCAAGTCTCTTTACTCGTTCTATAAAACATCATCCTATAAGTAACTCATTAGTCCCTTTGCTTGCAAGGCTTCTTATGATGTGCATTACTAAGAGGGTCCACAGATATTTCTCCAATACTGAGAGTGACAAATTCCAATCTCGATATATGCCAACACAACAAACACCTTCAGATATACCTGTAGAACATCTTTATAATCACCCATTTATGTTGTGATGTCTGATAGCACACAAGGTATTCCTCCGATATCCGGGAGTTGCATAATCTCGTAGTCAGAGGAATATGTATTTGAGATGAAGAAAGCAATAGCAATAAACTAAACGATCATTATGCTAAGCCAACGAATGGGTCTTGTCCATCACATCATTCTCCTAATGATTGGATCCCATTATAAAATGACAAGTCATGTCCATCATTAGGAAACCTTAACCATCTTTGATCAATGAGCTAGTCAAGTAGAGTCTCACTAGGGACACAATATTTGTCTATGTATTCACACATGTATTTAGGTTTCCTGTCAATAAAATTATATCATGAATAATAAAGCTTTATCATGATTAAGGAAATATAATAATAACCATTTTATTATTGCCTCTAGGTCATATTTCCATCAATTTCCATGATTGCTTTGGCCAATAATTCGTTCACAAACATACATTTTTCCGTTGGATTCGAAGCAGAGGAAACTCAACACATTCATATGGGGATTTTTGCACGCTTGTATTATTGATAGTGGAGAGTGTCTCGACCACTTCATCATAACATAAATTAGGAGGGGAACAGAACAGATTGATCTAGAGTTATTCCCATCTTACCTGGCCAAGATTTATTGGAAAGAAACATTGGGGTTGCCTTGCTGTTTCCAGAGTTTGTCTTCTTATCTTCAAAATCCTGCACCAAATTAGGCAGGTCAGATAATAGAAAAGCAACATTGACACAATGAACGTTTGGACAACCAGACCACGCCAGCCAACACCAAATTAACACAATATGGCACAACTATCATCAGCCAGGTAAGGTAACAGGAAAGCAACATTGACACAATGAATGATTGGGCAACCCGAACAGCACTACAGTTTAGTAATGTCCATCATATGAGATAGTACACTCATGCAACTCAGTATGCAAAACTACCAGGAAGTTTTACTTACAAAAATCAACATTGTCGCCTTTAATTATACATTTTGCTATAAGTAAATTTAGATCAGATAAAAGGTTGGATTAACGTCGATTAATAAAATACATGCTGATGTAAAAATTTAGTGATATACAATGAGTAGTTACATCAGCATTGGAGCATAGAGAATTCCGGCAAGATACTTTCCTCAAACACGATCCCTCTTTAGAAAGTCTTCCATCCTTTAAGCTTATTTTCTAAAAAAGATGGGTAAGAAACATGTAGAAAATATGAGCTGAATGCTATAAAATTTCATGATGTGACGATACGCAAACGCTTTTTAGAATGGAGTTGACATATTTTTGCTGGACTGGAGCGGACTAGTTCTTTGGCCACATGAATCTGCTTATTATCTGTAGGAATTGGGTTTCTCCGTGCTGGAGAAATATCTATGAACACTAGAGTTGGTTTACTATCTCCTGGCATTTCGATCTTTTGCGAAGACCTTCTTTGTAACCCTTCAGATTCTAACATAGCCGTCTTCCCCTTGCATGCTTTATATAGAAGAATAGTGCTTCAGTTATAAACAATGCTATGATAGAGAGATGGAATAGGTACTGAAGAAAAGAAAGGCATGACATATTGACATGTATTCCCTCCATCTGGAAATAAATGGATGTGTCTAGGCGTATTTCAGTTCTAGATACATCCATTTGTATCCATCTTTGTGACATGTAATCCGGACGGAGGGAGTATGATGTAAGATTTAGGGATACGATAGGACAAAAGAGTATAAAACACTAGTTGAATGCAAAACTGTGTGATAGCAGAATATATACAGAAAAACACTAAGGCAACATATGCTTGTATGATTGGGAAACTAAGATGCATTGCAACTGACCACTAGAAAAGCACTTCAATGTAAAGAACATGGTATGGTAGAGAGATGAAGTACATATTGATGAATAACAATGCATAATATATTCTGAAGCATGATACCCAAACTAAGTAGATGGCATTCCAACAGAGTAGAATGACGGTACTTGAATTTGAAAACATGTTATCATGAATGGAATAGGTACTAAAAAACAGGAAGGCATGACATATTTAGACTAGACATGGTGGGAATAACTTTAGTAGTAACATCGAGTCCATCTCAATAAATTTGCTTATGTGGGAGTGAGTTAATGAGGACAGAGGTAGTTTGAGTAACTTAGCTAGTTACTGTAACATCACATGTCCCAATGCAATATGAGTCTATAACCTAACAAATGAAGCTTTACATGACACCACACTTATGTTAGTACCCACTATGAAGGTAGTAACATAGTCTAGGGATATGTGTATGTTACTAGTGTATGTCACACTCCATTGTGGCTAGTCTTACATGCATGATCGGCAGGCTAAGCACATGGCATTACAACAGAGTGGATGCACTCTAGGACATTATATGCATGTTGTACCCATATCACGGGCCAAGTTAGAGCAAGGACCTTGTGGGGTGAATAGGATTCGACATCTTTCTGTAGGTCTTCTGAAGAACTGCCTTTACATGTTTCATCATATTGGGTATCATTGTAATGCCCAGGATGGAATTATACCTCCTACGTGTCGAGGCACGACTTAAAGGCATAAGTCCATCCTAGAATGATCTCAAGTTTGGTAATCTTTGCACAACTCATGTAAAAGGGGAAAAGTAAACTGAAAATAGTTGGCTTACAATCGCCACGTCACAGAATAACAGTACAAGTCTCAAACATCATACAATAAGATCACTACAACCCTCTAAGGGCAAAATCCAAATGTCAAAGTACCAAACTCAGATAAATAAAACAACCACAGGCGGATCGAATCCTAGTAAGAGTCTCCACTACTGATCGTCCGGGTAGCGCACGTAGTAACGACTACGCTCCTCGTCGTACTCCCAATCCAGCTCGGTGCCATCACCTGGATAGCTCACGGCTGGACCTGCATCTGGTGTGTGAAGTAACTGTGAGCCACAGAGGACTCAGCAATCCCGTTCCCGGGTAACAGAACTATCAAAGCCTTTAGGTGAGGAAAGGCTGAAGAAAGAAATGTGGTGAAGGAACAACAAAGAGTCTGCAGCAGCAACTAGCACTAACTTACGCAAGAGAGAGCGAGAAGAGAAGGCATCGCGAGAAGTGATCACTAAGTGATCCTAGCTACAAGCTCACAAACATAACCCCTCCGTGTTCAACTTCCGAATCCCTATTCGGAAATTGACAGTCACGGAACACACGCTGGTAGTGTATTAGTATCATTGTGTCAAGTTTTCTACAACCGGAATTAACAAGCTCCCATCTGCCACATAACCGCGGGCACGGCTTTCGAAAGTTCAAACCCTGCAGGGGTGTTCCAACTTGACCCATTACAAGCCCACGATCCGCGGAGTCGCAACTCCAAAGTGGGAAGACCCGAGTATCCTCGGAATCCCGTGCTCACGTTAAACCGAACTAAGGTAAGGCTAATCCAGCAAATCCTCCCGGCGTGTCGACACCCTGATCGTAGCCGCGCGTATCTAGGTCTCAGGACACGACCGGATGGGCGATGCTACAGGTGTATGCCAGATACCTCGGGTTGCCCCAAGGCGGCCCTGCAGGACCCCCGTTTCGGACCAACACTCATGTGGAGCACTGGCCCGGGGTTGTTGATTAAGAAAGAGGGTTAATTACTCCCTTATGCAAGTTTAATTTGTTATTAGGCAAATAGTACCAATGTTGGGATTTGCTGGAAAAGACTTAGCACATAGCGGTTTATCGAGGGGGTCCCATACACCCCAACCGTGTTAGGAACGCATAATCAAGGAACATAAAACCGGCTTATACGGATCCTAACGGCATGAGTGGAACAAAACACCAAGCAAAAGGCTTAGCCTTCCACCCTTGCCAATATATATGTGATTTCAGTTAAAGCATTTATATAGTGTGATATAACCCAACCAAACTTCAACATGGAGCAAGCATCTTCACTTCACCTGCAACTAGCAACGCTATAAAAAGGGCTGAGCGAAGCGTACTTAGCCAAGCAACGGTTTGCATAGGTAGGGTGGTTAAACATGGCAATTGGTTACAAGTAGGAGGCTGACAAGAAGAACATGGGCATCGAGGCAAAACTATAGATCGAGACTACTAGCAATAGACAAAGATAGTAATGTTATCGGGGTTCGGTCATCTTGCCTGAAGAGAAGAAGTTCGGATCAAAAGAAGGGTCCTCTTGCTCAAACTCGTTGGAAACCTCGTGCTCAACCTCGTTGGAAAACTCGTGCTCAACTTCGTGCTCTAAACAAGACAAACACACCAAGCACCAATCAACACGATGCAATGCGCACTCGAAAAACATGTATGCATGATGGATGCACTAGAGATGCACTAGGAGCACGTAAAACATCACTCAAGCAAAACACCTCAAAACAAGATAACAACCTGATATTATTAATCTACACAGAAAATCACCCAAGTTTGATATAAAGATCGCTGAAATCGGAGTTACGGGCTAAAAGTTATGCCCGAAACAAGATTTGAGCGAAAACTGCAAATTACAGCAACATAGCATCTTGGGAGCTCAAAATAAATAACCTACAGCACCCCAAAAGCATGGCAAAGGACATGAACATAAACTAGATATAATGTACAGCAACTAGGTCCAAAGTGCACCCCAAACGGAGTCACGGATCAATAGCAATGATCTTGGACATATTGAACTTTGAAATAAAATTCTGGCAGCAGAATTTTATTGAAAGTTTGGAGCAAAAGATAAGCATGCTACAGCCACTCAAATGGACATGTGAGGACATGGATGGAAAGACAACAATATATACTTCATGGAACAATCAAAATCCACCCCAAAACTATCATGCATTTTCCTACAACATCACACGAACATGGCATCGGAACGTTACAGATTTCAGACTTAGTGAAATTTCACTAAGTCCTAAAACAGCAATATAATCATAGCAACAAAAAGAGCATGTTTAAGTCACATCTAAACTAAACATGGCAAAGGGTAAGCACCTCATCAAAATACATATGACGGTGATCCCGAAACACACAAGCATGCATCGTTGAGGCAAACACAACGATTGCAACAAGCTCAACAACATGGCATTTCATAACAAGTAAAAACACAACATTTGAACATGGCATCTTGCAACGAAGATAACAAGGAAACAAAACATCTACCATGCAACCTATCACAAGCAACACGTAGTTCGTGACGAGACGAACACGTGGACATGTCATTTGCATCGTTTGGACAAACGAGCTATAAGATATCACATGTCAAAGGTGGCACAAAAATAACACATAGCAGCAGTTTATATCATCATACACTCTTGCAACAGCAAAACAAGGCCCTAGATGACTTCTAACATGCATGACTACAACAGGTAAAACGTAGAGGGCATCTCCACGAACATCTGGACATACTACACGCGCAAAACGGAGCACCACAGTAAAAGTTATGCACGTTGGAAGATAGCATCACAGAACAGTTTACAGGGACTTAGTGGGGGAAGAAGTCAACCTCTGGAAAAAAAAACAGACACGGGCCGGCGGCGGCTGATCTGGCCCAGATCTGGAGGAACTGGGCCGGCGGCGGACGGATCTGGCCCGATCCGGTCGGCCGGCGGCTGGGCCTTCGGGGAGGCGAGGCCGGCCCAGCAGCTGGAGCTGGAGGCGGTGGGAACAGTGGCGCGCGGCTGGCGCGGCCCGGAGCTGGCCCGTGGGGCGGTGCGGCGACCGGCGGCCCACCGCGGATCGGCGGAGCTGGTGCGAGGCCCAGCCCGAGCCGGCGCGGAGAGGCGGGGCCCAAGTGGCGCGGCGGCTGCGATGCGGGAGTGGGGAGGCCCAGCGGCGTACGGCCCTTGCGGCGCTGGCGAGGAGGCGTCCGGCCTCGCGGGCGAAGTGGTCCAGGGCCCTCCTGGCCTGGACCGGCCGGCCGAAGGGATGGACGAGCCCGGTCGAACGGCGGCGCTGGGTGCGGTCGAAGCCCCGCAGCGAGGGAGCGAGCGTTGACCTCGCCAGTCGGATCGAAGCGAGCCGGCGGCTCGAGGGAGCTGGTTCCCTCGGGAACCAGAGAAATATCTGGGGATTGGATCTGAAGAAAAGGGAAAAAAAATAGAGAGAAGGAGGAAGAAGAAGGAGACACCCAAATAGACCTAGGGGTCTATAAATAGCAGTTTAGACTAGGGTTTTTGGAGACTAGGGTGTTTAGGAGCCCTACGATCGTGATCCAACGGATCCGATCGCGGGATGTTTAAAAAGGACCAGACGGAGATAAAAGAATGCAACAGGGGTATTTCCGGGACACGAAGTAAGGGCACTTCGGACCCACACGGACAACGGAGGGAAAAGTCAACGGAGTCCAAACGAGACGAGATTTGAGAGGCGGGTTGCACACAACAAAACAACAACACACAACACAACCTCGCGGCACACCGGTAACGAAAAACGCCCGAACAACAAAGTAGTCCTACGGGACGTCACGGACACGAGAGGGAGCTCCGGAACGCGAAACGGACAACGGGAAGAAACGCCACGAACCGGAAACAACCCACAACACAGATGCAATGCAATGCACATGTCTACATGATATGAATGAAATGCCACACACTCACACAACAAAACGACGAAAGCCCGAAAGACAAGAACCCGAAATGGAAATAGATGAAGCCGGAGATTTATTATAAGCCCAAAAGGGAAAGTATTACATCCGGGGCATTACAAACTCTCCTCTACTACAAAAAGATCTCGTCCCGAGATCTAGGACTGGAAAAAGGAAGGGTACTCGGAACGAAGATGATCTTCTCGTTCCCAGGTAGCTTCTCGGTCTGTGTGATGTGACCACTTGACTTTCAGAAACTTGATGGTCTTGTTGCGAGTCTTGCGTTCGGTTTCTTCGAGAATTGCAACTGGATGCTCTCGGTAGGAAAGGTCTTGTTGAAGATCAATCTCCTCAAACGGAATCATCCGCTCAGGTGCCTTGAAGCATTTGCGAAGCTGAGACACATGGAAGACATCATGAACATTTGCAAAGTTGGAAGGGAGCTCGAGCTGATAGGCTAGGTCGCCTCTTTTGCCAAGAATTCTTAAAGGACCGACGTATCTAGGAGCAAGCTTTCCTTTGATACCGAACCTTTGGGTTCCTTTCATCGGAGAAACTCGGAGATAGACATGATCACCGATGTCGAAAGCCAAATCACGATGCTTTCCGTCATAGTAACTCTTCTGACGCGACTGAGCGGCCTTGAGATTCTCACGTATGACTTTGCACATCTCTTCGGCTTCAGAGATCAAATCATTGCCAAGAAGTTGACGTTCGCCTGTTTCAGACCAGTTGAGAGGGGTACGGCACTTCCTGCCATAGAGAATTTCAAACGGTGCTTTGCCTGCACTTGCTTGGAAGCTGTTGTTGTAAGAGAATTCGGCAAATGGAAGACAGTCTTCCCATTTCATGCCGAAGGAGATGACACAGGCTCTGAGCATATCTTCAAGGATCTGATTCACACGCTCGACTTGACCACTAGTCTGAGGGTGAAAAGCAGTGCTGAACCTGATCTTCGTGCCCATGGCGGACTGAAAGGAGTCCCAGAACTTTGATGTGAACAAGCTGCCACGGTCTGAGGATATCACTTGAGGAATGCCATGTAGGGACACAATTCTGGAAGTGTACAGCTCTGCAAGTTGAGCTGCATTGATTGATTCTTTGACTGGAAGAAAGTGAGCGACTTTGGTAAGCTTGTCAATCACCACAAAGATAGCATCATTGCCTCGCTTGGATTTAGGAAAGCCAGTGACGAAGTCCATTTCAATGTGGTCGAACTTCCACTCAGGAATAGGAAGAGGTTGGAGAAGACCGGCTGGACGTTGATGTTCTGCTTTCACTCTTCTGCATACATCACATTCATTCACGAATTGGGCAATTTCCCTTTTCATGCGTGTCCACCAGTAAGACTGCTTGAGGTCTTGATACATCTTGGAACTGCCAGGATGAATAGAAAGGAGAGAGTCATGAGCTTCTTCCATTATGAGCTTCCTGAGATCACCTTTGGGAACAACGAGTCTGTCCTCGAAGAACAAGGTATCTCTCTCATCAACACGGAAGCACTTATATTTTGGAGTGCCCTTTGCAATGCCATGTTGTACCTTCTTCACCATGGTATCACTGAGCTGGGCCTCACGGACTTGATCTTCCAAGGTAGGAGCAATTTGGAGATTTGCAAGAAAACCCTGCGGAACAACCTGAAGGTTGAGCTTCCTGAAAGCTTCACAAAGCTCAGGCTGGTGTGGCTTGATAAGAAGGCTGTTGCAATATGCCTTCCTGCTCAAAGCATCTGCAATCACATTCGCCTTGCCTGGAGTGTACTCAATGCTGGGGTTGTACTCTTGGATCATCTCGACCCAACGAGTCTGGCGGAGGTTCAGATGCGGCTGCGTGAAGATGTACTTCAAGCTCTTGTGATCAGTGAAGATGTCGACCTTTCTGCCCAACAACAGATGTCTCCACGTAATCAGAGCATGTACCACAGCTGCTAGCTCGAGATCATGTGTGGGATAGTTCTTCTCAGCTGGCTTGAGCTGACGTGAAGTATATGCCACAATTCTCTTTTCTTGCATAAGCACACCACCAAGGCCTTGAAGAGAAGCGTCACAGAACACTTCATAGGGCTTGGATTCATCCGGAGGAATCAGAACTGGAGCTGAGACAAGCTTCTCTTTGAGGGTTTTGAAAGCCACTTCACACTCGGGAGACCAAAAGTATTTGACATTCTTCTGGAGGAGGTTGGAAAGAGGCTTGGCAATCTTGGAGAAGTTCTCCACAAACCTTCTGCAATAGCTGGCAAGACCCAGAAAACTGCGGAGCTGCTTGACGTTCTGAGGAGCTTCCCAGTTGACAATTGCTTCAACTTTCTCGGGATTAACCGCAATACCGTCAGCTGAGATAATGTGGCCCAGGTAGAGAACCTTATCGAGCCAAAACTCGCACTTTGAGAACTTGGCATAGAATTTGTGCTCTCGGAGTCGATCAAGAACCAGACGCAAGTGCTTTTCGTGATCTTCTTCATTCTTGGAAAACACCAAAATATCGTCCAGATACACTAGCACAAACTCGCCTGTATAGGGGTTGAAGATGTAATGCATCATCCTTGAGAAGGTAGGAGGAGCATTGGCGAGCCCGAAGGACATGACGGTATACTCATATGAACCGTAGCTCGTTCTGAACGCCGTCTTGGGAATGTCTTCCTCGCGAATGCGAATTTGATGATAGCCCATTCGGAGGTCAAGCTTAGAGAATACTTTAGCTCCTTTGAGCTGCTCAAAGAGTTCATTGATGTTGGGGAGCGGATACTTGTTCTTAATCGTCTTCTTGTTCAGTGGCCGGTAGTCAACACAGAGACGCTCCGTGCCATCTTTCTTCTTGACAAATAAGACACCACAGCCCCACGGAGATGTACTCGGTCTGATGAGACCCATACGCTCCTGTTCATCCAACTGTTTCTTCAATTCCTTCAATTCATCTGAAGAGAGCTTGTAAGGACGCCGACAGACAGGTTCGGTGCCCGGCTCGAGTTCAATGACAAACTCCACCTGACGGTGTGGAGGCATGCCTGGAAGTTCTTCTGGAAAGACGTCTTGATATTCATTCACCACTGGAATTTGCTCTATGGCATTAATTTCACCCTTATCATTAAGAGAGAAAAGCCGAATAGTATTATCCCTGGAGGCGAAGATAATCACATCTTCATCAGAATGAGTCAACTTGACTTCCTTTTGAGAACAATCAATGTGAGCATCATGCTGAGAAAGCCAATCCATTCCGAGAATGAGGTCGATATCAGAATGACCAAGAACCACCGGAGAAGCCAAAAATCGATAATCACCCATGCGAATAGAAACATCCAGAGCATATAATCTAGAAGTCATGCATCTTCCCGGAGAAATCACTTGCAACTCCCTTGGCAAAGGCATAGTGCCCACATTATACTTGGATGCAAATGGGAATGACATGAAAGAATGTGAAGCACCCGAATCAAATAACACTTTAGCTGGAAAAGAGTTCACTGGAAGGTTACCCAGAATGACATCAGAAGAAGCCTCTGCTTGTGCTGCATTCATCAGATTGACCCTTGCAGACTTTGGATCATGCTTGACAATAGCTGAACTCATAGGAGGAGGAGGTGGAAGACGCTTCGGATTCGGACATCTGTTGGCATAGTGACCCTTCTGGCCACACTTGTTGCACACCACTTCAGAGAGAGGACGGAAATGAGAGCCACTGGACTTGGAGCCTTGAGACTGAAACTGCTTCTTCGACTGGTTGCTTGGGTTGGGTGGGTGGGAGAAACCACGACCACTAGAGTTCTTGTTGTTGGAGTTGTTGAAGTTGCTGGAGTTGTTGTATGGAGCTCGAATCATTGGAGGAGGAGGAAGCCAGAATTTCTGTTGTTTCGCAGCCAACTGAGACGATGAGGTAGAGTGAACAGCATCTCGAATTCTCTTCTTAGAAGCCTCCATCTTGAGCTGAGCTGCTTCTTGTTTCAAAGCCATGTTATAAAACTTATCGAATTCGTCTGGCTCGAACAAAGTGAGAGCAAGCTGAAGTTCATCTTTGAGACCTCCACGGAAGTGATAGATTTTCCTCTTTGCATCAGGTATGTCTTGCTTTGCATAGCGAGCGAGGTTTTGGAACTTGACATTATACTGATAGACTGTCATGGAGCCCTGCTTGAGGTTGCGGAATTGCTCACGCATACCCTCAATAACACTTGTAGGAATGTGATGCGAGCGGAAATCCCTGCAGAAGTTCTCCCACGAGATCACTTGACCCGGCCTTGAGTCTTTATACTGCTGCCACCAGTCGGCTGCTTGATCTTTCAGTTGGAAGGCTGCAAACTTCACATAGTCATCTTCTTTCACGTTACTGCACTCAAAATGCTTCTTGATATCGGTCAACCAATCCTCAGCATCAAGAGGGTCGACACAGTAACTGAAAGCTTTAGGATTGTTAGCCAGGAACTGGTTGAGGGTAGCATGGTGCTGCTGGAAGAAGTTGCCTTGGTTCATTGGAATGCCCTGATTAGCTTGATTAGCTTGCATAGCCTGCATTTGCTGCATCATCTGCATCATCAACTGAGTGTTCTGAGCAGTAGTCTGCATAATTGCTTTCCAAGCCTCAGGCGGAGGAGGAGGTGAAGGAGGACGTTCTGGAACCTCTTCACCCTCTGGGTTGGCATTCGGAACCCTTTTCGGAGCCATCCTGTAAGAGATGACCACGAATCAGCAATTGATTGACAAAAGGAATAAGCTGAATCAATGGAATGAATTGCAACAAGTCTTCACAATAATCATTCGAACAATAAGAACGAATGAAATCATCCGAACAAGAGGAACGAATGAATTTCTTAGTTAAATGATAACATCAGTCTTCACGAGAAGCCACATAGGGATCAAAAGGATAAATAAATAAAACAACAAGGTACGGAAAGGAACAAACACAAGAGAGGAGTTTCGTTCTAACATCTTTGTGCTGAAAGCATATGAACGCGTTACGAAAAGGTTTTGCAATCCCCGGATCAGCATAGCCAAGGACCCTTTAAGATGCAACTCCTGATAGTAACCTCGGTCATATAACTCCTTCACTCAATGTCGAACCCCGAACTCACTAACCTGCATTCGTTGGAAGAATGCCTACGATCTACTGGATAAAACCCACCTATAGCTTTCCGAAAGATTCCAGTTATGCAATCAGGTGTTGGGGATACACGGGAAGCACCGCGCAATCAACTCTAACCTACATCTAGGTGTATCCATCCTTCAACACATAACCAGTCTTTCTCGGAAACTGTGTACCTCGGACCTTCGAAAAGCATCCACTATAACAAGCTATGGCAATACTCCCGAACTACCTCCCCAGTACTGGGTGATGTCGGGGTTATCGTGCCACTGGCCGTATAGGGGAGATTTTCGATGTCGGCCGTCTTAAGTATTTAGTACTGTCGCGATATGCTTGTTACAGTGATACCCCGAAGCTCAACTCCTCGGTAACAGGAGGCATCGGGAACAATATCCTTGTCACAAGAACATCGAAACAATCCCAGAATACTCGCGGGAATCCTAAAAAAAAATTTTGTGCAAATTTTGAAGATAGGAGAGACAAGAGTAGACGTCAGGAGTCCTCACCAGAGAGAAAGGGGATGAGAAGCAAAGAATCCTACTCTCCGATATAATATAGGACTCAAAAAGTTTTCAGTGTGTGCCTAGACTCAACCGTCAACGGTTCGATCAAACAGTGGGGGCTCCTAGGTCGGAGAAGGCTCTGATACCAACTTGTAATGCCCAGGATGGAATTATACCTCCTACGTGTCGAGGCACGACTTAAAGGCATAAGTCCATCCTAGAATGATCTCAAGTTTGGTAATCTTTGCACAACTCATGTAAAAGGGGAAAAGTAAACTGAAAATAGTTGGCTTACAATCGCCACGTCACAGAATAACAGTACAAGTCTCAAACATCATACAATAAGATCACTACAACCCTCTAAGGGCAAAATCCAAATGTCAAAGTACCAAACTCAGATAAATAAAACAACCACAGGCGGATCGAATCCTAGTAAGAGTCTCCACTACTGATCGTCCGGGTAGCGCACGTAGTAACGACTACGCTCCTCGTCGTACTCCCAATCCAGCTCGGTGCCATCACCTGGATAGCTCACGGCTGGACCTGCATCTGGTGTGAAGTAACTGTGAGCCACAGAGGACTCAGCAATCCCGTTCCCGGGTAACAGAACTATCAAAGCCTTTAGGTGAGGAAAGGCTGAAGAAAGAAATGTGGTGAAGGAACAACAAAGAGTCTGCAGCAGCAACTAGCACTAACTTACGCAAGAGAGAGCGAGAAGAGAAGGCATCGCGAGAAGTGATCACTAAGTGATCCTAGCTACAAGCTCACAAACATAACCCCTCCGTGTTCAACTTCCGAATACCTATTCGGAAATTGACAGTCACGGAACACACGCTGGTAGTGTATTAGTATCATTGTGTCAAGTTTTCTACAACCGGAATTAACAAGCTCCCATCTGCCACATAACCGCGGGCACGGCTTTCGAAAGTTCAAACCCTGCAGGGGTGTTCCAACTTGACCCATTACAAGCCCACGATCCGCGGAGTCGCAACTCCAAAGTGGGAAGACCCGAGTATCCTCGGAATCCCGTGCTCACGTTAAACCGAACTAAGGTAAGGCTAATCCAGCAAATCCTCCCGGCGTGTCGACACCCTGATAGTAGCCGCGCGTATCTAGGTCTCAGGACACGACCGGATGAGACGTCCTACAGGTGTATGCCAAATACCTCAGGTTGCCCCAAGGCGGCCCCGCAGTCCGCTCGTTTCGGACCAACACTCATGTGGAGCACTGGCCCGGGGTTGTTGATTAAGAAAGAGGGTTAATTACTCCCTATGCATGTTTAGTTTGTTATTAGGCAAATAGTACCAATGTTGGGATTTGCTGGAAAAGACTTAGCACATAGCGGTTTATCGAGGGGGTCCCATACACCCCAACCGTGTTAGGAACGCATAATCAAGGAACATAAAACCGGCTTATACGGATCCTAACGGCATGAGTGGAACTAAACACCAAGCAAAAGGCTTAGCCTTCCACCCTTGCCAATATATATGTGATTTCATTTAAGGCATTTATATAGTGTGATATAACCCAACCAAACTTCAACATGGAGCAAGCATCTTCACTTCACCTGCAACTAGCAACGCTATAAGAAGGGCTGAGCGAAGCGTACTTAGCCAAGCAACGGTTTGCATAGGTAGGGTGGTTAAACATGGCAATTGGTTACAAGTAGGAGGCTGACAAGAAGAACATGGGCATCGAGGCAAAACTATAGATCGAGACTACTAGCAATAGACAAAGATAGTAATGTTATCGGGGTTCGGTCATCTTGCCTGAAGAGAAGAAGTTCGGATCAAAAGAAGGGTCCTCTTGCTCAAACTCGTTGGAAACCTCGTGCTCAACCTCGTTGGAAAACTCGTGCTCAACTTCGTTCTCTAAACAAGACAAACACACCAAGCACCAATCAACACGATGCAATGCGCACTCGAAAAACATGTATGCATGATGGATGCACTAGAGATGCACTAGGAGCACGTAAAACATCACTCAAGCAAAACACCTCAAAACAAGATAACAACCTGATATTATTAATCTACACAGAAAATCACCCAAGTTTGATATAAAGATCGCTGAAATCGGAGTTACGGGCTAAAAGTTATGCCCGAAACAAGATTTGAGCGAAAACTGCAAATTACAGCAACATAGCATCTTGGGAGCTCAAAATAAATAACCTACAGCACCCCAAAAGCATGGCAAAGGACATGAACATAAACTAGATATAATGTACAGCAACTAGGTCCAAAGTGCACCCCAAACGGAGTCACGGATCAATAGCAATGATCTTGGACATATTGAACTTTGAAATAAAATTCTGGCAGCAGAATTTTATTGAAAGTTTGGAGCAAAAGATAAGCATGCTACAGCCACTCAAATGGACATGTGAGGACATGGATGGAAAGACAACAATATATACTTCATGGAACAATCAAAATCCACCCCAAAACTATCATGCATTTTCCTACAACATCACACGAACATGGCATCGGAACGTTACAGATTTCAGACTTAGTGAAATTTCACTAAGTCCTAAAACAGCAATATAATCATAGCAACAAAAAGAGCATGTTTAAGTCACATCTAAACTAAACATGGCAAAGGGTAAGCACCTCATCAAAATACATATGACGGTGATCCCGAAACACACAAGCATGCATCGTTGAGGCAAACACAACGATTGCAACAAGCTCAACAACATGGCATTTCATAACAAGTAAAAACACAACATTTGAACATGGCATCTTGCAACGAAGATAACAAGGAAACAAAACATCTACCATGCAACCTATCACAAGCAACACGTAGTTCGTGACGAGACGAACACGTGGACATGTCATTTGCATCGTTTGGACAAACGAGCTAAAAGATATCACATGTCAAAGGTGGCACAAAAATAACACATAGCAGCAGTTTATATCATCATACACTCTTGCAACAGCAAAACAAGGCCCTAGATGACTTCTAACATGCATGACTACAACAGGTAAAACGTAGAGGGCATCTCCACGAACATCTGGACATACTACACGCGCAAAACGGAGCACCACAGTAAAAGTTATGCACGTTGGAAGATAGCATCACAGAACAGTTTACAGGGACTTAGTGGGGGAAGAAGTCAACCTCTGGAAAAAAAAACAGACACGGGCCGGCGGCGGCTGATCTGGCCCAGATCTGGAGGAACTGGGCCGGCGGCGGACGGATCTGGCCCGATCCGGTCGGCCGGCGGCTGGGCCTTCGGGGAGGCGAGGCCGGCCCAGCAGCTGGAGCTGGAGGCGGTGGGAACAGTGGCGCGCGGCTGGCGCGGCCCGGAGCTGGCCCGTGGGGCGGTGCGGCGACCGGCGGCCCACCGCGGATCGGCGGAGCTGGTGCGAGGCCCAGCCCGAGCCGGCGCGGAGAGGCGGGGCCCAAGTGGCGCGGCGGCTGCGATGCGGGAGTGGGGAGGCCCAGCGGCGTACGGCCCTTGCGGCGCTGGCGAGGAGGCGTCCGGCCTCGCGGGCGAAGTGGTCCAGGGCCCTCCTGGCCTGGACCGGCCGGCCGAAGGGATGGACGAGCCCGGTCGAACGGCGGCGCTGGGTGCGGTCGAAGCCCCGCAGCGAGGGAGCGAGCGTTGACCTCGCCAGTCGGATCGAAGCGAGCCGGCGGCTCGAGGGAGCTGGTTCCCTCGGGAACCAGAGAAATATCTGGGGATTGGATCTGAAGAAAAGGGAAAAAAAAATAGAGAGAAGGAGGAAGAAGAAGGAGACACCCAAATAGACCTAGGGGTCTATAAATAGCAGTTTAGACTAGGGTTTTTGGAGACTAGGGTGTTTAGGAGCCCTACGATCGTGATCCAACGGATCCGATCGCGGGATGTTTAAAAAGGACCAGACGGAGATAAAAGAATGCAACAGGGGTATTTCCGGGACACGAAGTAAGGGCACTTCGGACCCACACGGACAACGGAGGGAAAAGTCAACGGAGTCCAAACGAGACGAGATTTTAGAGGCGGGTTGCACACAACAAAACAACAACACACAACACAACCTCGCGGCACACCGGTAACGAAAAACGCCCGAACAACAAAGTAGTCCTACGGGACGTCACGGACACGAGAGGGAGCTCCGGAACGCGAAACGGACAACGGGAAGAAACGCCACGAACCGGAAACAACCCACAACACAGATGCAATGCAATGCACATGTCTACATGATATGAATGAAATGCCACACACTCACACAACAAAACGACGAAAGCCCGAAAGACAAGAACCCGAAATGGAAATAGATGAAGCCGGAGATTTATTATAAGCCCAAAAGGGAAAGTATTACATCCGGGGCATTACAATCATTGATGCCAAGTTTGAGGACCGTTAGATTGCTCCGTGAGGTTCTTGTGGATATATCAATGTGTGCAATTATATCTGACATGCATGGAAGACAACTAGTAGTTAGATTTATGTAATGAGTGCATGTAGGAGACGACATAAAGAGTAGGACTGGGCTTAACTAGCAGCAACAAGTCTCAAAAACTAAAGGGAGAACACAGATGAAAGCTACAGAATATGTATCGTTTGTACTCAAGATTAACTAGATGGCACACAAAAGTATTAAAGAACAACATAGGTAATACTAAAAGTTGTATAATCACCATCCCGTGGGATAACATTGGCTGATGGATGATAAGTATGGAACAACGTTACCTACAGAACAAGTCTCTTATCTGAACTATGGAACAGCGTTAACTCCTGAACAAGACTCTTAAGAGATTAGCATGAATATATAGTGAAATGTGATCATCTATTTTCCATGTTTAGATGAATAACAATGCCATAAATGTTGCACACAAGTAAGATGAGGTTACAACCTATCTGGCCGCCATCCATAGGCGTGAGCATCATGTGCTGACTTGTCGATGGCCCTGCAGTTGTTGTGGCTATCACAGTAGGGCACACACATTCGATGTAGGGAACTGTTGAGTGGGGACTATAGCTCCCTTCTGGTGTATGCTTCCCTTGTTGGACCATCTGCGGTGAGAAGGAAGACGGTGTGGCTGAAGATGCAGAAAAGGAAAAATGTTAAGAACGATACATATCTCTTATCTAAAGAAATACCCTGAGAGATCAACAGTAAGGTACGAGAGTGGTCACACGTCTATTGACTGGAAACTAAAATGTGGTCACACGATTTTATTTTATTTTGGTATTGTCTGATCTACGTCGGACGGCTAGATGGCAGTCTTATGCCTCCTGGGTGAGCGTGCGACCACCGGCAAAGCAGCCTGCCTCCGCAGTCCCTGGCCGCAAGAGCTCCGACCAAAACCCCGCTCCCCGCTCGACCGCACTGTCGTGGTTGCGCCGCCCCCGGCTAATCCACAAAGACTCACTGTCTTCCAGATCCGGTGACGGCAGTACCTTCAACCCACGCAACTCTAAGATAGCCACCTAAGCGCTGCTTCCGCGTCGAACTTGTGCCCCCGCAGCCTTACGTTAGACACCAGCCAACCAGCAACCTAGGAGCTCCACCGCCTCGAGGGGTGCTACTTCCCATTGGCAATGGATTGGCCCAGAATAAAATTTCAGACAACTGACGCCTATATAAAATGATTTGAGATGAGTGTACGACCTATCTTGTGGCTAGGTGAAGTAGGCAGCTCTAGCTGCCGAGTCGGTGAGGCTGGCGCAGTTGCGGAGGCTACCGGCAGCAGGAAAGGAGATATGTCACGGCGGACTACGGCTACGAGGAAGAAGCGTCGGGGCCCTAGACGCATCCGAAGTTGGTAGTTGGAGCCGCTCCGGTGTCGTGCACAACAACATGGGTGAATCGGCTCCAGTACGGTTCACGCGGTTGTCGTCGAGGCAGCTCTCGCAGCACGGAGGAAAAGGCCCACGGGCCCGTGCACTATGGCGAACGGACAGCGTCTCCGGCATTGGGTAGGAGGGCGGCTGTGAATTTTGTGAGGTGGGGGCGCCATGGAGGAGGGGCTGAGGTTTCGCGGCTGGGGAGAAGGGAGCTTCCGGGGAAAAGTTGATTTGGCGCCCACCATGTATGAATGGGGAATTGGGAGGGGGGACCATGTCTTACGGACGCATTTGTCTGAAATGTCGGGGGAGTTATAGTTCTACCCTACCTTTAGGCTTCTGGGCTTGGGTCTGTGTACTGAGGGTCGGGGATAGTAGAGTAACTTTGCTTCTACCAAATAGTGGGCGCGAGCGATTTCGGGCGAGAAGGGCGTGTTTTGAAATAGTGGGCGCGAACGATTTCGGGCGAGGAGGGCGTGTTTTGAAATAGTGGGCGCGAGCGATTTTGGGCGAGGAGGGTGTGTTTTGAAATAGTTGGCGCGAGCGATTTCGCCTGAGGAGAGGGTGTTTTGCTGCCCATGCTTTGTGAATTATTCGGCACCTATCATTTCGGCTGAGGAGAAGCCGCGCTTGGATGAAGTTACGAACCTACCCTCGATGTACATTGGGCCAATTGATGTGTGTCCCCACATAGGTTGGTAAGTTTGTGTCTCCCATTTATTTGCTCGGTTGAATTCCACGGAGCAGAGGGTGTTTAGTGGTTCATTGAAATTTTGGGAGAATGAGCATACACGTCTACCTTACCAAGTCGATTCGAATCAAATTTTGAAATATTAGCTTGCCACTTCTTTTTAGATGGTGAGATGATGTTTTGGAATAATGTGTTTTTTACATGCTAATTGCTAACGATTTACTATATGAAAAATAGTTGACCAACTAAAAACAGGAATCAAACCCAAAATGAAATATCTCGATTCAACGAAATAGCTCGTTCACCAGGATAAAATAGTGAACTAAATCCAAAATTGAACACCTCAAATGAGTAGCATGTTGTAAAGTATAATAGTACTCCATGAACATGTTGAAAGTCAAATTAATGAACTTGTTTGATACACATATCTCCATTCATGTGTGGATTGCGTACAACATGTTCTCCAATTCAAATATTTGATGCATAAACGTGACCTCCCCCTCTCCCGGGCTTGTCTTCTCTCCCTCACCGACAATCTTCAGTTCTATCGCACACATTCAAACACAAACCTTGTCGGCCCCTCTCCCTCTCCCTTTATCTCTCTCCAGGTGTGTGTGTGTGTGGGGGGGGGGTCTTTCTAGTTCGCATGCACACTCCATGTATAGGTCTCTTTGGCACACTATGTATGGTTCTCTAGTCCAAGCTAAATTTCTTGGGCACTCATCGCACGCACACAAATTCCCTGGCTCATTGCCCATAACTCTCTCACGCACCACTTTGCCATCTCGGAGCTCTTCCCTCTCTCTCTCAAACTCTCTATCTCTCTGGGTCACACATACACATGCATATCTCGCTCACACTTGATAGACACATATAAAAATCTCCCTCTCTCCCTCGTTCTCTCTCCATCTCACGCGGACACATACACAATCTCAAGCATACCCAAGTATGATTATCTCTCACTCAATTGTAGGCACACACTGTCCCCCCTATATGTATATGACTAATTCTTAGTCTCCATCACAAACATGTGCATTGTCTCTTTCCCTCACTTGGTCTATCTCGATTTCTCTATGGGCATCTTTCTATCGCACACACACACCTCGTCCCTCGATCTCCCACCCATATAGTCCCCTCATGATCTCTATCATAGACACACCCTCTCTCCCTCCCCATGTGTCCATCTTCTCCATGCGTCCCTCTCGACCTTTGTCCCTTGTTGGACATACCTCTATTGGACATGTTCTATATGGGTGTCTCTCTCCATTGCAAACAATCACGCACTAGCTATCTTCATTTATCTCCTGACCTCACTTTTCTATCTCGGAGATGCATGCATGATATGTTTGCCCAAGAAACGAACACACACTCTCTCTCTATGATTTATCGTCTGTTGTCCCTTTCTCTTTCACACACAAACTCTCTTTGCACACTCACGCATTCTCCTTCACGCGCACTTGATCTCTCTCGACCTGGGCACTCTCGTCGGTTAATAGCATACAGATTTATTGAAAAGTCAAACATCACAAAGTTTGACCATGTACGTGGAGAAAAACATTTACATCTAGAACGGCAAATATATATCATTAGTTTCATCATGAGATGTAGTTTCGTATGATGTATCTTTGGTACTGTGGATATAAACAATATTTGCTTAACCTGGTAAAAGTTTCCAATGTTTGACTTCTAAAAAATTTATATGCACTGCATTATCGAACGGATGGAGCATCTCTTTCCCCCTCTCAGCTATGTTACACACCACTGATCATCCATATCGGGGCTCCTCTATCTCTCTCAAACTTTATATATCCCTGGTTCACACATACACATATCTCGCCCATGCTACATAGACCCATCTAACACTGTCCACCCTTGTTCTCTCTATTAGACACGCACCCCCCTAAGTACCATAATCCCTCACTCCATCATAGGCACACACCCCCCCCTCAGGAACACACATATTGTCTCCTTCCATCCATACGTCTATCTCGACATCTCTCGGGGTATCTTCTATCAAGCACACACCTTGTAACTCAATCTCCCACCCATGTAGTCCCATCACGTTCTCCAGGGGATCTCTCTATCACAAACATACACTCTCTGCTCCCATTGTTTGCATTTTCTCCATACGCCTCTCTCGACCTCTCTCCCTTGTTTGTCAGACCTCTCTTGGCCACGTGTTAGGGGTCTTTCTCTCTCGATTGAAAACAACCACACACTATCTCCTTACCTCGCTTCCGTTGTCGATGATGCATGTGTGATATGTTTACATAAGGCACACACACTTTTTCTCTACTTTATCGTGTGTTGTCCATGTCTGTTTCACACACGCACACACACTTCCTTCACTCACTCTTTCTGTTTCACACACACTCTCTCTCTAGTTGGGTACTCTCTCACGTCCATAAACATATGGATGTTTTGAAAAGTCAAACTTCAGAAAAGTTTGACCAGGTATATGTGGAGAAAAACATTTACATCTGGAACGATCATTAGATTCATCACAACTTGTAGTTACTTCATACTATCATTTATCTTTGGAATTGTAGATATAAGTAAAAAAATTATAAACTTGGTCAAAGTTTCAAAAGTTTGACTTAAAAAAAATACACGCATTACATTATCGAACGAAGGGAGTAGCTCTTTCCCTCTCTCTACTATCTCTGACGGGCCTCCCCACTCATGCAATCTCTCTATACCGAGGGATTATACAGTCACTGTGTCAGTGAGAGCATCACGTAATAATTTGACCAACGGGTAGTACAGTACTACTACATTGGTACTACTACTAGTACTAGCACCACCGTCTGGATTTAGTAGCACTACCACGTTCATCTATTGGACTAGCAATATCAAGTAATGCATGTTACAAGAAATATACAACTCCCTCTGTAAATAAAAACTACATGGAGTATTGTTTTATTCAGTTTTGAATGTAGTTCCCAATGATATTATACACTCTCCCTTCCGTTAGATGGCTCAAATCTGAAATCTCATCAATCAGACTAGTATACTATTGTACTCACCGAGCGGTCAGCTTGGTAAGATACCAAAAAATGCAACTGTATTGGTGCATTAGTCACGTTATGAAAACCAAATAATCCGAAAACTTTAAAGTGCGGTTCATTAACTAGCGACCTCGTTCCCTGTTTTTTGCCACGAAAAAAGAAATCACCCAATAGGAGATGTGGCGTGCGTATGCATTCAATCACTTGAGACTACTTAGAACATGGTTAATAATTTAGCCGACCGATGGCTATAACATGTTGCCATGCCATTTATAGCAAATATGTAATAGAACCTAACACTGGTCATTTCATTGCATGCATTGCTATTAATTAACAAATATTATACATTTCATGTATAATAGTGAACATTACGTTCTCTCGTTTTCCACTCTGCCTTGGTTGCGGTGCACAAAATGGCTATTCACCTAGATGGATGATACGTCTCAAACGTATCTATAATTTTAGATTGTTCCATGCTATTATATATTCTGTTTTGCATGTTTAATGGGCTTTACTATACACTACTATATTATTTTTGGGACTAACCTACTAACCCAAGGCCCAGTGCAGATTGCTGTTTTTTTGCCTATTTCAGGGTTTCGCAGCAAAGGAATATCAAATGGAGTCCAAACGGAATGAAACCTTCGGGAGAGTTATCTTTGGAACCCTTCTACCCAGAAGACTTGGAGTACAGGCGAGGGAACGAAGGAGGTGGCCACGAGGGTCCTGGGCGCCCCCTCCCCCTAGGCACGCCCCCACCCTCGTGGGCCCCCTCTGGCTCCCCCAATGCCCTCCTTCCTCCTATATATATCCATGTACCCTGAAAACATCAAGGCAACAGAGAAAACCCTAATTCCACCGCCGCAACCTTCTGTTCCCGTGAGATCCCATCTTGGGGCCTGTTTTGGAGCTCCGCCGGGGGGGGGATCTACTACGGAGTGCTTCTACATCAACACCATTGCCTCACCCATGAGTTGAGAGTATTTTACCAACGACCTTCGAGTCCATAGTTATTAGCTAGATGACTTCTTCTCTCTATTTGGATCTCAATACAAAGTACTACTCGATCTTTGAGTTGACCTATTCTATTTAATCTTTTTGTGGTGTGTTTGTCGAGATCCGATGAATTGTGGGCTTATGATCAAGATTATCTATGAGAAATATTTGATACTTTTCTGAAATCTTTTATGTATGATTATAATATCTTTGCAAGTCTCTTCAAATTATTGGTTTGGTTTGGCCTACTAGATCTATAGTTCTGGCAATGGGAGAAGTGCTTGGCTTTGGGTTCAATCTTGCGGTGTCATTTCCCAGTGATAGTAGAGGCAGCAAGGCACGTATTGTATTGTTGCCATCGAGGATAAAAAGATGGGGGTTTATATCATATTGCTTGAGTTTATCCCTCTACATCATGTCATCTTGCTTAAACCATTACTCTGTTCTTATGGACTTAATACCCTAGATGCATGTTGGATAGTGGTCGATGTGTGGAGTAATAGTAGTAGATGCAGAATCGTTTCGGTCTACTTGTCATGGACGTGATGCCTATATATAGTGATCATGCCTAGATATTCTCACAACTATGCGCTTTTCTATCAATTGCTCGACTGTAATTTGTTCACCCACCGTAGAATTCTGCTATCATGAGAGAAGCCACTAGTGAAACCTATGGCCCCCGGGTCTATTCTCAACATATTAATCTTCCATCTACTTTACTTTGCGTTATTTATTTTCTGTTCTTATATCAAGAATACAAAAAATATTACACTATCCTATCTATCAGATCTCACTTTCGTAAGTGACCATGAAGGGATTCACAACCCCTTATCGCGTTGGCTGCGAAGTTCTTATTTGTTTGTGCAGGTGCAAGGAACTCGCAAGTGGTCTCCTACTGGATTGATACCTTGGTTCTCAAAAACTGAGGGAAATACTTACGCTACTGTGCTGCATCACCCTTTCCTCTTCGAGGGAATACAACGCAAGCTCGAGAAGTAGCAAGAAGAATTTTTGGCGCCGTTGCCGGGGAGGCTTACGCAAAAGTCATATACCAAGTACCTATCACAAACACTTATCCTTCGCATTACATTTATTTGCCTCTCGTTTTCCTCTCCCCCACTTCACCCTTGGCGTTTTATTTGCCCTTCTTTTTGCCATGTGTTTACCGTTCGCTTGCTTCTTGCTTGTGTGTTGGATTGCTTGCTTGTCACTATGGCTCAGAACAATACCAAATTGTGTGACTTTTCCAATACCAACAATAATGATTTTATTAGCACTGTGATTGCTCCTATTACCAATGCTGAATCTTGTGACATCAATGCTACTCTGTTGAATCTTGTCATGAAAGATCAATTTTCTGGCCTTCCTAGTGAAGATGTCGCTACCCATCTAAACAACTTTGTTGATTTGTGTGATATGCAAAACAAGAGGGATACGGATAATGATATTGTTAAATTGTAACTATTTCCGTTTTCACTTAGAGATCATGCTAAAACTTGGTTTTCCTCTTTGCCTAAAAATAGTATTGATTCATGGAATAATTGCAAAGATGCCTTTATCTCTAAGTATTTTCCTCCTGCTAAGATTATCTCTCTTAGAAACGATATCATGAATTTTAAGCAACTAGATCATGAGCATGTTGCACAAGCTTGGGAGAGAATGAAATTAATGATACGTAATTGCCCTACACATGGTTTGAACTTATGTATGATTGTAAAAAAAAATTATGCTGGCTTGAATTTTGCTTCTAGAAATCTTTTAGATTCGGCCGCAGGAGGCACTTTCATGGAAACTACCTTAGGAGAAGCTACCAAACTCTTAGATAATATTATGGTTAACAACTCTCAATGGCACACCGCAAAATCTACTAGTAAAAAGTGCATGCTATTGAAGAGATTAGTGTTTTAAGTGGAAATATGGATGAACTTACGAAATTATTTTCTACTAAGAGTGCTTCTTCTGATCCTAATGATATGCCTTTATCCACATTGATTGAAAATAATAATGAATCTTTGGATATGAATTTTGTTGGTAGGGGTAACTTTGGTAACAATGCTTATAGAGGAAACTTTAATCATAGGCCTTTTCCTAGTAATTCCTCTAATAATTATGGTAATTCATACAATAACTCTTATGGAAATTTTGGTAAGGTGCCTTTTGAATTTGAAACTAGTGTTAAGGAGTTTATGATTTCGCAAAAGAATTTCAATGCTTTGCTTGAAGAAAAATTGCTTAAGATTGATGAGTTGGCTAGGAACGTGGATAGAATTACTCTTGATGTTGACTCTTTGAAACTTATATCTATTCCACCCAAGCATGATATCAATGAGTCTCTCAAAGCCATGATAATTTCCATTGATGAATGCAAGGAAAGAACCGCTAGGATGCGTGCTAAAAAGGAGTGCTTTATAAAAGCGTGTTCTTCTAGTTATCATGAAAATAAAGATGAAGATCTGAAAGTTATTGATGTGTCTCCTATTCGATCCTTGTTTTCTAGTATGAATCTTGATAAAGATGGGATTGGAGATGAGTCTACTTTAGTTAAAAGGCATCCCAATGATTCGGAGTTTCTAGATCTTGATGCTAAAATTGTTAAAAGTGGGATTGAAGAGATTAAAACTTTGCATAGTGATGAACCAACTATTTTGGATTTCAGGGGATTAAATTATGATAATTGCTCTTTGATAGATTGTATTTCCTTGTTGCAATCCGTACTAAATTCTCCGCATGTTTATAGTCAAAATAAGGCTTTTACCAAACACATAGTTGATGCTTCGATGCAATCTTATGAAGAAAAACTTGAATTAGAAGTTTCTATCCCTGGAAATCTCTTTATGATGAGCGGGAACCTACTATTAAAATAAAAATTAAAGATCATGAATGCTTTGCCTTGTGTGATTTGGGTGCAATGGTTTCTACTATCCCAAAAACTTTGTGTGATTTGTTAGGTTTCCATGAGCTTGATGATTGTTCTTTGAATTTGCATCTTGCGGGTTCTACCATTAAGAAACCTATGGGAAGGATTAATGATGTTTTATTGTTTCTAATAGGAATTATGTGCCCGTGGATTTCATTGTTCTTGATATATGCAATCATTCATGTCCTATTATTCTTGGTAGACCTTTCCATAGAACGATTGGTGCAATTATTGAAATGAAGGAAGGAAATATTAGATTCCAATTTCCATTAAGAAAAGGGATGGAACACTTTCCTAGAAAGAAAATCAACTTACCTTATGAGTCTATTATGAGAGCCACTTATGGATTGCCTACCAAAGATGGCAATACCTAGATCTATTCTTGTATCGTGCCTAGCTAGGGGCTTTAAACGATAGCGCTTGTTGGGAGGCAACCCAATTTTATTTTATTTGTTTTTGCTTCTGTTTAGGAATAAATATTGCATCTAGCATCTGTTTAGATGTGGTTTCTGTTTTAATTAGTGTTTGTGCCAAGTATAACCTTTGGGAAGACTTGTGTGAAGTACATATGATCATGCTGTAAAAAACAGAAACTTTAGCGCTCACAGGATTAGCCACCAGATTTTACTGGAGAGTACTATTTAGCTTATTCCCTTTGCAGATGATTTATAGACAAATTCGTCACGTTTACCAAATTTATTTAAATTTTTTGGAGTTACATAAGTATTCGAAAGTTACAGATTACTACAGATTGTTCTCTTTTTGACAGATTCTGTTTTTCGTGTGTTGTTTGCTTATTTTGATGCATCTATGAGTAGTATTGGGGAATTGTTGGGGAACGTAGTATTTTAAAGTTTTCCTAAGATCACGCAAGATCTATCTACCAGATGCATAGCAACAAGAGGGGAGAGTGTGTCTACGTACCCTCGTAGACCGGGAGCGGAAGCGTCAAGTGACGCGGTTGATGTAGTCGAACTTCTTCGTGATCCAACCGATCAAGCACCAAACATACGGCACCTCCGCGTTCAGCACACGTTTAGCTTGATGACGTCCCACGAGATCTTGATCCAGTTGAGCTTCACGGGAGAGCTTCGTCAGCACGACGGCGTCGTGACGGATATGATGAAGTTACCGGCGCAAGGCTTCGCCTAAGCAATGCGACAGTATGACCGAGGTGTGTTTCTGTGGAGTGGGACACCGCACACTGCTAAAACAGTTCAACTTGTGTGTCATTGGGTGCCCCCCTGCCCCCGTATATAAAGGAGCAAGGGGGAGGCCGGCCCGCCCCTTGTGGCGCGCCTAGGAGGAGCAATCCTACTAGGAATAGGATTGCAATCCTATTCCTAGTAGGAACTACCAAAAGGGAGAAGGGGGAAAGGAAGGAGTGGGAGTAGGAGAAGGAAAGGGGCGCCGGCCCCCTCCTTCCTTGTCCAATTCGGACCAAGGGGTGGGGGGCGCGCGGCCCAGCCCTGGCCCTTCTTCCCTCTTTCTCCTACGGCCCATTAAGGCCCATAGCTTCCCCTGGGGTTCCGGTAACCCCCCGGTACTCCGGTAAATTCTGAAACTTTACGGAACACTTCCGGTGTCCGAATATAGTCGTCCAATATATCAATCTTTACGTCTCGGACATTCCGAGAATCCTCGTCATGTCTGTGATCTCATCCGGGACTCCAAACTACCTTCGGTACATCAAAACTCATAAACTCATAATACCGATCGTCATCAAATGTTAAGCGTGCGGACCCTACGGGTTCGAGAACTATGTAGACATGACCGAAACTCATCTCTGGTCAATAACCAATAGCGGAACCTGGATGCTCATATTATCTCCTACATATTCTACGAAGATCTTTATCGGTGAAACCGCATAACAACATACGTTGTTCCTTTGGTCATCGGTATGTTACTTGCCCGAGATTGGATCGTCGGTATCTCTATACCTAGTTCAATCTCGTTACCGGCAAGTCTCTTTACTCATTCTGTAATACATCATCTCGTGAATAACTCATTAGTCATTTGCTTGCAAGGCTTATTATGATGTGCATTACCGAGAGGGCCCAGAGATACCTCTCCGACAGTCGGAGTGACAAATCCTAGTCTTGATCTATGCCAACACCACGAATACTTTTGGAGACACCTGTAGAGCATCTTTATGATCACCCAGTTACGTTGTGACGTTTGATAGCACACAAGGTGTTCCTACGGTATTCGGGAGTTGCATAATCTCATAGTCATAGGAACATGTATAAGTCATGAAGAAAGCAATAACAGTAAAACTAAATGATCATAGTGCTAAGCTAACGGATGGGTCTAGTCCATCACATCATTGTCCTAATGATGTGATCCCGTTGATCAAATGACAACTCATGTCTATGGCTAGGAAACAACCATCTTTGATCAATGAGCTAGTCTAGTATAGGCATACTAGGGACATACTATTTTGTCTATGTATTCACACGTGTACTAAGTTTCCGATTAATACAATTCTAGCATGAATAAAAGACATTTATCATGATATAAGGAAATACAAATAACATCTTTATTATTGCCTCTAGGGCATATTTCCTTCAGGAATATGAATCATAGAGAAGTTGGCATACATTAGTTTTAACACCAATATAAACAAAGAATGAGTTCATTACCATACCTTTGAGTGGTGGTTTGTTTTCTTATACTAAGGGAGCTCACGATATTTTTGGCTAAAGTTTTGTGTTGTGAAGTTTTCAAGTTTTGAGTATGGCTTTGATGTACTATGGAACAAAGGGTGGTAAGAGCCTAAGCTTGGGGATGCCCAAGGCACCCCCAAGGTAAAATTCTAGGACAACCAAAAGCCTAAGCTTGGGGATGCCCAACGCACCCTAAGGTAAAATTCAAGGACAACCAAAATCCTAAGCTTGGGGATGCCCCGGGAAGGCATTCCCTCTTTCGTCTTCATCTATCGGTAACTATACTTGAGACTATATTTTTATTCACCACATGATATGTGTTTTGCTTGGAGCGTCATGTATGATTTGAGTGTTTGCTTTTTAGTTTGCCACAATCATCCTTGCTGGACACACCTTTTAAGAGAGATAAATATGGCTAAGAATTTATTAGAATACTCTATGTGCTTCACTTAAATCTTTTGAGCTAGATAGTTTTGCTCTAGTGCTTCACTTATATCTTTTAAGGCACGGTGGTGGTATTATTTTTTAGAAATTGTTGATATCTCATGCTTCACTTAAATATTGTTGAGAGACTTTTAGAACAGCATGGTAATGTGCTTTGGTTATAAAACTAGTCCTAATATGATAGGCAACCAAGATGAGTATAGTAAAAACTTTCACATAAAGTGCATTGAATACTATGAGAAGTTTGATACTTGATGATTGTTTTGAGATATGAGGATGGTGATATTTGAGTCATGCTAGTAGAGTAGTTGTGAATTTGAGAAATACTTGTGTTGAGGTTTGCAAGTCCCGTAGCATGCACATATGGTAACCGTTGTGTGACAAATTTGAAGCATGAGGTGTTTCATTGAGTGTCATCCTTTGTGTGGCGGTCGGGGGCGCATGATGGTTAACTCCTACCAACCCCCCACCCCCCTAGGAGCATGCGTGTAGTACTATGTTTCGACGACTAGTAGATTTTTGCAATAAGTATGTGAGTTCTTTATGACTAATGTTGAGTCCATGGATTATACGCACTCTCACCCTTCCACCATTGCTAGCCTCTCTTGTACCGCGCAACTTTCGTCGGTACCATACACCTTCCTCAAAATAGCCACCATACCTACCTATCATGGCATTTCCATAGCCATTTCGAGATATATTGCCATGCAACTTTCCACCGTTCCATTTGTTATGACACACTTCATCATTGCAATATTGCCATGCATGATTATGTAGTTGACATGGTATTCATGGCTAGGCCACCATGCATAATTCTTCATACATATCACTCTTGATTCATTGCACATCCCGGTACATCACCGGAGGCATTCATATAGATTCATACTTTGTTCTAGTATCGAGTTGTAATATCGAGTTGTAAATCAATATAAGTGTGATGATCATCATTATTAGAGCATTGTCCCAAAGAAAAAATTATGAAAAAAAGAAAAAAATAAGGAAAGGCAAAAGAAAAAAAAGTCCCAAAAAAGGGGAAAAAGAAAATAAAAGGGACAATGCTACTATCTTTTTCCACACTTGTGCTTCAAAGTAGCACCATGATCTTCATGATAGAGAGTCTCATGTTTGGTCACTTTCATATACTAGTGGGAATTTTCATTATAGAACTTGGCTTGTATATTCCAACGATAGGCTTCATCAAATGCCCTAGGTCTCTGTGAGCAAGGAAGTTGGATGCACACCCACTCAGTTTCTTTTGTTGAGCTTTCATACATTTTTGGCTCTAGTGCATCCGTTGCATGGCAATCCCTACTCACGCACATTAATAGCTATTGATGGGCATCTCCATGGCCCATTGATACGCCTAGTTGATGTGAGACCATCTTCCTCTTTTTGTCTTCTCCACAACCACCACTCTATTCCACATGGTGCTATGTCCATGGCTCACGCTCATATATTGCGTGAAAGTTGAAAGAGTTTGAAAAATTAAAGTATGAAACAAGTGCTTGGCTGAAATTGGGGTTGTGCATGATTGGAATATTTTGTGTGACGAAGATGGAGCATAGCCTAGCTATATGATTTTGTGGGGATGAACTTTCTTTGGCCATGTTATGTTGAGGAGACATGATTGCTTTGTTAGTATGCTTGAAGTATTATTATTCTTATGTCAATATGAACTTTTATCTTGAATCTTTCGGATCTTAACATTCATGCCACAACAAAGAGAATTATGTTAGTTAGCATTCCACATCAAAAATTCTGTTTTTATCATTTACCTACTCGAGGACAAGCAGGAATTAAGCTTGGGGATGCTTGATATGTCTCCAATGTATAATAATTTTTTATTGTTCCATGCTATTATATATTATGTTTTGGATGTTTAATGGGCTTTATTATACACTTTTATATTATTTTTGGGACTAACCTACTAACCCAAGGCCTAGTGCAGATTGCTGTTTTTTTTACCTATTTCATGGTTTCGCAGAAAAGGAATATCAAACGGAGTCCAAACAGAATGAAACCTTCGGGAGAGTTATTTTTGGAACCGTATCTCCCAGAAGACTTGGAGTAGACATGAGGGAACGAAGGAGGTGGCCATGAGGGTCCAGGGCACGCCCCACCCTCGTGGGCCCCCTCTGGCTCCCCCCAAAGCCCTCCTTCCTCCTATATATATCCATGTACCCTGAAAACATCCAGGAAACAGAGAAAACCCTAATTCCACCACCACAACCTTCTGTTCCCGTGAGATCCCATCTTGGGGCCTATTCCGGAGCTCCACCGGAGGGGGGATCTACCACGGAGTGCTTCTACATCAACACCATAGCCTCACCCATGAGTTGTGAGTAGTTTACCACGGACCTTCGGGTCCATTGTTATTAGCTAGATGTCTTCTTCTCTCCTTTTGGATCTCAATACAAAGTTTTCCTCGATCTTCGAGGAGATCTATTCGATGTAATATTTTTGCGGTGTGTTTGTCGAGATCCGAAGAATTGTGGGTTTATGATCAAGATTATCTATATGAAATATTTGATTCTTTTCTGAAATGTTTTTATGTATGATTATATTATCATTGCAAGTCTCTTCGAATTATTGGTTTGGTTTGGCATACTAGATCTATACTTCTCGCAATGGGAGAAGTGATTGGCTTTGGGTTCAATCTTGCGGTGTCCTTTCCCAGTGACAGCAGGGGCAGCAAGGCACGTATTGTATTGTTTCCATCGAGGATAAATAGATGTGGTTTATATCATATTGCTTGAGTTTATCCCTCTACATCATGTCATCTTGCTTCAAGCATTACTCTGTTCCTATGAACTTAATACTCTAGATGCATGCTGTATAGCGGTCGATGTGTGGAGTAATAGTAGTAGATGCAAAATCGTTTCGGTCTACTTGTCACGGACGTGATGCCTATATATAGTGATCATGCCTAGATATTCTCATAACTATGCGCTTTTCTATCAATTGCTCGACGGTAATTTGTTCACCCACCGAATTATGCTATCATGAGAGAAGCCACTAGTGAAACCTATGGCCCCCGGGTCTATTCTCAACATATTAATCTTCCATCTACTTTACTTTGTGTTATTTACTTTCTGGTCTTATATCAAAAGTACCAAAAATATTATACTATCCTATCTATCAGATCTCACTTTCGTAAGTGACTGTGAAGGGATTGACAACCCATTATCGCGTTGGCTGCAAAGTTCTTATTTGTTTGTGCAGGTGCGAGGAACTCGGGCGTGGTCTCCTACTGGATTGATACCTTGGTTCTCAAAAACTGAGGGAAATACTTACGCTACTGCGCTGCATCACCCTTTCCTCTTCGAGGGAATACAACGCAAGCTCCAGAAGTAGCAATGGAGGGAGTAGTGCTTTTTTACAACATGGCCCATCATTCACTCTCACATATCTTCTTGGAGCTCGTGCTACAGCCGGCTGTAAATCTATAGCCCGCTTAACTTCTCTCTCATCCGACTGAGCAAAGGTACAGTATAGTATTTTAAGCCATACAGTGCGCCTACGTCACATTATGTAATGACATGAATTACAAAATGTGAACCCCATGAAGTGCTCAATTCTCTTCATGCAATGACATTAATTTCAAAATATGCTCCCTCTCTCAGTTTACAAGGCGTGCGCGTACCCCTAAGTTGTCAATTTGACCAACCTAATAGAAGTCATATATTACAAAAAAGCATACAATTGTAAACTTTAGATGTTCTTTTTTCAAACGATTTCATTTTTCCATCTATAGAAGGCCAACCGAGCTAACCAATGCATCTCCAACTTGAATTCTCCCTCGCAGGTCACGCGTGGTCGTCCTCATGAAAACGAGATGGCGACAGCATTGATTTGCATGCATGCACAGACTAGTTATTAGGCGTGCTTCACCTCACCTCCTCGTCCTTTTTCTCCAAAGAGGTATTTCTTTGGCCAATGCATGCATGAGTGGAGGAGTTATTGTTGGGCTACATGGAGAAAAAGGGGGAGAGGAAGTTGCATGCAAGGGAGTAATAGAGAGGGATGAGAGCGGGTTACACGGCCAAGTACTATTCCCAATATTTGTTCCGCTTTTTACGCAACAGCCTTGGTACGAGAGATTCAAAACTTAGGCCATGTATAGATGGAAGGAGGGAGTAGTTTCCAATGATATTATTTTTGGTTACATGCATTAACATTTTATTAGTTAAATAAAAGGTCAAAACTTGGCGCAAAATGCAAAGGGGACCAATAAACCAGTAAACATCAAAGTTCTCTTGTTTTGACCCTACTTGGTCTCGGTGAGAAGACTTTACTGCACCGGCACGGAAGGAGGGCGGGCAGGCCCGAGGAGTAGATGGTCAACACACACGTGAATGCAACGCAGTCTGCACTTCTCATATAAAGGCTCCCGCCAGTCCAATCTACAAAATCCTATGCACCTACGCACCCTAACCAAGGGCAAGAGTGACCTCTCCAATCGCAAGATCAGTTGACTAGTAGAAGCTATACCCATGGAAGCGATTAGCGCGAGCATCAGCCTGCTGTGCCAGATAGTCCACGGCACCGGCCTGTGGCCCGGCACCGAGGAACGTCTCCAGGTTGTTCTTGAGGCCTCCAGGGTGAGAGGCCCCTTGGACGACAGCTTTGTCTCCATGTTCGATGAGGTCCTCGTTGGCTTCCTCGACAAGTTCACTATCGTCAAGAAGCTCGCGGACAACCTTGACGTATGCCTCTAGCCCACGCGCTCTGGCTCAGCGATGTCCGCCACCCTCAACGGCCTCTATGGTGACAACCTCTTTGATGCACTGCTGGCCCTGCGACTGCCCGCCGTCACGTCGGAGATTGTCTACCTCGAGGTCGCGCTCACCGCGCAGCGTCTGGCGTAGCAAAACACCATCGACATAATCACCCACGTCTACGCGCAAATCGTCCACAAGGACTACTACATGCCAGAGGAGGACGATAAGACGCTGGCTTTCTTGGACCACAGGGCAACCTTGGACAGCATTGTTCAGAAGCACGTTGAGCTCGCCGCCAACAACGCTGCTCCTCACCCGTCGGTTGGTGACCGGGCGCACTAGGGCGTGAGGATGTTGGTGGATCCATATGTATCTTTCCTAAAAAGACAAATATTTAGGAATGGAGGGACTATATTGTACTAGTAATTATCTTACCTTTCTAATCAACTTCATAAAAAATTTACGTACCATGCATGAACCGCGCCAGAACCAAACTTCTCATTTTTTGGCATCAACTTCTCATTACAATCTATCGGTCGGGCCAAGGAGCAGAACCAAATTTTACATGTTACAAGTTCAAAAGGAAAAGCCTCCATGTTTGGGTCGCACCTCCACATGGTTGGTCCGGCACGTCACTCAATTGGGGATGCGTGATGTGTTGAATTTTCACTTACAAGTGGAACCGCAGTTGAGCAAACCGACTATCGGCAAACCCCCACTCCTCCCACCGCGCGATGGCTGAGTTAAAGAAAACGGGAGTGAGAAGAGACATATGTCGCACGGATTCCTAGAAAATTGGTGTCAGATGGGACTCATGTGGGTGGCGTGTGTTGTACTACTAGACGTGAATTCTAGTTATGGCCCATGCCACCCACTATATTGAGGTGCTGGTTACATAGAGCGAACGCATTATCTCTCCAGAAGTACGGTACACCACTAGTACTACTCATATTGTCGCGAAATTTCTTGCAGTCCATGCTCAGCCCTCCTCTCTCTTATCAGCTAGTCAGCAGACACGCGGAGTGTGCCCATCGTCTGTTTGCTCACATTCGGTCCCACTTGTTAGTGAAAATGCAAGACGACCCACTGAACCTACACATCTTTCACCTCTACGAGCTGGTGATGAAAAACAAATCCAACAAAGATCTTTAGTGGCCACTTTTGGAGTTACTCAAGAATAAGATTCTATTTAAAGTTTAACCCAAGATGCACATCATGTGCCTTCAACTAGCACTCCATCTCCTTGCATGACACGACATGCTGGATGTCCCACGTGTCGGCAAAATGAGGAGAAACTCGACCAAATCCTCTCCACATTTAGACCGGAGGAGTAGGAAACATGGCAAGCCTTGTGCCTACATCATACGTACGTAATGTACAAGCCCACATCACACTATCACCATATTTCTCGGCCTCCGTGCGACACCTAGCTCTACATGATGGTATACTACTACTACTAGGACTAACTATTGTACTAGCATACTACTACCGGCTCTACGTGATGTGGAAACTTCATATAACGGGATGTTGTCTTTACTACTACGGTACTCACACTCCAAGAATTTACTCGCAAACCATTCATAAATTGAGTTTATCACATGATTATGCAAATATACCATTCAGTACATACAACAAGTCATCAACACACGACGACAACAAGGATACATGTTGGATTATATATTATTTCCAACAAAAAGTTGTAGTAGTAAATACTAAAATTTTTATCAGACAACAAATAACAAGCAATGAAATGAACTTTAGCTCAACCAATGAAACGCTTGCTTTGAACCATAGGTAAGCTCTGCAAAGGGCCCGCTATTGTCAATATCAAGACCAATGCAGGAATCACCATCCAGGTTGAAGCGGCCTATAGCAGGACGCATATTGTCATAGCCAGGGTAGGGAACCATAGCAATGTCCGAGGTATAGATATAGATAAAGTTGCTTCTCATAAAGGGTAGTAACATGGTGAAAACAACATCTGGATCGCCTTTCACCATAATTGGATGGTTTTGTCCAAGGAAGAGCAAGTTTTCTCCAAGACTACCAATACGGAACTAGGCAGAAGGTGTTGGCGCTAACACGCTAGTATCGATGCCGAATACCCTGCAACGGATGTTGGAATAGGTCCAGAGAGTGCGACCATGGCAGACAACACCTGCTTCCTTAGTAACATCAGCAGTGCCCTGTATACAGACAGGAAAAGGTGATCCATTGAAATAAGTTGTCATGCGCCACTGAATATGTAGGTCCTTCTCATGATCATCACCATCGTCATCTCCCCCTTGGTTATAAAAAAATTCAACTATAGGTGTTGGAATGTTCACAGGACCTTGGAAACAAAAGAAGGTTAATTAGTACGGGGATACTAACTCGCATGCATGTGGATGAAAGAATTCTAATAATGTTGGAAAACAAACGTACCGAAACTATAAGGATTCCATGCAAAAATAGTGCCACGAGTGGTAGCAGCAAACACAAGACCCTCGTAATGAATTGCATCACAATATTCATCCATGAACAGAAATTTATTTTTACCAATATCCATCGAGGCGTGGAAGGAACGACGGCAACGAGCTTATCGAAGATTGAAACAACATGATAGTTCTTGTAATCCCAAGAGCGCTTGGGAACTCAACAAATTACTATATTCTGTAGACAATAGTCATCACGATCGTATCTGAACGTATGTAGATCATCTGTGTGCTGAACCTTAGGGCAGTCTGAGATTTTTGGAAGTGGAACCCCGTGATTAGTGTACACATTCACAAGTTCCCACTCGCAGTTGTACCCAATATAAACAACCCAATCTCCATTTGCGCCTGCCTAGGCCTTACCCTTAAGCGATGGCATCTTAACGCCACATGTATCATTATCATGTGGCATCAACTTGCATAAGGCGAGGCTTCCATCGTCCTCGCGAGAGCGAGCAGGGTCATGGCGAAAAAGATAAGGGAGATCAAACTGCTCCTGAACCCTTGGGTTCTTTGTAATGATCCTATTTGTTGACGCGAGAATGGTCTTGAACAAACCTGCCATGCTAGCCGAGTTGATGACGTCGCACCGATCAATGAATTCCTCCACCACATCATCTTTCAGATCGGGGCAAGAATAACGGGGTCGTTTTCGGCCTATTCCCTCTATAGACAAGACGATCGAACAATGGCATAAGGAAGGGTGAAGGCAAATGGAGGGAGGAAGAGCATGTGATAGTAGTTCCAAATCGAGAGGGAAATGCGAATAGGCGATGGACGGTTGCCACGGTACAGGAAGAGGCGCCCCGGCCTACATAGACCTTCGTTTGGAAATTTTACAAAAGGAGCTGCCTTCACCTCACTGACATGTTGGAACGGGAACACATGTGAAGGAAACATGGTGTGAAATTTCTCATGCAAAATGCAATCTGGCCACGTTGGCCCGAGGGGCCGCATTATTTCTCGACTTTATTTCTTTAATGGCAGTTCGTTCAGCTTTTAAGAACTACTAATTGGTACTATATGCAGAGAAAACATTTAACTACTCTACCACAGTACCACAACTCCACCTCATACTAGTATCAAAAAAGAAATATAGGCCGGAGCTTCAGCGCTTGCTTGCTAAGGGCTGCCCACTTGCTTCTCACACTATCACCCTCTCTCCAGATCTAAAAAGGATGGCGATGGTCCCTCTCTCTCCCTCCTCACCGGTAGTCACAAATCCGCCAGGATCCCGTCCGCAGGGGAAGAAAAGGACGTGCAGCGTTGACACACTCGTCGTCGTGAGCGAGGTCGCACAATGACGACAATGCCGTCCTCTCAGACATAGCGCCCGTGCAGGATGGCCTCCGTCCCCAAGCTCGCTGCCGTGGTGTGTGCGAAGGACGACGACCACGAGCGAAGAAACATCCCGCCGACCCTCAGGTATGCTACCTCTTTTCGAACCATGCCCTTGCTCTATTGCCCCCATCTATCACGTCGCTGCATGTGGATCTTTTTCCACTCCACTATCTTCCCAATCTGTTATCCTCAGCTCTTCTGTCATGCAGACGAAAACCTTAATTTGCACTATTAATGGAAACTCTACTTCGTGCAAACTAATCCATGTCTGTTTTGAATAAGGAAAGGAAGGGAGAAAGTATTGCCGAAGAGACTAGGTATCGAACCCACATCTAGGTTGAAAAGGGGGAAATCAGTAGCTAAGGAACGGGTCTCGTGTCTCTTGTTTTTTTTGACATGGTCGTGTCTCTTGGATGAAAAAGGGCAGAAAGGCATGACAACGCAATAGAGAATGACCAGCTCGATCGATTTGTTTTTCTCACATAGGAAAAAGGTGGCTAAAGAGAACACAATTGGGACGTAATCCACATATGCTGCCTGGATATTGGTTGCTTTGGGCAACCATCCCTCCCTCACCACTATATGCGTCCATGGAGGTACATACTGATTGTGGATGTATTAAAGATTTTTTAGCTAAGGCATTCTAATGATGTTGCACAACTAGTATACCAACGATGAAACTTGTTACTACCTTCAGATTTTTGCACTGTTAATACTTATAGATAACATACCTCACTTTCATGAGATAAGTCAATTTTCTGTACAGTGTCACCAGAATGCCAAGGCGCTAATGTCATTTTATCTTGGTTAAACTGCACAAAAATTTATGAACAGAAGAGGAAAGGTCAAGAGTGGGCACCTCCTTCGGTTGTTTTCTTTGATTTGGTTGATCAAGTTTTATGTTTAATCGACTATCAAGATTGGGATAGCAATTTTTAGGTCCTCTCGAGTTCGAAATGATATATACCTTCAAGGTACATGGTTTCCAAAAAAAAAAATTCTATCATTAGTTAATAATGCTAGTTACCTTTAGTCTTTTGTATTTGGTTCAATGTTGTTGCACAGCTAGTATACCAATGCTGAAACTTGTTACCTTAACATTTTGTATTGTTAATGCTTATAGAAATCTTCCAGTGCTAGCTTATGGAGACCAGTTAAGTAAAACCATTGTATTGTACGCCGTAATAAAAAAATTGCTCCACTCTTGCACTAGCCACTAGATTAGTGTATATTTGTACTATACGAATGGTGTTGCATTAGCGTATGGACATATATAAGGTGTGGCAAGCTTTCCCTGAGCAACAAGTTTCAGCATTGGTATACTAGTTGTGCAACAAGTTTTAGCATTGGTACAAAGGGTGTAGAGTTCACTCAAATACTGACAGTAAAGCTAGTCATACTTTTGTTAAAATTAATGTTCATTATGTTATCAAACGAGGTCTGCATGTTTGTCTCTGTCGGATTTAGGGCTCCGAATAGCCCTTCTAGGTTCGAACTCTGGGGTGCGTGCGAAGAACTCAACTTCGCCTATCTACCTACTCGCCGTCCCACGAACTAGCTTGATGAACAGGAAAGTAAAAGAGACACGAGGCAGTTTATCCTGGTTCAGGCCACCTAGCGGTGAGTGGCCCTACTCCACTAGTGTGGTGGATTAGCCTCAAGACGGGCTGAGGATGAACTAGTACAGTGGGTGAACAACCTCCAAAGGAGTGTTCTTGCTTTGTGGTGGCGAGGAAGGTCTGAATCATCCGTACCCTTGCTGGGTGGTGGCTATCCTACTTATATAGTCGCCTTGGTCCTCTTCCCCTGAAATGTTGGCTGGAAGGGATCCCACAACGGCCAATTTCGAAGGGAGACAACTAGTACATCTTATCCTGACTAAAGGTGGTCTTTGCCTGCAAAGCCTCTGATCCTGATGCCACGGTGGGTTTGGCGATGACTTCCGTCCTGCCGTCCTAGCGATCTTGGTCTCTTTGCATGGAAATGGGTACCTTTGGCAGATTCCTCGAGACTCTGTGTCTGAGCCTGCTTCCTTAGCACCAAAGAGGAAATTGTTGTACTGCACCCGTGGCGCCCGCCTGGCCTTGGTCTTCATGGCATGTATCATGCAAACCTCGCGAGGTGGGGGTTGCATATAGTTCTCCGCTCCTCAGGAGCCAGCCAGACGAGGTTGTCCCTTCCGGATGTCTTGGCACTGTTCGCCTCGCGAGGGTCTTGAGTGTCGATACTTAAGATGGGACATACCAGGCCAAGAAGGAGCCACGCCGCGGGCAGCAGGCAGGAAAGTCTGGGTACCCTCATTTCCAGAACGCCGACAGTAGCCCCCGGGCCCAAGGCTCACTCGGACTTGGCTTCGGGGTGCAAAGGGCAAGGGCGAAGCGCCGTGGCACCCAATCGCATGCGGACCTGGTCGATGCGTGGCGCCTCGATTAGACATGGGCGTCTCCACTTCCCCACGCCACCCTGTCAACTGCTTGACTTGATGGCCACCTGTTTCTAGCACAACCCTGCTAGACTTGCACGCCGCGCCCAGACTTGTCTATCCCTCCGTCTTTCCATCTTGTGACGTTGCGGCCCTCCACCTTGACTTGGCACCTCGCCAATTTGCCTTCGCCTCCATGGCCCCTAGGTTGAAGAAGAAGAAGGTGAGAAACAATACTCCTGCTGAATCTCGACCTGACTGGGAGCCTGCGCTCGACTGGTCGACGGTGATCAACTCGGAGGGTCTAGCCAAGGTCCGGTCAACCCTCGCCACTAACTCCAATGAGTGGAAAGCGACGATGGTCTGGCTCGCTTCCTGGCGCATGGTGGACATGGAGGCCACTGAAATCCCTATCCGCATCCATGCTCGTCTAGACGAATTGGTTCCTCCTTTCTCCAATTTCTTCAATGCCGTACTTATGCATTACCAGATCCTGGCGCTGCATCTGAATCCCGCGTCCATCATCCTTGTTGCCGCCTTCGCCTTCCTATGTGAGGCCATGGTAGGCATTACCCCGTCTGTCGCCTTGCTCCGCCACTTCATCTCACTCCACCTGACCGACAGCTGATAGTGCTCGGGGTGCATGGCCTTCCAAGCTGAAGTGGCGACATCTGGCTCGGGAATCGACTTTGCGCTCCACAAGGATTTTGCTTTGTGGTGGAGAGGAAGGTCTGAATGATCCGTCCCCTTGCTGGGTGGTGGCTATCCTACTTATATAGTGGCCTTGGTCCTCTTCCCTCGAAATGTAGGCGGGAAGGGATCCCATAATGGCCAATTTTGAAGGGAGACAACTAGTACAACTTATCCTGACTAAAGGTGGTCTTCGCCTACAAAGCCTCTGATCCTGACGACACGGTGGGCTCGGCGATGACCACCGTCCTGCCGTCCTGGCGATCTTGGTCTTGTTGCATGGAAATGGAAACCTTTGGCAGATTCCTCGGGACTCTTCATTTGAGCTTGCTTCCTTAGTACCAAAGAGGAAACTGTTGTACTGTGCCCGCTGGTGCTCGCCTGGCCTTGGTCGTCTTGGCTTGCATCATGCAAACCTCGCGAGGTGGGGGTTGCATAGAGTTCTCCGCTCCTCAGGAGCTAGCCAGATGATGTTGTCCCTTCCGGAGGTCTTGGCGTCATTCGCCTCACGAGGCTTGGCCCCTCGCGAGGGTCTTGAGTGTCGATGCTGAAGTTGCGTTGTACCACGCCTAAGAAGGAGCCACGCCACGGGCCACAGGCAAGCAACTCTGGGTACCCTAGTTCCCAGAACGCCAACAGTCTCTAATGCCTGTCGATTACATTCCTGACATCATGATGTAATGGTAAGTTATTTATTTTTGTACAGTGTCACCGAATTGTCAAGGCGGTGATGGCATTTTATTTTAGTTGAACAGTGCAAAATATGCTTAAAAGAATACGAATGGTTCAGTTTTTGAGAACATACTATGTATGCCTTCCTGACATCAGCCGTTGTTGCCTTATATTTTCCTTTAGACAGGTAGTTAGAAACAGTCTTGCTACCTTTTCCCATTAAGAAATTGGAATGCCTATATTTCTAATTCTATGCTTCAACTAGTGCCACTTTTATAGAAATCACACTTTCAATATTTGTGCAAACAGGGATGCTCGATGTTAGTGGAATTACACAAAAAGTCCAAATGGTTCAACATTATGAGCATGTTTTCTTCCAAACTGTTATATCCAGTTGGAGGCCCTATGAGCTGTTCAGTACAAATGTACATGATTTGCTACTATCTTGCTACTCTTTTATTACTATCATTAGATAGTAATATTAGTGGTTTGCATGTGAATTTATTGGCATGGTGGACCTATATTGGAGATGCAGGACATGACTCAATGATTGGATGATCAATTTCAGTTGTATTGATTTCACCTCTTCCATCACTGCGAACATGGATATCCTTGGTCTGATGGAGAATATGCGCTATATTTTTGCTGTGTACCAGCAAATCAATTCAGTACGAAATTGTCTAGGGCAAAACATAACAGTATCAAATTGTCCATTGCAAAACATGACAGATGCTAAGCGGAAACGACTAGTAGAGGCATGTTTAAACCGAAAATAGAAGGTGGGTATATGTTAACTAGCTGGTTGATATTTGTGCAAACAAATGTCAGCCCGTTGCTATTTGGCGAACAAATAAAGTGAGTGTCGGTGTTCTAGGAACGGGGGTACCCAGACTTGCCTGCCTGCGGCCCAGGGCGTGGCTCACAATGCGGCCTGGTACGGCCCAGTATCTTCAGCAACCGCTCAAGACCCTCATGAGGGGCCAAGCCTCGCGAGGCGGACGACACAAGGCATTCCCTAGGACGACCTCGCCAAGCCGGCTCGTGAGGATCGGAGATATCGAGGCGAGGGGCACCTCGCGAGGTCCTCGTGACGTGAGCAGTGACGAGCAATGCCAGGCGGGTGCCAGTGGGCGCAAAGTGCCAGTTTCCTCTTTGGTGCTAAAGGAGCAGGTGCAGGCGAGGAGTCCCGAGGCATTTGGCGAAGGTTTCCATATCAGTGCAATTAGACCAAGACCAGCAGGACGGCAGGAAGGAGGTCATCACGAAGCCCACGGCGGCGTCACCACCAGAGCCTTTGGCAGGCGAAGACCACCTTTTGCCAGGATAGCTTGTACTAGATGTCTCCCTTCAAATTTGGCCGTTTTGGGATTCCTTCCGGCTCAATATTTGGGAAGAGGACCCGGGCCACTATAAATAGGACTAGCCACCACCATTGGGATCATCTGGTCCGGGAGAGATAGAGAGCTGATAAGATAGAAGGCCACACACCCACAAGCTCACTTGAGCGCAAGAGCACCTCTCCTCAGGAGGCGGTTCATCCATGTACTAGTTCTTCCTCATCCTACAAGGCAATCCATCACACCACACTGGATTAGGGTATTACACCACAACGGTGGCCCGAACCAGTATAAATCTCGTGTCTCTTGTTCATCGGATCTGACGAGCTAGGCCTAGGGTTGTTGAGTAGACGAGCTAGGGCAGAAGAAGAGATCTTCGTGCGCACCCCAAAGTTCGAACCTTAAGGGTTTTTCCGGAACCCCAGATCAGACATTTTGGCGCGCCAGGTAGGGGTGCGCTGAAACTTCCCTTCTATCGATTAGTGCTCCGTCGTTCTAGCAGTCCATGGCCGACACTCGCAGAGCCTGTGCTCAGTGACGGGCTGCCCTTGCTGCCCGCGTTGCTTAGACCGCTGCTGACGGCGGACCACCCCTCGTTCTCCATCGCCTGCCGCCAACGCCGCCACCGGTCCGGAACGGCAAGAACAGTAGGCATCATCCCTGCACCCTCTGTGCGGCGCGATGGACGCACCGCTACCCCGTCGCTGACTCAGGCGGTCTCTTCGTCCCATGCTCGGTGCGGACCTATGGATGTGCAGTCTGCGTTGCTCATGGCGCGCGAGCTCCTGCGCTACCGCCTCGTCGACGACTTCTACGAAGAGTAGCTCGACCGCATCACCGAGCTCGTCAGCGCCGCTGGGGTTCTCCAGTGCTGTCCCTCTCCCTACCTCGTCCGCCTCCCCATGAGCACGACGAGGCCCAAGAAGCTCCACTACTACCCTCGTGTCAGGGCGTCGTCCAAAACCCAAGGCATTTGGCCCCGCGGTGTGACCGCCCACGCGTGGCGCCAGTTCGTGAAGAAGGAAGCTTTCAAGAGATCCAGCAGCCCTGCGGAGGAGCACCCGCGCTCCCTCCATTGTTGCGTCAAGACCGCGCACCGCCTGCCGCGGCGGCGCGCGAGGACCAAGTCCCGCCACCCCAGCAAGCTCCGGTGTCGACAGCGAGCTGCAAGGCCCTCACCCCCGAGCTGTGCAACATCAACTAGCCTGGGAAGTTCAAGCCCGACCTGCCTCCACGCTACGACGGCACACCTGGCCCTGCGGAGTTCTTGTACCTCTACGAGCTGAGCATCGAAGCGTCCGGCGGCAACGAGAAGATCATGGCGAATTGGTTCCCCATGACCCTCAAGGATGGCGCGCACTCATGGCTCTTAAACCTGCCCACGAGATCGATCTCCACCTGGAGTGAGATGCGCGAGCAGTTCATCGCCAACTTGTAGGGCACTCGAGACCGTCCCCCGGCCGTGGGTGTCCTGCAGCGTATCAAGAAACAACTAGGAGAAACCTTTGCAGAAGTTCATCCAACGCTTCAACAACATCCGCGTCAAGATCCCCAAGGTCACGGATGAGGCCATCATCTCGGCGTTCTCAGATGGTATCCGCGACTTCAAGATGAGAGAGGCGCTCGCCATCCACTAAGATTTGTGCATGTCCTTGGATCTGTTCAACCTCGCGACTAAGTGCGCCAGTGCCGAGGAGGGGCGCCTCTCACTCGTCGAGCTCCCCACTGCTGAACCCGAAGACAAGAAGGCCAAAAGCAAGGCTGTAAAGCGCAAGGGAGCGGCACAGCTTGCAGCCGAACCAAAAATGAAGCATGGCCGCTACTACTCAAAGCCACCCAAGAATGGTCGAGCATTTTGCGCCTTCCACAACGTGCACAACCACAACACTCATGACTTTCAAGCACTCAGGGCCCTCCACGAAGAACGCGTCATCCAGTGCCCCGAGCGCGGCAGCCGTGGCTACGGCCACGTGGGAGGTCGGACCGGAGGACGCTGGGACGACCGCGGCCCTCGCCAGGAGTGGCGTGATCAGCCTCGGGAGGACTGTTAGTGCGGCCAGCCCGGTGAGGATGCCTGGAGGGATCAACCCAGAGAGGACCGTCCTCACGGTAGGGCCGGCCTTCCACCTCTACCACCGCCAAGGTGAAACGACGACCAGGACAAGGGGGCTGGGGGCTTCCAGGAGCCGCGTGGCAGCGCTTGCATCTTGGGCGGAGCGCAGGCCCCAGCTTTTCATCGGCTCTTCAAGTAGTTCGCCCGTGAAGTAAATGCGACTCTCCCCAAGCTCGAGGCTACCCGCCCACTTAGGTGGTCCAGGTGCCCCATCACCTTCAGTTTAGCAGACCAACTCAAGTGCGTAGCTATGGCTGGCGCCCTCCCGATGCTTTGCTCTCTAGTCATCAGCAATGTTCAAGTTACCAAGACCCTCATCGATGGTGGCACAGGACTCAACGTCTTGTCTATCGAGACATTCGACAGCCTCCGAGTACCCTACGATCAACTTCTGCCTACCAAGCCCTTCTCTGGAGTGACTGATGGCTCCACTACTCCCGTGGGGCAAGTTCGCCTACCTGTAACCTTCGGCAAGTGTGACAACTACCACACTGAGCTCATCGAATTTGATGTCACCCACATCCATCTCCCTTACAACGCCATCCTTAGGTATCCAGCCCTGGACAAGTTCATGGCAGTAACTCACCACAACTACAATGTTCTCAAGATGCCCGGAAGCGGCGGCATCATCACCATTGCCTGCGAGGAGAAGGATGCAGTGTGCTCACTCGAGTGCGCTTACCAGGTGGCGGCAGTCGAAGATCCGGACAGCGACAGCATCATCTATCCACCTGAGGTCGTTCCCAAGAAGAAGAAGCAGATACTGGTTCTGGAGCCTCATGAGGACGCATCACAGGGTGGCAGCACCTCGAGACCTGCACCTAGGGAGGGGCATCCTCCCTCTGACGCATAGGAAGGTGCGCCATGCGCCCTCCTCAGGCCGAGCACGGGGGATCTCCTCTGGAGGGCCTCTGACCTAGCCAATGTCACGAGGGAGGCGCTCGGGCACCATGTGGAAGAGTGCTTCGCTGCACACTTCCCTCCGGAGGCCTCAAGGCATATGTGGAGAATATGACAGCAGGGACCCACCTGGGTCATGGCAGTACGCAAGCAAGTGCCTCCATATTTCAAGCCAAAAAATTGGTTCCTCCTAATGGATTTTTGACATCTGGGTCCCATGCCATTGTCAACGTAGTCAATAAACGAGATAATTGCACAACGCTTGCCCAATTATTTGAATTTTTGAGACGGAAGCAGGGTGTCAACTGGGCTGTGCAGGGCACTCTGGGCTCTCTAGCCAACATTTTCTTTTATGTTTACCACAAGACGAGCCCAATAGTTTTTTTCTCTCTGAAAATGGCTAGCCTAGTTTCTTTTGTTCTTTTGCAGTATACCCAATCGAGGCCTACTTGCTTTGTCAGCCCTACTGGGCTACAAATCTTTCAAGACGAGGAGAGCTTCATTTGGCTTGCCCAGAAAATAGGCTATCAGTAATGGGAAATGGCATGTGCATTTTTAAAACACATCAAACTAGCAATTAGTTTCAATTTTTTTCATTTCAAGATTTTAAATTCCATTGATTTTTATGGGTGGACAATTATTTGGATCTTATATTGATATGAATGTATTTTTGAAAGTAGTTTGAATCTGACTCGAAATTTTGGGATTAAAAACAGTTGTGACCGCACTAAAATATGCAAATATTCGTATAATGTTTTAACTGTGCCCACAATATGGGCTGTAATGCTAACAAAAAGAATATGGTCTCTAAAAAATCCTTAAGAATTAGCAAATGGGCTGTAAATTATTAGAAAAAATGGCAGATGGGTTGTATGTTTTTCTCCATAGATTTGAGGCTGACATGTGCGCCTACTATAGGTTAACACGTACTTTTTCCTAAAAAAAGGTTGACGCGCATGCAACGTCGTGTCAACTTAGTCAACACACGAGAGCAGTGACAGTTGGATATCCATCCAACGGCTGTCGTGCTTCTTCAATCTCTGCCCTTCCTGCTCCAGCTGCTCAACAAGCGCCGGTGGGACTTCTTGCTCCTACCTCTCGCGGCCGGCTGTGCTGCCACGCTGGCCTCACCGCCCCACCGTACTCCCAATGCTGGCCTAGCCATCTCTCTACTCACCCAGACCTCACATTATTCTCCGGCGATGGCAGCCTCACACTGCAGCCGAAGCAGTAAACCCTCGTACTCCCCTCCGCGTGGGAAACAACTGCCAAGTCTTCCCGGCTCCTGGTCATTCCCTTCCTAGGCCGCGCCGTCGTCCACCATCCGGGTGCTCTCGACGCGGCATGGTCAACGTGGTCAATGAACGACCTCCATCGGAAGAGGACTGTACCTAGAGAGGCTGACAGCTGGGTCCACGGCCGCATGCAAGGAAGTGTCTCCTTATTACGCACAAAATAATGATTCCTCCACCTGACAGCAGGGATCCACCGGAAGGGCCACTTTATTTCGTGAAAAAAAACGTTCGTCGCTCTGAAAACTCGGACACACCAGCTATATCTTCACACCCAAGGAACTGCGTCCTTATTATGCACAAAAAAATGAATATGGCCCCTGCTATCTGGGACCCACCATAGTTAGAGCGGCTGACTTGTGGGCCTACTAAGTTGATGCGGACGGAGGGCTTTGTCAACTTAGTCAATATGAACGATTCTAGCTCCGCTGACCGTATGAGGTCAATCCAACGGCCATAATGCTTCTTCAACCTCTAATCTTCTTGCTCCAGCCAACCAAACCAGCGCTGGTCGTGCCGCCTGCTCCTGCCTCCCGTTGCCGGCTCTGCTGCCGCGCAGGCCTCACCGCCCCACCCTAGTCCCATCCCTGGCCTGGCCATCCATGTACTCACCCAGACCTGCTTCTATTCTCTGGCGGTGGCAGCCTCACACTGTAGCAAAACCAGTAAACCCTCATACGCCCCTTGGCGTGGGAAATAACGGTCGAGTCTTCCCAAGCTCCATGTCATTCCCTTCCTAGGCCTCGCCCTCGTCCACTGCCTTGGTGCTCTCAGCGTGACGTGGTCAACGTGGTCAAGGAACGACTTACATCAGAAGAGGACTGCACATGGAGAGGCTGACAGCTGGGTCCACGACCACAGCAAGGAAGTGCCTCCTTATTACGCGCAAAAAAATGATTCCTCCACCTGACAGCAGGGACCTACCAGAAGGGCTCTGTATTTTAGCTTAGCTGTATTTTGCGAAAAAACATTTTCCCCCTGACAGCTGGGACCCACCAGCTATATCTTCGGACGCAAGGAAAGTCTCTCTATATTAGGCGCGGAATAAAATGAATGCCCCCTGACAGCTTGGACCCACCATCAATAACTTCGCATGCAAGGAAATGCCTCCTTACCCTACCTAATATCCAAGACCCACCTGGTCGAAGCATACGTAGCGTTGTCATTCTGGTCGGGAACATGTACGTACATACTCGTCGATCGGTCTCTCTGCAACGATGAACCGTGGTCGAGCAAGCAGCGGCACATGTAGTAGTAGAGCCCCCGATGTAGTAGTTCAGGCAGTCCCTTCAAAACCGTGTACACATCCGTAGATCCACAGGGCAAAAAATATGGCTACGTATGTACATACGGGAGTAGTCTCGAACGCATACTCACGCATACATTCGGCCAGAGCTGGTGTACATGGAGAGGCAGTGGACGGCAGCAACGGCACCATGTTCATCGGCAGCCAAGCGGCACAGTCGGAACGGAGAAACAACGTTGTGTTCATCGGGAGGCACCTGGCTTTGACGGAATAGCCGAAACCTAGTGTGGCGTATCGCAAAACGGAGGGAAGCGGCCTTCTGCTGGACCGTGTACGGTCGAAATGGGGTCATCTTCATCAGGAAGGGTCTAGCATACCGCAAAACGGAGGAAACGGCCTTCTGCTCGACAGGCTACGGTTGAAATGGGATCTTGTTCATCGGGAGTGGTCTGGCATACCGCAAAACGGAGGAAACATACTTGTGTTGGAGCGCTACGGTCAATACGGGGCTCCTGTTCATCGAGAGGGGTGTGGCACACCGCAAAATGGGACTCCACGGGCTACTGTTCACCCACCGCCAACTTCCTCCAGCCTCCACTTGCACTGTTCATCGACCACGTCTTCCTATGCCTCCACCAGCTACTGTTCAACCAGCCCTCCATCGGCTAATGTTCAGCCATCCCTCCACGGGGTCCCGTTCATCCACCCCCAACGCCTCAGCTATGGCGGCGTCATCTCAGTGTCCTATTCATCCGGCGGCAATCGCCTACTACTAGTACCACGGGGTCATGTTCATCCAACCCCCACCAGGCACTGTTCATCCAACCCCAACCACGTACGTCTCGACTCGTTCAACCAACCCCTTGTTCACTTCTTATCAAGAGGCAGCAGGTTCGATCGGCTTCAGTAAGCAGCAGTAGAGATCGCTCGTGTTCAGTTAGCAGCGAAGGAGTCGGTCGGGTTCAGTTAGCAACAAAGGGATCGATCACTCGGGTTCAGTAACATAACTAGCTCGGGTTCAGTAAGAGAAAAACTCACTCGGATTCAGTTAGAGCCCAACGACTGGCACACACGCGTGTACGTATACGACAGAAACGTGCAAACCTCTGTGCATCGCTCCAGCCCGACCACCCACCGTAACCGGGAACTCCCCGAAATTTTCCTCGCCCTCGCTTCTACCACGATTTTATCCGTCATGGATGGGCCCAAGAATGTCATGTAGGTACTTCCCCGGCCCGCCCAGGACGAAAAGCCCATTTTCTATCATGATTTTTTGACATAGAAGTAGGAGCCCACCACATCTATGATGATACGGTTTTTTTGTCACAATTACCGCCATAGAAGTGTCATAAGCATGACAGGACAAAAATTCATTCGGGCCAAAATGTCACGGATGTGTATTTTTTTGTAGTGCGAGGTTGCTCACCCATTGTACTAGTTCATCCTCAACCTCCTCGTGAGGCTAATACACCACAAAGTAGGAGTGAGTTTTACACTACAAGGTGGCCCGAACATAGGTAAATCTTTGTGTCCTTCCTTCCCATTCGACCAGCCCACACTGCGACCTTAAGCTTTGAGCATGGTGAGCAGAGCGTTAGGGTGAAGCGGGGTCCTTCATTGGCACCCCAGATTTCCAACCTCTTCTAGAAACTTTCGTAGAATTGCGTGATATGCAAAATAAGAAAGATGTGGACAATGATATTGTGAAGTTGAAATTATTTCCATTCTCTTTGCATGATCATGCTAAAATTTGGTTTTCTTATTTCCACGTAATAGTATTTATTCTTGGGACAAATGCAAAGATGCTTTTATCATGAAGTATTTTCCTCCTGCGAATTTTTTTTCCCTTAGAAATCTGATTATGTATTTTAAGCAACTTGAGCATGAACATGTTTCCCAACCTTGGGAAAGAATGAAGTTGATGATAAGAAATTGCCCAACTCATGATTTAAATTTGTGGATGATCATACAATTTTTTTATGCAGGATAGAATTTTGTTTCCAGAAATATTTTGGATTCCGCAGCCGGTGGTACTTTGATGGATATTACTTTGGGTGAAGCTACTAAATTTCTTGATAATATTATGGCTAATAATACACAATGGCATACTGAAAGAGATCCAACTAGTAAAAGGTTAATTTTGTTGAAGAAATCGGTACTTTGAGTGATAAAGTTGATGCTCTTATGAAATTGGTTGCTAGTAGAAATGTTCCTAATGATCCTAATGATGTGCCTTTGTCTACTTAATTGAGCAAAATAATGATCTCGTAGATGTGAATTTTGTCTCGCGAAACAACTTTAATAATAATGCTTCTGGAGGTACATTTAATCCTGGGCCGTTTCCTGGAAGTTTCTCTAATAATTATGGCAATTCCTATGGTTATTCTTATAGTAGTAGTAGTAGTAGTAATAATAATAATAATAATAATAATAATAATAATAATAATGATAATAATAGTAATAATAATAATAGGGTGCCCCCTGATCTTGAGAATATTATCAAAGAATTTATCAATGCGCAAAAAGTTTTCAACACTACGATAGAAGAAAAGTTGAATATGATTGATGATAAGGATAGAAGCATTGATAGAATTACTCATGTTGTAGAAAATCTAAAGATTAAAAATTTTCCACCCAAGGTTGATATTAATGAATCAATTAAAGCTTTATGTGTTTCTATAGATGAAAGTAAGAAAAGAACCGCTATGCTTAGAGCTAAAAGAGAATTTTTCAAAAAAAAGTGTTTCTCGATTGCTTTTACAACAATGATGAAGAGATTAAAATGATTGGCGTTTCATCTATTGATTCCCTGTTTATTAAAATTAAAATTGATGATGAGGGAACTGGATCGAGTGGTCACTAACTCACTTGGTTGGTGTGAGGTGGGTGCAAGCTGATGAAGTCATGAATGGTCACTAGCTCACTGGGTTGGTGTGAGGTGTGTTTTGATCAATATGTGCCAACAAGCGGTTAGTCTCACGCTTGTTCCTCTCCACCTCTAACATGACTTTTGCTGGAGAAGGCAGATCAAGAGGATCCTCAGTAGCTCTACTACTGTTGGCTTGACTCTGAGCACGGTCAACAACGGCTTGGGTGGCGTGCGATATCCTGAGGAACAAAACCATAGTGAGAACAAGGATGGCATCAACATCAACTATAGGGTACGGAGTGCATCGCAAAAGCATAAGTCTTCCGAGTTCCTAGGATAATTTGGGCAGCATAATGGCAGTAAAGTGCTCAGAATATGAGATATCCTGTAAAGATGGGGGGGCTAGTAACACACTCAACATCATCACTCAAGGTTCTGTGATAGTACTAATCAAATGCATAGGAAGTACTCGAAAACTGGAGGGTGACTCTGATCAACCATCTTATAAGTCTACGGAATAGTAACTAGTGATCTTCATAGACAATTGAGAAAGCCTAGTTTCTTGACCTCATAGGAAAGATAGGATGACTCGTATCAGAAGGATATAAAGTATAATGAGTAATAAGAACCTTATGTTCCCTTCCACTATTAATTCCCCTATATAACTAAAGAATTTCTAGACTCAATTTTGACCATTTTGGCTTGGTAATCCTATAGTCAGTCAGGATCTAATACCAAAGCTGTCAGGACCCCGATCCTAAGTCACATCGATCTAGCATGTAACACATCATATCACTTTGCGGCCTCACGCACGGTATCCCCACGTGTACCACCTTACCTGGGTCGGGATAGTTTGCGCCTTTTGGCTCATGTATATGATGGTATCACTAGCATCCATATGACAGAGAACCCAGTCGTAAATCCAGGTGGCACTAACTTATAGGGACATGCATACAAGACCCAACAATGCACGTGTCGGTCAGCAGCGAGTGTAACCGAGTCGTATCAAGCTACAAGGACTCCACTAAAACACCGTGTGACATTTCCTCATAAGGGACAGACACAGGAGCAATGATGGACACATGTCAGTCAATCCATGTGTTCTGGAGCAGTAGCAAGCTACCATGGCTCAGTGGAAGCGCATAACAGAGGTTCCCAAGAATAAACAACTAGGTGTCGGATACCACACATACCAAGCATTTCAATAACATACACACAATATGCTCGATATGTGTAAATACAACATGACATCACAACAAATGTCTACCACTCAGAGTATTTATTTGAAAGGCTCTGTAGAGCCATAACTTACATGATATTACAAACGTGGGTCTCATGACCCAAAATTCAGAGTCATACAAGCAACAAGCACATGCGGAAGCTTATCCTGTTTGAGTACAGACAACTAGAAAGAAAGAAGGCTGAGAAGCCTGACTATCTACAAGACCCTCCATAGAATACAAGATCGTAGCTGAGGTAACAAGCTAAACGTCGAAGTCCACGCAAAAACACTAGTGATACTGAAGTCTCTCTGCAAAAATATAAATTAAGCAAACGTGAGTACAAATGTACTCAGCAAGACTTACATCAGAACTAGCTACATATGCATCAGTGTCAACAAAGGGGTAGTGCAGTTTAACTACAGCAATCCAACTTTGACTCAGTGGCTATCCTGTACTACGACTGCTGGTAACTCTTTCGAGGTGGCGCACACGAGTCCACTAATCACCACAACAATACACCACTATGGATCATCTCCCGTCTCCCTACGAGAAGGCCATCCGTAGGACTCACACTTATCTTGCACATTCTAGAGTATCCACTTTGAGTTGTCTATGACCATATAAGTCTTCCGGGTAGTACATATCCAAGGATGCGGCTATTCAAATAGATCATTATAACCCTGCAGGGGTGTACTTCTTCACACACGCTTTCACTAGTTATCGCCGTTCACACGACATGTACTCTGCAACCTTCAAGCGAAAGCCCAGCGAGGGTGTAGGCCACGACCTGACTAAGAGCACAAGACTCTAGTCCAGGTTTAGCGCCAATATAAGAACTGACCTGCAACGGAAGTTCGGCCAAAGTTTCCATTACGGCCTCAAATGATGTGTACAGAGTTCCCAAGTCCACCTCGTCGGATGGTTCTACGCTTGGTACACCCGGCCACGGTGCCTGCCGCATCAAAGCCTAACCCTCCGGTCAGTGCTAAGCACGGCCCCCAACACAACCTATAAACGCAAGAAACTAGTTGTAGCTCCTCAACTGAGATCAAGGCGATGAAAAAATTGAGACGGTCCATGGGTTTCGGGCCCAATGTGTGGTAGTAGCTGTTCTTGGAGAACATATACAGGACTCGATTCTAACTAACAGTCTCAATGAGACAACCCACCATGTACTCCTACAGGGCCTCTCATCGCTACCTTTACTAAATTGTGTTCACACACTTAGCTCTCATCATCAGAACACCATCGATTCACTCCATCCATCATCCAGATGCACCATGCCTGACACAACTCTAAGCATAGCAGGCATAACACATATAGCATGGTAAAGATCACAACAGGGGCTCAAGCAACTCCTAACCATGCTAGTAACGTTTTACTATTTACTGTGGAAAAGATAGGTCATGCAGAGGAAGTGGGTTCAGCTACCGCAACAAGTGACAGTTGAAATGTTGTTGTCTGAATGCAGTAAAAGAGAGCAGGAGCGAGAGGGTGGGATTGTATCGAAATTCTCAAAGGGGTTTGCTTGCCTAGAATATCAGCATGGTAGCACCGCTCCTCAGATAGATATACTCGGTGCCACTCGCAGGAGTAGGACCCATCAAAAAGAACAGTACTGGAGATGCGATCAATACACAGCATATGCAAAAATATGATGCATGAAGATGACATTTAGACATTATGCGGTTTGAGCTAATGCAGATAGCATTTCATTTGGATGAAGTCCATTTGAACCAATGCAAGTCCAAATTAAGCATTTTGAAATGCCATTTATGTGTTTTCACCTATACAGCAGGTATAAGTTGGTTTGTTGTAATGCCCCGGACACACCCGTTGGTGGTTATTACTCCTGGCGGGATCTAGACTTGCCCACAGATCAATACTAGTCTTTTTTGCACACTTTGTCCTCACTCGTGCACACCCGAGAGCAGCTTCCCGGTCGGTCTCCCATCCTGAAATTACTCCAAGATGAGCACGCTTAACTTTGCAGTTATGTCCAAATGGGCTTCCGGAAAAGAAGGAATTCCTTATTGATATGAGTAGTCTATCATCCCTAATAAGCCAGGCTATCACATACACCTCCACTCAGAGGAACCAACGTCCTCGTCGACCCACATGAACGTTCCCTCTTGGCACATACGTGTGTGCGTCCAGTCCGGTACATGTGCCATGCCATGTGCCACGACGGATCACAAACGCCATGAACAACATGAACACGCACCTGTCCGCAAACTTCTGTGTAATTGCGAGGGTCAGCTCTGATACCAACTTGTAATGCCCCGGACACAATTGCCGGTGGTTGTTACTCCTCGCATGCTTCGGAAAAGAAGGATTCCATATTTATATAAGTAGTCTATCATCCCTAATAAGCCAGGCTATCACATCTTTCATAAATGAAAGTATCATAAATGGATAGATTGGACTTTTCTAGTAAATTTTCATATATAATTTATTTCATTCTGAGCTACGGTTTAATTTCTATGATTTTTTTTTGAAATTTAAACACTTCTGTGGAATTTCATGAATTAATAAAACGCCAGAAAAGCTTTATTGTGTCAGCATGACACTGGCATGACATCAGTGAGTCAACCGAGGCTAACCAGGTCAAACTTGACCAGTGGGGTCCACTGGTCAGTGACTCACTTGACAAACCCGGTCAAATCCAGCACTGTTTGGGTTTGACCGTGTAATGCCCACGATGGGACTATACCTCCTACGTGTCGAGGCACGATTTAAAGGTATAAGCCCATTCTGGAATGATCTCAAGTTTGGTATCTTTGCACGACTCATGTAAAAATAGGGATGAAATTGTAAAAGGAGATAGTTGGCTTACACTCGCCACGTCACACAATACATTACATAAGCAAAACATCATTCAAAACATCACAACCCGACTACGGGTGAATATCCAAAAGAAAGATACCAAAACATAAAACCACAGGTCCGAATCGCCCCTAGTAGAAACCACTACTGATCCTCAAAAACGTGACAAGCATACGGCCACTCTCTTCCTCGAGCTCCCAGTGAAGTTCTGTCAGGACCCCGATCCTAAGTCACACCGATCTAGCTATAACACGTCATATCACTTTGCGGCCTCACGCACGGTAACCCCACGGGTGCCACCTTACCTGGCCCGGGATCGTTTGCGCATTTTGGCACACGTATATGACAGTGTCGCTAGCATCTATATGACAGAGAACCCGGGCCGATATGGCTAGTTATAAACCAAAAGTGGCACTAAATTACAGAGACAGGCATCCATGACCCAGCAACGAACGTGTCGGTCATCAACGTATGAACCCAAGTCGTAGCAAGCTACATGGACTTGAAGGAACAACGCGTGACATTTCCCCTAAGGGACAGACACAGGAACGAAGAAGGACACATGCCGGCCAGCCTACGTGTTCTGAGCAGTAGCAAGCTACCAAGGCTCATTGGAGACACTAGGAGGCATTTCCCTGTAAGATAGGCTACCAAAGGAAAACAACTAGGTGTCGGATCCCACACATACCAAGCACTTCAATCATACACGCAATATGCTCAATATGTGCAAACACAACATTGCATCACAACAGAACTCTATGACTCAAAGTACTTTATTTAAAAGGCTCCAAGAGCCATACATAACATATCCATACAAGTAGGGGTCACATGACCCAACACTCAAGTCATACAGTCATACAAGCACAAGCGGAAGCTACATGTCTGAGTACAGACAACTTAGAAAATAAAACAGGCTTGGTGTAGCCTGACTATCTACAAGGCCCTTCACAAGCTCCAGATCACCGTCTGGGTGTCAAGCTACTCGTCGACGTCAACGTCTATGTAGAACCCATCAGCAGGGGCATGGTTCTCCTCTGCAACAGTTATTAAGCAAACATGAGTACAAAGGTACTGAGCAAGTCTTACCACAGAACCTATCATACATGCAACATTATCAAAGGGGGGTAGTGGAGTTCATAGCAGAATGCCAGCTTTGACCTTGGCTAACCTATACTACAACTCTCAACAGATTGCAAGATGTTATTACGAACACGAGTCCTCTACTCACCACATCAATACACTACCGAGGATCCTCTTCCGTCATCCTACGGAAGGGCCATCCACGGCACTCACACTTATCTTGAGGCTTTTAGTAGTATCCATCAACTTGTCTATGAACTGTAAGAGCAACCAAGTAGTCCGTACCGCGAACAACGGCTATTCGAATAGTTTGATAACCCTGCAGGGCTGTAACTCTTCACACACGCTTTCACCACTTATCGCCGTTTACTCGGCGTGTACTCGGCAACCTTCAAGCGGAAGCCCAGCGGGGGTGTCGGCCACGACCTGACTAACTACTCAAGTCTCTCGTCCAGGTTTATCGCCTATTTGGGTTCCATCCGTGGGGAGATCCGGCCGGGGTGTCGCTCACGGCCCCAAACGATGTGTACAGGGTTCCCGAGTCACCAAACGGGCAACCGGTACACCGTGCCACGTACCTGTCGCATCACAACCCACCCCGAGGGTCAGCGTTGTGCACGACCTCCAGTAAGCTATAAACACCAGAAACTAGTTGCAACTCCTGGACAGAGATCAAGGGTAATTAATAAGCCGAGAGGGTCAATTAAGGATCCCAATGTGTGGTAGTAGCTGTAACTTGAACCACACATACAGATCTCAGGTCCTATGGACGATTCCAATGAAACAACCCACCATGTACTCCTACATGGCCTTTCATCGATACCTTTACCAAGCATATTCCACACTTCCTTCTCTTTATCGGTATGATCATTTCACTCTGATCCATCACCCAGATGAACCAGACCAGACACAACTCTAAGCATAGCAGGCAACATAAACAAATAGCATTGTGGATCACACATCACATGGCTCAATCAACTCCTACACATGCTAGTGGGTTTCAACTATTTACTATGGCAATGACAGGTCATGCAAGGGATAGGGTTCAACTACCGCAGCAAGTAGCAGTTCACACGTTGTTGCCTTAATGCAGTTAAAGGGAGCATGAGCGAGAAGATTGGGTTTGTATCGGATTGATCAATGATTGCTTGCCTGACAAAGTAGTTGTCGGGTACTGCTCTTCAACTGGATACGCAGCAGTATCCTCGGGAGCAGGACCTAACACAGAGAATACCGGCGATACAATCATTAACAAACAAATGCAGCAATATGATGCATGCTCATGACATGGCAAGATGCATGTGTGTTGGCTAATGCAACTAAAACCAGAAGGGTTTGAGCTTATTTGAATCAAAGATTCAAATTGAAGTTCAAACTATTATTTAAATAAGTGCATTATCATGTTTTTGATGTATACAGCAAGTTAAATTGTTCAAACATGCATGAAACCAGTGCCGTTGGAAAGATTGGATTTTTCTGATCATTTTTCATATATAAAACTTTTCCATCTGAGCTATGGTTGATTTTATATGATTTTTAGAAGTTTTGGGTATTTTCTGGAATTTCCTGAATTATTTTTAATCTAAAAAAAATCCCAGAAAAACCTTTACTTCGTCAGCATGACATCATGCTGACGTCAGTCAGTCAACAGGATCTAGTCCAAGTCAAACATGACATGTGGGCCCTGCATGTCAGTGTCACAGGTAATTAACTAAGTTAATTAGAGTTAAACTAAAACTAATTAGCTGTCGGTGGGGCCTGGGCCCACGGGTCAGTGACTAAACTAATTAACTAATTAAATTAACAGAAACTTACTTAAACTAACTAATTAGCAAAAGGTGTCCCACACGTCAGTGACCCAGGGGTAGTCAACCCCCTGGTCAAACAGGTCAAACCCGCCGGCGACGTGACGCCGGCGAGGCCAAGTACGGCGGCGTGCTTCGGAAATCGTCTACGGGGCACGGCTCGAGCTGCGGCTAGGCGCGTTGGAAAGCTCTTGCCATTGCGCGTCGGATGGTGGTGGTCGCCAGACCTGGGGTGGCCGGAGACGACGACAACAAGCTCGACGGCGGCGACCGGCGTCGGGCATGTGTGGAGATGGGGCTGCAGGGGCCTAGGTGATGCGTGCGTAGCACCTATCGCATCTACGCGCTGCGGTGAGTGTGATGGACGGGTGCCAGTGACCAAATGGTCACCGGAGCATCACCGGCGACGAGCACGGCGGCGGTGCGTGCAGGTGAGCTTCGTGCGGTGCGTTCCAGGGCAGAAGAGAGCCAACGGAGAGGGGGAGGACGAAGCTGGGCTCACAGGGGTTGCAGCAGGTGCCGGAGCGAGCTCGGGGGTGGTCGGAGCTGAGCGGGACGGCGAGGGGGATCTCCGCGGCCGGAGTTGGGGAAGAAGAGGTCGGGGGCGTCTCCAGGGCGGGCGAGCGCTCGGGGCTCGGCCTGTTCGAAGTAGTCGAGGACGGCGGAGACGACGGACACCAAGGCGGGGCTCAGGGACGACGGTGGGCGCGGCTTCTACGACGGTGCGAGCAGGATGGCGTCGGCCATGGCGCGGGGAGAGCGAGGGAGAGGAGCTGGGAGAGGGGGAGGTGTCTGCGAGGTCGGGGGCGACGTGTGTGACCGATCCAGGCTTCCAGGGCGACGAGGGGAGGAAGCAGGGCGGCGGGCAGCTGCGTGGCGCGCGGTGCGGTTGCCGTCGAGCACCTGCGTGCCTGCCTGGCCGAGCCAAGCAGCTCGCTGGAGCGGCAGCTGGGCTGGGCCGGCAGGTGGGCCGGGTGGGCGCCAGGTAAACTTCTTCTCTCTCTTTTTTTCTATTTCTTTTCTGTTTTATTTGTTTTGCAACTTTGTTCAATTATTAAAAATGCCAAAACATTTTTATTACTCATGAAACTTGTCATGCCCACTGTATATAATATGAACAGTAGGAAACATTATAGTTCATGATTATTTGAGCATTTAAAATATTTAAAAGTATTTAAATACCCAAATACAAATACCATTTGATTTAATCCAAAGCCCTAGAGTGTCCTAGAAAATTGTGCACCATTTTTAGCAAAGGTTTGAGACCAAGGCAGAAATGATGAACATTTTTGAAGGGCATTTTGGGTACATTGGAAAATATTTTATCAAACCCTAGTTGTTATAAGAGGGGTGCTGGGGTTTCTGTCATTCCCATTTCAAATTTCTTTGAAAAGTAAACATGATGCACACACCAACTAACCCTAATGCAAGTGCTAACTAGGGATGTGAAAACTCACCCCACTTAAAAGAATCGCGTCTCGAGATTCGGGTTCCTCCGGAAAGAGGGTGGGGTACTCAAGTTGAAGACGATCCTCCCTTTCCCAAGTAGCTTCACTCTCGAAATGATGTGACCATTGAACCTTGAGAAATTTGATATTGTGGCGTCGAGTGGTGCGCTCGGTTTGATCAAGAATACGAACGGGGTATTCTCGATATGTGAGATTGTCCTGGAGATCAAGCGTTTCATGGTCCACTCCGCGGATAGGATCCGAGAAGCAACGCCTGAGTTGAGAAACGTGGAAAACATCATGAACTCTGGAGAGGTGCGGAGGTAGTTCCAATTGGTAGGAAACTTCTCCTCGTTTGGCATGAATGCGAAAAGGACCGATATAACGAGGGGCCAATTTGCCATTGATACCGAAGCGATGGGTTCCCTTAAGAGGAGTAACCCGAAGGTAAGCCTTATCGCCGACTTCAAAAGTCACAGCCTTATGATGACTATCATATTGACTCTTTTGGCGAGACTGGGCTGTTTTCAATCTCTCACGAATGATGCGAACTTGTTCCTCTGCTTCCTGGATCATATCCGGGCCAAAGAATTGTCTTTCCCCGGTCTCTGACCAGTTAAGAGGTGTTCGACACCTTCGTCCATATAGAACTTCGAAGGGAGCTTTGCCCAAGCTGGCTTGATAACTATTGTTATATGCGAATTCGGCAAATGGAAGACATTTTTCCCATTCCATACCGAAAGAAATGACAGAGGCTCGAAGCATGTCTTCCAGAATTTGATTAACTCGTTCCACTTGACCACTTGACTGGGGATGGAAGGCGGTACTAAAGGAGAGATGAGTTCCCATAGCATTCTGGAAACTTTCCCAAAATCGTGAAGTAAAAAGACTTCCACAGTCTGAGTTAATCTCCAACGGCACACCATGAAGTGATACTATCCGAGAGACATACAAATCTGCTAGCTGGCTAGCGGTAATACTCTCTCGAACAGGCAGGAAATGAGCTACTTTAGAGAGGCAGTCGATAACGACGAAGATAGCATTATTCCCTTTCCTAGACCTGGGAAACCCGGTAATGAAGTCCATACCGACTTTGTCCCATTTCCATTCAGGAATAGCTAAAGGTTGAAGGGTGCCAGCAGGCCGTTGATGCTCTGCTTTGACTCGACGACAAACGTCGTAGTTAGCAATGAATTGAGCGATTTCTCTCTTCATCCTAGTCCACCAGAATCTCTGACGTAGGTCCTGATACATTTTGGTACTACCAGGATGAATCGTGAGAGGAGATTCATGAGCCTCCTTAAGAATCATTTGTCGTAGTTGTGGTTTTTTGGGTACCACCAAGCGGTTTTCGAAGTACACTACACCTCGATCATCCATAGAGAAACTTCTAGCAACTCTGCTAGCAATGTTCTCCTTGATCCGAGATATGCCTTTATCATACCGCTGGGCAACTATGATTTGATCCATAAGGGTAGGTTTCGCCACCAAGGTGGAAAGGAATCCTCGAGGAACAATGTGAACGTTAAGCTTACGAAATTCCTCGTGGAGAAGTGGTTGACCTTGCTGTAACATTAAGTTGTTACAATATGACTTACGACTTAGTGCATCAGCCATGACATTGGCTTTTCCAGGTGTGTAGGTGATTCCTAAGTCGTAGTCTGTGAGCAACTCAACCCAACGTCTTTGCCTGAGATTTAGATCCGGTTGGGTGAAGATATACTTCAAACTTTGATGATCAGTGAAGATTTCACAGCGATTACCAAGGAGGTAATGTCGCCATGTTTTGAGTGCATGGACTACAGCTGCAAGCTCTAGATCATGAGTAGGGTGGTTATCCTCGTGTGGACGCAACTGTCGAGATGCGTATGCAGTCACTTGACGATCTTGCATGAGAATGCAACCTAGTCCTTGTCGCGAGGCGTCGCAGTAGATTATAAAATCCTTGGAAAAATCTGGTGGTACCAGTACAGGTGCAGATGTCAGGCGTCTTTTCAGTTCCTGAAAACTGGACTCGCACTGTGTGGTCCACTCAAACTTTTTATCTTTCTTGAGGAGTTCGGTTAGAGGTTTGGCAACCTTGGAGAAATTCTCGACGAAGCGTCCGCAATAGCTCGCTAAGCCAAGAAAACTCCTAACTTGCTTAACCGATTCAGGAGGAGTCCAATCAAGGACGGCTTGAACTCGCTCGGGATTGACAGCAATACCCTTGCCAGAGATCACATGACCTAAATAGGTTACTTCTGGCAACCAAAATTCACATTTAGAGAATTTGGCATAAAGGCGGTGCTCTCGAAGTTTCGTCAATACCAGCCTTAAATGCTCGGCATGATCTTCCTTGTTCTTGGAATAGATGAGTATATCATCGAGGTATACCACGACGAATTTATCCAAATACTCCATGAATATAGAATTCATTAACCGAGAAAAGGTAGCTGGGGCATTGGTTAATCCGAAGGACATAACGGTGTACTCATATTGGCCATAACGAGTACCAAAAGCCGTTTTAGGAATGTCCCCATTCTTGATTTTGATTTGATGGTAGCCCAACCTCAAATCCATCTTAGAGAAGACTGAGGATCCAGCGAGCTGATCATACAGGTCGTTGATCCTGGGGAGCGGATACTTATTCTTTATGGTGACCAGATTGACAGGTCGGTAATCTACAACCATCCGCTCCGTTCCATCCTTCTTCTTGACGAAGAGGACGGGGCAAGCCCAAGGGGAAGAACTAGGACGGATGAAACCCTTTTGCAAGGACTCATCGAGTTGTTTCTTTAGTTCAGCTAATTCTAGTGGTGCCATCTTATAAGGTCTCCTAGAGGTTGGGACAGTTCCATGGATAAGATCTATCACGAACTCGACATCTCTGTCAGGTGGAATTCCTGGCAGTTCTTCTGGAAAAACATCCGGGAAGTCACGGACTACCGGGATATCTTCGAGTTCTGGTAGAGGGCTGGCATTAAGAGAGTAGAGCTGACGCTCAGCCATCCGGGTCAAGACATTGAATATCTTGCTGGATGGGTGTGTAAGTTGAACGGTCCTAGTATAGCAGTCAATCTTGGCGTAATGAGTTGTCATCCAATCCATACCCAAGATGATGTTTACGTCCGAGGACTTGAGAGCGATTAGAGATGCTAGGAAAACAAGTCTATCGACAAGGATTTCATTTCCATGGCTTACCCTAGAGGTTTGCCACTTTGAACCAGGAGTTTGAATAACCATGGAAGTAGGCATGTCACAAAAAGTCATGTTGTGCAATCGAGCATAGCTCTCAGATATGAACGAATGGGATGCTCCAGTATCGAAAAGAACAGATGCCGGATGGCAGTTGACGAGAAGCGTACCAAGGACGACGTTAGGATCCTCATGAGCTTCCTCAGCAGAGACATAGTTGACATGACCACGTGCAGTGGGGATTGGCTTGACATAATTCACCTTGCCGGTTGGCTTGCCACGGCCAACGGTTTTTCCTGGCTGGTTCTGGGAACAATCACGCATGTAGTGTCCCGGTTCTCCACACTTGAAACATGTCACAGTGGTGGTGCGTGGAGCAAAGTTGGAAGGTGGTCCTCCATAGGTCTTAGCAGGTGCAAACTGTTGAGTTGGGCGAGGCGCCTCATAGGATGGCCTCGGTGTGTACTTGGGTGGCAGAGCAGTGTTAGGAACCCACACACGACGCTTGTGAGAGCCAGAGCCGGATGAGGAACCAAAGTCTCGAGTATGCTTGCGGGTGGCCTCGAAGTCGGTCTGGCCTGTTTCAGCACTGATAGCCTTGTTTACCAACTTCTGGAAGGAAGTGCACTCGTGCAGACGTAGATCTCGGCGGAGTTCAGGGCTGAGTCCCTTGCGGAACCTCGCCTGCTTCTTGGCATCGGTGGATACTTCTTCAGGTGCATAGCGTGCCAGGTTACCAAACTCGCGACTATAGCCATCCACAGTTAAACGGCCCTGGGTGAAATTGCAGAATTCCTCCCGCTTGCGATCCATGAGACCTTCCGGAATGTGGTGTTCACGGAATGCCTCACCGAACTCAACCCAGGTAGTGACTTGTCCAGCAGGACGCATAGCTTCAAAGTTTTCCCACCAAAGACAGGCAGGGCCCTCAAGATGGTAGGCGGCGTAGATAACCTTGTCAGCTTCGGCCACACGGGCAGAGTGTAGCTTATGGGTGATACTACGTAGCCAGTCATCAGCATCCAGAGGTTCAGTGGAGTGATGGAACTTCGGTGGACACATCTTGATAAAATCGTGGATTGACACCACGTCATTCCTCTGACGGAACCCAGTGTTCTGCTCTATGCGTTCCATCAGACGGTTGGTCTCTCTCTTGTTCCGTTCTGCTTCAAGCATAACTTCCGCCAAGGAGGGTGGCTGGGGCAGATTCCCATCTCTAGCCCCACTAGCCTCACCCTGCTCCTGAGCAGCAGGAGTGCTGCGAGTGTTGACCATCCTAGGAGAACAAAACAACGGTTTAGACAAGGATGGCAAAAAATTGACATAGAAGTGCAGAATGTAATGGATGACACGGAATGCAAAGATGTTCATCCGTACGACATGGTAATATAGGAACTGCTATATATACACCAGTGGTCATACACACCATACAAAGTTTAGTACAAGCCAAGGCTAAAGTACAACTGCGGTGAAAGACGATACATCCCATCAGAGGCATTCCAAGCTCCTATACATTATTTAACTACACCTCCGGAACTCATTACACACTAAGTCATATTCCACAAGACGCGCAGGACTGTGGAAATACAACTACTACGATACTACTACAACCACGGCCTAGCTCAGACATTCGCGTAGTAATCCTCGTAAAGATTACCACCGTAGCCTAGAAGTGGAACAGATGGATCTTGAAACTCGCGAGCACTCGAAGGCTGTGGAACATAGGGACATGGATGTGGTCTCGGTACCGATGCTGGTGGTAACCGTCGCCCACGTGGAGGTGTAATACCCCCAACGTCACGCCAATCCTTGCGATCAGGCAGACGAGTCCGCACGGGGTACAAATCCCGCATGTCCAGATATCCGGCGTGCACAGCAGGTGCAAGCCATGTCAAAGTAGTCCAGTGGGCGGCTCGAGTGTTATACAGCTCCATTCTGAGGGCACGGACCTCACGGTCCCTATCCTCCAACATCTGAACATTAGTCTGAAGCAGTGGCTCTTCATGAGCAGCATCAGTATATAGACCAGTGTAGTAGCCTTCCTCTCCGGGAAGCGAGGCTGGCATGTAACAGAACTCAGTGTTCAGCAACAAAGCAGGCCTAGCACGGAGAATGGTCATCATCGAATAAGCGGCATCCTGCACTGCCATCTCGATGGTAACCCCGAGTCCATAAGACCAATGGATGGGGTCATTAGCTCCAGTATATGAGGGGTATATCCGGACTGTGCAGAAATACTGACTCTGATTAAAATCCCGGTACTGTTCCTCCACGGTGTACTCAGGATACCAGCGATAACCGGTCTCAGTCAGCACACGGACTAGCATGGCCGTGTGAACGGGCACATTAATGCACCGAGTCAAACGAACCACTTGGTGAGGGATGCGGCCAGACATCTCAAACACGAAGTAATGCAAAGGCATTAGTGTTTCTGAAAGAAATCGGGCAGCATAACAACTGTAAATGCTCAAACAAAGATTTGAGACATCATACAAATGATAGCATAGCCACTCAACAATCCATATCAAGGTTCCGGTCCAACAATCATCATACTAAAAGGATAGATACTGAACTGAGGCTTGAAACCAACAATCCTAAGAGTCTACGGATTAGTAACACGTGAACCTAGAAAGGATAAGAGGCCTAGTCCTCAATCCCCGTAGAAAGAATAGACTGACTCAGATCAGAAGGGCATAAGGTAAAGGAGTAAAAAGAGCCTTACGTTCCCGTCCACAATCAATTCCCCTACATATAACTAAGAATTTTTCTAGACTCAACATCGACCAGTTTGGCTTGAGAAACCTTAAGGTAGTCCAGCTCTGATGCCAACGCTGTCAGGACCCCGATCCTAAGTCACACCGATCTAGCTGTAACACGTCATATCACTTTGCGGCCTCACGCACGGTAACCCCACGGGTGCCACCTTACCTGGCCCGGGACCGTTTGTGCATTTTGGCACACGTAAATGACAGTGTCCCTAGCATCCATATGACAGAGAACCCGGGCCGACATGGCTAGTTATAAACCAAAAGTGGCACTAAATTACAGAGACAGGCATCCATGACCCAGCAACGAACGTGTCGGTCATCAAAGTATGAACCCAAGTCGTAGCAAGCTACATGGACTTAAAGGAACAACGCGTGACATTTCCCCTAAGGGACAGACACAGGAACGAAGAAGGACACAAGCCGGCCAGCCTACGTGTTCCAAGCAGTAGCAAGCTACCAAGGCTCATTGGAGACACTAGGAGGCATTTCCCTGTAAGATAGGCTACCAAAGGAAAACAACTAGGTGTCGGATCCCACACATACCAAGCACTTCAATCATACACGCAATATGCTCAATATGTGCAAATACAACATTGCATCACAACAGAACTCTATGACTCAAAGTACTTTATTTAAAAGGGTCCAAGAGCCATACATAACATATCCATACAGGTAGGGGTCACATGACCCAACAGTCAAGTCATACAGTCACACAAGCACAAGCGGAAGCTACATGTCTGAGTACAGACAACTTAGAAAATAAAACAGGCTTGGTGTAGCCTGACTATCTACAAGGCCCTTCACAAGCTTCAGATCTCCGTCTGGGTGTCGAGCTACTCGTCGCCGTCAATGTCTATGTAGAACCCATCAGCAGGGGTAGGGTTCTCCTCTGCAACAGTTATTAAGCAAACATGAGTACAAAGGTACTCAGCAAGTCTTACCACAGAACCTATCATACATGCAACATTATCAAAGGGGGGTAGTGGAGTTCATAGCAGAATGCCAGCATTGACCTTGGCTAACCTATACTACAACTCTCAATAGATTGCAAGATGTTATTACGAACACGAGTCCTCTACTCACCACATCAATACACTACCGAGGATCCTCTTCCGTCATCCTACGGAAGGGCCATCCACGGCACTCACACTTATCTTGAGGCTTTTAGTAGTATCCATCAACTTGTCTATGAACTGTAAGAGCAACCAAGTAGTCCGTACCGCGAACAACGGCTATTCGAATAGTTTGATAACCCTGCAGGGGTGTACCTCTTCACACACGCTTTCACCACTTGTCACCGTTTACTCAGCGTGTACTCGGCAACCTTCAAGCGGAAGCCCAGCGGGGGTGTCGGCCACGACCTGACTAACTACTCAAGTCTCTCGTCCAGGTTTATCGCCTATTTGGGTTCCATCCGTGGGGAGATCCGGCCGGGGTGTCGCTCACGGCCCCAAACGATGTGTACAGGGTTCCCGAGTCACCAAAAGGGCAACCGGTACACCGTGCCACGTACCTGTCGCATCACAACCCACCCCGAGGGTCAGCGTTGTGCACGACCTCCAGTAAGCTATAAACACCAGAAACTAGTTGCAACTCCTGGACAGAGATCAAGGGTAATTAATAAGCCGAGAGGGTCAATTAAGGATCCCAATGTGTGGTAGTAGCTGTAACTTGAACCACACATACAGATCTCAGGTCCTATGGACGATTCCAATGAAACAACCCACCATGTACTCCTACATGGCCTTTCATCGATACCTTTACCAAGCGTATTCCACACTTCCTTCTCTTTATCGGTATGATCATTTCACTCTGATCCATCACCCAGATGAACCAGACCAGACACAACTCTAAGCATAGCAGGCAACATAAACAAATAGCATGGTGGATCACACATCACATGGCTCAATCAACTCCTACACATGCTAGTGGGTTTCAACTATTTACTGTGGCAATGACAGGTCATGCAAGGGACAGGGTTCAACTACCGCAGCATGTAGCAGTTCACACGTTGTTGCCTTAATGCAGTTAAAGAGAGCATGAGTGAGAAGATTGGGTTTGTATCGGATTGATGAATGATTGCTTTCCTGACAAAGTAGTTGTCGGGTACTGCTCTTCAACTGGATACGCAGCAGTATCCTCGGGAGCAGGACCTAACACAGAGAATACCGGCGATACAATCATTAACAAACAAATGCAGCAATATGATGCATGCTCATGACATGGCAAGATGCATGTGTGTTGGCTAATGCAACTAAAACAAGAAGGGTTTGAGCTTATTTGAATCAAAGATTCAAATTGAAGTTCAAACTATTATTTAAATAAGTGCATTATCATGTTTTTGATGTATACAGCAAGTTAACTTGTTCAAACATGCATGAAACCAGTGCCATTGGAAAGATTGGATTTTTCTGATCATTTTTCATATATAAAACTTTTCCATCTGAGCTATGGTTGATTTTATATGATTTTTAGAAGTTTTGGGTATTTTCTGGAATTTCCTGAATTATTTTTAATCTAAAAAAAATCCCAGAAAAACCTTTACTGCATCAGCATGACATCATGCTGATGTCAGTCAGTCAACAGGAGCTAGTCCAAGTCAAACATGACATGTGGGCCCTGCATGTCAGTGTCACAGCTAATTAACTAAGTTAATTAGAGTTAAACTAAAACTAATTAGCTGTCAGTGGGGCCTGGGCCCACGGGTCAGTGACTAAACTAATTAACTAATTAAATTAACAGAAACTTAATTAAACTAACTAATTAGCAAAAGGTGGCCCACACGTCAGTGACCCAGGGGTAGTCAACCCCTTGGTCAAACAGGTCAAACCCGCCGGCGACGTGACGCCGGCGAGGCCAAGTACGGCGGCGTGCTTTGGAAATCGTCTACGGGGCACGGCTCGAGCTGCGGCTAGGCGCGTTGGAAAGCTCTTGTCATTGCGCGTCGGATGGTGGTGGTCGCCGGACCTGGGGTGGCCGGAGACGACGGCAACAAGCTCGACGGCGGCGACCGGCGTCGGGCATGTGTGGAGATGCGGCTGCAGGGGCCTAGGCGATGCGTGCGTAGCACCTATCGCATCTACACGCTGCGGTGAGTGTGATGGACGGGTGCCAGTGACCAAATGGTCACCGGAGCATCACCGGCGACGAGCACGGCGGCGGTGCGTGCAGGTGAGCTTCGTGCGGTGCGTTCCAGGGCAGAAGAGAGCCAACGGAGAGGGGGAGGACGAAGCTGGGCTCACAGGGGTTGCAGCAGGCGCCGGAGCGAGCTCGGGGGTGGTCGGAGCTGAGCGGGACGGCGAGGGGGATCTCCGCGGCCGGAGTTGGGGAAGAAGAGGTCGGGGGCGTCTCCAGGGCGGGCGAGCGCTCGGGGCTCGGCCTGTTTGAAGTAGTCGAGGACGGCGGAGACTACGGACACCAAGGCGGGGCTCAGGGACGATGGTGGGCGCGACTTCTACGACGGTGCGAGCACGACGGCGTCGGCCATGGCGCGGGGAGAGCGAGGGAGAGGAGCTGGGGAGAGGGGGAGGTGTCTGCGAGGTCTGGGGTGACGTGTGTGACCGATCCAGGCTTCCAGGGCGGCGAGGGGAGGAAGCAGGGCGGCGGGCAGCTGCGTGGCGCGCGGTGCGGTCGCCGTCGAGCACCTGCCTGCCTGCCTGGCCGAGCCAAGCAGCTCGCTGGAGCGGCAGCTGGGCTGGGCCGGCAGGTGGGCCGGGTGGGCGCCAGGTAAACTTCTTCTCTCTCTTTTTTTCTATTTCTTTTCTGTTTCATTTGTTTTGCAACTTTGTTCAATTATTAAAAATGCCAAAACATTTTTATTACTCATGAAACTTGTCATGCCCACTGTATATAATATGAACAGTAGGAAACATTATAGTTCATGATTATTTGAGCATTTAAAATATTTAAAAGTATTTAAATGCCCAAATACAAATACCATATGATTTAATCCAAAGCCCTAGAGTGTCCTAGAAAATTGTTCACCATTTTTAGCAAAGGTTTGAGACCAAGGCAGAAATGATGAACATTTTTGAAGGGCATTTTGGGTACATTGGAAAATATTTTATCAAACCCTAGTTGTTTGAAGAGGGGTGCTGGGGTTTCTGTCATTCCCATTTCAAATTTCTTTGAAAAGTAAACATGATGCACACACCAACTAACCCTAATGCAAGTGCTAACTAGGGATGTGACAAGTTCTGATCCATCTCCTGCATCATTCTCAGCTGAACCTGCATCTGGTGTTGTAGTTTCTATGAGACACGAGGACTCAGCAATCCCATAACCATGGGTATCAAGACTAGAAAATCTTTATGGGTAGGAAGAGGTAAAGTGGTGAGGTTGCAGCAGCGGCTAAGCATAATATGGTGGCTAACTTACGAGTACAAGAATAAGATGAGCATCTACGCAAACGGTCGCAACTAGTAGTGATCGCTAAAGATCCTGAACTACATACGAGTCAAACATAACCCCACCGTGTTCTCTTCTCAAAGTGAAAAGAGGCAGTCACGGTTACTCACACAGTTGTGTGTTTTACTTCGGATCCTCTGTCAAGTTTTCTACAACCGGACATTAACAAATTCCAATCTGCCACATAACCGCGGGCATGCTTTCGAAAGATCATAACCCTGCAGGGGTGTCCCAACTTAGCCCATCACAAGCTCTCACGATTAGCTGAAGTGATAAATATAATATCATCACCCCTTATCTTAGGGAAAATCCGATCAGGCTCGGCATCCCGGTGCACAAGACATTTCGACAATGGTAAAACAAGTCCAGCAAGACCTCCCGGCGTGCCGACACCCTGATAGTAGCCGCGCGTATCTCGTCTCAGGCCACAACCGGATGGACGATTATACGAGTAAAACCAAACCTCGAGTTTTCCCGGGGTGGCCCCGCATACTCCCTGTTTGGGACCAACACCATCAGCACTGGCCCCCCCTGCTGTGTAGAAAGAATCCCCGAGGGTGCGACCCCCTATGCAAATTTAATTAATTAATTAAGTTGTTATTATGAGGCAAATTAAAAACCAATGTTGGGCCTTGCTGGAGGAGTTTTATTCAAAGACGAAATGTCAAGGGGTCCCCATCCACCCATCGTGTAAGGAACGCAAAATCAAGGAACATAATGCCGGTTTATCGGCGCATAAGGTGGCATGAGTGGAACAAAACACCGAGCAAAAGGCCAAGCCTTCCACCCATGCCCAGTATATGGGTGTGTTAAAAATAATAATAGATATTGTGATATTCAAACAACAAGTTCCCTCCTGGAACGAATCTTCATCTTCACCTGCAACTAGCAACGCTATAAGAGGGGATGAGCAAGCGGGTAACATAGCCAAACAGTGGTTTTGCTAGGAAGGTGTCAAAAGGTTAGAGGTTTCATGGCAACAAGGAGAGGCTGACATAAAAGATGGGTAGCGCGACATGTAACGATAGCATCGACAAAACTAAGCATGGCAATGGTAGTAAAGGTATCCAAGGGTATGATCATATTGCCTGGGATTCCGCGAGGGAGAAGAACAAGTCCATGAAGTAGATGGAGCAACATAGTCGAGCGAATCCTCACAACTCCGGAACGAAACCGAAGCTAACAAGAGAAGAAACCGGAAAGAAGCAAACAACACGGTAAACACACAAGCATAAACATGGCATACGATGCACATCCAAGTATGATGCATGTCCGGTTTAATTATGCATGGCATGGCAATGTGCACAAACAAGTACTACAAGTTAAGTGGAGCTCAATATGCAACGAGTTGCATATTGACGAAACACCACATTTTAATTATTTAATTGACTCTCGTTTATTTACAAGACAAGATTAAATGTTTGTTAACATGGCAAGAGGTGAAGCAAGAGCAAACTACCTATTTAGGCAAGTTTAAATGAGGCCGGAATAACAAACAACAATTCCGGAAAACCCCATATGCATGTTTAGTAATTTTAAGCAAACAACAATTCACACATATAATGTTGTTAACATGATGCGGATGACATGATCAAGTCTATGCAATTTTAAGTAAAAGTTAACATGAAGAGATATGAAGTATTGTCACCATGGTGGAAAGAAAGGGTGCCACAGCAACGATCCGAAAATGATGCAACGGCAACATCTCGGTTCCGGTAGCTCGTTGAGAGACCGGTGCAAAAGAAAAGGTGGCGTGAGCGAGCGGAACAAGATGAAAGGTGGGGTGATCCCGTCAGCGGGTTCCCACTAGTCGGCGACGAGGCAACCGAGGAGGATGACAAAATATGAAACGGGCACGGTGCACACAATGGAAACATCTCATACAACACAGCAAGCATTCGTCCACGGGTCATCGTCTTGGGGTTATACCTTCAGAACATTCGTTTCGGGGCGGTTCGAGTCGTCGAGGGACGTAGTGGAAGTAGTGGAAGTAGTCGTTCTCGAGGCGGTCGTTGTCGAAGTTGTTGTTCACGTTGCCAAAAGGAAGTAGTGGTACACGGCGATGGTAGTCGAACTTGACGCTTGCATTACACGGTTCTTCGGCGACGGTAGTCGTTCACGTTGATGTAGTGGGAAGTAGTTGTACACGGGTCTTCGGACTTGCCGGACTCGGTTCTCGCGACGGTAGTGGTACTTGACGTGTCGCCGTGTAGGTGTACTCGTTTCGAAGATGAACATGACGTCGAGTGTCTCCGAGGTCGACGGTAGTGGTACTTGGCGTTTCTCCTTGTAGTCGAACTTGACATCGGGCGTCGAGGTACTTGGCGGGTCGTCGTGGTACTCGATGTCTTGACGATTCCGGTGACGACGATAGACATCCGTGCGTAGAGGTACTGGCAGTTTTGTGTAGTCGACCTTGTCGGTCTTGACGATCCAAAACAAAGCAACAACAGGCCTCGAGTGGCAGCAGCAACGAGGCGTTGGAACAGAAGGCTGAGGAAGATGTGGCGCTGGGCTGGGACTTGGCGCGACCCACGCACTGGCGCTGGTCAACGCGGGCAGTTGGACGAAGCGGGCGAGGAGGCAGGGGCTTGGCGACTCCGCGATGCAGGGGAGCTTGGCGCGAGGCTTCGGTTCCTTGTCTCCCTTCAAGACGAGGACGAGGCAGGAGGTCGGGCAAGGAGGAGCTCGGGCGGCTCAGCGTCGCGGCTGACGCAGCTCGCGAAGGAGGAGCGAGGGTGGCGAACGGGCGCAGGCTCCATGGCGCTGGAGAGGAGGGGGCGCGGGCGCACGGCGCTGGAGAGGAGGGCGCAGCGTTGCGGCGCTGGGGCTCCAGGCGGCGCACTGGAAGAGCGAGTGGAGGGAAGGGACCGAAGGGAGGAGGGGCGAGCGACTGGCGGCGCATCGGGAGGATGAGGTGGAGATGGATCGAGGGGAAGGGAGATGGGCCAGCTAGGGTTGCGAGGGGGGAGAGGGAGGCTGGGCCTCGGGCCGGCCTGGAGGCTGAGCCAAAAGGAGGCAGCGGCTGGAAAAATAAAATAAAAAAGGGGTCTTCGCGTTTTCAAAAAAAATAGAGAAAGGCAAAAGGAGAGGATAGAGGTGGAATTCCAACAAGTAACATATTTTCTCGGGACAGAAAATATATAGAGGGTTTAATAAAAAAGGTTGGAAAGGGTTTAGAAGATACAATTCAAATAAGTTTGAATAAAACTCAAACTATTTGAATTTGGAAGCAATTTAAAAAGAGACCAAAAGAGATCAGATTTGAACTGGCAGCCTAATAGCATGATTTATGGGAATAATCGGAACATCCATGGATAAAGTAAAATTGCAACTCAATTTTACTAAAGGCTCAAAGGAAGAAAAAGGAAGTTGAGTTGGATGTAAGTAAATTGAAGAACGGTGCAAATGTGTTCTTGGTGATTCCAAACTAATGGAAGATTTTTATAACAGCTCCTTAATATTAGGAGGATATGTTATAAAGAGAAGTCATCCTTCCCTCAATTTAAATAGACCGAAGGTCCACACGATTTATTTAAGTTGAGATGCAAAAATTAAAGACATGATGCCATGATGACATGATGCAAAGCAAAAATAATAACACAAGCACAAATGAAACACACGGGAGAACCCGGAACATCTGGAATCTCTGGAATCTTCTGGGACGTCGGTCTTCGGGCGTCACAACTCTCCCACACTAACAGAGGATCTCGACCCGAGATCCTAGAGATGGCACTGGGTAAAAACGAAAAAGAAGAGGTAAAACAAAGTTGCTTCTTCGACAAACGAGTGAAACCACGAACCTGAGAGGATGACCAAAATGAAAGAAGAATACAACGGAGATGAACGTAGATGAAACACTCCGTTAGAAAAGAGGAACAAGGAACATTATGAGAACCTTGTAGGTTGAAACACATGAAACAAGTGCTTACGAACCAAAAGAATAAGAAACCGCAATGGTATATCCAAGGAATAAGAATGATATAATTTGGACAACACTCCGACTGAAAATGGAAGGAATTAACAAGAACTTGAGAAGATGGGATGATACTTGATGAAATCAACAACACACTGCCTCCGGAACAATTAAAAGAATGGCAGAATGGGTAAGAAAGATTCATACAGCACTCCGGTTAAAAGACAGGCAAAACTTGATAAGATGAGAGAATTAGAATGGAGGTCACCACACTCCTGTTAAATAGACAAGCAAGGGAAGAATATGATCTTTATAAAAATGAGATGATGGTCAAAGAGAGCAATATCACAATGCCTCCGGAATGAAAGAATAGAATAAATATCCATGAAAGAAATGAACGGTGAAAAAAATGACAACTTCTCTCAAAATTGAATTTGAAAGAGCGTCCTTACGAAGAAGGGTTGAACGAAGTTGTTGAAAACAACCAATCAACAAAAAGAATAAGCTTGATGTGGGCTTATGGAAAACATCTCAAAACTATAAGGTGACAACCGGCCACTGACAAAAACATTTGATTGGATTGAGATCAGCAAGGAGATGAAAAACTTATTTCACCGGAATGATAAATGAAGAACTTGGGTCATTTATAAGCACCATAATAGCAACAATTCTTAGGGAAAGCTTTAGGTGAAATACAACCCAAGATAACTCCAATGAATAAATTGAAGGGTTGAAAAGATCTCCTGAACAAGGAAAATGATGGGTTTAAAATCTCAGTCCTGACATCTTGTGAATCATGAAACATGAAGGAAAATTGTCAAAAATGGCATACCACCATCTCCAACAATAAAGGTAGAAAGAATTGCACTTGGAAAGCATGAAGAAGAATGCTTGAGCTCCAACAAGAATCTTGATGAAGACTTCGAGTATGAATTAAATGATGATGAACCACCATGAGAACTCCGGTAATGAAAGCATGAGAAGTGAAAGATGAAAAGAATAAGATTCAAGGCCTGCGGTGAATTAGATGGAGGTTTGAAATGATATAATTGAAATAACTTGGAGCTGCGGAAAACAAGATGAACAACTTAGAACCAAGGATAAGGTATGCTGAACAAGCTTCGAAGGGATTAATCACCTTGAAGGAATAAGAATAAGAATTATGTCATGCATATCCTTCACCAATTGAAATTGATGGCAACCAAAGGATTTGGCATCCTACTTATTCTCGTTGGGAAGAATTAAAGAGAGATCTAGCACAAGCTTGGGTAAATCTTCAACGAAGCACCGGTAGGATTGTGAAAAGAACAAATGAATTAAAACGATAACAACGGAAGAGTAATCTTGAATGAACCACCGTACGAATATGGAGACGAATGAAGAGACATCAATGAAGAATATTTGGAGGACAAGTTGAAAACTGAGAACGAAGAAATATTCTGAAATGATGGCCTTCGGAGGATCACAATGGAAAGAATCCATGAAAGCTTCGGAAGGGTATAAAAGAATTCCTCACAATCGGAACAATAATGAGGATGGCATGAAGCTAGAACCATGAATCTTGGAAGAACGGATAAGGATTCAAGAGGAACTCGTCTTCGGGTCTTCAAATCTGAGAAGACGATGAGATACACCACCATGAATTGTATAGGCCCTCCGTAATGAAGAATTAAAAGGTTGAACCAATGATGAAAAAGAATTTGAAAGTGATCTTGGAGAAGGCATGTGACTTATGGGAATCATTCTTACGTCACACTTTGAAAAGAAGTTCAGAATAACTGCAGAAAAATTAGAAGAGTCAGGTAAGATCCTGGGAAAAGACATGTGGGTTAGGGCCCACTCAAAGAAAATCACCGTTGGAAAAGATTGCTTAAGAGATATTGCACCGGTTGAATTAAATGTCTTGAATAAGACGATAATCCTCAAAATAGCTTGAACGGATTAAGAATGGAAACACGAATCTTCCGAGATATCTTCAGCACTCCGGAGAAGAATTAGAGAGTTGAATAAATAAGAGAGCCTTCGGATAATAAATTTCAACATGGGAAAACATGTGAAACAAGAGGAAGGATATGATCAACACCAAGGCTTGAATTAAATCCACCGGAGAAGAAACGCGAATGGAACAACGATAAACTTGAAGCTCCTGAGCATCTTCCTGAGAGATCACCGGATAATGAAATTGAACGAAAGAATGAAGAAACATGATAAAATGGATATTTGATTTGAGATTTCCTACTCCGAGAAGAAGAAGGGTGGGAGGGTGGGGAAAACAAAGATAACTTGGGATGAATGAAACAGACAAATCGTCAGATTTCTCAACGGCGTCCATATGGAATAACTTGAAGAGAAGGCACACCGGTTGAAAAAGGATTAACATGAAAATCTCGATGGTCAAGAAGAATTAGCACTCACATATAAATATGAGAACACCGATTAGGAAAGGTATGGAATCAACATTTGACATCGAAGCAACTCGAATACCAGAATCAAAACAAAAATAAAGGATAGATATGTTGTAACATAATCTTCACAATATCATCCGAACAGAGAATTGAATGAATGAATTCCGTAGGTACATCAACTTGTCGAGAAGCCACTTGGAAGAACAAAAGGTAAATAAAAACAATAAGGAGCAGATAGAACACATACAAGATAGAAGCTTCGTTCCACATATTCGTGCTAAAAGCTTATGGAACGTGTTACAAAAGGGTTTTGCAATCCCCGGATCAGCATAGCCAAGGACCCTTTAAGATGCAACTCCCGATCGGAAAAAACGCCCATAAAACCACTTCACTCAATGTAGAACCCTGTCGGGGAAACTGATCGCCCACGAGCACCTATGGGACCGGCGCCCCTTTTCGGTACGACAGGGTGCGGAGGATGCACGAAAAGCGGATCGAGGCGTACACACGAGCAGTTTACCTAGGTTTGGGCCGCACGAATGCGTAAAACCCTACTCCTGCTTTGATTAGTATTGTGTTCTTGCTCGGGAGCGAGGAGAGCTACAGTTCAGTCTAACCGCTAGCAAGAACGAGCGTGGGAATGATCGATGATCGGAACCCCCACCTACGTTGCGCATGGGCCTCCTTTTATAGGTCAAAAGGGGTCACCGACAGGTGGCAACACAGATGGGGGTAAAAAGGTAAAAAAGGGTGGTAGTTGAAAGTGTGTCCCATACCTAACCCTGACGGTAGGGGACAAGGGCATTAAATGCCCGTCGCCGTCGCCCAAACAGTGGAAAAAGTGGCCGTCAGGGGCGCCACCATCCGCCACGACGGTGGCCTTGTCATCGCTGCTTGCCACCGTGTACCCCAGGCTGCACAGCCTTCCGCCACGTGCGCCTAGGATGACCCCAGGGCGACACGTGGGCGGATGCGCTGGAGCGCGGGTACTGAGTGGAGGTTTGCCGCGGCCGTTATCTTGTCGCTTCAGTGAGCTTGTCGCTCGCCGGGCCTTGCCGCGACGCGTGGCGTGCTGCGGCAAGTTCCTTGAGATGCCTTTGATCGGCCTTCCCGGCAAGCTCCTCTTGCCAGGGTCTTGTGCCTTGAGTGGTTTTGTGCCTTGAGTGGCCATCCCGGCAAGCTCCTCTTGCCGGGGTCTTTTCTTTTTGTCTTGAATACTTTGTTCTTGAATGGCTACAAGGGAACCACGGAGGATCTTGGCGGTCGCCTGGCAAACCTTGCCGCGGAACGCTGCAACTGCCCGTGCACAAGTTCGGGATTCTAAGGTACCCCTACTTTAGTACACCGACAGGAGCCCCCGGGCCTGGGCCATACACGGTGCAAAATAGTGCACGGGCACGCGCGGCCTGCGGCACGCCGTATCCCACTCCATATCCAACCCGCCCTCCCTTAACGACACGCGTTTAATGCGGCGTCGTGGGGGAGATCGTGGCCTATTTCTTTAATTGGAAATGCGGAACGTCCGCCCCTTCCCCCTTATAAGCAGGGGAAACAAGGGCAGTTCGTCCATCTGCCCGTTGCTTCTTCAATCCTCAGAAACCTCCGCCGCTCCCCTTCTTCCCGAAGGCCGAAAGAGAGCAGCGCTCCGTCCTCCGTCACCACCAGCACCACTAGCACCGTCGTCTTCCTTCACCGCTTCCTCCATGGCTCCGAAAGGCGAGAAGGGGAAAACTAAGAAGTCGGTCGAGGCGCTGCGGCTCGCGGCGATGCGGAAGAAGAAGGCGGTCTTCCCCCCCAAACTTGACGCGGAGGAGCTGAGGGATTCCTTCTACCTTTTCTGGTCGAGGGAGACGAAGGCGCATCCGCGCACCAAGGTACCCCGACCGTAGCTTGCGAGATGTTCCCGAATGGCTACGCATTCTTTGCTCTGTTCTTCTACCGCGGGCTCTGCCCGCCCTACTCTGAGTTCTTCTGCGACTTTATGAACACCTACGGGTTCCACCTCCTTGACTTCACCCCCAACGCCGTTTTTACCATGGCCGTTTCCGCACATCTGTGCGAAAACTTTGTCGGAGTCTTCCCAAATGTAGCTCTTTTCCGCCATTACTTCATGCCCCGAGTTGAGAGGGGAGAGCCTCTGTCTGGCGGAATCTCTTGGATCTCGAGGACCCACAAGAAGGAGGCGTATCTGAAGGGAGAGCTTCGCGGCAAATGGGATGAGTGGAGAGCCAACTGGTGTTGGATCGTAGAGGATAACCCGCAGCACTTTACTGCCCGGCGCCAAGCCCCAGTAGTGCGCGGCGACGACTGGAGCAACTTGGCCCCGGAGGATAGTAGATTGAAGATTGCCACTACCCAGATCCTTCGCCTCAGGCTTGCCGGGCTGACCGTAGGCGCAGTTGGAGCGGACTTTCTCCGCCGCCGCATCGCCCCCTTGCAGGAGAGGAAGAGGCCCGCCTGGGAGTTCGAGAACGCGGCAGATATCATGAGGCTGCGCCCGGGCCTTAATTATAACTTCACCGTCTTGGAGCTCAACGCAATGCTCCAGGCGTTGTTCAAGTACGACTCCGCCCACCCCGAATGGTTCACGTTGCCGAGGGGCGTAGTTCCGCTGTGCAACAGCTCGTCGCTCTGTGGCATCCGCGCATGATGCCGCTGTGCGACTCCCACGGAATCGACCCCACTTGGCAAGAGCCTTCCGACGAAGCCGTGCAGGCGTTCTTCGACAACTTGGTGGAACAGCCAGTCAAACCCGACGAGAAGAAAGGCCTCACCCGTGATACCACTGACCAAGAGATGGCATATATTGCCACCAGGCTGGAAGAGGCGGCGGCAGCTGCGGCCGCGGGCGAGTTCGGGTACACAGTGGAGGAGGCAGAGGCAGCGGAGGCGAGAAGCCTCGCCGAGCAGGAAGAGTTTCTCAAAGTGGGGAAGCTTGCCAGGAAAGTTGCCAAGACAAGTGAGCCTGCCGAGCAGGGCGCCGAATCGAGTGGGCCTGCCGAGATGGGCGCTGAGTCGAGCGGGCCCGTTTGGGACACGAGCGGCTCGCTGGAGATCGGCAATTCTTCTTCCTCGTCCTCAGGCAGCTCGCCGCCACCAGCAGAGCCTCCAGCTCCGCGAAGGCGCCTCCGCAAGGCCGGGGACATGACGGAGCGGCAGACGGGCCAACAGCCGCAGCGCCGCGCAGCGCGCACCACTGCGGCAAGCAGGGCTGCCACGGGAGCACGTCGTGCTTCCGCGGCAACTGGAGCGGGATCTTCTCGGACTGGCGCCTCTGCTCCCGCCGCCCCTCGCTCTTCGGCGGCAGCCGGAGCGGGGTCTTCTCAGACCACGGTCCCTGCTCCCGCCAAGCGGCCAAGGGAGCCCACTCCTCCGCCTCCTCGCGCCGGGATGCGTGAGCCAGATTTTCATTTCTCCGCGCTCAGCTCCGACGAGGAGGAAGAAGAGTAAGTCTTCGCTGTTCTTGTATTTTTTGCTGTTTTGTCTTGTATCTCTTTTGCATAACTCTGAACCTGTTCTTTTAAGAACTCTGGCCCAGAGGGCGGCGAAGAGGGCCAAGGTCCCTGTGATTGTCATCGAGGACGAGCCCGCCGTGACAGCAGGGGGTGCGCCTGAGACAAGCTTGCCGGACCCGTCAATTATCCTTCAGAGCAGCCCCCAGCGCAGCCCCCAGCGTAAGTGTGGTTTGTCTTCTGCTGTTAGGCGCGTGTGAGCGCTTCTTCTTTACTGACGCCTTGTCGTTGATGCGTGTAGGAGCAGAGCAGCAGCACTAGGTGCGCCAGGAGACCGCCCCCGATGTGCCGCAGGCTTCGACCACACCGCCAAGGGGAAGCTCTCCGGCAAGGGAGAACACTCCGCCAAGGGCGAGTACCCCGCCAAGGGCGAGCACCCCGCCAAGGGCAAGTTCACTGGCGAGGGATAGCACCAGCGGCCCTCCGCCGGCGGAAGCTACAACCACGCCGCCGAGGGAGAGCTCCCCGGCAAGGAACCTCGCCGAAGAGCCGGCCCGCGCAGGTAATCCCTTTGCTTTAAAAATTCCCCTTGGGCTTTTCTTCTTTGGATTCTTCTTCTTGGATATTTGCTTGTCTGTTTGTCTTGTCTTTTCCTCCGTCAGACCCGTCCGCAGCCAAGCCAATGGAGACGGAGGCGGTTGCTGACGACGCCGCCGTTGCCGACGAAACGGTCGGCGCAGACGATCCCGCTGGCGCAGAGGCCGACGAGGCTGCCGCCGCAGTAGCTGGCGAAGGGGCCGGTGGTCGTACTGACGGCCCTGAGGCCGCAGGAGCGCCAGGCGCTACACCGGCCACCGAGACCTCCGCCGCTGCCGCAGCCCCCAGCTCCGAGGAGCCCGAGCCAGGCGCCTACATAAAGGCCAGCGACGACGTCTTCATCCAGCTCCCTTGGGCGTCCATGTCCAGGGCGCCAGTCGAGGGAGAGATCTTCGACGGGGAGGTGCTTGCCTCCGCCGGGCTGAAACTTGTCGACGTGCCAAGCAGCTGCAGCGAGCCCGAGGAGGAGCGGGTGCTGCGCAAGTCGCTATCGCTTTACCGCACCCGGTAAGCCAAGCTGGAGTCCCGAGAGGCTCTGGCTGCCAAGGCGGGAGCCGATATCGAGAAGCGTGCAGAGGAGCTCCGGGCCATCAACCAAGCAGCTCTCCGGTGCTTGGCAGAGGAGCGGGAGCAACTTGCCGAGGCGCAGCAGGCCTTCATCTTGGAGAAGGCTGAAGTGGAGGAACAGCAGCGGCTTGCCGCTGAGAAGTTGTCCACGCTGGAGGGCGAGCTGGCGCAGCGGAAGGTTAACGTCGACGGCCACGAGGAGGAACTTGCCGCGCGCGAGCAACCCCTTGGCGGAGCTCTCCAGGAAGCGAAGGACGCTGCCGCAGCCGCCGAGACCGCCAAGAAAGAGTTGGAGACGATGGTGGCGCAGCTGGAGGCCAACCTCAAGATGAGCGGCGAGGAGGTTGCCGCGCTCAAGCTTGAGCGGGAGAAGGATGCCCACAACCACTCGGAGCTGCAGGTCCGCCTCGCCGATAAGGGCAAGGAGCTCACCGCCGCCAAGGACTCCATCGCCGATCTCGAGCTGAAGCTGGCGACCTTGACCCAAACGCTGGACGGCGCCAAGGAGCGGGAGGCGACCCTGAAGGATGAAATCAGGGCCGAGAAGGCGTTGATGGCGAGCGCTGCCGTCACCCAAAACATCTTCAGGGAGAACGCGAGCTCTGGACGGAGGGTCTTGTCAACGCCGCCGCAGACATCGACAAGGTGCTGGCGCTGCTGGGGGCGGAGTATCTCGGGTACTCCACCGACGAGAACCTCCACCCCAGCTCCAAGCTCACTCTGTTCTTCAGAGGTGTGGCGACGGCCCTCCAGGAGCTCCAGGAAAGGATCCCAAGTCAACTGGCGGACGAGTCGCGTAAACTTTGCGCGGGCGCCCTGCAGAAGGTGTTGGTGAAGGTGGCCTTCCGCAATCCAGGCCTCATCCTCACCAACGTCCTTAGGTGTTTGCCGCCGGACGCCGACCAAGAATAGCTCAAGGCCCTTGTCGCACCCATTGTGGACAAGGTGAGTGGCATCAAGAGGGTCGAGGGCGACCGCGCGGACTAGTCTTGTCCATTTTCTTCTTTTCTTCGTCGATGTTAACCATGTTATGAAAACAGTCTATTAGAGCTGCGACAAGTTGCTTTGTAATATAACTTTATTTTGGGTAGTAATTGCAATGTTATTTCCTTTACTTGATTCCCTTGCTTTGTATGTCTCTACCCTACGCTTTTAGGGAACTTGCCGGCGTAGGCACCTTTGCCGCGAGCACTGAGTGCGGGACTTCAGCAGCCTGCTGGCGGTGCCGTTGCCGACAAGAAACCTTGTCGCAACTAGTCGCAGCACACTTAGGTTGTTGAGTGAACTCGAAAACGAAGTAAGGGCGCGACACTAATTGCAGCACACTTAAGTCATTGAGCGTGCTCGAAACAAAGTAAGGGCGCAGCTAGCCACGAGTTGGTTCCTCCGCGCACAGGTTTTCCATACTAAGTACGGTCGTTCAAGGAAGATAACTTAGAAAATTTAAAATTTTGATTGCTCAAACTTTGGCAACTTAGCTTTTGTGTCGTTCGCTTCCCGGCAAGGCAAAGCTTTCTTGAACGGCGCTTGGTCCATACCACTATCTTCTACCACTATCTTCTCCTCCCACCCGGCAAACTTGTGGGCGAGGCAACCTTTCTCTGCTTGAGAAAAAAGAAGGAAGAGAAAACATAGATATGGAGCCCTTGGGCTCGTTATTGCTTACCGGGGGTAGGTGCTGCACAAAGTGTGAGATAATACATGCAAGAAAAATAGAAAGCATGGAATGACAAGTTGTGCGGGGCACATGAGCTTTACTGATGCACGGGGTCTGCGCCCGGCTTTGTACAAAGGATTACATGCAACCGCGGCAAGACTTGTACAAAAGGTGGTTGCCGGAACGGGTCACGGCAACCGCGCCTTATGGGTAAAACTTACGAAGATGCTCTATATTCCAGGAGTTGCTCACCGGTAAGCCATCTTCGGTCTCAAGGCGGACTGCGCCGGGCCTAGTGACTTGTTTCACCCGATAAGGGCCTTCCCACTTCGGCGTCAACTTGTTGGAATTCTTGGCGGACTGAACGCGCCGAAGAACAAGGTCGCCTTCCTCCAGACTTCTGGCATTAACTGTGCGGCTATGGTAGAGGCGCAAAGCTTGCTGGTAGCGAGCAGCTCGTACAGCAGCCTGAAGACGGTCCTCCTCAAGGAGCAGCGCGTCATCTTGTCACAGCTGCTCTTGCTCGAGCTCATCGTAAGCGAGCACTCGAGGTGACCCGTATACGAGTTCCGTGGGGAGAACTGCCTCCGCTCCATAGATTAGAGCGAAGGGTTTCTGTCCAGTTGCTCGATTTGGCGTCGTTCTGATCGACCAAAGAGCCGCCGACAGCTCCTCGATCCAGTTCTTTCCGCAATTGTGCAGCCTGTCGAAAGTCCTGGTCTTGAGGCCACGCAGCACTTCAGCATTTGCCCTCTCCGCTTGACCGTTTCTTCTCGGGTGAGCAACAGAAGCGAAGCAGACCTTGGCGCCAAGATCTTGGACGTACTGCACGAAGGTGCGGCTCGTGAATTGCGTACCGTTGTCGGTGATGATCCTGTTAGGGATCCCGAAACGGCAAACAATCGACCTGAAGAACTTGACTGCTGACTGTGCGGTCACCTTTCTCACTGGTTCCACTTCTGGCAACTTTGTGAACTTGTCGATTGCAACGTACAAGTACTCAAAGCCCCCGACTGCGCAGGGAAAGGGGCCGAGGATGTCGAGCCCCCAGACCGAAAATGGCCAGGATAAAGGGATCGTCTGGAGGGCTTGAGCTGGCTGGTGTATCTGCTTGGAATGGAACTGGCACGCTTCACACTTGGTTACTTGTGTAGTTGCATCCTGGAGGGCTTCTGGCCAAAAGAAACCTTGCCGGAATGCTTTGCCGGCAAGTGCTCTTGCGCCAATGTGGTGACCACATATGCCTCCGTGTATTTCTGCCAACAGCTTATGTCCATCTTCTCGGGGAATACACTTCAATTTCACACCGTTGAGTCTTGTTCTGTACAGTGTGTTGTCGACAAACTTGTACATACTTGACTGCCGGGCTACTCTCTCCGCTTCTTCTTGCTCTTCGGGAAGTTCTCCTGTTTGGAGAAAACGGACGATCTGCTGCGCCTATGCTGGAGCTTGTGGCTCGACAACAAGGACTAAAGGCACATCTGCTGCTACGGGAACATCCGCTTCTACGGCGAGAACTTGTGTCTCAGCCGGAGCTTGATGTTCCCCGACAAGCTTGCCGGAGCAAAACTTGTCGGGAGCGTCTGCTTCAACTGTACAAACCCTAGGGCTTGCAGGAGCAGACTGCTCCTCAGCACTCTTAGTGTTGATCTTGGGGACCTTGTTGGCGGCGGCTTCGGGAAGCTCTGCCGGAAGATAGTCACCAGAGATCAACTTCCTCTTCTTGCTCTGCCCAGTTAATGGTGTTCCGGATGGTTGAGTTAGCTTGAGCACAAAGATCCCTGGTTCCACAGTTAACTTAAGTGCGGCGCACTTTGACAGGCCGTCGGCGATGTCGTTTTGAGCTCTTGGAACATGCTCCATTTGTAGGCCGTCAAAGTGTTCTTCAAGCTTCCTCACTTCATCAACGTAAGCTTCCATCATTGGGCTCTGGTAATTCTTGTTCACTTGTCGGACGACAAGCTGCGAGTCACCCCTGACGATCAGCTTCTTAATCCCAAGGTCTGCCGCGATTCTGAGACCGGCAAGCAACCTTCATACTTTGCAGTATTGTTTGTCGCTTGCTCCTTGGGAAAGTGCATCTGGACTACGTACTTGAGGTGCTCTCCGAAGGGTGCGACAAGCAGTACACCAGCCCTGGCGCCTTGCAGCGAGAAGGCACCATCAAAGTACATTAGCCACTCTTTGCTTGCTTCCTTGACGGGGATGCTCGTTTCTGGAATTTCTTCATCTGGTGTTGGCGTCCACTCCGCTATGAACTCTGCCAATGCTCTGCTCTGAATAGTAGAAGTGCTTTCAAACTTGAGGCCAAAGCTTGACAGTTCCAATGCCCACTCAACAATCCTGCCTGTTGCTTCTGGATTTTGCAATATCCTTTTCAGCGGAAAGTGTGTGACAACTGTTATCTCATGTGCTTGGAAGTAATGACGCAGCTTTCTCAAGGCCATGAGAAGGCCGAAAAGCAACTTCTGCACATGAGAGTACCTTGATCTAGCCCCCTAGAGAAGAGAGCTGACAAAGTAAACTGGGCGCTGCACCATTTTCTTCCGTACCTCCCCTTGCATCTACGCAGATCCGTCCTTGTCGGGGCCAGAGGTTGCCGGGGAAGCTCCTTGCTTGTCGCTGGATGTGCTTGCCGCGGTTGCCGGCTCATCATCCGCCTCCCTCTCCGCTACTAACGCAGCACTAACCACTTGATTGGTTGCCGCTAGGTAGAGCAACAACTTCTCTTGTGGTTTAGGTGCGACAAGTATTGGAGTGGAGGACAGGTACCTATTCAAGTCTTGTAGCGCGGTCTCCGCTTCCGGAGTCCATTTCATTGGACCTGCCTTTTTCAAAATTTTGAAAAACGGTAGGGCGCGCTCAGCTGACTTAGAAATAAACCTGCCGAGAGCAGCCATGCAACCGGCAAGTCTTCGTACATCCTTGACACGCTTCGGTGCTTCTATCTGCTTAATGGCCTGAATCTTGTCGGGATTGGCTTCAATTCCCCTCTGAGACACAAAAAACCCGAGAAGCTTGCCGGAGGGGAATCCAAACATGCACATCTCGGGGTTGAGCTTGAGCTGGATCTTGCGCAGATTTGCAAAGGTCTCTTCCAAATCTTGTATCAGGGTTGCTCTATCCTTGCTCTTGACCACTATGTCATCCATGTATGCTTCTACATTTCTGTGAATCTGTGGCTCAAAAGCTGTATGGACCACCCTTGCAAATGTTGAACCAGCATTCTTCAAACCAAAAGGCATCCTTATGAAACAGTAAGTGCCACATGGAGTGATGAATGCGGTCTTCTCTTCATCTTCTTCTGCCATGAAGATCTGATGATATCTTGAGTATGCGTCAAGAAATGAAAGCAGGTCGCACCCGGCCGTGGAGTCAACAATCTGGTCAATGCGCGGCAAGGGAAATGGGTCTTTTGGACAAGCTTTATTTACATCGATGAAGTCAATACAAAGCCGCCATTTCCCGTTTTCCTTACGCACGACTACTGGATTGGCCAACCACGTTGGATGGAGCACTCCTCTGACAAGGCCTGCTGCTTCCAACTTCTTGATTTCTTCTGCTATGAACTCCTGGCGCTCCACTGCTTGTTTCCTGACTTTTTGCTTGACGGGTCGCGCGTGAGGACAGACGGCAAGCTTGTGCTCAATCACTTTCCTGGGAACACCGGGGATGTCGGACGGTTGCCATGCAAACACGTCGACGTTCGCCCGCAGGAAAGCAACGAGCGTGCTTTCCTATTTAGGGTCAATCGTGGCACTAATGGTAAAAGTACCACCAGTGCCGTCCTCCTTGGCGGGCACCTTCTTTGTCTCTGGTGGAGCCGCCATCGTCTTCTTACTCTTGCCGGTGGAGCTCGATGGTGCGTCCTCGACGGCAGCGCAGCACTCCGAAGAGGTGCGTTTGCCGGAGCGGGCCCCAGAGCTTTTGCCGGACTTGGTCTTCTCCTTCCCCCCGGGAGCTTCAGTGGCAAGTGTCTTTCTATTCGTTGCGGCTGCTGCTTCCCAGTAGATCTTGTCGGCGCTGATAAGGGCATCTTTCTTGTCGCCAGGGACAGAGATGATGCTTATCGGGCCGGGCATCTTCAACATGTTGTAAGCATAGTGAGAGGCAGCCATGAACTTGGCGAGCGCTGGAAGGCCAAGTATTCCATTGTAGGGCAATGGAAAATCAGCAACGTCAAAAGTGACTTTCTCAGTCTTGAAGTTTAGCTCCCCGCCAAACGTCACTGGCAGCGTGATCTTCCCCTTCGGCTTGCTCCTTCCCGGGTTAATTCCTTGGAATGTGTCGGTTTCTTCGAGATCGCTGTCGGGGATTTGGAGTTTGTGAAGCACAGTGGAGGAGATTTGGTTAAAGCCGGCCCCGCCATCAACTAACATCTTATTGAACTTGAGGTTGCGGATGGTTGGTGAAATCAACATCGGCAAGCACCCGACTGCAGTTATGCGATCAGGGTGGTCCTCAATGTCAAAGACGATAGGCGTGCTGGACCACTTCAGAAGTTTGCGCGATTCGACGGGCGGTTCCGCTGCATTGACTTCCCGCACCCATTGTTTGAGTTGACGGTGTGAAGTGTGCAGAGAAGCACCGCCGTCAACGCACAAAACTTCTATGGCTTTCTGAAACTCCTGCTCGCTGGTCTCTCGATCTTCCATGTCCTCGTCGTCGTCGTCGTCTTCATCCTTGTCGTGGCCGCGGGGAGGTCTGTCTCCTTGCCGCTGCTTGGCCTTGCCGCGGCGTCCTCCCCGGCCGTTGAATGGCCGCTTCTTTACGGATCCCTCACCGCCTCCTTGGGCCTTCTCCTTGTCGCACCGCTCGTACTCAGCCTTCTGCTGCTCGACAAGTTGCTCGACCTCTTGTAGTTCTGGAGATCGTGTCCCTTGGTGCGGTGGATCTTGCAGTACTGCTTGTCGGTGACGTCCTGCTTGTCGGTGGCCGCCACAGCCTGGCAGTTGGTGCATGCGGCAGTCTCCTTGCCGGAGCTACCAACTTGGGATTTCTTGGCGCCAGCCTCCTTGCCGGACTGCTCAACGACTAGCACTTCCTTGTTGTTCTTCTTTCTGTTGTTCCGCCGCCGGCTTTTCTTTGCCGAGGCGGCTTCCTCGCTGTCTGATCCCCCTGCTCCCGTATCCTCTCCGGGGAGTTTCCTCCCTTCTTCAGCGCGTGCACACTTGTCGGCCAGGGCATACAGCTCGCTGACGTCCCTGATCTTGCACATCGCCATCTCCTCCCTCATCCTGCGGTTAGGCACGTTCTGGTGGAACGCGCTAATAACCGCGGCAGGGTGGACGTCTGGGATGTTGTGCTGGACACGGCTAAACCTCTGGATATATTTGCGCAGGGGCTCTCCTTCCTTCTGGGCGAGCAGGTGAAGGTCACTCTCCTGGCCATGAGGTTTGTGGCCACCTGTAAAGGCACCGACAAACTGATGGCAGAGATCTGCCCAAGAAGAAATGGAGTTGTCCGGCAAGTGCATGAGCCAGGACCTGACGTTTGGCTTAAGCACCAGCGGCAAGTAATTGGCGAGTATCTTCTCGTCTCGTCCCCCAGCAGCCTGCACCGCGATGGTGTAGATGCTGAGGAACTCCGACGGATGTGTCTTGCCGTCGTATTTCTCCGGTACATCGAGCTTGAAGTTTTTCATGCTGGGCCACTAGACTTGCCGCAGCTCACGAGTGAACGCAAGGCAACCTACCGCGTACGGCAAGTCGCCTGGTCCCCCTGGCGCGCGCATGTCAACGGCGGGCCCAGCGTGCTGGTTGGATTGACGCCGCGCTTCTCTTCGGCGCTCGATGTGGGTTCGAGCGTCCTCTTGTTGCCGATCGTCAAGAACTTGGCGCTGATCGCGGCGAGCTCGCGGATCTGATGACGCGGTGGAGACGTTGTTGATGTTGATCCGGCGAGTCGGCGATTTTGGCCTTCGGGGCGGAGAGTGCACGGTGGTTGCACCCCCACCGGTTTTGTCTCCATCGGCCCGCGCCTATCTAACTTGCCGCGGCCGTGACGCGCTCGGCTGCTGCGGGGTGTCGCCGTTGGCGAAGGCGATGAGACTCTGGATGGTGGCCCTCCAGTCGTCGGCCTTGGCTGCCGATGGAGGGAAGTCGAGGAGCAGTTGAGCTCGTGCCAGAGCTTCTGTTGGAGTGGCGGGTAGCGGTGGTGAGCGGTGTGAGGAGCGGGATATGCTCTGACTTCTAACTACGTTAGAAGGAGCAACTTCCGTCCCGGCGACCGTGCCTTGCTCGTGCCAGCGTGCTGGTGCGCACGCTGGCCCTGAGCGTCCCGAGATCCGCCAGCTTGTCCTTGGCCCAGCAAGCGTATGGTACCTTGAGTACCACGACGCTGTCGTTCCCGCGCCTCCTGAGAGGGGCGTGGTGCATGTACGGACGCCGAGGCTTTGGAGTGCGCGTGGTCGTCCGCCTTGTCTTTGGACTTGGCGGCGCCGTGAGTTCCCTCGTCGGCGTCCGTTCTTCCGCCGGCGTCTACGCCACCAGCCGTTGGCTCCGGCGGTGGTGGGATCAACGCGGACGGACCTGCTGCCTCTGAAGCCTTCTTCTTCGGCGGCATGCTGATGGAGTCGATGAAGTTGATTAAATTGGTGAGGATCTAGCCTGTGTGGACGCCGGATCAGGTTCACGCAACCTCGACGCGACCCCTACCTGGCGCGCCAAAGATGTCGGGGAAACTGATCGCCCACGAGCACCTATAGGACCGGGGCCCCGTTTCGGTATAGCAGGGTGCGGAGGATGCACGAAGAGCGGATCGAGGCATACACAGGAGCAGTTTACCCAGGTTCGGGCCGCACGGGTGCGTAAAACCCTACTCCTGCTTTGATTTGTATTGTGTTCTTGCTCGGGAGCAAGGAGAGCTACAGTTCACTCTAACCGCTAGCAAGACCGAGCGTGGGAATGATCGATGATCGGAACCCCCCCTACGTTGCGCATGGGCCTCCTTTTATAGGTCAATAGGGGTCACCGACAGGTGGCAACATAGATGGGCGTAAAAAGGTAAAAAGGGTGGTAGTTGGAACAGTGTCCCATACCTAACCCTGACGGCAGGGGACAAGGGAATTAAATGCCCGTCGCCGTCGCCCAAACAGTGCAAAAAGTGGCCGTCAGGGGCGCCACCATCCGCCACGACGGTGGCCTTGTCATCGCTGCTTGCCACCGTGTACCCCAGGCTGCATAGCCTTCCGCCACGTGCGCCTGGGATGGCCCCAGGGCGACACGTGGGCGGATGCGCTGGAGCGCGGGTACTGAGTGGAGGTTTGCCGCGGCAAGAACCTTGCCGCGGCCGTTATCTTGTCGCTTCTGGGAGCTTGTCGCTCGCCGGGCCTTGCCGTGACGCGTGGCGTGCTGCGGCAAGTTCCTTGAGATGCCTTTGATCGGCCTTCCCGGCAAGCTCCTCTTGCCAGGGTCTTGTGCCTTGAGTGGTTTTGTGCCTTGAGTGGCCATCCCGGCAAGCTCCTCTTGCCGGGGTCTTGTCTTCTTGTCTTGAATACTTTGTTCTTGAATGGCTACAAGGGAACCACGGAGGATCTTGGCGGTCGCCTGGTAAACCTTGCCGCGGAACGCTACAACTGCCCGTGCACAAGTTCGGGATACTAAGGTACCCCTACTTCAGTACACCGACAAACCCCGAACTCCATATCATGCACTCGTTGGAAGAATGCCTAGAACTACTAGATGAACCCACCTATTAATTTCCGAAAGTTTCTAGTTATGCAATCAGGTGTTGGGGATACAGGGGAAGCACCGCGCACTCAACTCTAATCCTACATCCAGCTGTATCCATCCTTCAACACATAACCAATTATCTCCGGAAACCGTTTACCTCGGACCTTCGAAACGCATCTACTATACAAGCTATGGCAATACTCCCGAACTACCTCCCCAGTACTGGGTGATGTCGGGGTTATCTTGCCACTAACCGCATAGGAGATTTTCCGATGTCGGCCATTTTAAGTATTCCAGAACTGATGCGACATATTTGTGACGACAACTCCTCGGAGCTCAACTCCCCGGGACACTGCCACAACCCTAATGTCAGGAGGCATCGAGAACAATGTTCTCGTCACAAAGACATCGGAACAATCCAAACAATACTCGCGTGATCCTAAAAACAAATTGGTGCATTTTTGAGAGTAGAAGAGACAAAAGTAATCGTCAGGAGTCCTCACCAGAGTGAAAAGGGATGAGGAGCAAAATAAATCCTACTCTCCGATATATATATATATATATATCGGACTCAAAACATTTTCATGTGTGTGTCTAGACTCAACCGTCGACGATTCGTTCAATCAGTGGGGCTTCTAGGTCGGAGAAGGCTCTGATACCAACTTGTAATGCCCAGGATGGGACTATACCTCCTACATGTCGAGGCACGACTTAAAGGTATAAGCCCATTCTGGAATGATCTCAAGTTTGGTATCTTTGCACGACTCATGTAAAAATAGGGATGAAATTGTAAAAGGAGATAGTTGGCTTACACTCGCCACGTCACACAATACATTACATAAGCAAAACATCATTCAAAACATCACAACCCGACTACGGGTGAAGATCCAAAAGAAAGATACCAAAACATAAAACCACAGGTCCGAATCGCCCCTAGTAGAAACCACTACTGATCGTCGAAAACGTCACAAGCATACGACCACTCTCTTCCTCGAGCTCCAAGTGAAGTTCTGATCCATCTCCTGCATCATTCTCAGCTGAAACTGCATCTGGTGTTGTAGTATCTGTGAGCCACGAGGCCTCAGCAATCCCATAACCATGGGTATCAAGACTAGCAAAGCTTTATGGGTAGGAAGAGGTAAAGTGGTGAGGTTGCAGCAGCGGCTAAGCGTAATATGGTGGCTAACTTAGGAGTACAAGAATAAGATGAGCATCTACGCAAATGGTCGCAACTAGTAGTGATCGCTAAAGATCCTGAACTACATACGAGTCAAACATAACCCCACCATGTTCTCTTCTCAAAGTGAAAAGAGACAGTAACGGTTACTCACACAGTTGTGTGTTTTACTTCGGATCCTCTGTCAAGTTTTCTACAACCGGACATTAACAAATTCCAATCTGCCACATAACCGCGGGCACGGCTTTCGAAAGATCATAACCCTGCAGGGGTGTCCCAACTTAGCCCATCACAAGCTCTCACGATTAGCTGAAGTGATAAACATAATATCATCACCCCTTATCTTAGGGAAAATCCGATCAGGCTCGGCATCCCGGTGCACAAGACATTTCGACAATGGTAAAACAAGTCCAGCAAGACCTCCCGGCGTGCCGACACCCTGATAGTAGCCGCGCGTATCTCATCTCAGGCCACAACCGGATGGGCGATTATACGAGCAAAACCAAACCTCGAGTTTCCCCGGGGTGGCCCCACATACTCCCCGTTTGGGACCAACACCATCAGCACTGGCCCCCCTGCTATGTAGAAAGAATCCCCGAGGGTGCGACCCCCTATGCAAATTTAATTAATTAATTAAGTTGTTATTATGAGGCAAATTAAAACCAATGTTGGGCCTTGTTGGAGGAGTTTTATTCATAGACGAACTGTCAAGGGGTCCCCATCCACCCATCGTGTAAGGAACGCAAAATCAAGGAACATAATGTCGGTTTATCGGCACCTAAGGTGGCATGAGTGGAACAAAACACCGAGCAAAAGGCCAAGCCTTCCACCCATGCCCAGTATATAGGTGTGTTAATAATAATAATAGATATTGTGATATTCCAACAACAAGTTCCCTCCTGGAACGAATCTTCATCTTCACCTGCAACTAACAACGCTATAAGAGGGGCTGAGCAAGTGGGTAACATAGCCAAACAGTGGTTTTGCTAGGAAGGTGTCAAAAGGTTAGAGGTTTCATGGCAACAAGGAGAGGCTGACATAAAAGATGGGTAGCGCGACATGTAACGGTAGCATCGAGACAACTAAGCATGGCAATGGTAGTAAAGGTATCCAAGGGTATGATCATCTTGCCTAGGATTCCGTGAGGGAGAAGAACAAGTTCATGAAGTAGACGGAGCAACATAGTCGAGCGAATCCTCACAACTCCGGAACGAAACCGAAGCTAACAAGAGAAGCAACTGAAAAGAAGCAAACAACACGGTAAACACACAAGCATAAACATGGCATACGATGCACATCCAAGTGTGATGCATGTCCGGTTTAATTATGCATGGCATGGCAATGTGCACAAACAAGTACTACAAGTTAAGTGGAGCTCAATATGCAACGAGTTGCATATTGACGAAACACCACATTTTAATTATTTAATTGACTCTCGTTTATTTACAAGACAAGATTAAATGTTTGTTAACATGGCAAGAGGTGAAGCAAGAGCAAACTACCTATTTAGGCAAGTTTAAATGAGGCTGGAATGACAAACAACAATTCCGGAAAACCCCATATGCATGTTTAGTAATTTTAAGCAAACAACAATTCACACATATAATGTTGTTAACATGATGCGGATGAGATGATCAAGTCTATGCAATTTTAAGTAAAAGTTAACATGAAGAGATATGAAGTATTGTCACCGTGGTGGAAAGAAAGGGTGCCACGGCAACGATCCGAAAATGATGCAACGACAACATCTCGGTTCCGGTAACTCGTTGAGAGACCGGTGCAAAAGAAAAGGTGGCGTGAGCAAGCGGAACAAGATGAAAGGTGGGGTGATGCCGTCACCGGGTTCCCACTAGTCGGCGACGAGGCAACCGAGGAGCATGACAAAAGATGAAACAGGCACGATGCACACAAGGGAAACATCTCATACAACACAGCAAGCATTCGTCCACGGGTCATTGTCTCGGGGTTATACCGTCGGAACATTCGTTTCGGGGCGGTTCGAGTCGTCGAGGGACGTAGTGGAAGTAGTGGAAGTAGTCGTTCTCGAGCCGGTCGTTGTCGAAGTTGTCGTTCACGTTGCCAAAAGGAAGTAGTGGTACACGGCGACGGTAGTCGAACTTGACGCTTGCATTACACGGTTCTTTGGCGACGGTAGTCATTCACGTTGATGTAGTGGGAAGTAGTTGTACACGAATATTCGGAGTTGCCGGACTCAGTTCTCGCGACGGTAGTGGTACTTGACGTGTCGCCGTGTAGGTGTACTCGTTTCGAAGATGAACTTGACATCGAGGGTCTCCGAGGTCGACGGTAGTGGTACTTGGCGTTTCTCCTTTTAGTCGAACTTGACATCGGGCGTCGAGGTACTTGGCGGGTCGTCCTGGTACTCGACGTCTTGACGATTCCGGTGACGGCGGTAGACATCCGTGCGTAGAGGTACTGGCAGTTTTGTGTAGTCGACCTTGTCGGTCTTGACGATCCAAAACGAAGCAACACCAGGCCTCGAGTGGCAGCAGCAAGGAGGCGATGGAACAGAAGGCTGAGGAAGATGTGGCGCTGGGCTGGGACTTGGCGCGACCCACGCACTTGCGCTGGTCAACGCGTGCAGTTGGACGAAGCGGGCGAGGATGTAGGGGCTTGGCGACTCCGCGATGCAGGGGAGCTTGGCGCGAGGCTTCTGTTCCTTGTCTCCCTTGCAGACGATGGCGAGGCAGGAGGTCGGGCGGCTCAGCGTCGCGGCTGACGCTGCTCGCGAAGGAGGAGCGAGGGTGGCGAACGGGCGCAGGCGCCATGGCACTGGAGAGGAGGGGGTGCGGGCGCACGACGCTGGAGAGGAGAGCGCAGCGCTGCGGCGCTGGGGCTCCAGGCGGCGCACTGGAAGAGCGAGAGGAGGGAAGGGACCGAAGGGAGGAGGGGCGATCGACTGGCGGCGCATCGGGAGGACGAGGGGGAGATGGATCGAGGGGAAGGGAGATGGGCCAGCTAGGGTTGCGAGGGGGGAGAGGGAGGCTGGGCCTCGGGCTGACCTGGAGGCTGAGCCAAAAGGAGGCAGGGGCTGGAAAAATAAAATAAAAAAGGGGTCTTCTCGTTTTCAAAAAAAATAGAGAAAGGCAAAAGGAGAGGATAGAGGTGGAGTTCCAACAAGTAACATATTTTCTCGGGACAAAAAATATATAGAGGGTTTAATAAAAAAGGTTGGAAAGGGTTTAGAAGATACAATTCAAATAAGTTTGAATAAAACTCAAACTGTTTGAATTTGGAAGCAATTTAAAAAGAGACCAAAAGAGATCAGATTTGAACTAGCATCCTAATAGCATGATTTATGGGAAGAATCGGAACATCCATGGATAAAGTAAAATTGCAACTCAATTTTACTAAAGGCTCAAAGGAAGAAAAAGGAAGTTGAGTTGGATGTAAGAAAATTGAAGAACGGTGCAAATGTGTTATTGGTGATTCCAAACTAATGGAAGATTTTTATAACAGCTCCCTAATATTAGGAGGATATGTTATAAAGAGAAGTCATCCTTCCCTCAATTTAACTAGACCGAAGGTCCACACGATTTATTTAAGTTGAGATGCAAAAATTAAAGACATGATGCCATGATGACATGATGCAAAGCAAAAATAATAACACAAGCACAAATGAAACACACGGGAGAACCCGGAACATCTGGAATCTCTGAAATCTTCCGGGACGTCGGTCTTCGGGCGTCACAGACCGGTGGTGGGGCCCGCTGTCAGTGGCAGTGAGGTGGCTAATTAGGGGGGGGTTAGCCCTAATGACGCACCACATCGGTTGGTCCGGGGTTCCGCCGGCGGCGACCAAAACAACGGGGGACGCTCACCGGACTTGAGCTACAGGCGGCGGCTGGACACGCGGAGACCACGAGGAGGTAGCCCGCACACGTGTGCATCTAGCAGTGCTGGGTTCTACCTTAGGGTGCGTTGACTGCAAATTAATATTATCCTACACGCAGAACATCCAAGAACATGCTAAGGGAGATGGATCGCAGATCGTTGCCACTAGATATGCAGTGCATGCAACGAAAGTAGAGGTGAGGCAGCGCGTTCCCAGAGTCGTCTCCTCCTTGCCAGTCTCCCACGTAGCCGATCGGATCCCACGAACAGGTTCGCCGGAGCGGCGCAAGTGCACCGCCTCTAATGGTATCCGTGCATGCAGGAGGAACATCGTGCGGCGGACTGCTAGATCTGATCAAACAATCGGCACCGAGTGGAGGTGGCTAGTCGCAACACATGCAAATCCCTAACGATGGCGCCGAATTGATCAACTTGATAAGTGTGCCGCACCTCCACTACATATAGGCATCCGTCGCGGGCTCAACACTTGGGCCTCGCACGGATCATAAAGCCCAAAGTCTACTAGGTCACGTTCCAAGTCTAGCTTGGATCACATCGGACCAGCGTCCTCCGAACCGACCTCGTAGGTTCCTTCCCTTAAGCGTGCGACCCCTTAGGTTCAAGTTGGCTTGGTCATAGTTCGGATCACCTCCGACTTATACGGTTGGTAGCGGCCTCTAGCAAGGCATGCCGGCCACCAAGCAGACTATGAAGCTAGTTAGGCGAACCTGTACAATGTGTCACACTTCTGTTCCCTTTACCACACGATACATGTTGTTGGGATCAAGGCGAGACTATCATCCTTGTGCTAGCCCGACCTCTTTCTTGTTCTAGTGATGCCGACCCAAACCGGATTATCTCCTAATCCTTGTCACATGGCCATGCTTATCTTGGTCGGATCACACAAGGGGCCCAGATTATATCTTTCCTGATCGGAGGGGCAAGTCCCATCTTGCTCGACCATGTCTCGCAAACATGGGTCTGCACAAACCCGAAACCTCCTTCGTAACTACCTAGTTATGGAGTAGCGTTTGGTCGGCCAAAGCAAGTCTGTCACCATCCCGAGTAAATTCTTCAGCTCAGGTCTTAGGACATAGAACGTATGTTGTACTAGAGACTCACAGATGACATGTCGCTGTGTCTGTCCAATCCGATATTCATCCAAGCTTGGATCCAGTCACCTCGGATCCAACCTATCAGATCCATGCAGTTCGGCAGCATCACATGCTTCATGCCTAGTGAGACAAAGCCATCTAGTGTATTGCATGGTAGTCTAGTCTGAAGTGTGCCCACACGTCAGTTATGACTAGGGACCATTTGGGATGTATCATACAAAACAAGATCTCACAAAAAATTCACGTACTTGCCAACAAGTATACTTGATTACATCCAAGGACTATATTTATGCATAAACACATAGGAAATATCATCATACATGATTGCCTCTAGGGCATATCTCCAACAGTCTCCCACTTGTACCGGAGTCAATCAAATAGACATCGTATGTCCATAGCTCTAACGTGCCCCTCATGCTTGGGTTGTGGAAGCGGCTTAGTCAATGGATCTGCAAAATTTGCATTTGTGTGAATTTTGCATAACTCTATATCACCACTCTTTACGATCTTTTGTATCAGGTGATATTTCTGGTCTATGTGTCTGGTCTTGTGGTGGTTCCTCGGCTCCTTGGCTTGTGCGATGGCGCCAAAATTATCACAATAAAGGTCCAATGGCTTCACCGAGGCTGGGAAAATACCAAGATCATCCAGAAAGTTTCGAATCCAAACACCTTCCTTTGCAGCTTCACAAGCCGTGATGTATTCAGCTTTTGTGGTAGAATCGGCCATCATATCTTGCTTATATCTAGTCCAGCTCACTGCTCCTCCGTTCATGACATACATGAATCCAGACTGTGATCGATCATCATCTCTATCGGTTTGGAAACTAGCATTGGCGTTACCCATTACAACGAGCTCCTCCTCACCTACATAAATTAGGAAAATGTCTTTAGTCCTTTTCAGGTACATCAGAATAGTCTTTTCCACCACTCAGTGACTATCACCATGGTCGGCCCGGTATCTACTTGGCAGGCTAATTGCAAAAGCAACATCGGGTCGTGTACATATCATGGCATACATGATGGATCCGATTGCCGAGGCATACATAATCCGACTCATCCTGCTTCCCTCATCAGATGTCGAAGGACTCTGAGTCTCTATTAGCCTTATACCATGTGAGATGGGCAAGAACCCTTTCTTGGCCTCACTCATGTTGAACCTCTTCAACACTTTATCTATGTATGTGCATTGGCTCAAGCCAAGCAGCCTCCTCGATCTATCTATATAGATCTTAATGCCCAATATGTAAACCGCTTCACCGAGGTCCTTCATTGAAAACTTTCCATTCAATGATTCCTTGATCGAGTTTAGCATCGAAACATCATTTCCGATTAGCGATATGTCATCCATATTGTTGGGGAACGTAGTATTTCAAAATTTTCCTATGATCACGCAAGATTTATTTACTAGATGCATAGCAACGAAAGGGGAGAGTGTGTCTACGTACCCTCGTAGACCGGAAGCGGAAGCGTTTATCAACGCTGTTCATGTAGTCGTGCAGCTTCACGATCCGTCCCGATCTAGTACCGAATGTATGGCACCTCCGCATTCAGCACACGTTCAGCTCGATGCCGTCCTCGCCTTCTTGATCCAGCAAGACGGGAGAAGTAGTAGATGAGTTCCGGCAGCAAGACGGCGTGGTGACGGTTGTTGATGAAGAACAATCTCTACAGGTCTTCGCCAAGCACTGCAGAAACTAGACAGAGGATAAACTAGAGGGTCGGGGTAGCCGGCACACGGCTTGGTGTATCTTGATATGTCTCGGGTGCTAGCCCTACCCCTCTATTTATATGTTGAGCCCTGGGTTCGAAACTTGGAGCAAAAGCCTCCTCAAAGTCGGTTTTGCCCGAAAGGAAAGAGTCCCACTCGGACTCCAGGGCTAGACGTCAGGGTTCCAGGCGTCTACCCCTAGACACTAGGGTTCCTGGCGTCTAGCCTCTGGTCTCCGCAAAACTTCCTTTTGCACTTTCCTAAAGCCTCGTGGGCTTTCCCCTTTGGCTCAAATAAAGTGTTCTCGTACCTAAACATTTCGGGAAACATCCGGAACCCCTTCCGGTGAATTTCGGAACCCTTCCAGAGGTCAAACACTATTATCCCATATATTAATCTTTATCTCCGGACCATTCCTGAGTTCCTCGTCATGTCCGTGATCACATCCGGGACTCCGAATAACATTCGGTCACCAACATACATAACTCATTAAATACTATATCATCAACGAACGTTTAAGCGTGCGGACCCTACGGGTTCGAGAACTATATAGACATGACCGAGACATCTCTCCGGTCAATAACCAATAGCGGAACCTGGATGCCCATATTGGCTCCTACATATTCTACGAAGATCTTTATCGGTCGAACCGCATAACAACATACATTGTTCCCTTTGTCATCGGTATGTTACTTGCCCAAGATTCGATCATCGGTATCTCAATACCTAGTTCAATCTCGTTATCGGCAAGTCTCTTTACTCATTACGTAATACATCATCTCGTGACTAACTCATTAGTCATTTGCTTGCAAGGCTTATTATAATGTGCATTACCGAGAGGGCCCAGAGATACCTCTCCGACACTCGGAGTGACAAATCGCAATCTTGATCTATGACAACACCACAAACACCTTCGGAGACACCTGTAGAGCATCTTTATAATCACCCAGTTACGTTGTGAAGTTTGATAGCACACAAGGTGTTCCTCCAGTATTCGGGAATTGCATAATCTCATAGTCATAGGAACATGTATAAGTCATGAAGAAAGCAATAGCAGTAAAACAAAACGATCATAGTGCTAAGCCAACGGATGGGTCTTGTCCATCACATCAATCTCCTAATGATGTGATACCATTGATCAAATGACAACTCATGTCTATGGTTAGGAAACATAACCATCTTTTATCAATGAGTGTGACACCCCGAGACCGGTGCGCCAGGTGTCAGCCAGTTATTCGTTGCCAGTGCCTTGTCATCTGCTTGCGTGTTGCATCTTTGCCATGTCATTTATGTGCTTGCATCAGCATGTTTTCAAACGTTGCATCCGTCCGAGTCTCCTCGTCCTTCCCGTTGTCCGTTCTGAGCCCAGACACACTTGCACGCGCCCGCGGTGCCTCCGAATTTTTTGTGAGTGGCCGAAAAATGTTCTCGGAATGGGTTGAAACTTGGCGTGTGGTCTTATTATAGTGTAGATAGGCCGCCTGCCAAATTTCATCGCATTCGGAGCTCGTCTGATAGCCCAACGGATATATATAGCAGCACTAGTCGCCGGTTTATTCGTCAGACGTTTTCGGTCTTCGAAAACCTGCACGGGCCTCTTTCTCTCTCCTCTCATCTCAGTCCAATGCATCTACACAGCCCAAAAGGCCCAGCCTACTCCCCCTTCGCTCCGTTGCCATTGGATCACGATCCAATGGCTCCGGATCAGTCCAAAACCCCCCAAACCCTACCCCTTTTGCTATATAAAGGCCCCTCCATGCCAAAAAAGGACTAATCCTAGTCTTCCCTAACCTCCAGCCTTCTCCCACCTCATTTTCCGCGCAGCACCTCTCCACCCCGCCACTTGGCGCTGCCAAGTCAGCACCCTCCACCTCATTTTCGCCAAGTGGCGCGCCCCCATTGGTTCCCCAGACCCCTGAGCAGCCCCTCCTCAACTCAGGGAGCGCCACGTCGCCCAGGCCTCTTCCCAGCCGCCGCAGCCCATCCAGGCCCGGGTCAGGCCCGCCCCGGGTCCCGACCGCGCCCAACCGCTGAGCGCTCGCAGCCCCGCGTCGCTCCCCCCCCCCC